>JAYESD010000008.1:190819121-191417518 GCA_036927565.1 Tuctoria greenei | reverse complement strand
CCCTTAAAATGAATCTCGCCCTCGAGATTCGACGCGGAAGAGAAGAGATGGGGAAATTCCTTCTTGAGATCATCTTCTAGCTCCCAAGTTGCTTCTTTTTCTGTGTGGTGCTCCCATTGAACTTTACACCATCGAATCACCTTGTTCCTTGTGACTCTCTCCTTGGTTTCCAAGATTTTGGCCGGTTGCTCGGCATACGTCAAATCTTCCTCTAGTTCCAATTCTTCCATTGGCACTTGATCTTCCGGCACCCTCAAGCACTTCTTGAGCTGGGAAACATGAAACACATCATGTACGTCTGAAAGATGAGCTGGCATCTCCAACTTATATGCTACTTCTCCTCTTTTGTCCAAAATCTTGAATGGTCCAATATAACGAGGTGCGAGCTTACCCCTTATGTTAAACCTCTTATGACCTCTCATTGGTGACACCTTGAGGTAAACAAAATCTCCTATTTCAAAGGCTAATTTCCTTCTCCTATTATCCGCATAGCCTTTTTGCCTTGATTGGGCAGCCCTCAAGTTTTCACGAATTATTTGGACTTGCTTTTCGGCTTCTTGCTACACATCCGGACCAAATACTTGAGTTTCTCCTGCCTCATTCCAGAATAAAGGTGTCCTACACTTCCTCCCATAAAGTGCTTCATATGGTGACATTTTCAGGCTTGCTTGGTAACTATTGTTGTATGAAAATTCTGCGTATGGCAAGCTTTTGTCCCAACTTTTCCCCTGCTTTAAAGCACAAGCTCTTAACATGTCCTCCAAAATCTGATTGGTCCTCTCGGCTTGTCCATCCATTTGAGGATGATATGCTGAACTAGAATTCAACCTCGTTCCCAAAGCTTCGTGCAATTTTTGCCAAAATCTGGAGGTAAATTGAGAACCTCTATCCGAGACTATCTTCTTAGGGACTCCATGTCGACACACAATATGCTCCATGTATATTTCGGCCAATCGTGCAGCTGTATACTTGGTCTTCACAGGGACAAAATGAGCTGACTTAGTTAAGCGATCCACAATTACCCAAATTGAGTCATACCCGGACTGAGTACGTGGTAACCCAACTATGAAGTCTATACCAATTTCTTCCCACTTCCATTCCGGAATCTTCAACGGTTGCAATAATCCGGCTGGCCTTTGATGTTCCGCCTTGACTCGTTGGCACACATCACATAATGCTACATATTCAGCTATGTCCTTTTTCATGCTATCCCACCAATAGCAAGTCTTCAAGTCCTTGTACATCTTCGTACAACCGGGGTGAATCGAGTAAGGCGAGTCATGTGCCTCCTTTAATATTGTCTCCCGAATATGCTTTACATTAGGCACAACGATCCTCTTTCCAATCCATAAGGTACCATATTCGTCTTCATCAAATCTGAATTCTCTCCCTTCTTTGGTCCTTGATTTCATTGATCCCTTCATCTGCGGTTTGGGCCTCTCGAATTTCCTGCTCCAAGGTTGGGTTTAACTCCATCATCTCCATCTCATTTACAAACCCGAGGTTCAACCGTTCAAACTCCTTACATAACTCGAATGGTAACTCTCGAACCGTGAGTTGATGACTTACTCCCTTTCTACTCAAAGCATCGGCCACTACATTGGCTTTTCCCGGATGATAGTTGATCCCCAAATCATAATCTTTGATGAGCTCCAACCATCTTCGTTGCCTCAAGTTCAGATCCGTTTGTGTGAAAATATACTTCAAACTCTTATGATCTGTGTAAATTTCACACCTATGTCCAAGAATATAGTGTCTCCAAATCTTCAATGCATGTACCACGGCTGCTAGTTCAAGATCATGCGTGGGGTAATTCTGCTCATGTTTCTTCAATTGTCTTGACGCATAGGCGATCACTTGACCTTCTTGCATCAATACACATCCAAGCCCTTGTCTTGATGCATCGCAATAAATGTCAAAACTCTTGCTTACATCCGGCAATACCAAAACTGGGGCTGTTGTCAACCGCTTCTTCAACTCCTCAAAACTCTCTTGACAAGCTTGAGTCCATTGGAATGCCTTTCCCTTCATTAGCAACTCCGTCATAGGCTTGGCTATCTTGGAAAAATCCTTGATAAACCGACGGTAATATCCAGCCATCCCAAGAAAACTCCTTATTTCCTTGACGTTTTGCGGTGGTTCCCACTTCAACACATCCCTCACTTTACCGGGGTCGACCGATACTCCTCCTCCGGAAATAGTATGGCCTAAGAAGGAAACTTCCCGTAACCAGAATTGACATTTACTGAACTTGGCATACAATTGATGCTCCCTCAATTTCTGCAACGTAAGCCTCAAGTGTTCCTCATGTTCCTTCTCATCCTTCGAGTAGATCATAATATCATCAATAAACACCACAACGAACTTATCTAAGTACTCCATGAAGACCTTATTCATGAGGTACATAAAGTAGGCAGGTGCATTTGTCAATCCAAAAGACATCACGGTGTACTCATAAGATCCATACCGTGTCCTAAAAGCTGTCTTGGGTATGTCCGATGGTCTAATCTTCATTTGAAAGTATCCCGACCTCAAGTCAATCTTAGAGAAGACACAAGCACCCTTAATCTGATCAAACAAGTCTTCTATGCGTGGCAAGGTGTACTTGTTCTTGATTGTTACCTCGTTGAGAGCTCGGTAATCCACGCACATCCTTTGGGATCCGTCCTTCTTGTCCACAAATAGAACGGGGCGCTCCCCAAGGTGAAGAGCTAGGGCGAATAAAACCCTTCTCTAATTGCTCCTGAATCTGTTTCTTGAGCTCCGCTAATTCCATAGGAGGCATCCTATACGACCTCTTAGCTATAGGTGCAGTTCCAGGTATTAAATCAATAACAAACTCAATATCTCGATCGGGTGGCATACCTGACAACTCATCCGGAAACACATCCAAAAATTCACATACAACCGGAATCTCCTCAATTGTGGCACCGTCTATATGATTCATGTAACACCCTCATTTTCATGCATCATGCCCTACATGCACTCATATACATGTTTAACATTAGCCCACAACAAGAGGAACGAGTTTAAAATCGATTCGGAGCATTTAAAATTGATTTGGAGCAAAACCGCACTTAAAACGCAGGAAAGTGCGGACTAGTCCGATTTTTCTGAGGGACTAGTCCGATTTCTCTCTGACTAAAAACGGACTTGTCCGTTTTTGCTGCGGACTAGTCCGATTTTGGCTCTGGAAACTTTCGGACTTGTCCGATTTTGTGCGGACTAGTCCGATATTCCATGAATCCTTGAAAATTTGCTAAGTCCCTGGACTTTTCCGGACTAGTCCGGTGTTCCAGCGGACTTGTCCGTTTTCCTTTCTGACTAAGATCGGACTTGTCCGATTTTTGGCCAGACTTGTCCGATTTTCTCTCTGGACGACTTCGGACTAGTCCGGTCCTGTCCGGACTTGTCCGATATTTCGTGACTCCGAGATTGACCTTTTGTTTTACGACTTGTTTCTTGGGTTTCACGTCAAGTGGGCCTAGGGACGTCGTGCCCAACTCTTTTAGGGCCCATGTGGGACTCTAAACCGTCCTCTACTCATCCCAAAACTCGAAATCCATCTAACCCTAGCCTCCACCTCTATATAAACAACCCCACCCCTTGGTTTGACATCTATTTGCCACTTTTTCCACCCACCCAAACCCTAGTTCGTGGGGAGCCACCATCAAGGAGGGAGGAGAAGATCCCAAACGAGAAGAAGAAGAGGAGGAAACGAAGGAGGATCAAGATCTCCACCAAGTTTCGTCCTTCACCACCAATTCATCCCCAAGTTCATCACCAACCCTAGATCATCAAGATCCAAGTGTTACCTCCAAGTTTCTTGGTTCATTGGAGTTCTAAACACCTGGTATACCTTCTATTCTCTTTTCCTTACGAGAATTCAACCCCTAATCTCCAAATTCACGTCGATCTAGAAAACCCCAATCCGCTGATCTCGCAGAGTGCGGACTTGTCCGGTCCCAAGCGGACTAGTCCGATCTTTCTGGTTAAATTGTGTTGAATTAATTCTAAAATTTGATCTAATCGAATCCAAACCTGTATAAACTGGTTAAAATCTATTAGAACTAGTTAGTGATCATTAAAAGCAATCTAGTAACAAGTTCTACCTTGCATTGCATCAATCATGCATGCCATGTCATGTTGAGTAATATTTGTGCACTCTTTGATTTTGTTTTTTTGTTTTGTATGTTTATTGTGTGGATTAGACGGATTTGCGCTAGAGAGTGCCACGGAGGATCTACAACCTCAAGAGTTCGAAGGCTTTGACCCTAATCAACAGCAAGAGCAAGGCAAGTGTCCTTGAAGCATATTGATCCTGTTTTAAAATAAATGTTTTGTTTGCAAAACTGCATGCTTGTGTCAAATTGATGGGAATCCTATGGTAGGAAGTTTACTAGTTTTGTTTGACCACCCTTGTCACCTGGAAGTTATGGTAGAGAGAGTCGGGAAGGCTTTTTACCTTTTTGCTTCGCTTAATCAACTGGGATGGGAACAACTATATCACTCAATTTAACTATGCATGGATGAGATTATGGTTAACATGAACTGGTTAAACATGGTATGGTAATGGATGATCTAAGCAAGCCTGGTACGTGGATGGGTTGGATGTTATGGTGGTTTGCTTGCTTTAGATCTAAGGACCGGTTCATGCGAGAATAAGCCAGGACTACAGTGCCACCACGAGGCCAAGTTATGGGTGCGGCGTAGCTGATTAATTAGGGCTTTGCTAGTGCTGTTTGGACCATTGTGGATGCTCGGGGAAGGGGTAGTCGGATTGGGTTTGTTGATGATTGGTGGGACTACCCTGGGATCCGAATGGCTCAAGAGGGGGCCCTTGGTTGAAGATGTGCTCTGCGGGAGACATCGCCACCGGTGAAACCTCAGTGGGGTCTAAATAGGCTAGTAATCCCTTTGTAAAGGCTATTTTGTGATCTCTTGGCCACACACCAACGGAAGTGTGTAATATGACTGACGGGTCATGGGCATAAGGGAGATTCTTAGTCGCCGAAGGGTGATGAAATCACAAACACGTGGGTAAAGAGGTACAAACTCTGCAGAGTTAATTAAAACTATCATGATAGCCGTGCTCCCGGTTATGAGCACCTGGACAACTTCCATGATTAGAGGCAAATTGGAATTCGGTAATGGTCATGGTTATGGATGGTTATGGATTAATTTCTGGTATTGATTATGGTTATTGATGATGGTGAAATCTGGAAATTTTTTGATGATGGTAATGAATTCAGATTTGGTATTATGATATCATTTATGGTTATGATGGGTTTACTTCACATACATAAGATATATTGCTTTTCAAATGTTTTACCGTACTTTTCAGCACTTTACCATTATTATTGTCGTCATTTGAATCAGCCACATGTCATACTTTCCACACTTGCTGAGTACGACATGTACTCACTCTTGCAATTCCCCACCCCAACAGTTGCAGGTCAAGACTGGGATTTTAATGGCGATAATGCGGAGTTCTAGGCCGTGTCTACCGTCAGCTTTGCCTGTGGTGTTGATTGGAGCATACATACCCTGTCGCTTATGCTGCATAGTTGCTTAGTTTGCTTAGTTGTTTAATTAGTTTATTTCCGCTGCATTAGTTGAACTTGTCATTAATATTCATTAGAGCTTGTATTCGAGGATTTAATGAATTGTGTAATAAGAATACTTATTTAATAATTTGAGCTGTGGTAATTTTCTGTATATCCTTTTGTGATTTCACTCGTGTATGTGTGGTGAACATCCTGGGCACACATATGCGTTAGCTTGGTTCATTTTCGGAACCGGGCGTCACAGATTGGTATCAGAGCCACAGGTTGACCGTAGGATGCAGCCTAGATAGAATGGACACTTTAGAGCACATAGGAGCACTCAGGAATCGATGTATTTTTGCTTGGAGTGCTGTTTGCTATATATATTGCTTGCTTGTGTGCTTAATAGAGGATTTTGGGATGCTTTAGCATTGCCATGTCCACCTAGGCTAGTGTAGCCAGTTGTTTAGTTTCATATCCCTTGATGCATATAGTTGGGGCGTTTTCTAATTCTTACCTACTGCTTTTCTTCAGATGGTGAGGACTCGCAACCAGAGGGATGGCAATGATGAAGAGGAGAACAATGGAGTGCCTCAAAACGACAATGGGCAAGGACCTACTCAGGGAGCTATCAACATCGAGCAGCTATTGGCCATGCAAAACCAGCTCATGCAGACCATGATACAGACTATGGGACAGCTGCAGGCTGGCAATATCAACAATCAGCCCCACATGCCTCCACCGCCACCCCCACCTCCTCATAACCGATTGGGAGAGTTTATGAGGACTAGGCCGCCAACCTTTGCTCAAGCTGCTGACCCTATGGACGCTGATGATTGGCTCAAGTCCGTGGAGAAGAAGCTAGCCATTGTCCAATGCAGTGACCGGGAGAAGGTGCTATTTGCTTCTCATCAACTCGTTGGAGCAGCTGCAGATTGGTGGGATTCTTATTGCAGTGCTCATGAGAACCAAGAGAGAATTACCTGGGCGGAATTCAAGGAGAGTTTCCGTTCTCATTATGTGCCGGAAGGTGTTATGCTCTTGAAGAGGCAAGAATTTGAGAACTTGAGACAAGGAAAATCAAGCGTGAGTGAATATCTCAATAAGTTCACTCAACTCTCAAGATATGCGCCTGAGGATGTTAGCCGGGACAGCCGGAAGCAATACCTGTTCATGAGGGGATTGAACAATACGATCCAAGTGCAATTGCTCAACTGTGATTATGTCAATTTTCAGAAGCTTGTGGACAAGGCAGTTGTGGTTGAGAACAAGATCCGTGAGATGGAGCAAGAAATCAAGAGGAAGGCGCCATATCAAGGACAACAACAAGGAAGTAATGTGCGCCCTCGCTTTGCGCCACCCAATGCGCCTAATTACAGCTCCTCTATTCCTGCTCAGCGCCCTGGATATGCACCGCGCCCAACTCAGTTTGTGCAGCAGCGCCCTGTCATGCAAGCACCTAGGCCTCCGACGCCTTATGCACCTCGTGCTGATTTTCCTGGAGCCAATGCTCAAAACCAAGCTCGTCCCAATAATTCTGGTGGAGTTAAGAAGTGCTATACTTGTGGAGAAGCTGGACACTTTGCACATCAATGTCCTAAGTCGGGCCTTGGTCAAGGAAGCAATGCATCGAGGCAAAACCCAAGACCTAATGGAGGACAGCCACAAGGAAGCCGTGGACAGCAGAATTTTGCTCGTGGCAACGTGAACCATGTCTCTACGGAGGATGCTCAACAAGCGGATGACGTGGTCATTGGTATGTTTCTCGCCAACTCCAACCCCGCGACTATGTTATTTGATTCTGGAGCATCGCATTCATTCATTGCATCGAAGTATGTTGCCAAGTATAGTTTGCCTATCTCTCATATGAAGTTTACTCTGTTGGTTAAGTCTCCTGGAGGAGAGATGAGGACAAATATAGTATGTCCAAAAGTAAGCCTTAGAATAAGGGGGGTAGACTTCTCCGCCAACCTCATTGTTTTAGATTCTCAAGGGTTGGATATTATACTTGGTATGGACTGGTTGAGGAAGCACAATGGGGTTATTGAATGTGCCACAAAGACAGTGAAGTTGACCAATGAGGAAGGGATAACTGTAGAATTTGAAGCATCTCAAACCGCACCGAAGCAATTGGAATTGAATCATATAGACGGTGTCGCAATTGAGGAGATTCCGGTGGTGTGTGAATTTTTGGATGTTTTTCCGGATGAGTTGCCAGGTATGCCACCCGATCGAGACATTGAGTTTGTTATTGATTTAATACCTGGAACTGCACCTATAGCTAAGAGGCCGTATAGGATGCCTCCTATGGAATTAGCGGAGCTCAAGAAACAAATTCAAGAGCAATTAGAGAAGGGTTTTATTCGCCCAAGCTCTTCACCTTGGGGAGCGCCCGTTCTATTTGTGGACAAGAAGGACGGATCCCAAAGGATGTGCGTGGATTACCGAGCTCTCAACGAGGTAACAATCAAGAACAAGTACACCTTGCCACGCATAGAAGACTTGTTTGATCAGATGAAGGGTGCTTGTGTCTTCTCTAAGATTGACTTGAGGTCGGGATACTTTCAAATGAAGATTAGACCATCGGACATACCCAAGACAGCTTTTAGGACACGGTATGGATCTTATGAGTACACCGTGATGTCTTTTGGATTGACAAATGCACCTGCCTACTTTATGTACCTCATGAATAAGGTCTTCATGGAGTACTTAGATAAGTTCGTTGTGGTGTTTATTGATGATATTATGATCTACTCGAAGGATGAGAAGGAACATGAGGAACACTTGAGGCTTACGCTGCAGAAATTGAGGGAGCATCGATTGTATGCCAAGTTCAACAAGTGCCAGTTTTGGTTGAAAGAGGTGCCATTTTTGGGTCATATAATCTCAGGAGGAGGAGTATCGGTTGACCCCGGAAAAGTGAGAGACGTGTTGAAGTGGGAACCACCGCAAAACGTCAAGGAAATAAGGAGTTTTCTTGGGATGGCTGGATATTACCGTCGGTTTATCAAGGATTTTTCTAAGATAGCCAAGCCTATGACGGAGTTGCTAACGAAGGGAAAGACATTCCAATGGACTCAAGCTTGTCAAGAGAGTTTTGAGGAGTTGAAGAAGCGGTTGACAACAGCCCCAGTTTTGGTATTGCCGGATGTAAGCAAGAGTTTTGACATTTATTGCGATGCATCAAGACAAGGGCTTGGATGTGTATTGATGCAAGGAGGTCAAGTGGTCGCCTATGCGTCAAGACAATTGAAGAAACATGAGCAGAATTACCCCACGCATGATCTTGAACTAGCAGCCGTGGTACATGCATTGAAGATTTGGAGACACTATATTCTTGGACATAGGTGTGAAATTTATACGGATCATAAGAGTTTGAAGTATATTTTCACACAAACGGATCTGAACTTGAGGCAACGAAGATGGTTAGAGCTCATCAAAGATTATGATTTGGGGATCAACTATCATCCGGGAAAAGCCAACGTAGTGGCCGATGCTTTGAGTAGGAAAGGAGTAAGTCATCAACTTACCGTTCGAGAGTTACCGTCCGAGTTATGCAAGGAGTTTGAGCGGTTGAACCTCGGGTTTGTAAATGAGATGGAGATGATGGAGTTAAATCCAACCTTAGAGCAAGAAATTCGAGAAGCACAAACCACGGATGAGGATATCAAGGAAATCAAGGAAAGGATCGAAGAAGGGAGAGAATTCAGATTTGACGAGGATGAACATGGTACCTTATGGCTTGGAAAGAGAATCGTTGTGCCTAATGTAAAGCATATTCGGGAGACAATATTAAAGGAGGCACATGACTCGCCATACTCAATTCACCCTGGTTGTACGAAGATGTACAAGGATTTGAAGACTTGTTATTGGTGGGATAGCATGAAAAAGGACATAGCTGAATATGTAGCATTATGTGATGTGTGCCAACGAGTCAAGGCGGAACATCAAAGGCCAGCCGGATTATTGCAACCGTTGAAGATTCCGGAATGGAAGTGGGAAGAAATTGGTATGGACTTCATAGTTGGGTTACCCCGTACTTAGTCCGGGTATGACTCAATTTGGGTAATTGTGGATCGTTTAACCAAGTCAGCTCATTTTGTCCCTGTGAAGACCAAGTATACAGCTGCACGATTGGCCGAAATATACATGGAGCATATTGTGTGTCGACATGGAGTCCCTAAGAAGATAGTCTCGGATAGAGGTTCTCAATTTACCTCCAGATTTTGGCAAAAATTGCATGAAGCTTTGGGAACGAGGTTGAATTTTAGTTCAGCATATCATCCTCAAACGGATGGACAAACCGAGAGGACCAATCAGATTTTGGAGGACATGTTAAGAGCTTGTGCTTTAAAGCATGGGAAAAGTTGGGACAAAAGCTTGCCATACGCGGAATTTTCATACAACAATAGTTACCAAGCAAGCTTGAAAATGTCGCCATATGAAGCGCTTTATGGGAGGAAGTGTAGGACACCTTTATTCTGGAATGAGGCAGGAGAAACTCAAGTATTTGGTCCGGACGTGTTGCAAGAAGCCGAAAAGCAAGTCCAAATAATTCGTGGAAACTTGAGGGCTGCCCAATCAAGGCAAAAAGGCTATGCGGATAATAGGAGAAGGAAATTAGCCTTTGAAATAGGAGATTTTGTTTACCTCAAGGTGTCACCAATGAGAGGTCATAAGAGGTTTAACATAAGGGGTAAGCTCGCACCTCGTTATATTGGACCATTCAAGATTTTGGACAAAAGAGGAGAAGTAGCATATAAGTTGGAGATGCCAGCTCATCTTTCAGACGTACATGATGTGTTTCATGTTTCCCAGCTCAAGAAGTGTTTGAGAGTGCCGGAAGAACAAGTGCCAATGGAAGAATTGGAACTAGAGGAAGATTTGACGTATGCCGAGCAACCGGTCAAGATCTTGGAAACCAAGGAGAGAGTCACAAGGAACAAGGTGATTCGATGGTGTAAAGTCCAATGGAAGCACCATACAGAAAAAGAAGCAACTTGGGAGCTAGAAGACGATCTCAAGAAGGAATTTCCCCATCTCTTCTCTTCCGCGTCGAATCTCGAGGGCGAGATTCATTTTAAGGGGGGTAGGTTTGTAACACCCTCATTTTCATGCATCATGCCCTACATGCACTCATATACATGTTTAACATTAGCCCACAACAAGAGGAACGAGTTTAAAATCGATTCGGAGCATTTAAAATTGATTTGGAGCAAAACCGCACTTAAAACGCAGGAAAGTGCGGACTAGTCCGATTTTTCTGAGGACTAGTCCGATTTCTCTCTGACTAAAAACGGACTTGTCCGTTTTTGCTGCGGACTAGTCCGATTTTGGCTCTGGAAACTTTCGGACTTGTCCGATTTTGTGCGGACTAGTCCGATATTCCATGAATCCTTGAAAATTTGCTAAGTCCCTGGACTTTTCCGGACTAGTCCGGTGTTCCAGCGGACTTGTCCGTTTTCCTTTCTGACTAAGATCGGACTTGTCCGATTTTTGGCCAGACTTGTCCGATTTTCTCTCTGGACGACTTCGGACTAGTCCGGTCCTGTCCGGACTTGTCCGATATTTCGTGACTCCGAGATTGACCTTTTGTTTTACGACTTGTTTCTTGGGTTTCACGTCAAGTGGGCCTAGGGACGTCGTGCCCAACTCTTTTAGGGCCCATGTGGGACTCTAAACCGTCCTCTACTCATCCCAAAACTCGAAATCCATCTAACCCTAGCCTCCACCTCTATATAAACAACCCCACCCCTTGGTTTGACATCTATTTGCCACTTTTTCCACCCACCCAAACCCTAGTTCGTGGGGAGCCACCATCAAGGAGGGAGGAGAAGATCCCAAACGAGAAGAAGAAGAGGAGGAAACGAAGGAGGATCAAGATCTCCACCAAGTTTCGTCCTTCACCACCAATTCATCCCCAAGTTCATCACCAACCCTAGATCATCAAGATCCAAGTGTTACCTCCAAGTTTCTTGGTTCATTGGAGTTCTAAACACCTGGTATACCTTCTATTCTCTTTTCCTTACGAGAATTCAACCCCTAATCTCCAAATTCACGTCGATCTAGAAAACCCCAATCCGCTGATCTCGCAGAGTGCGGACTTGTCCGGTCCCAAGCGGACTAGTCCGATCTTTCTGGTTAAATTGTGTTGAATTAATTCTAAAATTTGATCTAATCGAATCCAAACCTGTATAAACTGGTTAAAATCTATTAGAACTAGTTAGTGATCATTAAAAGCAATCTAGTAACAAGTTCTACCTTGCATTGCATCAATCATGCATGCCATGTCATGTTGAGTAATATTTGTGCACTCTTTGATTTTGTTTTTTTGTTTTGTATGTTTATTGTGTGGATTAGACGGATTTGCGCTAGAGAGTGCCACGGAGGATCTACAACCTCAAGAGTTCGAAGGCTTTGACCCTAATCAACAGCAAGAGCAAGGCAAGTGTCCTTGAAGCATATTGATCCTGTTTTAAAATAAATGTTTTGTTTGCAAAACTGCATGCTTGTGTCAAATTGATGGGAATCCTATGGTAGGAAGTTTACTAGTTTTGTTTGACCACCCTTGTCACCTGGAAGTTATGGTAGAGAGAGTCGGGAAGGCTTTTTACCTTTTTGCTTCGCTTAATCAACTGGGATGGGAACAACTATATCACTCAATTTAACTATGCATGGATGAGATTATGGTTAACATGAACTGGTTAAACATGGTATGGTAATGGATGATCTAAGCAAGCCTGGTACGTGGATGGGTTGGATGTTATGGTGGTTTGCTTGCTTTAGATCTAAGGACCGGTTCATGCGAGAATAAGCCAGGACTACAGTGCCACCACGAGGCCAAGTTATGGGTGCGGCGTAGCTGATTAATTAGGGCTTTGCTAGTGCTGTTTGGACCATTGTGGATGCTCGGGGAAGGGGTAGTCGGATTGGGTTTGTTGATGATTGGTGGGACTACCCTGGGATCCGAATGGCTCAAGAGGGGGCCCTTGGTTGAAGATGTGCTCTGCGGGAGACATCGCCACCGGTGAAAACCTCAGTGGGGTCTAAATAGGCTAGTAATCCCTTTGTAAAGGCTATTTTGTGATCTCTTGGCCACACACCAACGGAAGTGTGTAATATGACTGACGGGTCATGGGCATAAGGGAGATTCTTAGTCGCCGAAGGGTGATGAAATCACAAACACGTGGGTAAAGAGGTACAAACTCTGCAGAGTTAATTAAAACTATCATGATAGCCGTGCTCCCGGTTATGAGCACCTGGACAACTTCCATGATTAGAGGCAAATTGGAATTCGGTAATGGTCATGGTTATGGATGGTTATGGATTAATTTCTGGTATTGATTATGGTTATTGATGATGGTGAAATCTGGAAATTTTTTGATGATGGTAATGAATTCAGATTTGGTATTATGATATCATTTATGGTTATGATGGGTTTACTTCACATACATAAGATATATTGCTTTTCAAATGTTTTACCGTACTTTTCAGCACTTTACCATTATTATTGTCGTCATTTGAATCAGCCACATGTCATACTTTCCACACTTGCTGAGTACGACATGTACTCACTCTTGCAATTCCCCACCCCAACAGTTGCAGGTCAAGACTGGGATTTTAATGGCGATAATGCGGAGTTCTAGGCCGTGTCTACCGTCAGCTTTGCCTGTGGTGTTGATTGGAGCTGCGCATACATACCCTGTCGCTTATGCTGCATAGTTGCTTAGTTTGCTTAGTTGTTTAATTAGTTTATTTCCGCTGCATTAGTTGAACTTGTCATTAATATTCATTAGAGCTTGTATTCGAGGATTTAATGAATTGTGTAATAAGAATACTTATTTAATAATTTGAGCTGTGGTAATTTTCTGTATATCCTTTTGTGATTTCACCCGTGTATGTGTGGTGAACATCCTGGGCACACATATGCGTTAGCTTGGTTCATTTTCGGAACCGGGCGTCACAATTCAATTCCAATTGCTTCGGTGCGGTTTGAGATGCTTCAAATTCTACAGTTATCCCTTCTTCATTGGTCAACTTCACTGTCTTTGTGGCACATTCAATAACTCCATTGTGCTTCCTCAACCAGTTCATACCAAGTATAATATCCAACCCTTGAGAATCTAAAACAATGAGGTTGGCGGAGAAGTCTACCCCCCTTATTCCAAGGCTTACTTTTGGACATACTATATTTGTCCTTATCTCTCCTCCAGGAGACTTAACCAACAGAGTAAACTTCATATGAGAAATAGGCAAACTATACTTGGCAACATACTTTGATGCAATGAATGAATGCGATGCTCCAGAATCAAATAACATAGTCGCGGGATTGGAGTTGGCGAGAAACATACCAATGACCACGTCACCCGCTTGTTGAGCATCCTCCGTAGAGACATGGTTCACGTTGCCACGAGCAAAATTTTGCTGTCCACGGCTTCCTTGTGGCTGTCCTCCATTAGGTCTTGGGTTTTGCCTCGGCGCATTGCTTCCTTGACCAAGGCCTGACTTAGGACATTGATGTGCAAAGTGTCCAGCTTCTCCACAAGTATAGCACTTCTTAACTCCACCAGAATTATTGGGACGAGCTTGGTTTTGAGCATTGGCTCCAAGAAAATCAGCACGAGGTGCATAAGGCGTCGGAGGCCTAGGTGCTTGCATGACAGGGCGCTGCTGCACAAACTGAGTTGGGTGCGGTGCATATCCAGGGCGCTGAGCAGGAATAGAGGAGCTGTAATGAGGCGCATTGGGTGGCGCAAAGCGAGGGCGCACATTACTTCCTTGTTGCTGTCCTTGATATGGGGCCTTCCTCTTGATTTCTTGCTCCATCTCACGGATCTTGTTCTCGACCACAATTGCTTTGTCCACAAGCTTCTGAAAATTGACATAATCACAGTTGAGCAATTGCACTTGGATCGTATTGTTCAATCCCCTCATGAACAAGTATTGCTTCCGGCTGTCCCGGCTAACATCCTCAGGCGCATATCTTGAGAGTTGAGTGAATTTATTGAGGTATTCACTCATGCTTGATCTTCCTTGTCTCAAGTTCTCAAATTCTTGCCTCTTCAAGAGCATAACACCTTCCGGCACATAATGAGAACGGAAACTCTCCTTGAATTCCGCCCAGGTAATTCTCTCTTGGTTCTCATGAGCATTGCAATAAGAATCCCACCAATCTGCAGCTGCTCCAACGAGTTGATGAGAAGCAAATAGCACCTTCTCCCGGTCACTGCATTGGACAATGGCTAGCTTCTTCTCCACGGACTTGAGCCAATCATCAGCGTCCATAGGGTCAGCAGCTTGAGCAAAGGTTGGCGGCCTAGTCCTCATAAACTCTCCCAATCGGTTATGAGGAGGTAGGGGTGGCGGTGGAGGCATGTGGGGCTGATTGTTGATATTGCCAGCCTGCAGCTGTCCCATAGTCTGTATCATGGTCTGCATGAGCTGGGTTTGCATGGCCAAAAGCTGCTCGATGTTGATAGCTCCCTGAGTAGATCCTTGCCCATTGTTATTCTGAGGCACTCCATTGTTCTCCTCTTCATCATTGCCATCCCTCTGGTTGCGAGTCCTCACCATCTGAAGAAAAGCAATAGGTAAGGATTAGAAAACGTCCCCAACTATATGCATCAAGGGATATGAAACTAAACAGCTAGCTACACTAGCCTAGGTGGACATGGCAATGCTAAAGCATCCCAAAATCCTCTATTAAGCACACAAGCAACCAATATATATAGCAAATAGCACTCCAAGCAAAAATACATCGATTCCTGAGTGCTCCTATGTGCTCTAAAGTGTCCATTCTATCTAGGCTGCGTCCTACGGTCAACCTGTGGCTCTGATACCAATCTGTGACGCCCGGTTCCGAAAACTGAACCAAGCTAACGCATATGTGTGCCCAGGATGTTCATCACACATACACGAGTGCAATCACAAAAGAGTATACAGAAAATTACCACAAAACAAGATTAATTAACCAAATTTTATTACACAAACCATATTATCCTCGAATACAAGCTCTAATGAATATTAATGACAAGTTCAACTAATGCAGCGGAAATAAACTAATTAAACAACTAAGCAAACTAAGCAGCATAAGCGACAGGGTATGTATGCGCAGCTCCAATCAACACCACAGGCAAAGCTGACGGTAGACACGGCCTAGAACTCTGCATTATCGCCATTAAACTCCCAGTCCTGACCTGCAACTGTTGGGGTGGGGGATTGCAAGAGTGAGTACATGTCGTACTCAGCAAGTGTGGAAAGTATGACATGTGGCTTATTCAAATGACGACAATAATAATAGTAAAGTGCTGAAAAGTACAGTAAAACATTTGAAAAGCAATATAGTATAAGTATGTGAAGTAATCCCAACATAATCGTAAGTAATACCATAATACCAAACTGAATTCATTACCATCATCAATAGGTCCAGATTTTACCATTTCCAATAACCATATTCAATACCAGAGCTTAATCCATAACCATCCACAACCATTACCAAACCATAACCATTACCAAACCATAACCATTACCAAACCATAACCATTTCCAAACCATAACCATTACGAAACCATAACCATCCCAAATCCCAATTTGCCTCTAATCATGGAAGTTGTCCAGGTGCTCATAACCGGGAGCACGGCTATCATGATAGTTTTAGTTAACTCTGCAGAGTTTGTACCTCTTTACCCACGTGTTCGTGATTTCATCACCTTTCGGCGACTAAGAATCTCCCTTATGCCCATGACCCGTCGGTCACATTACACATTTCCGTTGGTGTGTGGCCAAGAGATCACAAAATAGCCTTTACAAAGGAATTACCAGCCTATTTAGACCCCACTGAGGTTTCACCGGTGGCGATGTCTCCCGCAGAGCACATCTTCAACCAAGGGCCCCCTCTTGAGCCATTCGGATCCCAGGGTAGTCCCACCAATCATCAACAAACCCAATCCGACTACCCCTTCCCCGAGCATCCACAATGGTCCAAACAGCACTAGCAAAGCCCTAATTAATCAGCTACGCCGCACCCATACTTGGCCTCGTGGTGGCACTGTAGTCCTGGCTTATTCTCGCATGAACCGGTCCTTAGATCTAAAGCAAGCAGACCACCATAACATCCAACCCATCCACACACTAGGCTTGCTTAGATCATCCGTTACCATACCATGTTTAACCAGTTCATGTTAACCATAATCTCATCCATGCATAAATAAATTGATTGGTATAGTTGTTTTCCATCCCGGTTGATTAAGCGAAGCAAAAAGTAAAAAGCCTTCCCGACTCTCTCTACCATAAATTCCAGGTGACAAGGGTGGTCGAACAAAACTAGTAAACTTCCTACCATAGGATTCCCATCAAATTGACACAGCATGCAGTTTTGCAAACAAAACATTTATTTTAAAACAGGATCAATATGCTTCAAGGACACTTGCCTTGCTCTTGCTGTTGATTAGGGTCAAAGCCTTCAAACTCTTGATGTTGTAGATCCTCCGTGGCACTCTCTAGCGCAAATCCGTCTAATCCACACAATAAACATACAAGACAAGAAACACAATCAAAGAGTGCACAAATATTACTCAATATGACACGACATGCATGATTGATGCAATGCAAGGTAGAACTTGTTAATTGATTGCTTTTAATGATAACTAACTAGTTCTAATAGCTTTTCACAAGTTTATACATGTTTGGATTCGATTAGATCAAATTTTAGAATTAATTCAACACAATTTAACCAGAAAGATCGGACTAGTCCGCTAGGGACCGGACAAGTCCGTACTTGACGAGATCAGCAGATTAGGGTTTTCTAGATCGACGTGAATTTGGAGATTAGGGGTTGAATTCACATAAGGAAAAGAGAATAGAAGGTATACCAGGTGTTTAGAACTCCAATGAACCAAGAAACTTGGAGGGAACACTTGGATCTTGATGATCTAGGGTTGGTGATGAACTTGGAGATGAATTGGTGGTGAAGGACGAAACTTGGTGGAGATCTTGATCCTCCTTCGTTTCCTCCTCTTCTTCTCCTTGCTTGGGATCTTCTCCTCCCTCCCTGGTGGTGGCTCCCCACGAACTAGGGTTTGGGTGGGTGGAAAAGTGGCAAATAGATGTCAAACCAAGGGGTGGGGTTGTTTATATAGATGTGGAGGCTAGGGTTAGATGGATTTCGAGTTTTGGGATGAGTAGAGGCCGGTTTAGAGTCCCACATGGGCTCTAAAAGAGTTGGGCACGACGTCCCTAGGCCCACTTGACGTGAAACCCAAGAAACAAGTCGTAAAACAAAAGGTCAATCTCAGAGTCGCGAAATATCGGACAAGTCCGAACAGGACCGGACTAGTCCGAAGTCGTCCAGAGAGAAAATCGGACAAGTCTGGCCAAAAATCAGACAAGTCCGAATTTGAACAGAGAGGAAAACGGACAAGTCCGCTGGAACACCGGACTAGTCCGGAAAAGTCTAGGGACTTAGCAAATTTTCAAGGATTCATGGAATATTGGACTAGTCCGCACAAAATCGGACAAGTCCGAAAGTTTCCAGAGCCAAAATCGGACTAGTCCGCAGCAAAAACGGACAAGTCCGTTTTTAGTCAGAGAGAAATCGGACTAGTCCTCAGTAAAATCGGACTAGTCCGCACTTTCCTGCGTTTTAAGTGCGGTTTTGCTCCAAATCAATTTTAAATGCTCTGAATCAATGTTAAACTCGTTCCTCTTTATGTGGGTTAATGTTAAACATGTATATGAGTCCATGTAGGGCATGATGCATGAAAATGAGGGTGTTACACTCCCTGTGTAAATGCCACGATGACAGAGGCGCTAGAGATAGAAGGGATAGTGTTCCGTACCTGAGAGAACCTCTGGATGAATGATCGCAGGGATTCTCCCCCTTTTTGCACGACTGCAAAAAGGTCCAGTTCAGTGCCTGGTCGGGTGTAAGAACTCCCAAAGTTGGCGGTGAACTGCCGGCACAGCTCCTCCCAACTGCTGATGGAGTTGGGTGGAAGGCTCATAAACCAGGACCTGGCGGTCCCAGTTAAAGCCACTGGGAAATAATTGGCCATTACGGCCTCATTTCCTCCAGCTACCAAGATAGCAGTGGAGTAAATCTGAAGAAATTTGACAGGATTAATGGTCTCGTCGAACTTCTCCGACAGGTGAGGCCGAAACTTCTGTGGCCACCTGACCATACGCAGATGCATGGCCACGGCTGAACAACCTCCTCCTACTCCTTCAGGAGCAGGAATGTCTTGAGCTTCTCGTCTTTCACGAGCACACTCAATATGGACTCGGCCGTCTTGTTGGTGATATCGGCGATCAAGCTCCGCCCGGAGGTCATGAGTTGAAAGCCTTGATACTGTGTGAGTGCGTCGTGCCCCGGAGGGCAACGACGTCACCTGCTGTGATGCAGCACGTCTCCTGTTGTTGGAAACATGCGGAGCAAGTCTGCCAGACAAGGTCCGTCGCTGCGACGGGGCCTGTCCTGAAGGAGGAGGACCCTGGTTGCTGATGCGGTCGGTTGCTGCTGCAACCAAATGTTCCACATCGGCCCTCCACTGCTCCAGTGCATCTCGGGATGCATCCGGAGGTGGTGGACGTTGGAGAAGAGCACGTGCTGCATGGAGCACGTGTTCTGGGTTTTCAAGATTCACTGACGCAGTGATTGACGCTGGTGCACCATCGCGTTGTCCAGCTTGATTTGCTGGTGGAGGTGGCAGTGGTGGAAGTGTGACTCCTGCTGGTGGCTGCATATTGGAGGGGTTACCCCCAACAGCTTGAACAGCGGGATGACCATTGGATGATCCAGCGGCTGAGTTCACCATTCTTGAAATCTCAGCCACCCCTATCTGGCGCGCCAACTGTCGGTGGTTTTGATCCGGTAGATCTCCCGACACTACTAAAGTGTTAGAGGAGTTTGAGGTTCGGTATGGGCACGCGGAGATTCAAGAAGGTGATATGTCGAGTGACACAAGGGACACCAAGATTTACGTGGTTCGGGCCGCCTGAGCGTAATAACCTACTCCATGGGGTGTGTTGATGTTGTATTGGATGTATGTCTAGAGCGTCTAGTCCGTGTGTGTTCCCTATGTATCGTCAGCCTGTCCTTTTATAGTACAAGGGCAGGCCGTTACAAGTTAGCCTGGCCCGACATGTGGCCCCGGCGGTTACTGATATTGATACACATTCAACACGTTTAATTGCCCTTAATGACCGAGTTATGGGCTTTGACAGCACCGTTACTGGTAATTAAGGTCATCCGATCGCGTGTCATTAATATAGTATTAATTACACTTGATCGGGTCTTGAAGTCCTTGATTCTCCTTTGAAGATCCGGAGCCGTTGTGGAGTCTTCCGGAGGTTAGAGGCTGAAGATCCGATGGTTGGACACGTGGCAGCACCGGAGCACACTGTGGGGAACAGATAGGTCCGGTGCTACCCGACACGTGTCAGTTCTGGAGCTTCCCTCAGTCTAGGGTTAGGTTCGGGGATGCCATTTCGGTACATAGCCCGGAGCTTCCCCCTTGCGGGCGGTAGCTCCGGTTTGACAGTACACGTGGCGACCCTGGGACTAACCGTGTTGGAGAAGCGGGTCCGGTTATGTCTGACATGTGGGCCTCCGAAGGTCTTCAAATCAAGTAGATGACTTTTCCTTGAGATCTTTGCAATCCCAAGGAGTATATGGTATCCAGAGTACCAACAAAAATAGTACCGGAAGAACAAACCAGGAAAGCACTTCTTCAGGCTGGATGGTTATGTGCGGATAGAACAAAGGATGGTATGAATTCTTACATTCATACTTAGATTGCTTCAATTAATTGCATTGATTAAATTGTTATTGCAGGCAGCTAAAACTGGTACGTCTCTGAAAGCATCTAGGCCCCCATGAGGTATGATTTCGATGATTAATGACAACCATTGGATTTTACTAATGAATTTGTGGATGCAAGGTCTCCCATATCACTCAATCAAATGAAATCTATATGAATATGAACATCAACTACTGATCATTGGAGACCCCTAAACAATCACTTTATGAGATCAATCAATGTTATGAAGATTAGAAGTAAAAGCTCATATGTCAAAGTTATTCAACCATAGTTGACAACACCCAATGCTTGACAATCATCAGAAGAATATTTCCATAAAATGTCTAAGAGGTCAATCGAGCAAAATACAAAAGAACCACTTAGAACAACTCAAAGCAAACAAAATCAACTCACCGGATCTACCGATGTTTCCAGAGAACAACACATCGGTCGAGTTGGTTCAGCAGAAGAAGAAGACCTCAGAACCAAGTACTCACCGGATCATCCGATGTCAAAGGACATGTTACATCGGTCCATCAGTGCAGCAAGCAATATCCCTGGATCAAGTGTAACATCGGATCCTCCGATGTACAGAAATATACACATCGGTCAATCACTCCAGTAAGCATAAAGTCTAAACCAATTCTGGAGGAAGTGCCACCAGATCATCCGATGAGAAGACAGGTGTAACATCGGTCTAACAACAGTCATATCTGACACAGTGACATCAGCTAAAGTGAACTTGACTGATGATAACTGAAGGGAGAGCATCGGATCATCCGGTGTTCGCAGAGCAGTGATGTCAGCCTACTTTTCCAACGGCTATCTCGTGGAGGCTGGCTATTTATACCCCTTCAACCTGTCTATTCGACAAGTCTTGATCACCAGACATACTCTACACATTCTCAAGCATTCAAGACATTGAGCTACCACTTCTAGATCATCTACACCACCTACACACCAAGAGATAGGCTAGAACTAGCTAGAGATAGTGCTTGTGTGCTTCCATTCTTGGTGATTGGAATCTCTAGTGTAGTGAGAGCTGTAAGGGAGTGTCCCTTGGTGATTGTAATTGAGAGTGACTTCCAGAGCTTGCCAAGACGGTTGTGGAAGCCCAGAGGATCCAAGTTGTACAAGGCCTGAGCTCCACCTTGCCGAGGTTGGCAAACGGAGAAGTATAGTGAAGATCCCTAGTCTCTGTGACTTGGGTGTGGCTATACCCTTTGGTGGGTGCCACAACGTGGATGTAGGAATATCTTGACGATCTTGCCGAACTACGGGATAAATCTTCGTGTCTCCTCGGGAGTTTGCATTCTCTTCCTCTCACCCTACACTTATGCATTCAAGTAAATAGCACCTTCGCGGTATATAAAAAAGGTAAATAGCACCTTTTTTTATATACCGCGAAGGTGCTATTTACTTGAATGCATAGGTTGTTTGCGTAGGGAATTGGGCTTTTTAGTAATTAAGTTTTATTTCTTTGTTTTTGAAAAGAAGCCCAATTCATCCCCCTCTTGGGCATTCGATCCTTACAATTGGTATCAGAGCTAGGTTGCTCATAGGATCAGTCTAGCTTCACCGCTAGAGAGCTAAAATGGCCAAGATTGGGGGTTCGGTTCCTATCTTCGAGGGCAAGAACTTTGCCTATTGGAAAGCATGCATGCGCGCTTATCTAGAGGCTATTGCTCCTGAAGTATGGGAAGCGACCCACGCGGGGTTTGGTGAGCACAATTATGTTGGTGATCAAATTAAATGGGATGCTAAAGCTAGGAATGCAATTTATGAATGTATTAGTCAAGATGTGTTTGCTAGGATTGCTAGCAAAGAAAAGGCTTGTGAAATTTGGGCTTGCTTAATAGAAATTCATGAGGGTTCTTCTCGAGTCAAGGAACTAAAATATCACATGCTTAAAGCCAAATATGATGAATTTAAAATGCTACCTCATGAAAATGTCAATGAAATGTTCTCTCACTTGAATGTGCTTATTGAAGAAATTAATGCTCTTGACATTGCTTCTCTTGAACTCCGCCTATGTTGTAATGACATAGCCGGTCCCAAGCCCGGGTAAAGAAGGAGGGGGTTGTGATAGGCTTGGTGAGCCAGCAACTAAACTTAGCCATTCTCATGGAAATGAAACTCATTGGAAATTCGTTGGGGCGTAACCCTCTTAGCGACGCGCCATACCGGAACCCGGGTATGGTGTTAAGTGGGCGAGGGCCGGGTCGCCACCGCCTTAGTGGCGCGCCATATCGGAACCCAGATGTGGTGTTAAATGAGCGAGGGCCGGATCGCCATCACCTTAGTGGCGCGCTACATCATCGCCCGAATGTAGTGTTAAGTGAGCAAGGGTCTTTGCATCTTCCTCGACGGATGCGAAGGGTAACGAAGCTAGCCGAGGAAACTAGGTTTCGGGTGGGTAGTTGGAGTGTAGGATCCTTGACGGGAAAGCTACGAGAGTTAGTGGACGTTGCGATTAGGAGGCGTGTAAACATTCTTTGTGTACAAGAGACTAGATGGGCAGGTCAAAAAGCGAGAGAGGTTGAGAATACCGGTTTCAAGCTTTGGTATTCTGGCTCGACGGGAACTAGGAATGGCGTAGGCATCCTAATAGATAAGAGCCTCAAGGATGGAGTAATGGATGTCTGTAGACGAGGGGATAGGATCATCCTAGTCAAGGTAGTTGTGGGGGACCTTATCTTGAATGTCATTAGTGCTTATGCCCCACAAGTTGGGCTTGACATGAGCACTAAGAGACAATTTTGGGAGGACTTGGAGGATATGGTTAGTAGTGTACCGGTAAGCGAGAAGCTCTTCATAGGAGGAGATCTCAATGGTCATGTAGGTACAACTAACGTAGGTTTTGAGGGGGTACACGAAGGTTTTGGGTGTGGCGATAGAAACCAGGAGGGTAAGGATATCCTAGACTTTGCCGTAGCCTATGACCTATTGGTAGCTAACACCCTATTTAAAAAGAGGCTATCTCACATAGTGACCTTTACTAGTGCCCAACATTCTAGTCAAATCGACTATATCCTCACCAGGAGAAGGGAGAGAGGGGCATGTTTAGATTGTAAGGTGATTCCTGGAGAATGTGTTGTTCGACAACATAAACTTGTGGTAGCCGACTTTCGTTTCCACGTGCGTGTGTCACGAGACAAAGGTGTTAAAACCACGAGAACAAAGTGGTGGAAGTTGAAGGATGAAGCGCAACAATCATTCAAAAGGAGGATGATCGCAGAAGGACCTTGGAACGAAGAGGAAGATGCAGATAGTATGTGGGAGAAGATGGCGACTTACATTAGGAAGACGGCAAGGGAGGTGCTTGGGTGGACAAAAGGTAAGAAACTTGTAGATAAAGACACTTGGTGGTGGAATGAAGATGTACAAAAAGCTATTAAGGAGAAGAAGGAGTCTTATAAGGGCTGGCATCATGAGAGAAGTGCAAGTAACATGGCGAAGTATAAAGAGGCTAAGAAAAATGCTAGGCGTGTTGTGAGTAAAGCAAGGGGGCAGGCCTATGATACGCTATATGAGAGGCTAGGGACAAAAGAAGGCGAAAAGGATATATACAAGATGGCGAAACTTCGCGAGAGAAAAGTGAGAGATCTCAACCAAGTCAAATGCATTAAGGATGAGGCAGGCCAAATTCTATTGAAAGAGGAAGAAATTAGGGACAGATGGCGGGACTACTTCAATGGACTATTCAATGACGGGAATGAGAGTATTAGGTTCGAGTTGGATGACTCATTTGATGACATCAACAGACAATTCGTGCTGAGGATACAGGAGTCCGAGGTTAGAGAGGCCCTAAAAAGGATGAAGGAGGAAAGGCCCACGGCCCCGATGATGTCCCCATTGAGGTGTGGAGATGTCTAGGGGATGTAGCAATAGTATGGCTCACTAAACTATTCAACCGCATTTTTCAGTCAAACAAAATGCCTGAAGAGTGGCGGAAAAGTATTTTAGTACCCATCTTCAAAAATAAAGGAGATGTTCAAAGTTGTACTAATTATCGAGGAATTAAGCTCATGAGTCATACTATGAAGCTCTGGGAGAGAGTGATTGAACACCGCTTGAGGAAAGTGACCAATGTCACTAAAAACCAGTTTGGTTTTATGCCTGGGAGGTCCACTATGGAGGCGATTTTCTTACTCCGTCAGCTTATGGAGAGGTATAGGGAGCAAAAGAAGGATCTACATTTAGTGTTCATTGACTTGGAGAAGGCATACGATAAGGTACCAAGACCGGTCATGTGGTGGGCACTAGAGAAACACAAAGTTCCAACAAAGTACATTAACCTTATCAAGGATATGTACGATAATGTGGTGACAAGTGTGCGCGTAAGAGATAGTGAGACCGACACTTTTCCTATCACAATAGGGTTACACCAAGGATCAGCCTTAAGTCCTTACATCATTTCCTTAGTGATGGATGAGGTGTCGAAGGATATACAAGGGGATATCCCTTGGTGTATGCTCTTTGCTGATGATGTAGTGTTGGTAGATGGAACCAGGGATGGTGTTGATAGAAAATTGGAGCTATGGAGGCAGACCTTAGAGTCTAAGGGGTTTAGACTTAGTAGAACCAAGACCGAGTATGTGAGATGCGACTTTAGTGATGTCGGGTGCGAGGATGGTAATGTTAGTTTACAAGGACAAGTAGTACCTAGGAGGGACACATTTCGATATTTAGGATCAATGTTACAAAGCAATGGTGATATTGATGAAGATGTTTGCCACAGGATCAAGATCGGGTGGATGAAGTGGCGACAAGCATCTGGAATCTTATGTGATAAGAAAGTTCCACAAAAATTGAAAGGAAAATTCTATAGGACGGTGATCAGACCTGCGATGCTGTATGGAGCAGAATGTTGGCCAACTAAAAGGCAACATGTCCAACAAATGAGTGTTGCGGAGATGCGCATGCTACGGTGGATGTGCGGTCACACAAGAAGAGACAAAATTAGGAACGAAGTAATACGTGATAGGGTAGGGGTGGCACCGATTGAGGAGAAGCTAGCATCGCCTACGGTGGTTTGGGCATATCCAGCGGAGACCTCCAGACGCACCGGTTAACAGTGGGATTATAAAGAGTGGAGAAAATTTTAGGAGGGGTAGAGGTCGACCAAGGTTGACATGGCAGGAGGCGGTGAAACGAGATTTAAAGGAGTGGGACATACCTAGAGATTTGGCTCATGATAGGACTGCATGGAAATTAGCAATTCATGTGCCAGAATCTTAGTTTATTCGTAATTTGTTACTCTTATCTTCTTTCTTATTAACCCATTTCTAGAATAAATAAAATGTAGATTTTTTTTACTTTCATCTTATTTTCTATTACTTTTCTTCAAAATTGTTGGATTTCATTTCTAGCCGACCCCAACTTGTTTGGGACAAAGGCTTGGTTGTTGTTGTTGTTGTTGTACATTGCTTCTCTTGGCAAGGGACTCATCAACCGCAAGATTCTTATGCTCCTTCCCAAGCCAAAGTACAACATCATCAACTCCATGCTTCAAAAAGAATCTCTTGACCACGTTGAAGTTTCAGAACTCATTGGAGAGATTCATGCTCATGAGATGAGTGTACTTGGGATGATGGAGCAATCATCTTCAAAGACAATTGCCCTAAAGGCCTCCACCAAGAAAACAAGTCTCAAGAAAAAGAAGGTGGTTGAGCCTAGCTCAAGTGAAGAAGAGCAAGCATCAAGTGAAGATAACGATGATGAGCTTGCATTGATGATGAAGAAATTCTCTCGCTTGAACTCCAAGATTGCCAAGAAGGGATACACCTTTGATCCCAAGAAGAAAGCGTTTCTACCAAGGAGAGACGACCACAAGACTTGCTACAATTTTGGTGATCAAGGTCACATATCCTATGATTGTACAAAACCGAACAAAAGAAGAGAGAACCACAAGAGCAAGCATCGCAAGCTTGAAGATAGTGAAAATGATGAAGAAGAGGTCAAACCTAAACCAAGATCCTTTGGGAAGAAGAAACATGACAAGGGCAAGAAGGCAAAGCTCTTCCCAAAGAAGAGAAATGGTCCACAAAAGGTGTTCATGTGTGAGGCAAATGAATGGGTCACCGACGAAGAATCAAGTGATGAAGAGAGTGAAGCAGAAGAAGAAAGTTTGGCTGGTCTTGCCATTGCCAACAATGATGACTCACCTCTTCATCCACAACCCATGTGCCTCATGGCTAAAGGTAACACCAAGGTATGTGATGATTCTAGCAATGATGAGCTTTCCCCCGATGATTTAACTTCATTAATAAATGAATATCACACTATCATTAAGAGGGAAAAGAGTAAGGTTAAGGTTCTTGAAGAAACTCGTGCTAAGCTTGAGAGTGCTAACCTTGATTTTCTTGACAAGTATGAAAGCATACTTAAAGAGCATGACACGCTAAAATCCCATGTCAAGCAAGTTGAGGAGGATAAGGCTCAAATCAAGCTAGATCATCATGAGCTTGACTGAGCCCACCAAGCACTATTGAGAAAGCACAATGAGTTGATCCAAGAGCATCAAATACTTAACCTTGCTCATGAAGCGCTTGATCAAGAATTGAAAAATATAAAGAAACAAACTCTTAATGATAAGGTATCCATTACTTCTCATGCCACTAATGTCTTGCACAAGTATTTGCTTTTGAAAGAGAACACTAGGGAGAAGGACTTGTTGGAAGAAATTGAGAGTCTCCGCACTAGTGTGGCTAGACTATCAAAAGGAGAAGTCAAGCACAAGGAAATCCTCTTCCTACAAGCAAATGCCTTCAACAAGAGAGGACTTGGATCCTTCCCGGTGCCTAACAAAGGAAAGGTGCCCTCACCGGAGCTTAGAACAAGCTTCATCAAGGAAGTTGGTTCTTATTGCCAACATTGTGAGGTCACCGGTCACCACACAAGGGAGTGTCCTCTTCCTAACCGGCCTTCTCCAAAATTTCCCATTAACTACAAATCTACTTTCAATGATCGTTTTTATCTCTTGAGTAAAGTAGATGGCAAGGTGAAGGCAAGATTCATTGGCAAGGATATGAAGGGCATGAAGGAGAAGCTCCCCAAGCAACTTTGGGTCCCAAAAACACTTGTATCACACATACAAGGACCTAAGTTGGCTTGGGTGCCTAAAGTTAAAAATTGAATTCATGTGTGTAGGTGAACTACAAAGCCGGAGGAAAGCATTGGGTACTCGATAGCGAGTGTACTCAACATATGACCGGCAATTATGGTATGTTCACCACCATAGAAAACCCCGGCAATCATGAACAAGTCACCTTTGGTGATAACTCTAAGGGTAAGGTAATTGGGTTAGGTAAGATTGCTATTTCAAATGACTTATCTATTTCTAATGTATTGTACGTTAAGTCACTTAGTTTCAATTTACTTTCTATTGCACAATTATGTGATCTTGGACTAACGTGCACCTTTAGCAAAAATGATGTTGTTGTGTGTAGTGAAACAAGCCAAGAACTAATCTTCAAAGGATTTCGGCATGGACATCTCTACCTAGTAGACTTCTCCAACAAGGATGCTAGCTTGACCACTTGTCTTTTCACCAAGACAAGTTTGGGTTGGCTATGGCATCGACACATAGCGTACATAGGGATGATCAAGCTCAAGAAGTCATTCAAGCTTGGGATGGTGACCGGCGTGAAGGATGTCACATTTGAGAAGAACAAGCTTTGTAGCGCTTGTCAAGCCGGGAAGCAAGTTGCTTCACACAACCCAATGAAGACAATGGTGTCAACCTCCAAGCCACTTGAACTACTTCACGTGGACCTCTTCGGACCATCCACATATCAAAGTCTTGGCGGTAACCTCTATTGTCTTGTTATAGTTGATGACTACTCTCGCTATGCTTGGACTTTATTTCTAGGTGACAAGAGTGAAACTCCGGAAGTGTTCAAGACCTTCGCTAACCGCGCTCAAAGGGAATTTCAACTTCCCATCATCAAGGTCCGGAGTGACAACGGCACCGAATTCAAGAACTACAACATTGGGGAGTGGTGTGACCGTGAAGGCGTGAAGCATGAGTTTTCGGCCACATACACTCCTCAGCAAAATGGTGTTGTTGAAAGAAAGAACAAGACTCTCATCACTCTTGCGCGAGCAATGCTTGCTGACTATGGCACGTCGGAGAAGTTTTGGGCTGAAGCAATGAACACGGCGTGCCATGCCGCAAATAGGGTCTACCTACATCGACTACTTCAAAAGACCCCGTACGAACTTCTCATTGGGAGAAAGCCCAACATCTCCTACTTTCGAGTCTTTGGGTGCAAGTGCTACATCTACCGCAAGAAAAGGCTCGGTAAGTTTGAAAGAAGATGTGATGTTGGTATATTTCTTGGTTATGCATCAAACTCAAAAGCATATTGAGTATTCAACCAAACCTCCGGTTTAGTTGAGGAAAGTTGTGATGTTGAGTTGATGAAACTAATGGCTCCCAAGAGGAGAGTTTTGGTCATGATGAAATAGATGATGATCCTCTACGAGAAGCTATGAAGAACATGACCATTGGAGACATCAAGCCTAAAGTTGAGGAGAGCCATGATCAAGGGGGAGCTTCAAGTTCCAACATCAACACATCTATGGCGCCTCAAGTTGACGAAGAAGAGAAGGATGATCCATTGCCAACTCAAGATTGACAAGCCACACATCATCAAGAAGAAGAAGAAGTCCATGATCAAGTCCAACCACAAGATGAGCAACACGCATCACCACCGCCAAGTGCTGCACAACCACTTATGAGGCATGGACGCATCTCCAAGGCGCATCCGAAGGACCAAATTATCGGAAGTCCGTCAAGAGGAGTAAGTACACGTTCTTGCCATTTCGCTTCGTTTTGTGAGCACTACTCGTTTGTTTCATGTGTAGAACCCACTCACATTGAGGAAGCACTCCAAGATCCAAATTGGGTGATGGTCATGCAAGAAGAACTTAACAACTTCATCCGCAATGAAGTTTGGGTGTTGGAGGAGCGACCCAAGGACAAAAACTTCATCGGAACAAAGTGGGTGTACCGCAACAAACAAGACGAGAACGACGTGGTGGTCCGCAACAAGGCAAGACTTGTGGCCAAAGGGTTCTCGCAAGTTGAAGGAATAGACTTTGGGGAGACATTTGCTCCGGTCGCCTGGCTAGAAGCCATCCATCCGAGGAATCCTAATCATGTGTATAGGTTGCACAAGGCGCTCTACGGGCTCAAGCAAGCACCTAGGGCATGGTATGAACGACCACGGGATTTCTTGATCATGCAAGGATTCAAGATCGGGAGGGTGGACACTACACTCTTCACCAAAGACATCAACGGAGAATTATTTATTTGTCAAATTTATGTTGATGATATTATTTTTGGTTCAACTAACGAAGCTCTTAGCCATGAGTTTGGCAAAATGATGTCTAGGGAATTCGAGATGTCAATGATTGGAGAGCTCAACTTCTTCCTTGGATTTCAAATCAAGCAACTTCAAGAGGGGACCTTCGTCTATCAAGAAAAGTATACCAAGGACCTCTTGAAGAAATTTGATATGGGAGATTGTAGCTCAAGAAGCACTCCAATGGCAACAAATTGTCATCTCGACGCGGATAAGGACGATAAACCTATTGATCAATCTAACTACCGTTCTATGATTGGTTCATTGCTTTATCTTACCGCATCTAGGCCCGATATCATGTTTAGTGTATGCTTGTGTGCTCGCTTTCAAGCGGCACCTAAAGAATCGCATCGGAAGGCGGTCTTTAGGATACTTAGGTGAATGTAGGCCTCGAGGGGGGGTGAATAGGCCTTTTTGAATATTTGTCGGATCCTGCAGCACTCAACAACCGGTTTAATACCAGAGATATCGGACTAGTCTGGTAAAGTGCGGACTAGTCCGGTGTTCACGGACTAAGCTTATTAAACTTGATTGATTGGTTTGATTCTTTTATGTGTACAACGGAAATATAGAATCAAACAACAGTTTAACAGCTATATACTGAATCATATCACAATTAAGTCTTATGTTTGACAATTTAACGAAAGATGAACAATGTGTATGAAACCCTAGATTAAGTTTATTAACTTGAATGATGAACAATGAAATAAGACACAAGTGTTTATCCCGTGGTTCGGCTACCACAAAAGGCCACCTACATGCACGTTGAGGAGTCCACAAAAGGATTGGGTCTTCTCCAACCCTACCCTCATTGGATCACCATGAAGGCCAATCCTCTTCCACTAATCACAAAGGGGTGAATAACCAAATTCAAGGGGCGATCTTACACTTTGAGAGCTCCCTTAGATTACAAATCACGATACCACTAAAAACCCACTCAAAAGTTACAATTGAAATGCAAGAGTGTGTTAGAGAATCAAACCAAGAGCTCAATGTGGTGTAGCAAGTGTCTCTCCAATGATCTAGATTGAATCCTCAAAGGATTGGACGATTGTGCACTTGATTTCGTGGAGAGAGATCGTTTTTGAGGCTCTTGGGAGGTGTGACGGCGCTAGGGTTCGAGAGAGTGTGAAAGTGGGTCGTGCACCTCTATTTATATGGGGTTTCTAAAAGTGACCGTTAGGGTTCAGAAAGTTCGGACTAGTCTGTGGTGGTCACCGGACTAGTCCGGTGTGTTGTGTGTTGCAAACCCTAAGTGTCCCAAAATATCGGACTAGTCTGGCTGAAAGCGGACTTGTCTGATTTTGCTATTGGAAATCTTCGGACTAGTCCAATGCCCATCGGACTTGTCTGGACATGTGAAACCCTAAGTGTGTTGGACGACAAGTCCGCACTGAGGAGGACTTGTCCGATATAGATCAGTGGGTATTTCGGACTAGTCTGTGTAAACATCGGACTTGTCCGAAGTGGATCAGAAAGGATATCGGACTAGTCCGGTTGATAACGGACTTGTCTGATTTTGTGTGACTTGTGTAGTGTTTTGAGGACTAGTCCACACTGGGGAGGACTAGTCTGATTCTAGTCAGAAGGATATCGGACTAGTTCGACAGATATCGGACTTGTCCGATTTGGTGCAGAAAGGTTTATCGGACTAGTTCGGTTATGATCGGACTAGTCCGGTCCTGTGTAACTCTGTGCAATGTGTGTGTTTAATTAACATTGAGCTCTTGGGGTGTGTTTCCTTAACACACTCCATACAAAATAATCTACTACTCTTTTTCCTTGAGCTCATTTCCACTTTGCTCCTCCTCATTCCTTCTTTTTGGTATTTTGCTCATTTTTCTATTATGGGTCTGCATTCATCTCAATAAAGAGGTTAGGATCCCAATTGCTTGTCATAAATCATCCAAAACCCACAAGGGAGTCCTAGATGCACTTTCAATCTCCCCCTTTTTGGTGATTGATGACAACCAATTGAGATTTCACAAAATATGACAAAAATTGAGATTTTCATAAAGTATGCACATATGAATCAAAATACATCAAGCAATGAAGGAATTATCCATATGTGCATTCTTTATGGTGGGATGCATAACTAAGTATATTAAGACATTAAGAGTGACATAATTTGCATTAATCAACCAAAATAAAGCACATATGTCATTCCAGGAGCAAAATTACAGATTTTGACCAATACTTCTCAAATTAAGTAAGCATTGCATCACAGAACCAAAGTTAATCTTAGAAACACAGTTAAGACATTACAATCACAAAGATAGATAAAAAGAGCTCTCTCCTCGCATCCTACAGCTAAAGCTAAGACTCCCCCTCAATCTCTCCCCCTTTTGCATCAAGACACCAAAAAGAAGGAGAGGAGGGTCCTAGGGTCTTCACTCTTCACTGTCGGTCCTCTCGTCGTCGTCTTCATCTTCTTCATCATCATCTTGACGAGGAGGAGAAGGAGGAGGGATGGAGCCACTCGAGCCCCCAATGCCAAAGTAGGCAAGCTCGGAGGGGTTCAAGGGCGCGAGCTTAGTGTAGTCTGGATCAGAGTCCTCAGAGATCACTTGAGATCCAATGGGATCGATCTCCAACTTTTGGAAAATTTGCTTCACATTGGCCTTTATGTACTTCATGTCCTCCTTTCTCTTCTGGTTAAGCTTGTGGGCCTTCACTTCGGCCTTCTTGCAGGAGGAGAAGATAGCAGCCAGATACTTGAGGATCCCACTAGCCGATCCTCGCTGAGAGGCTTCCCTAGAAGTAGGGACAGCTTCAGCACCTTCACTTGATCTTGCCGGTGCCTCGGGACTGGAGGCCGACGAAGGAGCAGCCTGCACACTCGGCTTTTGAGGCATTTGAGGCCTCAAGGGGAGATGCTCCACATCTTTCACAAACTCAATATCGGTGACTTTTTCAATCACAAACATAAGTTAAGGAGCATATCCACAAGATCTGTTGGGAGTGCAGGAGATGTTTACCATATCATTCCAAATGTATTCCACCACATCAAATGGGCGGTCCTTGCTTATGACTCTCATCAGAGTCCGGAGGTACCCTTGTACACTCCCTGCATCCCCATCCTTAGGGGCAATGGTCTTCCTCAAGACCCTGTTCAACACCACAAAGAATGGCTTCATGTTTTTGGTGGAAGGAGGGTTGAACTTTGAGTTTGGCTCATATAGGAACTTCATCCTATCCTTGTCAATGACACCAATGTTGTGTATAACCAAGAAATCAGACCTTGTGGTGTCAAGGTGAAGCAAGCTAGTGAATTCTTCTTGAGTGATGCTGTACTTGGATCCATGGGTCATCCAAGTGACACTCTCTTCATCCTCACTAGAGAAGTGACAGGTTGTAAAGAACTGCACAATCACCTCATCATTCCAGTTATGTCTGAAAGCAAACAGATCTCTCAGTCCAGGCTTCTCAATGGCTCTCACTACATCAGTGAACGGTGAGCAGCCCTTCTTCTCAAAGTGTGCCCAGTCAATCCACTGACTGCGCACCACGGGGGTCTTCATCGGTAGATACACCGATTTGTACAAGTCAGCATGGAAGTTGCACCAGAACCTTCCATCTGCAGCTTGCTTTGGTCTGCCATATCAGTCAATGCTTCTGAATTTAGCGGCCGAGTCACTGCCCTTGCCATTGAACTTCTCCTCAGGAGGGTCCCGAACCCCTTCCCTGGGAGCATGCAGCTTCAAGGGCCCGACTGGCCCTGTCGCTATCCCTTTTCCCTTGCCCTTTGCTTAGAGGGCACTTGTCGAGCTAGGGCCACCACAAGCCTTAGAGGCTGGCACCTTGGAGGCCGGCTTCTTCGCTAGCACTTTCCTCCGAACCTGAGGAGGGGAAGGCGCAGGCTCGGAGGGTCTTTCTTGGCGCTTCTTGCCAAGACCCGTCGAAGTCCGAGGTGCCACCTCGTGGTCCATCTCGGCCTCAGAGTCGTAGATTTCATCGTTTGAGCTCGACATGATCTGAGAATCATTTGCAAGAATGATGATAAATGATACAAGGCATAGGTATGAAAAGATAGCAAGGAAGTGCATTGAGGAATTGAAGAATTAGGTTTTAAGTTCAGAAACATCGGACTTGTCCGGTGCATAGGCACGGACTAGTCCGGGGGACCGGACTTGTCCGGTGCACAGGCACGGACTAGTCCGGGGGACCGGACTTGTCCGTGCGTGGACCGGACTAGTCCGGTGTTCATCCTCAAAAACCTAACATAGTGGACAAAGACTGATTCCTAATGCATAACAAGTTTAGCATACATGTAGTACATCAAAGGGGCATGTATCTAGTGGAAGATGCTAGGCTATTCGATCAACAATGGAGAAAAACAAGATTTCTAGGGTTTGGGAGAAAATTACCGAAGAATTCGATTGAAGCTTGAGGAATAGGGAGTTGGAGCCCGGACAAGTCCACTAGCTGCAATCCGCACGAGGTCAAGCTTGATTTCCGCCCAAATGCGCACCCTTTTGATGGAGGGAGCAAGGAATCGCCTTGGGGAGCTCGAGCGCAAGAGAGAGAGTGCATGAGGAAAGAGTGGAGATGAGAGGAATTAGGGTTTGGTGGTGGCTAGGGTTATGGACATGAAAAATCGGACAAGTCCGGAGATGACCGGACTAGTCCGAACTCATCCAGAGAGCTATATCGGACTAGTCCGGCCTAACCGGCACTCAGCGGACTAGTCTGCATGGGCGGACTAGTCCGGGTAACCACGGACTAGTCCGTGGTCACCTGGAGAAAATTGCATATCCCATTTATATATATTTGAAGGTTCATAAATAGAGAATAGAGGGGCAAAACAAATCAAATAATCTTGATGAATTTGACCAGTAAGCATACAACAATCAAACAATGATCATAATTCATCAATATCTAGTAATTGACATAGTGTTTCGAGAAAAAATTGAGCGAGATGTTTTTCACAATTCAATCAACATTTTTGAAGAATTCATACAGGTATGCAACCTTTCAAGCCACACTCCGAGAATCAAGGATATTTAGTTCATTTCAGAGTTCGCAAAAACGCTTTTCATCAAGTGGCTTGGTGAATATGTCGGCCAATTGCTTTTGGGTGTTGACATGTGAGATGGTTATATCTCCTTTCATGGAATGGTCTCTCAAGAAATGATGTCTTATGTCTATGTGTTTAGTTCTAGAGTGCTCAACTGAATTGTGGGCAATTTTAATGGCACTCTCATTGTCACAAAGGAGAGGAATACGGTTCATATTGTAACTGTAATCCCTTAGAGTTTGTCGCATCCAAAGGAGTTGTGTACAACAACTTCCGGCTGCAACATACTCCGCTTCGGCTGTGGATAGGGCAATGGAATTTTGTTTCTTGGAGGACCAAGAAACTAAGGATCTCCCTAGGAATTGGCATGTGCCGGAGGTGCTTTTTCTATCTACTTTGCACCCGACATAATCTGCATCGGAGTAACCAATGTGATTGAATTTTGAGCCTTTTGGGTACCAAAGACCAAGGTTTGGTGTATGAACTAAATATCTCAAGATCCTTTTTACGGCTGTCAAGTGACATTCCTTAGGGTTGGCTTGAAATCTTGCACACAAACACACACTTAACATAATATCTGGTCTAGATGCACATAAATAGAGTAGAGATCCAATGATGGAGCGGTATACCTTTTGGTCGACATTAGGTCCATCTTCATTGAGATCCAAGTGGCCATTTGTTGCCATGGGGGTCTTTATGGGCTTTGCCTTGTCCATGCCAAACTTCTTAAGTATGTCCTGCGTGTACTTAGTTTGGCTTATGAACGTTCCTTCCTTTTGTTGTCGCACTTGGAATCCCAAGAAGTATTTCAGTTCTCCCATCATTGACATCTCAAACCTGTCTGTCATGATCTTGCTAAATTCCTCACAAAAAGATTAGTTAGTTGACCCAAAGATTATATCGTCAATATAAATTTGACAAATAAAAAGATCATTATCTAAATTCTTGGTAAATAATGTATAATCTACTTTGCCAATTTGAAAACCATTCTCAATTAAGAAATCTCTAAGGCACTCATACCAATCTCTAGGAGCTTGTTTGAGGCCGTAGAGAGCCTTACGCAATTTATATACATGGTCGGGGAACTCTTTGTCTTCAAACCCGGGTGGTTGCTCCACGTACACCTCTTCCTTGATCGGTCCGTTGAGGAAGGCGCTTTTCATGTCCATTTGATACAGCTTGAAATCATGGTGAGTAGCATATGCAAGTAATATTCTAATAGATTCAAGCCTAGCTACTGGAGCAAAAGTCTCATCGAAATCCAAACCTTAGACTTGTGAGTACCCTTTGTCCACAAGTCGTGCCTTGTTCCTTGTCACTACCCCGTGTTCGTCTTGTTTGTTGCGGAAGACCCACTTAGTGTCGACGATGTTTGCATTGGGTCTTGCCACAAGTTCCCACACCTCGTTCCGCTTGAAGTTGTTCAATTCTTCTTGCATCGCCACCACCCAGTCCGGATCCTTCAATGCATCCTCAATCCTGTGTGGTTCCAAAAAGGATACAAACGAATAATGCTCACAAAAGTTAGCTATGCGAGATCTAATGGTTACTCCCTTTTGGATGTCACCGATGATGTTGTCGATTGGGTGATCCCTTTGGACGCATTGGTGTACTCTTGGGTGTGGCACTTGAGGAGTTGTGTCTTCATGATTATCCGCTTCTCCCCCTAAGTGGTTGCCTTCATTGACTTGTTGATCATCTTCATACTCTTGTGGTTGATCTTGTGTTGAAGCTCCCCCTTGATTGATGATCTCCTCTTGTGGTTCATTTTCCTCATGTTCGTGTGAAGGTGACTCTTGTGGTCGAACTTCGCCTAGAGCCATTCTTTTCAAAGCTTGACAAGGAGCTTCTTCTTTACCGGTAAGTAGCTCATAAGGAGTCTTCTTGAGTAGTCGATGAAGATAAAGTCGATTTGCGGCGTGGCAAGCGGTGTTAATCACTTCCGTCCAAAATCGATCCGATGTCTTCTACTCATCGAGCATTGTCCTTGCCATCTCAATGAGTGTTCGGTTCTTTCTTTCGGCAACTCCGTTTTGTTGTGGCGAGTATGGTGCTGAAAATTCGTGCTTGATGCCCTCTTCATCAAGGTACTCCTCCACTTGTGTGTTCTTGAACTCTGTGCCATTGTCGCTTCGAATACTCTTGATTGTCAATGAAAATTTGTTTTGAGCTCGCTTGAAGAATTTCTTGAGTGTTCCTTGTGTTTCTGACTTATCATGCAAAAAGAAAACCCAAGTGAAGCGAGAAAAATCATCGATGATAACTAAACCGTATTTGTTACCGCTGAAGCTTATGTAAGCAATTGGACCAAACAAGTCCATGTGAAGTAGTTCGAGCGGTCTTGTCGTAGTCATGACGTTCTTTGCGGGATGATGTGCTCCAACTTGCTTCCCGGCTTGGCACGCGCTACAAGGCCTGTCTTTCTCAAAAACAACATTCTTCAAACCGCGGATGTGATCGCCCTTGAGGAGTTTTTGAAGATTCCTCATACCAACATGCGCTAGCCGTCTATGCCACAACCAATCCATGTTGGTTTTTGCAATTAAGCATGTGTCGAGTTCGGCTTTATCCTTGTTGAAGTCAACAAGGTAAAGCTTTCCCTTCAACATACCCTTGAATTCAATGGAACCATCACTCCTCCTAGAGATGGTCACACCCTCATTAGTGAACAAGAAATTATAACCTTTATCACATAGTTGAGATATGGACAGCAGGTTATAATCTAAAGATTCAACATGTAAAACACGAGAAAGCGTATGTTCAGAGGATATTGCAATTTTACCGGTACCAAGCACCCTTCCTTGACTATTATCTCCGAAGTAGATGCCCTCGTTTGGGTCCTCGTTCTCTTCATATTCCACGAACATCCTCCTTTCTCCGGTCATGTGGTTGGTGCACCCACTGTCTAGCACCCATTTGGATCCACTGGAGGAATAGGCCTGCAAAAACAGATTATGCTTTGGTTTTAGGTACCCAAGCTTGCTTGGGTCCTTGGAGGTTAGTTACAATACATTTGGGCACCCACACATAGGATTTTGTGTTCCCATGGCGTGGCCCAACATAGTAAGCATAGACCTTGCCAAGGTTGTTTCTCATTAACACATAGGAAGCATCAAAAGTTTTAAATAAAAGTTGCTGTTGTTTATGAGTCGGATTAGTCTGGGGGGTCGGACTTGTCCGGACACCCACCGGACTAGTCCGGTATTCATATGAGTTCAGGTTTTTATCCTTCGACTTACCAGTTTGAGAGGATCTTCCCTTCACAAAGGAGATCCTTCCCTTGTTATTCTTATGACTTCTAGCATGTTGCTTTTCATCATAAGAGTAACCAATGCCATATTTGACATTTGGAGGTCTTTGGACTAAGTATGCACTACGTGCATAATTGATCTTCTCCTTGTCAAATATGCCACATTGGGTAGGATTTTTATCCTTTGTGGGGGTTGATTTCCCTTTCAATCTGGTGTCAGTTTTACTACATGTGCACATATGAGCAAATTCAGTTTTAGTGGGTTGAGAAGGTGAGTTTGAAGAGGAGGAAGGTTCACTCCGCTTGAGTGACTCAACTTGCACTTCAAGGATCTTGTTAACCTTGATCAGGTCAGCAAGTTGGTCCTTGATTGCAACATTTGAGTCGGTTAACTCCAAGCGAGCTTTCTTGCTTGAAGCTAACTCAAGCTCTAGTAAACTGTTCTTCTCCTTTTCAAGCTCTAGAAGTTTGTCAAGTTCGACATACTCCTCCTTTTGGGAGATAATCATGTCCTCTTGACGATCAATTAACCTTTCCTTCTCAACAAGTTGGTCAAGTAAGAATTTCATTTTTGTTGCAGTTTTCCTATCTAGTCCATTTAGCATATCCTCATCATCACTATCTATTTCATCATCACTAGAGTAGGAATGCATGGAAGGGGTTTTGATAATTACCTTGCGTTTACCTTCCTTTGCCATAAGGCAAGTGCCATTTTCCTTTCTTGCACCGAGTGTGGGAAAGAGTGTAGATTTCTTGGACGTGTTCTCAATGGCTATGCTAGCCATCTCTTCTTTATCGGATGATGAGGACTCATTGTTTGAGTCCTACTCCTTCCCAATATGTGCTTGTTCGGCTTGTTTCTTCTTCTTGAAGAACTTCTTAGGTTGAGGCTTGGATTCTTTAGTCTTCTTCTTGTTCTCCTCATATGGGCAATCCACTATAAAGTGGTTATATTCACCACAATTATAGCATGCCCGTCTTAATTTTGGCTTTGTTCTTTCCTTGTACTTGCCTTCACTTGATTTTTTCCCTTGCTTTTTCTTCATTATTCTCTTGAACTTTTTCATGAACAATATCAAATCCTCTTCATCTAGCTCACTGCTTTCGTCATCACTGTCCTCCTCTAGTTGTGCTTCTCTTGCTTCATTGGATAGGGGCTTGAGGGTGGACTTTAAGGCAACTCCTTTCTTCTTAGCCGAGGTGAGGTCGACAATTTCATTGATGTGCTTTGCTTGTTTCTCCATCATTTCAAAGTTCATAATTTTACCAAGCAATTCATCCAGGGTCATCCTTTTGTATCCGGGGCTTTCTCTAATCATGGAGCATAGCGTGACATTGCGAGGCATAAAGGCTCTAAGGATGAGCTTTACCACCTCGTGGTCATTCCACTTCTTGCTCCCATATGATCGAACTTTGTTGACGAGTGTCTTCAATAGATTGTACATATCCTGAGGTGACTCGTCTTCCTCGATTGCGAATCTTCCTAGTTCGCCTTCGATCATCTCAATCTTTGCTTCACGCACATGCCAGTCACCTTCATGTGCGGTTTGAAGAGTATCCCATATCTCCTTAGCAATTTCGAGTCCATCCACCTTGGTGAACTCGTCCCGACTGAGTGAGGATGTGATTACAGTTGCGGCTTGAGCATTTCTATGAATGGCCTGCTCTTGGCTTGGGTTGAGCTCTTCGTCGTCATCCAGAATATCTATCCCTGTGCATACAATATGCCATAAACTTGGGTTGAGGGAAATCAAATGCATTTTCATATTCTGCCTCCACATAGAGTAATCACTTCCATCGAAGTGTGGGGCTTTTCCAAGTGGGATAGATAAGTAATGGTTGTTATTGGAATTTAGACGATCATAATTAAAAGGATATCAGGAGTAGTCGGTGTGACTACTCCCCTTCTTCTTCTCTTCAACTTTTGCTTTCCCTTTGGAAAGTGCCTTCTTTATGAGGAGTGCCTTCAGATCCAGCGTCTCCTCATCGCCGTCCTCGAAGTCTTGAATGGCTTCGAGTTACTTCTCCAGTTTTTGAGTCTTGTCGTTGTTAACCTCCTCTTGGTTGTTGATTTTGTGGACGTCCTTCATGTCTGACATGATCTCTTTGAGTGGTTGAACTCTTTCTTGAAGAACCTGCTCTGATACCAATTGAATGTAGGCCTAGAGGGGGGTGAATAGGCCTTTTTCAATATTTGTCTGATCCTGCAGTACTCAACAAACGATTTAATACCAGAGATATCGGACTAGTCCGGTAAAGTGCGGACTAGTCCGGTGTTCACGGACTAAGCTTATTAAACTTGATTGATTGGTTTGATTCTTTTATATGTACATCGGAAATATAGAATCAAACAACAGTTTAACAGCTATATACTGAATTATATCACAATTAAGTCTTATGTTTGACAATTTAACGGAAGATGAACAATGCGTATGAAACCCTAGATTAAGTTGATTAACTTGAATGATGAACAATGAAATAATACACAAGTGTTTATCCCGTGGTTCGGCTACCACAAAAGGCCACCTACATCCACGTTGAGGAGTCCACAAAAGGACCGAGTCTTCTCCAACCCTACCCTCGTTGGATCGCCACGAAGGCCAATCCTCTTCCACTAATCACAAAGGGGTGAATAACCAAATTCAAGGGGCGATCTCACACTTTGAGAGCTCCCTTAGATTACAAATCACAATACCACTGAAAACCCACTCAAAAGCTACAATTGAAATGCAGGAGTGTGTTAGAGAATCAAACCAAGAGCTCAATGTGGTGTAGCAAGTGTCTCTCCAATGATCTAGATTGAATCCTCAAAGGATTGGACGATTGTGCACTTGATTTCGTGGAGAGAGATCGTTTTTGAGGCTCTTGGGAGGTGTGACGGCGCTAGGGTTCGAGAGAGTGTGAAAGTGGGCCGTGCACCTCTATTTATATGGGGTTTCTAAAAGTGACCGTTAGGGTTCAGAAAGTTCGGACTAGTCTGTGGTGGTCACCGGACTAGTCCGGTGTGTTGTGTGTTGCAAACCCTAAGTGTCCCAAAATATCGGACTAGTCTGGCTGAAAGCGGACTTGTCCGATTTTTCTACTGGAAATCTTCGGACTAGTCCAATGCCCATCGGACTTGTCCGGACATGTGAAACCCTAAGTGTGTTGGATGACAAGTCTGCACTGAGGAGGACTTGTCCGATATAGATCAGTGGGTATTTCGGACTAGTCCGTGTAAACATTGGACTTGTCCGAAGTGGATCGGAAAGGATATCGGACTAGTCTGGTTGATAACGGACTTGTCTGATTTTGTGTGACTTGTGTAGTGTTTTGAGGACTAGTCCGCACTGGGGAGGACTAGTCTGATTCTAGTCAGAAGGATATCGGACTAGTTCGACAGATATCGGACTTGTCCAATTTGGGGCAGAAAGGTTTATCGGACTAGTCCGGTTATGATCGAACTAGTCTGGTCCTGTGTAACTCTGTGCAATGTGTGTGTTTAATTAACATTGAGCTCTTGGGGTGTGTTTCCTTAACACACTCCATACAAAATAATCTACTACTCTTTTTCCTTGAGCTCATTTCCACTTTGCTCCTCCTCATTCCTTCTTTTTGGTATTTTGCTCATTTTTCTATTATGGGCCTGCATTCATCTCAATAAAGAGGTTAGGATCCAATTGCTTGTCATAAATCATCCAAAACCCACAAGGGAGTCCTAGATGCACTTTCATTAGGTATCTTAAGCATACCCCTAGTGTGGGCTTGTGGTACCCTAAAGGTGCAAAATTCCATCTCTTAGGTTACTCGGATTCGGACTTTGTCGGATGCCGTGTGGACCGCAAGAGTACCTCCGGTGGGTGCCACTTGCTTGGGCGTTCCCTAGTATCTTGGTCTAGCAAGAAGCAAAATTTTGTCGCCTTGTCCACGGCGGAAGCGGAATATATCGCGACCGGTGCATGTTGTGCCCAAATTCTTTATATGAAGCAAACCCTTTTGGACTTTGGTATTAAACTTGGTTGTGTGCCTCTCCTTTGTGACAATGAAAGTGCAGTTAAGATAGCTAAAAACCCCGTTCAACACTCCCGCACTAAGCACATTGATATTCGCCATCATTTCTTAAGGGACCATGAAGCTAAGGGAGACATCTCATTGCGAGGTGTTAGGTCCGAAGAACAATTGGTGGATATATTCACTAAACCACTTGATGAGAAAACTTTTTCTAAGCTAAGAAGTGAGTTAAATGTGCTAGATGCATCGAACGTCATGTAAGTTGCCATGATCATGTAAGAATGCATCTCATATAGGTCTTGTCCAACTTTCAAAGGATAGGGGTGAGCAAGGGTTAGCTTGGGATGGAGGTTCTTTTGGGTTTCCACAAGGCTTGGAGAGTGGCTCTCCCTGAAGAAGCCTTTGAAAGGTTCAAACTTGGCAAGATAGATTTACTTTATGTCTTGCATGATGCCTGCCATATAGACCTGCACTCATATTTAAACTTCTTGCATTATAAATTGTTTGGCATTGCATACGGTAGATTGTCACAAAGGGGAACCCACCTCATGAGAAAGAGACTTGTTTGAAATGCAATATCTCAACTCATATGATGTGGAAAGAACAAAATGTTAGGTGCGTTAAAGCCTAAAGGAACATGCTTTAAAGAGATAGAAGGCTTCATCCTCTAGCTCACAAAGCATGGGCCTTACATTTTATTTGGATAATTTCCTCCCTATTTTCTCGGTGTTCTATTTGCTTTAAGGCTTAGCCAAGTTATTGGCAATTAGCATTTTTGAGGGGTAAGGGGTTGCCCAAAAGGTCCTGAGACATGTGTTTCTCATTGTTTGTTTGTTTGGTCAAAGGACATATATGGGATGTTGCTGTTTTTGTAGTCATCGGATTATCCGATGCTTAGGCTAGACCATCATCGGATCACTTTGTGTTCAAAAGCCAAGGGTCAGCTCCGTCAGTAACACAAATCAACCGACGAGTTCATTCTGAGAAACATCGGTGCGTCCGATGTTCACATTTCTGGAATTGTGCTGAAATCCACCGATGCTATTCCCTTCTACGTCGGACCATCCGGTGTCAATGGTACCTTTTTGAATACCCTTACTGTGCCATTCGACCGATGCTCCTATCTTTTAACGTTGGTCCATCTGGTGTTAAACTTTAAGCTAGGGTTTGGGACCCACTTTTTAAACGCCCCTTCGCCTCCCTCCTTTCTCTCTCCCCGACCCCGACGCTCGCTCGCCCTTCCACCGTTGCCGCTCCCTTGCCCTACCGCCGCCGCCCTCCGGCCGCCACCGCACCACCGCAGCAGCGCCGCCGCTGCCGCTTCCTCCAGCGTCACCGCCGCCGCTCTCCTCCACCTCCGCAGCCGCTCCACCCAAGCGCTACCGACCATCGCCTCCCGTGCACCACCGCCACCGCCCCAGGCACAGCCGCACCACCGCCCGCTGCGTCGCCGTGGTGCCTCCCTCTACGGCCGCCACTACGCTGCTAGGGTTTCCTGCCGCGACGATCTTCGTGTCGCCGTTCCGTGCACTTGACATCGTCGACTTCATTCACGCGCATTGTCACTTGCCTCATCGCAATGGCTCGTGACAAGAAGGGAAAGGGCAAGACCATTGCGGAGCCGGCCGCAAAGAAGCAAAAGCCGTCGAAGGAGGAAAAGAAGGCTTTGATGGCCGCTCGCGCCGCCGAGGAGCGAGAGCGTGGCCGAGGAGGATCATTGAGGATCCGCGAGGCTCGTCCGAGGCAGCCTCCCGTGCTAGATGAGTCCGAGGAAGGAGAATAGTCGGAAGTGCCGCTTGTTCGCCGGCGCTCAGCCAGGACCCGTGGGGGTCATCCCGCGGCAGTACCACGTTCGAGACCATCTGCTGCCGATCTTCGAGAGGACAGGGCGGCCCAGAGAGCCGTCTACGAGATGGACACCAATGTCCGTGTTGGTGAAGGTGTCTAGTTGACAGATTACAGGAAGATGAAGGCCAAGCAGCTCAGAAGACTCAGATGGAGCGTTTTGCTTGAGGAGTGGTTCCCGCAGCCCAGAGAGGCACTTGTGGACAACCGCTTTTGGACCTTGACACAGGCGTCGCTGTACGAGACCTATAGACGCCGAGGCCATAAGCTCTTCCAGCACAACTTTCTGGATTGGGATCAGCTTGTCCTGGCAGCCGAGACAGAGATACGCCCCTACTTTGAGAGGTATAGAGGGCTGGTGGAGCTGATGTCCTACGAGAGGAGTGCCTACGTGGAGGACTGGGTCCGCGTATTCTACACTATCCTCTACGTCTCTGAGGGCCGCAGATCTATAGACTTCATGTTCATGGGCCAGCACCATCACTTGAGGAGACAGACTTTGGCACAACTGCTAGGAGTGGATCTCCACGACACTTGCCTGCACGAGAGAGTGTATGGACATGTAGACCCGCCGAGGAGGCCGCTCACTGGAGGAGTGGCACCACCACTGGAGGAGATACGCTCTCTGTTTGCACCATCTTTCTCTCCAGACCAGCCGAGGGTACCGGCACTGCTGACTCCAGCTGCGCGCACATTGCACCTTGCCTTGCGCCGCACACTTTTGTCGAGGTCCGGATACCTAGAGGGGTTCAACAGCCTGCAGCAGACCCTCCTGTTCTACATCATGAATAGGATGGAGTTCGATATTGTGGACATCCTCATATTTGAGATGGAGGACGTGATCACTGATGGAGTTGGCATGATGAGGCAGCTTATGTTTGGACACTGGATCAGCTACTTGCTCTACATGGTTGTTCCTGAGGGGTCCGCCGTGCGTGACAGTCTCACTGACGAGAGTGTCACACGGTTCAGCCACTACCGTGCTCCAGCTCCTGGAGACCGCCGCCTTGACCGTCCAGTCGAGCGGCAGGTCCGTGCTCGGCTATCCGAGGAGGATTGGTTAGATCTGGAGAAGGAAGATGATAGACTGGCACAGGCAGAGGCTCAGAGTGAGGACCTTTAGCATATATGGTCCGAGAGCGACACGGATGGCAGCGTTGAGGAGTACTTCCCACCTCCTCCCTCACCCAGGCAGCACGACGCGGAGGCTGGAGGCTCGACTGTGCCACCCCCTACTCCACCTCCCGTCTCAGAGGCACAAGTCTCTCAGCCGTCCGAGCTTACTTCACTCCTACAGCAGATGGTTGAGCAGCAGCGCCTGGACCGACTTGCAGCTGAGCAGGCCCGAGCTGAGCAGGCAGCACGTCTTTTGGAGCTCCAGCAGCAGCAGCAGGAGATGCAGCGCCAGATCGCCCGTGAGAGGCGAGAGGACACAAACAGGCTGACTGGGCTGATAGATCAGATGCACCAGCGCTCCCTCGACCAGCAGCAGCAGATGCAGCAGGCGATGATGGGCATCCTGGGGTTGATCACCAACCTCTACACCCAGACCGGGATTGCCGTACCGTCGCAGCTGCCAGGCTTTGCTCCAACCCCGCCTGTCCTTGCTCCAGCTGCAGCTCCAGTGCCGACCACGTCGATCCCGACGATCAGCATGTCTCCACTGCTTGCTCCAGGCGCACCGATCAACTCTCCGTTGCCGGCTACGATGTTGTTCCAGCAGATGCCGGCATCCGTTGTTAGTGCCCCGTTGCCAGCAGCTCCGACTCAGCAGGCACCGACAGCGGCTCCTACAGCTCCCTCCACTTCTACTCCAGCCTCAGCCGCAGCAGCAGGCAGCAGCTCCGACGACAGCACCCCCGATGGTGACCAGTTCATCATCGCTCCAAGCACTCAGGGTTCTTAGGCACTCGGATTTCTTTTTGGTGTCTTGATGCCAAAGGGGGAGAAGAGTTAGAGAAGAGTCAGGGGGAGGATAGCTTAGCCTCAGGAGGAGTGTCCTAGCTGTAGGGGGAGTCTCTATCTATATCTTTTGTAATTTGGTGTTTTTGCTACTAATTTGCTATTCATTAAGTATTCATGTGCCACTTATTCTCTTAAGTTATTGATCGGTTGAGCTTTCAAGTTATTAATATCTTTTGAGTCTTCAAGTTTAATGTGCCATATCTTGTACTCATTGCATATCTTCTTAAGTATCGTACTATCAAATTCATTATTATTATGTTTCACTTGTTGTGTTGTCATCAATCACCAAAAAGGGGGAGATTGAAAGCATAGGCCCCCATGAGGTATGGTTTCGATGATTAATGACAACCATTAGATTTTACAAATTAAGGTCTCCCATATCACTCAATCAAATGAAATCTATATGAATATGAACATCAACTACTGATCATTGGAGACCCCCAAACAATCACTTTATGAGATCAATCAATGTTATGAACATTAGAAGTAAAAGCTCATATGTCAAAGTTATTCAACCATAGTTGACAACACTCAATGCTTGACAATCATCAGAAGAATATTTCCATCAAATGTCTAAGAGGTCAATCGAGCAAAATACAAAAGAATCACTTAGAACAACTCGAAGCAAACAAAATCAACTCATCGGATCAACCGATATTTCCAGAGAATAACACATCGGTCGAGTTGGTTCAGCAGAAGAAGAAGATCTCAGAACCAAGTACTCACTGGATCATCCGATTTCAAAGGACATGTTACATCGGTCCATCAGTGCAGTAAGCAATATCCCTGGATCAAGTGTAACATCGGATCCTCCGATGTACAGAAATATACACATCGGTCAATCACTCCAGTAAGCATCAAGTCTGAACCAATTCTGGAGGAAGTGCCACCAGATCATCTGATGAGAAGACAAGTGTAACATCGATCTAACAACGGTCATATCTGACACAATGACATCATCTAAAGTGAACTTGACCAATGATAACTGAAGGGAGAGCATCGGATCATCCGGTGTTCGCAGAGCAGTGATGTCAGCCTATTTTTCCAACGGCTATCTCGTGGAGGCTGGCTATTTATACCCCTTCAACCTGTCCATTCGACAAGTCTTGATCACCAGACATACTCTACACATTCTCAAGCATTCAAGACGTTGAGCTACCACTTCTAGATCATCTACACCACCTACACACCAAGAGATAGGCTAGAACTAGCTAGAGATAGTGCTTGTGTGCTTCCATTCTTGGTGATTGGAATATCTAGTGTAGTGAGAGCTGTAAGGGAGTGTCCCTTGGTGATTGTAACTGAGAGTGACTTCCGGAGCTTGCCAAGACGGTTGTGGAAGCCCGAAGGATCCAAGTTGTACAAGGCTTGAGCTCCACCTTGCCGAGGTTGGCAAACGGAGAAGTATAGTGAAGATCCCTAGTCTCGGTGACTTGGGTGTGGTTATACCCTTTGGTGGGTGCCACAACGTGGATGTAGGAAGATCTTAACGATCTTGCCGAACTACGGGATAAATCTTCGTGTCTCCTCGGGAGTTTGCATTCTCTTCCTCTCACCCTACACTTATGCATTTTATATATCGCGATGTTGATATTTACTTGAATGCATAGGTTGTTTGCGTAGGGAATTGGGCATTTTAGTAATTAAGTTTTATTGCTTTGTTTTTGAAAAGAAGCCCAATTCACCCTCCCCCCCTCTTGGGCATTCGATCCTTACAGTCTCCTACATTTTTTGACGTTTATCTTAAAGGGCACAAAGGTTCAGACCTAAATAGTCTGAAGGTGTTGTGTGACAAGGCATCAACGCATAAATTGGTCATGAGTCAAGGTAACTCCAGTTCTCAATTTGGTCCACCGCAGCAATCTTACCTCGACATGATGCCTCATCCAATGCAGCCAGCACAACACGTTGGCTCCTCCTCACAGGTACAACTACTTATCTTATTGACTCGGGTTACATAATGCAATATCGTAACTATTTGTGTTGTAGGGTTCTGAGAGTGGTCAACCAAGTATTCCACAACCTTACGGATTCATGTCGTTGTTGGCTTCTGGATTGCAGCAAAATTATCTAGGTAAAATGTAATTTTCGCATTGATCAATTTATTTGATTTCAAAATGATTCTAGTTGGGATCTCACAACTTGATGCAGTTTTCCCACTGATGTCTTTCCCTCCGGTGTAGACTCACCCATCACAAGTTGGAGACGAAATGGTATGTATGACTTGTATACTTGTTACAATACTTTCATTATAACAACGTATATTAATTTGCACAATATTAAAAAGGGAAGGGAAAGAGTGTGTGGAGAGATGAAGTGAAAGAGGGAACAAGTGAGAGAGGAAGAGATAGATAGTGGGGGAGAGGAAGACATAGAGAGAGATAGAGAGAGAAAAGAAGAGATACATAGAGAGAGAGCTAGAGAGGAAGAGATAGAGGGAGAGGTGGAGAGATAGAGAGTGAGTGGGAGAGCGAGTGAGGGCAAGGGAGAGAGATAGGGAGAGTGAGAGAAAATGAGAGAGCTTTGGTGAGTTTAGTCGACTTCGTATTATTAATATTTGTGAGCAAAAACATTATTAAGTTTCTCTTTTATTTGTTTATCGCAGGGACCCCGTTATGGAACACCCGAAGGTTGCGATATTTTTTTTAACATCAACGATGGAGGTGCGAGTGGAGGAGATGCGAGTGCAGGACGTCCGAGTAGAGGCTCCCACAACGATATTTGAATTTTGTTTACTCATTTTCGTACTGTTGTGCTTGTGCTTGAAACTTGAAAACTTGTTGTCTATGTTGTTGTGTTTGAAAACTTGTCAATATTGTTGTTGTATGTTGTTATGTCTATGTTATGTAGTTCCAAATGGAGGCTCCCCAGCCGGAGAGGGAGAGAAAATAGTCTATATAAAAAAAATTATGTTATGAGCATCGGTTTGGACGAAACCGACGCTCATAGACGCGCTCGGTGCGCTATCCATGTGGCAGTATAAATACGTCGGTCTGCATAGAACCCGACGCTTTTAAGTGGAGTAAGAGCGTCAGTTTGTACGAAACCAACGCTCATAGACGCGATCGGTATGCTGGCCACGTGGCAATGTAAGTGTGTCGGTCTTGGAGGAACCGATGCTCTTAAGTGCATTAAAAGTGTCGGTCCTTGTGGCCGACGCATTTATGTGTAAGGGTGTCGGGTTTCCGGAATCGACGCTCATAGCCGGTAAACGCGTTGGCCCGACGCACTTAGTTGTTAAAGGCATCCAAAGTATTTCATCGGCTAAGAGCATCAGTCAACCAACGCCTTTAATTGATGGGTGTCGGTTTCTATTCACAACCAACGCTCATATGGCCGACGCCCTATTGACGAATTCCTATAGTGTATCTGCAGTACGTAGCGTCTCTTGGGTTGGGCTGGGCCGGCCCAGAATATATAGATGAATTTAATTTCTCGGTGCTGCTCGTACACAGCGCCACAAAATGTAGTAACAGACAAGAAGTTATGTGTTATATTAATATGTACTCTTTCTGTTTCTGAAAGTTTGACGATAAATTTCAAAAAACGGAGCGCGAGTAACCGATAGATCCACAAATTTTGATCCCTCAAGATCTACACGGTTCACACTTATTTGAATCTACAGTAAAATTGACCCAATAAGAGGACACTAGTATACGACGTGTTAGGAAGGAAACGGATCATCTGTCGCGCGCACATGGACGCACAAACCCTTCTACCCTGCAGCACGGACGGACGGACCCAATCTAAGCTAATCTAATCCATCGATCGATTTGTCCCTTTGGCCACTTGTTGTACTTGTATCTCGTATCGTCCTCTCCAAGCTTTGAACGAGGATGCATATATACCTAGCTAGAGATGCCATGAGGAGCTAGCTGTCACGAGCATCATATCATCATGCGCTCGTACAAGGCTCTGGCCGAGGAACGACATGGCAACACTACCACTACCAGCCATCATCATCATCCAGCCCCATCATCGGACCGTAGCAGCAGCAGCGCAACAGCCCAACAAAACAGTCATGATTATGATTATGATGTTGGTATGCAGCAGGACCTGCGATGAGGAACATTATAGTACCACAGGACACATCGATTTGCTGAGTTATGGGGTGACATGCATGTGCCACCTAAACCTGAATGCGCGGCACTGCATTGTTACAATCTCCAGTCTTTTCTGCTTTTCTAATTCCTGATATATATATATATATATATATATATATATATTGTTTGTGTGGTGATGTTGGTCGAGAAGTTTGGTATTAGTTCAATGAGCAGCCTGAGTACGCTTATCAATAACTTTGTAAATAATACTCTCTCCATTCTCAAAAGTTTGTTGCTTTGTAGTTAATTTAAAAATATACAAAATGACAAGCTTTTAAAGATGGAAGAAGTATTTTAATTAGGATGTATCGCAAGGACAAGATCATAAACATTTCCTCTCAAAAATTAATTGACATAAACCAGATCCAAACAACCAAAAAAATTATTCGTTTGGGTAAAATTATACTATTATATGTCCTCTTGCTCTTTGGTAATTAGCTGCCACTACCATACTACAGTGATTGCAACACATGGCAGCAGACGGAACCATCCTTGTAAAATATATGTAGCTGTCAGGGCAACATGATAACATTGATCCACATCATGTACAGCAGATTATGACATAGATCAATTTCAGCCCTCTAATGACAATATAACTACCGAAATTATTGAGAGTGGGCACCTGCGAATTTGACTAGCTGGTACACCTATCTCTCTTGGTAATTAGCTGTCAATTGTCATAACAACACGGCAGTAGCACACTGATTAGATGATTCACACTCCACACAGATCAAAGAAAGCAAAATTAGACAATACACACTAACGTAACTGTAGTTTCTTGGGTTCACGATCATGGCGGCCGGTAATAACCAAATGCATGTGGCGAAGCAAAGGTGCCTGTCGTTGTCGTTATAGCATCACACAGTACCTGATCAGAACTTGACAAGTTAACGCGCTCTGATCTGAATGGCCACACGGCAGAATAACTTCGATGCAGATGATCTAAGTGCTCGAACAACAAGAGGTAATTAACCTCGCACCACCCGAGGATTATAAATCCTTTTTCAGTACATGTACATCTACATACCTTGGTACGTAATAAGCTAGATTTGTTGATGCAGTTAATTGACGACACGTCTGTTGTTTGACGCGTGACCTATCTCCGGCGGGCAAGGAAGGCGCCGTCGGCGACCGCCACGGCGCTCTTGCACCCGTAGAGGTCAAGGAAGCCGACGAACGCACCGCCGCCGCCGCCGCCGCCTGCAAGCCACCACCGACGCTCGGCGCGGCCGCCGGACGACGAGGCTTTCGGCTGCTTTGCCTTCGTCCACGCCAGCCACAGCCTGTCGTCGTCCGCGACCACGACGTCGTCGTCCCTGGTGCACTCGGCGAAGGCTGCGACGAATGGGTCACTGTAGTTGGTGCAGGAGGGGACAGAGGACAACCCCGCGGCGGCGACGACGACGTTGACGTTGGCGCGGCGGTGGCGGTGGCGAGTGGCCGGGCGGAGCGGCGGTGGCAGCGGGAGCGGCGCGGCGGTGGGGGATGAGCCGTCGTCGCGGAACGAGTTCTTGGTCTTGGGGACGCCCGGCTGGCGCTCCCACGAGAAGGGCACGAGGGAGGCGGTGCTGGAGCGCGGTGACGTGGCCGGCGACGGCGACGGACAGAAGGAGTTGGAGGAGGAGGAGGACGACGACGACGAGGGGGAGGAGGTGCGGTGGCGGCCCCGTCGTGGAGCGGCCTGCGGCGAAGGCAGGGAGAGCGGCGGCGGCGGAAGGGGCAGCGGCAGGGGCTGCGCCACCGCCTGAGACGCTCGCATGGTGGCGGGGCTGGGCTGGGCTGTGTGCGAGGGAAGGGAACAGACGGTGAAGCGAGGACGGTTTTGCTGCGGTGGACAGTTGGACGTCTGCTGTCTGTGAATAAATACCGTTGAGGATTTGCGAAGGAGCCCTCGAGTTTATACGAATTCTCTTTCTTGGAGCTTGTCTGGCTCTGCAAAAGCTGTACTTACAGGAGTAGGCAACGGTTCGTCAGTTAACGGTTGTTGTGGAGTGTGGTGAAGTTTGGTCCGCGTGCAGTGCAGGTAACGTAGCTTGGCCTGTAAGAATTTTGCATGTTCAGAATCCCAGCGAGTCACTAGTCCATCAGTTCATTATATGAACAAACGTCCCTCAAGGAGAGTTGGATGGTGTCCATGCTTTTCGGAAATGAAAAACAGGACTTAATCTATTGATTAATTAGTCTGCACTTCTCAAATTTTGAGTTCGATTTGAAACTCATGGTACTGTAAGAGAAGAACGTGATGCACGCGGCATATGTCGATCTATGAGTCCAATCCACGGTAACACGTATATTTAACCACCCAATTATCTACCGTAGCGAGATCTAAAGGACAATATATCAAAAAAAAAGGTTGGCAGCGTATACTTACGGCACACTACCACAATAATGATGACTGAGGAACAGGCCAAGAACACGTACCGCCAACAAAATGATGTCCCACCTTGACTAAACTTTAGTACTTGTCCGGGCCGGCCAACCTTAATTTGTGCCTCTATAATATGCACCCACCGTCTGCTTCCTCGATCTCAACGGTCCTATAGACCGATCGATGCGTGCGGTTGACGCCCACCACATGCACGAACAGCACTACTACTCATTATGCAACCACATGATCATGGACCTCTTCGTTCCAAGATTGATTAATTAATTACATGCCTTTAAGATAGACTAAAATCATGGAACAACCAGGCTTATACAGGATGTCTACAAATATCTGTCGTCTTGTAGAAAAAAAAAAGACGACAAATATTTAAAAACAGAAGGAGTACTACTTGATTCCATAATCAAATTCGCCAAGCTCAAGTGCCTGCATTTTGCGTAGAAGCTTGTATTGTTCGGGACAGAAACTGCCGTTATCGACCAGTTCTGTACAGCTGTATTAATTTTAATGAAGTATGGTTCCTCAAAACAAAACAAACCTGCTTATTCTGGTGTAAAATATCTGAACTCTGAATTTACATCCTTTTGTGTCAGGAGAGCAAAATCATTTCCTTTCTTCTCCAGTGAACATATCACATAGACATGTAAATAACTCGCAACTAAACAATTGTCAGCTCTGGAGATTGAATCAGTAGTGCAGTAAAAAGCATGGTATACTTGCATCAGGAAGTTCTTTCCTTTGTAGTTAGCCGTCCTCTTTACATTTGCACTGAAGGTCCATCCCCAAATAAATGATGTTTTTTGAACTAGAATTAGTTCAAAAAAAACTTTATTTATTTGGGGAATGAGGGAGTATGTTGCCACCGGTCAGAAGCCCCCTCGGTATGACATCCCCAGCTACCATCTACAGACCCTAGACAAGAACTAACCGTGAAGAGTTGCTATATGGTGACTATCTACACATTACAAAGTGTACAAATGCCCACACCAATTTGTGTGATGTAAATCTCAAGGGGGGGGGGGAGGAAATGATATGTCCCATATATATGTGCCGCCTAGACAATTCCATCTTGCTGACACATGCAATCAGGCATTGGGAAGGTGTATACAGAATCGTTCGGTTTCCTGAATGCAATGCTCCTCATGTCACTATGTTGCAGAATCTCCTGCATGTGGTGCTTGAACCGATCCCATCTGCAGGTCCATGTGCCACAATAAGATTGCAATATCAAATATTACATGTGAAGGCCGATTAAGGTGTGGTACAATTTATTGGATGTATTAATATATACTAAGAAAAGTATGTAAAAGAGAATAAAACCAGCAAGCATCAAATTCAGAGATAAGGTCTAATACAAGTTTAGTACGAATGCATGTTGTTTAAAGCAGTTCGTAATACAGGAACTACAACCAAAATGGACTACTTTTTTGGTCAAACATATTGTTTTCATAAGTAGCATTAGTACACTATCATCTATGAAAAGTCAAATTCAAACTTGTTTAGTGGCATTTGACTGTAAATGGCAGCCGTGACGAATCCCCATACATATGTAAGATGATTGCTGAAAACAAACCTGATATTTGGATTATCAAACGATAAGACCAACTTCTTTTTGTCTGGTTTTATTGTCTTTGCATTCCCTCCAAACAGATAACGCCTGTGCCCCATTACAAAGTGGGGAAAGTTTCCCCCTTGAGTTGTCACAAATACTTCACTCTGAACACAGACAGTGTAATCTAAGGCTGCTAGCCGAGATGAGTGTCCCTGCAGAGAATAGGTTGATGAGATAATCCATCATAAATAAAATTATTTGTAATATAATCCAAATGGGTCGGACCCTTCCCCGGACCCTACGCAAGCGGGAGCTACATGCACCGGGCTGCCCTTTTTTTGTAATTTCTGTTCTTAAATAGATACTTCTAAACACTAAATGCTTCAAAATTTATATGTTGGAAAGGTGAACAGTATTGTTTATGCATATTCACTCCACGTGTAGGAACAATACTTCTGAGTGGTTGGTGCAGGAAATACCTCGAACTGAGCAAGCTCTTCAGGCAAAGCAAGAGTTTCTTTTGTCGCCAAAAGAGGGAACATCTGGCGAAGAGGAGCCATGTATTTTTCAGAGTTGTATATTTTACCAGAAGCAACATAGAGGGGCGTGGTATTGTCAAAGCCCATCCCTCTTAGCATCATACCAACCTGCGTAAATTCATTAGGTGACCACATTATCTCCAGAAAACCGTTTCACATATCTAAAATAGTTTCATAAATGGAGTTTTCTTAATGGAATTAAGATTAACACTGATGATGTAAGCTGAAGCTTAGGCGACTACATTGACTAGGTATCTCAATACAAAAAAGTAGGAAAAACTATTATAAATCATACCTACTAACTTCTAATTACAGATACAAAAAGGTGGTTGCTTCCCAATACAGCCTAAAGGGAGCCTAAACTCAAAAAGCGTATCAATAACAGACATACAGAGAGTCAGAAAAGCAAAAGGCGGTCCCTAACCTCAACGGGAGTAAGAGGACATTTCCCATCCCTTCTGTTTGCTTCAGGATTTATTATTCGACCATGTCGACGGAACTTCCCTCTCCAGCTCCTTTCACGAGCATTGTCCATTTCAGTTTTCTCATTCCAGCCACCATCATATGTACAGCATGAAAAGGCTACCATGTCCTAAAAAGTGTACAGCATCTTAGTAAGGTATAAGGAAATAACATAGCTGTTAACTTGTAAGAGAGAGTTAAAACCTCTTCAAAGCGAAGATGCACTGAAACGTACTTCCCGCCATTCAAAGAACTATTTTTTATCATTCGACCGGTCAAGTCTTCTGCAAGTGTTCTTATTGGCTCGGCAAATCTCAATGCATGGTAGTTTACCAAACACCTTAAGGCCTGGATGTTCGATGGAACTGACTGAGCTAATCTATTTGAGAATGGGGCAATACGCACAACCCTGCACAGAACAGAAAATAAAATGAACCCATGCCTTGGCTTTTTCCCGGTTAAATAAAGCCTTCTTTTTCTAGGTGGGGTTGTTTATCATACCCTAACTCCAGCAGTTTTGGAAGCACCTTTTGCACATAGTGGTTTGGAGATGAGTAGGCTTTAGTTCTCATATTTGGTATGCTGCTGATATTATAATTGAAGCGCAGCAAAACATCTTCAGGAAGTGTCTTCACAACTCTTACATGTTCTCTGAGCGTCTCAATGAAATGATCTTCATCAAATATATCACCAAATTTGCTGAAACAATAGAATAGATCAGATGAACATATTTAAAACCTCATCAAACTGCTCATGGTGAAGTAAATAGAACAAATACCAATGATTATTCTTAAGTCAGTATGTTAGAATTTGCAATCTACCAATATCTGTCAACAACCATTCATTTTAGGACTTATGCAAACTGCTTCAGACTCGGAAGCTAGTATTGTCTAACAAAGACAAGGAGACACATATGATTCTTAAATCAGAATGTTGAAATTTGCAGTTTGATGATGTCTGTGAACAACTGTTGACTTTAGAAGTGCTTCCCAGCAAAAGGATAGGCAGACACAGATTAAAAAGGAACTTTTATTTGGAAAAAATTAACAATGTAAAGATCAGGTAAAAATATACCTGCGATCACGCCATACACTATTGAGATGAAATGTTGGGATCACAAGTGTTGCATTAAGCATGCTTGCCACAGCAGCTGCATCGCATATCTGCATCGGAAAACCTGAGATAATAACTGCTCAACATAGTGTGAAGATCTCATGAACTTCAGAAATATAATGGACTGGCATAACAGCTAATGATAGGGATCACAGCATGATTCCAAAGTCAGGGTAACAAGAGAAACAAAACAAACCATAATAGCATGCAAGCATGTTTATGTCAAAATAGCCAAGATGACGCCACTGCGCTAGACATTTAGACAGTAGAGGCTTGGTAAAGAATATATAAAAACAGTTTATTCTAGCACGTTTTATTTAGAATTTTCCTGGTTCTGCATCTAAAATGAAATAGCCTTTTCCATGGGCGACCGCTAGCCTGCCTTATTTTCATAACCAAGTGGCTAAATAAGTTATGTCAATTGAGTACAGTGATGCTAAATATGCAAAGGCCACTTGACTTTCAAATAAGACATTGGCAATGGTATATCTATGCTCCTTTTAAAAAAAATGGTACATCTGCGCCTATGCAGAACCATATCATCAATTTTTCCAGAAAATAATAATCCTGGAACTTACAGAAAGTCGTTGTTGATTCAGACCACCATTTGCTTCGACCATGAGATAGCCATTCGATGGTGGCAACTCTGCAAAGAGCAAAAGTGTGGTGCAGGCTATCAGTATTGGCCTAATTCTGGTAGTAGTCCATCCTCAAGATTATGTGGCACAAGATTACCAAACAGTAGTTTTCAAGTGAGTGCATTTGGTTTATGAAATCATAACAAAGGTGTCACAGGACAACCTGATCGAGTCAGCCTACTGTTGACACAAGGCATCCATGGCTCCGCAGAACTTTGATAATGTGATGTCATTAACTGCAGAGTACCAAAAGAGAGCTATTAAATAAAATGACAATACAAATGGCCAAAGCTATATAAAGATGATACAGGCCGGTTCTGACGATGGAGTATGGACAAAATAAGCAACTATAGATAGCTACGTACTATAGATGTGAAAGTTTCGTGGGGAAGTCTCAGTCAGGTTTGGTCCCCTACCGACCACTAGAGGCCTAATTTTAGAGACTGATTTAACACCTGGATTTAACCAACTGACAGTTCCTCGCTGAACCTGAAATTGAAGCGGCCACCAAAGACGCGAGTGCAGCCTGAAGCTTACTTTGTTCCTATGGAATCGTAACAGACCTGAACTGAGAAAATTTGTGTATCTTGTTTGGCAAAGCAGGCAGCAATGCGATAGCTAGTTAGTTGGGAACACATCGCCCATCTTACAGAACTCGAAGAACAACACATCGCCAATCCCTCCCGCGGACAACCAGAGCGAAGACACCAAAACGATCCTGATATTCGCCGAGTAGTTGGGTGGCCTAATCCAGCAAAACCCTCGAACAAACCCACCACAGAAGCACGCGAAAAGCGAAACTGCTTCCTCGGAAAAGCCGGAAACTCCAGCAGCAAGAGCTAGGGAGCACGGCAGGAACCAAGCAAGCAAGAAACACGGCAGGGGTGGCAAGAGAACCGGGGAGCGGGACTCACCATGCTGCGGCGCGACGAGGCCGTGGAGGAGAGGGAGGACGCGGCGCGCGTCGCGTCGTCGCGCATGGCCGGCCAGAGCCGGTCGAACACGAGGTGGCTGCGGTACACCGACCCCGGCCGAGTCGGCGCAGATGCCGCCTCCTCCGCACGCTGCCGCCGCGGCCGCCGCCGGAGCGAGGCCACCTCCACGCCCGGCGACGACGACGACCGCACCCTCCCGCTGCCGAGCGCGAACATGAGAAGGCCCGCGGCGTACGCCAGCGCGAGGAGCAGCACCACCGCGCCGCGCCTCCGCACGCCGCCGCCGCGACCTGGCCTCCGCGTCGCGGCCTTGCCCCCGACGCGCGTTGTTGACGCCACCAGAGACATCAGCGGCGGGGGACCATGTGACGTGAGCTCGGGTCGAGGAGGAAGAAGAACTAGAAGCAGATTGGATTAATAACGAGATGAGACGTGGGGGTTGCTAATGCTGTTCGTGTTTAGTTGGTGTGTAACCGCCCGAATCTGCGAATGACGGTGCGGAGACGCGTCAACGCGTGACCTGGCTGGCCTCCTAGGAGTTCAGCTACGCAGCTGGATCGTCTGTGTCGCTGCTGCGTGTAACCAAATTAATATCCAAGTTATTTTCCTGGTCCTGTTAGGGCTGTCAAGGTATATCTATTTTTCCAGCTAGGTAACATAATTAATGTCTAAGTCATTTACAGATAGACATGGACAGATGTGTAACATAATTAATTATGTTACCCAACCAGTAAAAATAGCTATACCTTAGTTATTTGTTGCAAAAAAAGGCAAAACGTACCTGTAACATAATTAATTAATTAATTAATTATGGTTTTTCTCCAACTTTAGCTTCAGCTGAGTTGTATTTTTCAAACGAACCTACCAAGTTTGAACTCTAGCTTCTATGAGCTTCAGTCTTGTTGTAATGTTTAAACGAGTCTTAATTATGCTACTCGAGCTTGTGCGAGCTTTTAGATGAGCTGAACTTAAGCAAGCGTATATGATCGGATGGATCTCGGACTCGACTTGAGACCGGCTCGAGTTTTTATCGAGCTTGATCTTAAGACAAACTCGTTCGAGCTCGGTTCATTGATAACTATATATATATATATATATATATATATATATATATATATATATATATATATCCAGTGTTCTTCAAGTTTTAGCTCTAGAGCGGTGAAACGTGCATCACATGTGTTACCATTATCGTCACTAAATATAAGGTTGGTGTATCTATATTAAGCTTACAGTAAAGCCAGCATTAATAGCTCGTTATCTCCTTCCCAAAAAATATACTCTATTCGTTTTCAAATACATAACATTTTGAGAACTACTCCCTCCGTTCTGAAATAATTGTCGTTTCAGACAACTAAATGAACTAGAAATGAATTAACGAAGATTGTCCTAACGACAATTAAAATGAAACGGAGGGAGTATTTAGTTCTCAAACCCTGTGCGGATCCAGTCTCTCTCTCAAACCCTGTGCGGCTGTCCTCTGGCTCTTGGGTCAGCCGCCTACCGTTGCCTTGCCTGGAACCAGAAACTGAAGCGAAGCCACCGTTGCTCATGGCAACATATTCAAATGCTTCTGCCGCTTAGCAGCGCTTTCTCCTGGAGAGCAGCTCAAGAAGTAGCTCATGAGATTTCCGTGGGTTTCCTGCTCAAAAATAATCCCTCCTTTAAAACTTTGTCATTTTCTATTTCAAAAATGAGGTAAAAAACGACAAACTATTAGAGACGGAGGAAGTATTTACTTTTATTGTACCTCGGTCACCTTAGCATTTCATTCAGCTGATCAAAATGCAAATGATCTTTCTTGGAGCTGAATCACCTGGTGTGGTGTGGTAGAGTGCTCGCAATGAAGTCAACTGCTCCCTCGTGAACCACGGTACAAGTCACCTATTATAAGGGTGTCGTGCTTTGTGCCATCGTTGTTTGCGTGTATTCATGCCACTGGAATTCATTAGCATGATCGTATTAAAACAAGGGAAAAAAATATCGACGCAAGACACATGAAATGGGAAGTACGTAGAAAATAGCGATTTTAAAAGATTCATTTGATCCATTACAGATAGATTCTTCGCACAGCCATCCACGGCATGCAGCCGCAACCAAAAGGAGGATCAATTAGTTAATCAGTTCAGATCCTAGTAAGCCTAAGTAAAACCTGCTGCCTCTGATTTTAAATTATGATACTCCCTCTGGCTTTTAATTGTTGTCGTTAGAACATCTTTCTAGTTCAAAAATGAACTGAAAGCGTTGTCCTAACTTTATCAATTAAAAACCAGAGGTAATATATACATAAAAAAACCGAGGGGAGTATTAAACCTAATAACCTAACCTACTTCATCTATGACTTCACGGCTCCACATTGAGTGTGGCTTCAGCCATGGCCTCGATGTCCTTCTTGCTCCTGATCACGCATCTCCTCTTTGTTTCCTCATCCAGGTACCGCAGGTCTTCAGCGACCGCAATGTGCGCATAGAGCACTTCGTCCAGATTGTCGGTACCAGCAGCTTGCTTACCTTTAGTGCCCCTCATCTCCCGGAACTCCTCCTTACCGTGTTTTTTGGCAGAGAAATGATCGTGAATCCGTATTGCTTCCTGCAATCCAGATATTCTATGCTGGAACTTCACCAGGAAAACTCTTCCGTTGGCTGGACTTCCATGAATGACGTTCGCCTTTTCAAGTGGTATCCCAATATCTGGATACAAGACAAAGTGTAATCAACTTTTAAAAGATTACGCACCACAAGCCCAAACAGAATTTCTAAGAACCCAAAAACTTTTCTGTCGATAACTTGCATTATAAGTAGAGAAATTATCCATTTTGCACAAACAGGTTAACAAATAAGTTGCATAACCATACGGAGTCAGTGATAAACAAAACATAAAAAGCGCACAGATGATAGATTCATTAAAGGCTTGATGAAAACTAACCTGCCAGTAGACCTTCAATTTCTTCTTTGGATACAATCTTGGATTCAGTATCCTTCGTCTTGATAGCAATTGAGCTGTTATGTATCACAACAACTGGAGGCCACAGCAGGAGATCTCCTTTCATAGCATTTACTTCCTCCACTGGAATGGAGTGGTGAGATTTAGATGTGCTTGGAGCAACGCGCCAATTCCATCCCATCAGAACACAGAGTGCCTTGTGAAACCCTAAATGTTTGGTCTTCAAACCCACTTTGCACGTATTGTAGGCATGTGATACTAAGGCATCAAGATCTTGAAATTTCCTTGCGACACTGTTAGAGGAAAGAAATAACAAAAAATATAAACAAAACATTTCTTCAGGTCAGACATTCCATATAAATGTCAAGTCAAATCAATCAAACTATGCAAAAACTGTAGATAGACACAAATTGCACTCCCATCTCAAGCGCATGCTGTATGATGAAAGGCAAATGAAACAATTCAAAGTGATGTCAGATATGTTCCTGGCCCAAATCAAGTGCGAGAGAAAGATCTTGTAAGTTGTAATGATATAAAACCCTGGAAGAAAGAACTCAAGAACACAAGAAAACATCAATCATTGCTACCAACTATGATATTAGAGAAGAAAGTCCTGTAATAAATTATGCAACAACTCTAGAAAATAAATTTCACGCAACTGTTGCTTTCATGAAAAAAGAGAACATTTTAACTAAAGCAGATTTGACAAAAACTAGTAGATTGGACAACAAAATAAATATTGCAGCATACTAAGTGTAATCCGAAGTTTTCTTTTAATACTAAAATAAAAAGAATGGACATTCAGTTCAGTTCTAGCCTGCTAGGTCAATTCTACTTGGATACACTTCCAAATATAAAGTAGTAGAACACATGTTCAGTAACGAAATACCTTTATTAGGATTAAGAAAATGATCAACATTCAACACAGATATTCAATTTTAGTGCTACCACCGGTCTTTTTTTAGTTGGTGTCCACGTCACAAAGAGAAAAATCTGGAGGTTACTGGGATAGCAAAGGCAGTAAGCCCTTGTGATAATACTCAAAACCACAGGCATGAAAGGAAAAAAATCCACATGGAGCTGGCTAGTACTATACTAATACTGACTGCAGAAAAGCAAAAGGCCACGACTTCCATTAATTCCAAATGTAAAATAGAATTTAGGGACAATCAGCTTACCAGGGCAGAGAGAGAGAGAGAGAGAAGATGATTAAACCGACAGAACTGCTGAAAACCCTTCTATAAAGTTAAAATGTTCGGTCAAATCTAGCTACTAGCAGAGGGCATAAATGTAGCTCTTGGTCCATCCACAGCGTACTCAGCTTGCTGGTCAGTATATTTCAATATTTGAAGTTCACAAACCTATGTGTCAGACTTTCTCGTTAACCCATGCTAAGTTGCTAGTGAACTTCCGCCTGACCAGTAGGCTAGATACAACATATGGGTCTAACTGTGTTGACATGCTGGCTATCTAAAAAGCCACGAGGTTTCAAGAAAAACTTAGCAAGGATAGCATATGTGCCTGCCTTGTAATTTTTGTCCAGGTAGAACATGGAGAAACAACGATTTGGCAATGTGTGCACCTGACCTCACAGAATGCAACATAGCTGATAACCCAATAACAGCAGCCAGAAGCTCCAAACCCTACCCGTTCCAGACTGCATTGATATTCTGATGCTAATGTCTCATTAACCACACATTGTCACTTCTGCTTCCAACCATCTCCCAATGGAACTCCAAAGCATTACTCCGAAGAGCATCACCATCCAATCTTGTGGCAGGATATAGCATCAGTCCATAGCAGATACAAATGCTGGAATTGTTCAAATCCCTGTGAGCTAAAACGTTCCATTGTCTAAACCTTATATGGAGCACCAACATGCTTTGGTGTATTTTCTCAGCAGTGAACCTTGAACCCGTAATGTTGGCGAAGCTAAGAATATCAAAATGATACTTTCTTGGGCCATTTTATCATTACGATAGTCGATAGCATGCATACTAAATAACGCATCCTGAGTAAACGGATAGGTTGTTCATGATGAAGGGATCTATAGCTCCTCTGCCAAGTAACTAAGGTGAATTACTAATATGACTCAGTTTCAGCTATGTTAATTAAAAGGGTCAATAATTTGTATCTACTATCTACTGTATGGACTTCTATGTCCCATTCCTACGTTTCAGTCACCAGATCAGCAAGTGGCCAACTTCTAACGAATTTATAGGAGACACTATTTAGCTCATAGAGTTTTAGCGCAGACAAAGAAACACAAACCTGCCACAAACACAGCATGACAGAGACCCTTTCGCCGCATCACGGAATTTCTTCTGCATGGCTGGACTCTCATTTATCATCTTGGTATACTTAAGGAAGGCATCGTGAACTTGCTTGGTGAACTCTTCTGAACCTTCTGGTGGATCTTTCTGCAGAGGAAGATCCTCACCCTCAGGAGTATGCTCATGGTCCATTCCAAGTTCATTGGGATTATCTTCTTCTGAAGACTTTCGATATTTATTTGCCCTAACAAATTCATTTCTCGGTGATGTATATCCACCATCGAAATGCTGCTGGGCAAGTCTCATTTTCTTTTTTCCATTCATAGTCAGTACTCCTTTTCCTCTCCCTTGCACGGAAGGTCCCCCAAATTTTGAGTGCGCAATAGGTCCAGAGAGTCTTTGCGAGACGGGTTTATGTTTTGAACGTCCATAAGCTAAGGTGCTTGAATGAGTATGACCTTCTTGCTCTGCGTCAGTCCACCCTCCACCATTTTCGTGTGGCAAAGCAAGCCTTGAGAAAACATTACGATTATTTGGCATATCATATCTTGCATCATATTCATCTTCATCAACCATATCATAAGATCTTGACATTCTTCGAGGGGATGGGTCATATTCACCTGTATCATAATACCCCCGTCCAGCAAACCCATCATCAGCTTGATGCATATCCATTTCATGATGATAAGAAGCAGGGCTCCTGTATCTTTTCCTAGAAGTCATAGGTGAAACATCTCGATCACTTAAGTCACGGTCATCCTCAAACGAAGCGAACTCACGCTGATGAGCTGGTCGCCTTGCAGTAGGTTCAAATCCAGGGGAGTATGAATAGTGATCGCTGCCACCCCTTGCTGGAGGGTAGCGTACAGATGCACGAACATGATAAGAATCCCGTCGGTTGTGCTCAGAATCATGAAGCACGTCTTGATAGCTATCTTCATCCTCTTCCATCCTATAGGGTAACCTCAGATGGTGGTTAATCCTTTCATCCTTGAACCCTGTCAAAGATGGTGAACCCAAAATGTGCCCTGGATTATGTGGGACATTCACACGTAAGTCCTCTGTTGCAACATACTTGTCAAGTATTGGATCCCTTGAAGCATATTCATGTCCATCATACTCCATGGGTTCAGCTCTTGGTCCAAGCTTAGAGTGTTCCTGCCTTGTAAAATCCAGTAATGTCTCATCACCATGATCACTGCCATGCTCTAACAAAGAGAACCTACAAGCACGAACTCCCCCGTACCTTGACGAGTCATGAGGCAGGATTCCAAGGTCATTCCTTGCATATCCATTACTTTGCTCAAAGTCAGGCTCACTGTGCATCCTGTATTGGCTGTCCTTAAGCATGGATGTGGAAGAATCACCAATCTGCTTCAGCTGTGTACATGGCACCAGGTCGGACCCTAGCATACCCCTGCTAGAGTAAAGCCTATCTGCATCTATATCCCCATGAATAGGCATATCCGCAGCATGGTAAAGCCTGTTAGTTCCCCTATCTTCTTTGACAAGCACATCCCTACTACCAGAGTAATGCCTCTCGGTTCCTCTACTCCTCTCAACATAAGAATCGCGCAAGTGGTCATCATACTTAAACCTGCTATCATCATGCAGTAAACGGGTGCTTCCCGTGCCAAAACCATCACCTGCCATCACGTCGGATCCCCTAGCTAAGAATCCAGAATCTGTAGGTGGTACAGAGGGGTACAGTGGTGGAGGTGGAGACAACGCTGGCCGCGACGGCGGCGACCTCCGCTGCTCTGGGTACAACGCAGTAGTCCTTCCCAATTCAGTTGCACTGATTCTGAGCGTCATGCCAGCGCCCTCAAGCAACTCCCTTTCCTTGAAAGTGCTCCGCCGGCCAGGGCTTCCCGCGTACTTGCTGTCCCTGTTAAGGCCACGGTCTCCAGGTCCTCCAAAGTAGTCACTTTCCTTCCTCCCACCGTGGAGGGATGATGGCCGGTCGTCAGGGAGCATGTAGGCCGGCCGGGCATTGTAAGGTCCAGTTGCACCACGGTCTTCGCGGTCGCGGTAAGGAACGCTTTCGTAGCCGTTCCTGTGTCCATTGCGGGGCAGGTCACGAACACCTGCGTAGTCATCCCTGCTCACATGGCGGGGAAGATCATGATAGCCGTCGTCGTAGTCATCCCTGCGCCTGTGGCGCGGCAGGTCGTGATCATCGATGTGGTCCTCACAGCGCCCACGCTCCTGGTAGTTGTAATCCCCACGGCCAGGGGGAGGGCTGTGGTCACCACCGTGGCTCATTTGGCTGCCGCGGGTCGGACCTCGATTGCCGCGAGTCACCTCTCGGTCGTGGTTCTCCTCGCCCATCGGGCGTCTCGCTCGCCAGTCCGGTGACGGGCTGCGGACGTGGGGGCTGCGGCCGCGCGGGCTGTAGTCGTTGTCGTTGCGATGGCGGGGGATGTAGTCGTTACGGCGGCGGGGGCTGCAATCTGTGCGGCGGCGGTGAGGGCTGGAGTCGGGGCGGCGGTCGCGGTCGTCCCGGGAGGCGGCGGCGCCGCGCGGCCGCGCGTCTCTGCGGCCGCTACCTCCCTCCCTTCCTTTACCTCTGCCCCTGCCCCCTCGTCTGCCTCCGCCTCGCATGCTGAGATCGGTCGCCGGAAACGGTTGGCGCGCGGTGCCTGGTCGCAACTGTCGCTGGCGGCGGCGGTTTCAGATCACGGGGTGGGGGGCAGATGGTTCAGATCCAGGCCTCCATGCGCAGACGCAACACGGCTGCGATGGAGTGCGCGGCGGTCGAAGTCGAGAAGGGCGATTGATGCGGCGGCGGCGGCTTTTGGGTTCGCGTTTTCGGGGGACTCGAGCGGCGGAAGTGGGGAGGGGATTGCGGCGGGGGTGGCAGTTTTTATGGGGCCGGGTGGTGGGCCGTGGGCTAGTCCAACTCCAAAAGCCGAGGATGAGGAAAAACCTCTCAAAATATTGAAAGTTTGAAAAGGTAAAAAGACTCTAAAAGTGAGAGAAAGAGCATAGTGGTAAAAAATATTTCAGTGTGAATAACAGATAGATAAAGAAATGTACATGAATTCAATACGTCGAACAGGTTTATGTCAAATCTTAAACGTAGTCAAATTTTATCACGTAGCATCTTTGTTGCACCACATATTTTTAGTCTTTTTTTTCAGTGGTACAATCTACGGATCGTCACTCTTTAAATGTGACAAAATAGCATAGTGATAAAAGTATCTGAATGTGAAAAATTGTTGATAAAGTAGTGTACTTGGATTTTAAATGTAGAACATGTATTCGAATAGAAAAAATAGTATATATAAAAGTTGCCAACCATTGCCACATTACATCTGAGTCGCACTACAGATTTTTAGTCTGTTGTTTAGTTTTTTTAGATGATGGAAAGTTCCGACCTTCCCCTCTAAGGAGGTTATGGTCAATTTATTACAAACGAGTACAAATGTAGACACTTATAATCTATTGTCTACAACATGGCGACGATAATTGGATGGCTAAGCACACGAATGTATGCTGGACTTCGTAGGCAAATATTGCGGCACGTTCATTCCTTCACATTTTCTGTAAGTGCGCCCCAAATCTAGCGTCCATGACTTCCTCTTAGAGTACCTGCATTTAATACTGTGAAATTCAACATGAAATTCGCTCCCACCGAAAATCGAACTCAGGACCTGAGTAGTGTTGCTCAGAGTACTTAACCACTAGGTTAAGCCCCCTTTCGTAGTCTGTTGTTTAGTTTAGTGCCACAATTATGAATTGACACACTTTTCTTTATCCCCTAACCCACATGTCAGGCTCTGAATTTCTTCGCAAATTTATTTATGCTGATCAAACTTTGAATAAGGTAAATGTGACTATTGAGATGATAGCAGGACAAACAAGGTAAAACAGCTCGGTGCACACAAAAAGATGAAAAATGAAGTGGTGTCCAAAGAGGGATACTTTGATGGAACTTAGAAGAACAAATTAGATTTTAAATGTACAGGGAGTGTATGAAAGACACACTCCAAGAGCTCACGACTTTGCGCAGGGGTAAGGGTTTTAAAATTAACCTAACTTTCATAGTGCACCGGACTAGTCCGATCATGGACCAGACTAGTCCGATGAACTTTCTGGAGTCTCCCATCTCTAGAGACCGGACTAGTCTGTGTGTCCACCGGACTAGTCCGATGAACTTTCTGGAGTCTCCCATCTTTGGAGACCGGACTAGTCCGATGAACTTTCTGGAGTCCGTTTTCACAATAGGTCGGACTAGTCCGATATTAGGGTTTTGCAACGGTAACTTTTTGGAAACCATATAAATAGAGAATCCACGGTCTTCCACAGAAGATACACGTCGAATACTGCTGAAAACATAAACCCTAGCGCCGCCACTTTGTCCCAAGAGCCCAAAACACATCTCCCTACACATCTAAGGTGCAAAAAGAGTCAAATCATTTGAACACTTGGATTCGGGATTGGGAGATCGTCGTTCCTTCGTTGCAAGCTCTTGAGGTTTGATCTTTCTACACTTATACTCTGCATTGTAATACTTTCAAGTGTATTTGATCACTTCTTTCGTTGTAATTCTCGTGGGAGCCCTCAACGTGTGAGGTTGCCCCACAAACTCGGTGATTTCCCGTGATAGTGGAATCAAGTCGACCTTCGTGGTGACTTGAAGAGGGAAAGGGTTGGAGACCCGGCTCTGTGTGAGCTTCCTCAATGAGGACGTAGATCTCGTGGTGAGATCGAACCTTGGTAAAAATTCGATTGTCTCTTGTGCCTCATTTACTTTACTCTTTGTTCACTAGATCACTTGATTACTAAACATCAGTTAAGTTGCTTATAAGTTTCCACGTACATTCATACAATAATCTTAAATCAAAGAATCTGTTGTTCTCATTTCCGCTGCTAAAAGTAGGGATGAAAACGGTACGGTAAATTCCCAATCATTCCGGTGCCGTTTTTGAAAAATATTGAACCGTATACCGTTTTGGTCGGAATTATTCGAAAATGAACCGGAATCGGAAAAATTAATTCGGAAATCGGAACGGAAATAAATTTGTCTGTTTCCCGACCGAATAGTCGGAATACCATTTTGATTCGGAAAATTTCCGAACAATTCCGAAAATATTTCCAATTTAGCCCGTACGCCTCGTACCCTGGCCGATACGGCCCATTAGGGTGCGGCCCGCGCCCGAGCAAGCAAAACATGACTCTCCGCGACTCCCGACTCTCTCCCGATTCTCCCGTCTCCTGAGTCCTGACTCTACCCTGACCCCCCTACGGCCCTACTCAATCCATGGCTCCACGCCGCCGTCGGCACGCCGCAGATCGAGGCCGACCACACCGCAGGCAGCCACGCGAAGGAACGGAAGTCGACGACCACTGCCACCACCGTGCCTCGCTACCACGTCGTCGCGACGCGCTCGACCGGGTGGCCGCCGCCGATGATAGGGACCGCCGCCAACGCTAGACAGTTCGTAACTGCCGCCGCTGCCATGGAGCGCAGGGGCGAGAGAGAGGGGCGAGCGTCGTGAGTTTGTGCTAGAGGCGGGTTGCGATCTTAGGGAGGGAGAGGAGCGGGTCGCGAGCTTTGGCGGGCAAGGTCATGATGCAGTACTTGACGCCGGATGTGGCGAGACATCGATGGATGACAAAGCCTGACCAATGAATGGGAAGCAGAGGCATTTGTGGGAGAGCAGGAAAGATAAAAAAAGGAAGGAGAAAAGAAAAAATAAATGAAAAGAGGGAAAGTAGGGAAAAAAGGAAAGCAGGAAAGGAAAGAAAGAATAGAATGAAAATAAAAGGGAAGGAAAGAAGAAAAGAAAATTGAATGAAAGAAGGAATAAAAAGAAAATAAAAGAGGGGAAAATATCTATGTAAAATTAAAGGTAAGTATATAATATAATAAAATTTGCTCTTGCTCCAATCGATTTGTTAAATCAATGTGTATGTGTTTCTAAATCCCTCTACTTACATTAATTTGTTATATCACAGTACACTTCTATCTGTTCCCAAGACACCTACGGTGTCAGGACCAGGGAATCGTAAAAATGTGACACCGGATCAGGTTCAGCTAATCGGCTACCTATAACACATACATATTATCTACTATTTTAATTTATATTAATTAATTTTGCTCATTGAATTATTATTATCTGCTGAGGTTAATTTTATTTAGACAATTGTTACATTTGTGTATTTAATCATGTTGATATGGTAAATCGTATCTAAATTGGAACATTATTTCCGAAAAAAATTCGGAACCGTTCCGATATCGGCATATTTCCATTCCGATATATCCGCTTCCGATATTTTCAATGTTTCCGATACCGTGACCATTTCCAATGATTCCATTTCCGATCCCGTTTCCGCAAACTATAAACAAAAATGAAAACGATTTTACTCTTTTTCTGTCCGTTTCCGACTGTTTTCATCCCTAGCTAAAAGAACCTAGTTTCTCAAACAACACTTAATCAATTCACATATTTCAGCACACTGGACTAGTCCGCTCACACAACCGGACTAGTCCGGTCAATCAAGTTTTTGACGACTCTATTAAGTGTGCAGGAAATTCAAATGGCCTATTCAACCCCCCCATCTAGGCCACATTCAATTGGTATCAGAGCAAGGTTCTCCACCAACGAGACTCACATCTCGGAGAGATCAATGGCCTTTGAGAAGAACAATGATATCCCAAAGATGAACATCAATGAGGAGGAACAAGAAGTTAAAGCCTTTGATGTGCTGAAAGAAAGTCCACATGATGATGAAGAAGTGCGACAGCTAAAGGCACTCTGGAGAAAGAAGTTGCTGGCACAAAAAGGAAAATAAGAAGAGAAGACGACCGGGAGTGGTCATCACGACTACTCCCGATATCCTTACAACTACAACCGTCTCAACTCAAACAATCACTATCTCTCTATTCCTATGGGAAAGCCTCCACAGTTTGACAGAAGTGACTACACCATGTGAAAGTACAACATGAAAATGCATCTAATATCCCTGAATCCTAGTCTGTGGCACATTGTTTGCACAGGCAGATATCCCGGACACGGATGAGGAACTCACTCCAGAACAAGAACAAGAGATTCACAGAAACGCGCAAGCCGTCGCCGTGATCACATCATCACTAAGCAGAGAGGAATTCACCAAGATCGATGGTTTAGAAAGTGCAAAAGAAATCTGAGATACACTTAAGACAACTCATGAAGGAAATAGGTCGGTTCGTGAAGTTAAAATTGAGATGCTTGAAGGAGAGTTGGGGAGATTTGCTATTGAAGAAGGCGAATCACCTCAAGACATGTACAACCGGATGAAGGCACTCGTTAACAAAATTTGTGCCTATGGAAGTAGGAAATGGATGGATCACGAGGTGGTCAAAAGAATGATTAGAGCCTTCATGCCAAGAAATGTCACACTTTGCTCAATGATTAGAGGAAGCCCTAGATTTCACAAAATGACTCCCGATGAGTTATTGGGGAAGATCATAAATCATGAAATGATGGAGAAAGAGGCTCAATACGTCAAAGACTTAGCCGAACTCACCTCTTCCAAAAAGAAAGAAGTTGCTCTCAAAGCAACGTGCAGACCCAAACTCAAAGAAACTCGTGAAGACCAAGACGACGGGCATACGTGCGACGAGAGTACCAATCTTAATGATGACGAAATGGTACTCTTTATAAAGAAGTTCAAGCGCATGATGAAAAGAAGACATGGCAACAATTCAAATGAAGGAAAAAGCAAGGATAAAGGAAAATCTAAAGCTCGATGCACTTGCTACAACTACGGAGAGTATGGTCACTTCATAGTAGACTGCCCTTACGAAGAAAGCGAAAAGAAGAAGGAAACAAGACCTCAAGAAAAGAAAAATTTCAGAAAAAAGAAGACAAGCCCATCAAGCTCACATTGGCAAGGAGTGAGACTCAAACGACGAGTCCTCTTCCGATGAAGAAGAAGAGATAGCCACTATCGCGATCAAGAAACCTACTATGAGAGCCACACTCTTCCCAAACATGGGAGGATGGGATATGAACAACCACACTTACCTTATGGCTAAGGAAGGCAAGAAAAAGGTTCGACTTACTCCTCCTACGCTAAATTCCTCTATTGGTGACTTTGATAGCTCTAGTGATAATGAAGAAATGTTTAGAGGATTAAGTAAAATTGCTTTAAAGAAAATGGAAATATTGTCGAACGAAATCTTTGAAAAGGAGGAACTTGTTAACCGACAAGAATATATGCTCATCCGTGAAAGGAAGAGATATCAAGAAGTTGAAAAGCTTCTTGAGCTCGAAAGAGAGAAGAACGAGTCACTTGAGTTTGAGCTAGCCTTAAGTAAGGAAACTTACTCAAAGCTAGAGGACTCGCATATTGCAATGAAGGGCGAACTTGCTAACTTGTCAAAAGTTAACAAGATCCTTGAGGTGCAAGTTGAGTCGCTCAAGCAAAGTGATTCCTCTTCCTCCAAGAGCTCTTCCTCCAAAGATATGAGTTCGAAAACAATCGGAACTTGCACTTGCTCTAGTAAGAAGAATGTTACTTCAAATACTTCAACTTCTCATAATATGCATGCTTCTCCAAGCGGCATCTTTGACAAAGAGAAGATCAAATATGCATGCAGTGCATATATGGTCACTAGACCTCCTAATGTCAAAGATGGTCTTGGCTTTGACAGGAACAAACACATGTCTACTCCTAATCATGCTAAGAATAGTGTCGACTGTTGGAGTCGGCAGATCTCCTGACACTACTAAAGTGTTGAAGGAGTTTGTAGTTCGGTGTGGGCGCACGGAGACTCAAGAAGGTGAATCACGATTGGACACGAGAGACACAGTGGTTTACGTGGTTCGGGCCGCCTGAGCGTAATACCCTACTCCACGGGTGGGTGGTGTTGTATTAGTTTATGTATGAAAGCTCACGTCAATGCGTGTGTGTCTGAGAGCGTTCGAGAGCCTCGCCTTTTCGTGTATCGTCAGTCTGTCCTTTTATAGTACAAGGACAAACCGTTACAAGTTAGCCTGGCCCGACATGTGGCCCCGACGGTTACTAGTATTGATACACGATTAATTGTTGTTAATAACCCTGTAACGGGCTCCGACAGTGCCGTTACAGGTGTTAAGATTGTCCGATTAAGTGTCATTAACATGGAATTAATGACAATTAATCGGGTCTTGAAGTCCGCGGCTATCCTTTGAAGATCCGGAGTCGTTACAATGTCTTCCGGAGGTTTGAGGCAGCCAGCTCCGACGTTTGGACACGTGGCAGCTCCGGAGCTTGCTTGTGGGAAGCGGGAAGCTCCGGGGTGGCCTGGCACGTGTCAGGTCCGGAGCTTCTCTCGGTCGGGGGTTAAGTCCGGAGGTGCCGTTTCGGTACCTAGCCCGGAGCTTCACCCTTGTGGGTAGTAGCTCCGGTCTGGCAGTACACGTGGCAACCTAGGAGTTAACCATGTTGGAGAAGCAAGTCCGGTTATGTCTGACAAGTGGGCCTCCGAGGGTCTTCAATTTGAGTAGACGTCCTTCCCTTGAGATCTTTGTAACCTCAGGGGGTGTATGGTTTTTAGGGTACCGACAAATAGAATTGTCTTTGTTAAGGAAAAATTCCATGAATTATATTTACAAATATTGTTTCGTACATTTGATGCTTCCTATGTTCTTATGAAAGCCAAATATGGAAAAGTCATTACTAAATATACAGGGCCACGCCACAAGAACTTGAAAACTTGTGTGTGGGTGCCCAAGACTCTTGTGACTAACATGAGAGGACCCAAGCAAGCTTGGGTACCTAAAACCAAAGAATAATTCTTTTTGCAGACTTACTCCTCCGGTGGATCTAAATGGGTGCTAGATAGCGGATGCACAAATCACATGATCGGAGAGAGAGGTATGTTTGTGGAGTACGAGTATAACAAGGATCCAAGTGAAGGCATATACTTTGGAGACAACAGCCAAGGAAAGGTCCTTGGTAGCGGTAACATTGAAATATCCTCTCAACACACCTTATCTAATGTTTTATATGTAGACTCTCTAGATTATAACCTTTTGTCAATATCTCAACTATGCGACAAAGGTTACAACTGTTTATTCACTAATGAGGGTGTGACCGTTTTTAGAAGAAGCGATGACTCGATTGCATTCAAGGGAATGTTGAAGGGCAAGCTTTATCTTGTTGACTTCAACAATGATAAAACTGAACTCAACACTTGCTTGGTTGCTAAGACCAACATGGAATGGTTGTGGCATAGACGTCTAGCCCATGTTGGGATGAGAAATCTGCAAAAACTTCTAAAAGGTGGTCACATCCATGGTCTTAAGGATGTGGTTTTTGAAAAAGACAGGTCGTGCAACGCTTGTCAAGCGGGAAAACAAGTCGGAGCACCACACCCCGCCAAGAATGTGATGACTACCGGAAGACCGTTGGAACTCCTCCACATGGATCTCTTTGGTCCAATTTCGTACATCAGCATCGGCGGTAACAAATACGGTTTAGTAATTGTTGATGATTTTTCAAGATTTACCTGGGTATTTTTCTTGTATGATAAATCAAAAACTCAGGGAATCCTCAAGAAGTTCTTGAAAAGAGCTCAGAACGAATTCTCATCAACCATAAAGAATATCAGAAGTGACAACAGGACAGAATTCAAGAACCTCCAAGTTGAAGAGTTTCTCGATGAAGAAGGGATAAAGCATGAGTTCTCGGCACCCTACTCCCCTCAACAAAACGGAGTGGCCGAAAGGAAGAACAAAACATTGATCAAAATGGCCAGAACTATGTTGGATGAATACAAGACGTCAGATCGATTTTGGGCAGAAGCGGTGAACACCGCTTGGTATGCCACGAATCGCCTATACCTCCACCGACTACTGAAGAAAACTCCATATGAGCTCCTTAACAGTAAAAGGCCTAATGTTTCTTATTTCAAAGTCTTTGGTTGTAAATGTTTTATTCTGAATAAGAAACCGAGGGCCTCGAAGTTCGCTTCAAAGTCCGATGAAGGGTTCTTGCTCGGTTATGAATCAAATGCCTACACCTATCGTGTCTTTAACAAGGTGTCCAACCTTGTTGAAGTAGCACGTTACGTAGTGTTCGGTGAATCTAACGGCTCACAAGTGGAGCAAGTTGATAAGTGTGTGATAGATAAAGAGGAAGCTCCATATGAAGCACTGAAGAAAATGGCGCTTGGTGATATCTTACCACAAGAGCGAACATTCGACTCAAATGCACAAGATGAACTTCAACACGGAGGAAAGAATAAAGGGGGAGCTCTTTCACAAGATCAAGATGAGGAAGATCAAGAAGATCAAGACAATCATGGAAGCAATGATCTAGGGGGAGACAATGCACATGAAGATAATGAAGAACAAGCAACTACACAAGTTCCACATCCAAGAGTACATCAGAGTGTGCAAAGAGACCATCCTGTCAACAATATCATTGGATATATTGCTAAGGGAGTAACTACTAGATCTCGAGTTACAAATTTCTGTGAATACTATTCTTTTGTGTCTTTTCTGGAACCATACAGGGTAGAAGAAGCCTTAAGGGATCCAGACTGGATGATGGCAATGCAAGAGGAGTTGAACAACTTCAAAAGAAATGAAGTGTGGGAGATGGTGGAGAGACCAAGGGCGAACATCATTAGAACCAAGTAGGTCTTTCGAAACAAGCAAGATGAACATGGAGTAGTAACAAGAAATAAAGCGAGATTGGTGGCCAAAGGTTATTCTCAGGTCGAAGCGCCTTCTTAAATGGCCCAATAAAGGAGGAAGTTTATATGGAGCAGCCACCAGGATTCGAAGATAAAAGGCATCCCAACCATGTCTACAAACTGCGTAAGGCTCTCTATGGCCTCAAACAAGCTCCTCGAGCTTGGTATGAGTGTCTTAGAGATTTTCTGACTCAAAATGGATTCAAAATTGGTAAAGCTGACTATACACTCTTCACTAAACATTGTGATGAGCATCTATTCATATGTCAAATTTATATTGATGACATTATCTTTGGATCCACTAACAAGTCTTTCTGTGAAGAATTTAGAAAAATTATGACAGATAGGTTCGAGATGTCAATGATGGGCGAATTGAAGTTCTTCTTGGGATTCCAAGTGAAGCAACTAAGAGAAGGTACATTTATAAGCCAAACCAAATATACACAGGACATTCTCAAGAAATTCAATATGGACAAAGCCAAGCCCATCAAGACACCTATGGCCATTAACGGACATCTTGACCTCAATGAAGACGGTCCAAATGTGGACTAGAAGGTATATCGGTCCATGACCGGCTCCTTACTTTATTTATGTGCATCTAGGCCAGATATTATGCTTAGTGTTTGCTTGTGTGCAAGGTTTCAAGCCACACCTAAAGAGTGTCACTTAATTGCTGTAAAAAGAATCCTAAGGTATCTTGTGCACACACCCAACTTGGGCATTTGGTACCTCAAAGGATCCAAGTTTAACTTGATAGACTACTCCGACGCCGACTATGCAGGATGCAAAGTTGATAGAAAGAGCACGTCAGGGACTTGTCAATTTCTTGGTAGGTCCCTAGTTTCTTGGTCATCTAGAAAGCAAAACTCCATTGTTCTTTCCACAACGGAAGCAGAGTATGTTGCAGCCGGTAGTTGTTGCGCACAACTACTTTGGATGCGACAGACTCTTAGGGACTACGGCTACCATCTTAGCCTTATCCCGCTTCTATGTGATAATGAAAGTGCTATAAAAATTGCACACAACCCTGTAGAGCACTCAAGAACTAAGCACATAGATATCCGTCATCATTTTCTTAGAGATCATTCGTTAAAAGGTGATATTACTATTTCATATGTTAGGACTGAAAAACAACTTGCGGATATTTTCACCAAACCATTAGATGAGAAAAGGTTTTGTGAGATTAGAATGAACTTAATATTCTTGACTCTCGAAATGTGGCTTGAAACGTTGCATACCTGGTTGAAACTTCAAATGTCGCATTTTATTGTTGAAAACTGCTCCTCACCTCTTTTTCTTCTAAGAAAACTATTTTTAATGAAGAAATCTTGCAGTTTATGACCACTTTTCATTGTTGCTTTTCTAATGGTCATAATTACCAAGATTATTTGCAAAACTATTGTCCTTGGATCACTATTAATCATTTCTATATGTATCCAGTCTGTTGGGACCGGACTTGTTAGGTTTACCACTAGACTAGTCCGGACAGACTCTCACTCCTAGGTTTTCCATGGGCATCGGACTAGTCCATCACCCTAACCGGACTAGTCCGGTCGGCCGCGTATATAAGCGGCTGACCGGCCCAAATCAAAATTTCAAACCTCCCTCCACTTGCTCTCCCTCACCTCTCCTCTTCTCTCCTAAACCCTAGCCCCCCGAAGAGACCTTCGAGTTGAGCCCTCAAAAACCAAGCTTTCTCCGTGGGAAATCCTCTCCTCGACGAGTTGATCCTCCCCTCTGGACATATTCTAGCTTCCTTAACGCGAATCTTCAAATCTCGGTAAATTTCACCCTAAAACCAAAATCTCAACTTTTCTCGTTCAAGCTCGTTTCCTTTGATTTCAAGGTTGTACATTGACTTCATAGATGTATTCCTACCACCTTCCTGTCATTTTGTATCCTTAGATAAAAGTTTTGGAATTCAAGGAAGTGATTAGGGTTCTTATGTCAGGCCAGACTAGTTCGGCACTCAGATACGGACAAGTCCGGTACGCTGGACAAGTCCGCACTCTGAACCCGGACAAGTCCGGTCTCTGACATCTGAATCCCTAATTTGACCTTGATCCTTGGTTCATTCTTATCTAATCCATGAACTCCTTATTAGGCACGATGTCTTCAAGCTCAGATGATAGCTCTTTCCACGTTGATGAAGAAGTTGAACGCGAAAGAGCGAGGAGAGCCAAGGAGAGGTACATGAAGAAAAGACATGATGTCAATGTCCACTCTCCACCCTCCGAAGACAATCTGCCTAAGAAGAGGAAGGTTGTTATAAAAAAGGCCCAAGGAAAAGCTGCTGAGAGCTCATTAGGGCCAAAGAGGGCTCTCAATAAAGGGAAGGGACTTGCTAGTGGTCCCATTGGGCCCCTGAAGATGAAAAACCCCAGTCACCGCAACAGGCAGCGTTCGAGTGAGGATTTCACTGGAAAAGGAGGTGAGCTAGCCGATAGCTTCAGGAAGATTAATGTGTATAATCAACCTAGGCAATGCTCTGACCCAACATTCTGGAGCAACTTCCATGCCGACTACTACGAGCACGTGTACATGAAGATGAAGAATCCCGTTGTGGAGAGTCAATGGGTGAACATTGGATACCTGCAATCGAAGAAGTATCCTGCTTTTCGTGAGGTGGTTGAGGCTCTGGATAGGCACGGTTTGAAGGAACTGCTTTCCTTTGAGAATGACTGGAACAATGAGATCATCACCCAATTTTACTCAACGCTCTACTTTGCTCGTGGTGATGGAGACAGTCTTACTTGGATGACTCATGGTTCCAAGTATAGTGTCACTTATGATGAATTTGCAAGGATTCTTCACCTTGAACACACTCTGGATCATGATCTTATCATACACAATCTGTAACCCTTGGAGAAGGATGAGCTTAAGTTCCTCTATGACACAAGGATTCCTTATACCCCTCCCAACATCAAATATCTGAAGCCCTTCTTTGTGGTCCTCAACAAAATCTTGAGGAAGACAATAGCCCCGAAAGATGGATATGCGGGGACTATCCAAGGAACCTTGAGGACCCTAATGAAGGTCATTAGTGGAAGGAGACCATTCACTATCTTTGAGTACATCTACAACGATATTGTGAACATCTCAATCACTCCAAATAGGTCTTGCGGGTATGCCCCGTACATCATGTTCATGATTGAGAAAGTGACAGGACTTGAGTTTGTCAAGTATGTCTCTCATACAGGGTTGAAGCCACAAAAGCCCACCGAGTACACCCTTCCCTCAGCACCACCTGCCCCTTCCTCCCCCGGAGCTGAGAGGAGGTCTAAACAAACTCAGGATGTGAATGCCACAAGATCTGCACCTGCTCCTCCTGGATCTGCTCCTGTCAATGAACCCTCCGGTGGCATCCTCAAAATGCTCACCTCCATCTTTGCCTGTTGCCGCAAGATCGAAGTCAGGCAGAAGAAACATCAATAATATGTAAATGCCAACATCAAAGCTATCTGTGACAAGCTTGAGATTGAGCCGGTTGGATCATCGCCCGCCTTCGAGGACTCCGAGGAAGATCCTGCCCCGGTGAATGATGATGAAGATGAAGATCGGACCAGAACTGAAGAAGGGAGCGGCGATGAGTGATTCCCCTCGATTTTTCCCTTTTTGGTGCCTTGATGCCAAAGGGGGAGAGATTGAGACTAGTTTGAGACTATCTCTAGTAGTAGTTCTTATGCTTTTGTGATCGAGGACATGTACCTATTTTTAAAACTTTGTAATGCACTATTTCTTTTCCTATGTGTGATGCTTATTGTGCTCTAATGCTTAATTCTATGCTCATTATTGTTTATCTTTATTTCATCACACTTTGTTGATCACACACCTATTAGGCACCCCACCATAAGGTGTGTGCATATGTGAGAAGCTTTTTGTGAATTAATCGTTATTCTCATATGTGCACACCTTATGAAAATCAAGATTTTATTCTCAATTGTGATATCTCAAATGGTTGTCATCAATCACCAAAAAGGGGGAGATTGTAAGTGCATCTAGGATATCCCTTGTGGGTTTTGGCTAATTGATGACAAACATATGAGATCCTAATGAAACTATTGAGATGATTGCAGGACAAACAAGGTGAAACAGCTCAGTGCACACAAAAAGGTGAAAAATGGAGTAGTGTCTAAAGAGGGATACTTTGATGGAACTTAGAAGAACAAATTAGATTTTAAATGTATAGGGAGTGTATGAAAGACACACTCCAAGAGCTCACGACTTTGCGCAAGGGTAAGGGTTTTAAAATTAACATAACTTTCACAGTGCATCGGACTAGTCCGATCATGGACCGGGCTAGTCCGATGAACTTTCTGGAGTCCGTTTTCACAATTGGTCGGACTAGTCCGCTATTAGGGTTTTTCAACGGTAACTTTTTGGAAACCATATAAATAGAGAATCCACGACCTTCCACAGAAGATACACGTCGAATACTGCTGAAAACATAAACCCTAGCGCCGCCACTTTGTCCCAAGAGCCCAAAACACATCTCCTCACACATCTAAGGTGCAAAAAGAGTCAAATCATTTGAACACTTGGATTCGGGATTGGGAGATCGTCGTTCCTTCATTGCGAGCTCTTGGGGTTTGATCTTTCTACACTTATACTCTGCATTGTAATACTTTCAAGTGTATTTGATCACTTCTTTCGTTGTAATTCTCGTGGGAGCCCTCAACGTGTGAGGTTGCCCCACAAACTCGATGATTTCCCGTGATAGTGGAATCAAGTCGGCCTTCGTGGTGACTTGAAGAGGGAAAGGGTTGGAGACCCGGCTCTGTGTGAGCTTCCTCAACAAGGACGTAGATCTCGTTGTGAGATCGAACCTCGGTAAAAATTCGCTTGTCTCTTGTGCCTCATTTACTTTACTCTTTGTTCACTAGATCACTTGATTACTAAACATCAATTAAGTTGCTTATAAGTTTCCACGTACATTCATACAATAATCTTAAATCAAAGAATTTGTTGTTCTCATTTCCGCTACTAAAAGAACCTAGTTTCCCAAACAACACTTAATCAATTCACATATTTCAGCACACCGGACTAGTCCGCCCACACAACCGGACTAGTTCGGTCAATCAAGTTTTTGACGACTCTATAAAGTGTCCAGGAAATTCAAAAGGCCTATTCACCCCCCTCTAGGCCACATTCAATCCTGCGTACTGGATATCCCACGATACCACAAGAAAAGCTACAGAGTTCCACCTGTCCGAGTTGAAGACCTCCGAAGTCTCCACGTGTCCTACAACACTGGGCCTACCTCCCTCGTTTGGGTAACTCCGGAGCCGCCACGTATAACACTAAGGCCGAACCTAACTCCCTACATAGGGAAGCTCCAGTCGTGCCACGTGTTCAGTGGCTCCAAACCTAACCCTCAGTAGAGGGAAGCTCCGGTGCTGCCACGTGTATAGCAACTTCGGACCTGCCTCACCACAAAGGAAAGCTCCAGAGCTGCCACGTGTCGAGCCTCCGAACCTAAGCCAACAACGGGAATATAGACGAATCTCCAACGGCACGAACATTCAAGAGACAGTTAAAGCAACCGTTACAAGACCTGATTACGTGTAATTAGTACCATATTAATAACACACAATCAGAGGACCTTTAGTACCGATAACGCCGCCATTAAGACGCGTTATCACACTATTAATCATGCTTAATACATACACAGATCGTGTATTAGGTAATTAAACACCGCTGGAGCCACATGTTGAGCTAGGCTGACAATATAATGACTAGTTCTTGGACTATAAAAGGGTTGTACCGCACGGTACAAAGGGCACGCTCGCTAAACTCCAGGCAAGACACAACCCATACATACAACAACTACCCGTGGAGTATGGTATTACGCTCAGGCGGCCTGAACCACGTAAAAATCCTCGTGTCATCATCTTGTTCATAATCTCACACGCGCTCCAACCAATCATGAACCTCGGCGTACTACGATCTAGTAGTACCGGGGGAAGTGTCGATCACACACTTCGACACTGACAATAAAAATTTATCAACCAACTAGACGAGGGCAACCTGGGACTGGGAAGGGGAGGGATGGTCCAAGGAGAATGGTGTGTCGTGTGGGCCCCATAACCCGCAGCCCATCTCTTAATGTGGCGGCCCTCGATAGGCCTCTATGACCGACAACACATCTTCATTTTGTCTGCCAAAATCTGCCACAGTTGCGGCGCTGAAATAAAGGATTTGTTTGGTTCAATGTCTAACTTGCCTAAGCCTAATGTTAGGCATGCTACATTTTTTTAGGCAGACGTTTGGTTGTTGACTAAGGTTAGGCGTGCCATAGAAGTTAGACAACTTTTGCTTCTATTGGCTAACAAAAAATTGTCTCAATTGTGACGCTCGAATCGACCGTCTAAGTTTAGCCATTTGACTAAGATTAGTCATGATAACAAGCCAAACATACACTACACTTTTTTAGGCGCGTCTAAGTTTAGGTTATGAATTATGATAGCAAACCAAACGCATGCTAATATTTGTTAGCTTAGACGCGTCACAAGTATAGCAAATGACTAAACCTAAACTTCAACAAGTTAGTCATCATCCAAACGTACCTTAAACGTCGTACTTTAGATGCTGCCACAGGTGCGGCACGGTGCGCTTAGGCTATTCACACTCGTTACTCTATACTCTACTCTATATACTATTCTTCTTTTACTTTTACAACATTTCTTCTAAAATTATATTATCCATCAATCTTTAAAGCAACACCACTGCAGATGATCTTACTTACAAGCCCGTAGTCTGCCGTACCACGCCGCGTGCGAGACTCCAGACTCGAGAGATCACAGTAAAGTGGTGGCGTAGTAAAGGTGACAGTAAAAACGATCGCGCGCAGGCTCACTCACTTTTTACCACCCGGCCGTCGCTTTCACCCGCCTCGTTTACCACTTGCGCTACGCGTGATGGATCATGTGTGCCGGTTCGGCTCCGGGTAGGTCTGATATTTTTTCCTTTCTTTCTCGCAGACCCCCCTCGGTAAAAAAAGCAGAGGGGCAAGGACGAACGGCCGGTCGCTGATCCGGATCGGGGTTGACGACGGTCCGTGGTGCCAAGTCCGACCGGTTGGTCAACGAACGAACCAAACCCTGTTGTGCCACGCCTTCGAGCCACGCTGGCAAGCGCCGGTCCCGCTCGTCGGTCACTCATCACTCCCGTTCGCCTCTCTGCGGCTACGGTTTTGCAGCTGTAGAACTGGATTTGAGAGACCTGCGCTTTGACCGGGTGGGCAGTGGGCTCTGTATACTGAATCCTTCCTTCCTCCCGTGTCATTGGGATTTTTTTAATACGTAAATAAATATTGGATCCATTTTGTTTTGGTGTCACCACCCGTAATTTAGACCGTTCGCAGTGGCACATTATAAAGCATATTTGATACACTGTTTCGCAATATAATTTAGAGTACACACTGTAAAAGTAGAAAAAGAGTAGCGTATAGAGTGTATTTTAGAGAGCGCTGGTGCGAATAGCTTTACTAGATATGACACCTTGACACAGTAGTATAGTAGGATAACTCTTGTTTTTTTCTGGTCCGAAGTGGAAACGTGAGGAAGAGAGAGGATGTCGTGTTGTTGGAGGATGAGTGTCAGCAGGCAGCATTAGATGCTCTGGATCAGTGCACTCGTTTCTTCTTAAACATATCTTATATACTACTCTTTCCGTTCGTTAATGAGCTGCGTGTGACTCCAAAACGTATTTCTACGTTTCATCTGCGCCTAACAGTCTTGACACTTCGTTGCCTGGCCGGAGTAAGGTCTTGACACTTCGTTGCCTGACTGGAGTAAAGTTGTTGTGTACGTGTCTCTTCAGCTACCATACAGTGTGATTAAATACCTCCGCATGCACCAGCTGTACAAGCTCACACGCACACCAGCCTGCAGCTCCCACCAGACCTCTCTCTCATGTTCTCTCACGCACAGCAGCCTGCAGCTCGCATCAGAGGTGCGGCGAGGAACGCACAGCAGCCTGCAGCTCATATCAGAGACGCGGCGAGGAACTGATGGAAGAAAAATTTATTCGTGGCATTAACTGGGCTCCTGACAGTGAAGACGACGACATGCAAGATGAGGACATCGATGTTGCATGCACCCTTGTGCATCTTGCTTCGAGGGAGGTTTGGATGTTCGCAGATGACAAAGCACGACATGAGATGGTCGAGTTGATGTTGCCTATCTTTCTCCCTCTTGTCTATAGAGACCATGAAGACGATGTCAAAGATGCAGTGAATACACTATTGTGGATTGGACGTGGATATGTGCGTAACTAGAATTTGCATGATGCAGCGAATATCATCTGGTCACTTTATTTTTTTTTCGTAGTCACAATTTGCATGATGTAGTAGAATCAATAGTAGCCTAAGATACAAAAGTGTGAGCTTGATTATAGAGGTATCTGTCACATTCCAACGTTGTAGGGAGTTCTCCTCACATCTCTAAAGTCTTCTTCCTCATGTGTGGGATGTCATAATATCGTCCTCCATTTTGCTTCATGATTTCTATCATGCAACTTTGTTGCGTAAGAAAAATTCTATTAGACCTATCAACAGGATAGTCTTGATAAGCATTCTCAACCCTAGTCACGATTTCTTCGATGTTGTTTGGAACTCCTTTATGAAATAAAGCTTGAATTCCAGCAAAGAACCCAAGGTTAAGAACGTTTAAATCGGGTGATTTTGGATGTTGGCACGTGAGTCTAATATCCCAAGCATCAGCATGAGTAGTTTCTATAAATGACGGATCGTTCACATCGATATGTGTCTTAGCGTTATCTTGTTGGATGAATATTGGCATTCCTCTTTCTTGAACTGGCCATTTCACCTTTATAGCTGGAGGTACCTTTTCCAACAAAAATTGTCGGCTGGTTTCCTTTCTTACTGATGTCATGGCTTTAGTGACCAAGGTACCTAAAAGATACGCACTTGATCAAACCGAAAATATGAGAATTAATATGAACATGTTTTCTAAAGAATCATACCTCTAGGTTGGTATATACTCTTCCGCTTTGCTGGCTCGACATAAGTGAAGGCAAAATGCCTATTTTCCCATCAAAAATGCAATTTCCTTCACTGTCAAATCTTGGTCTGGTGATTGCAGCTAAGAACATTACCTTCTCAATGATATTTTTACTTTTAACTGCCCTACACGGCCTTCGCTCGTTGTTCGCCAAGTAGTATTTTTTTATTTCGCCTAGTTCTATAAAACCACTTCTCATCAATATACACAACATTGTGCATCATATCAAAAGTGAGTGCATTTTCATTAGTGTCATGCAGCATGGACAAGCGATATTTTACCCGTGCCATCTTATTCTCATCAGTCAAGCTAAATTTGATGTCATTAGTGTGCCTGCGGAAACAACCCTCCTTGAAGCACTTATATACTGTGCTTTTTTTTTCATGCCTAGTTCATTTGCGAGGTCCTGTAAGGTTGTGCGCTTTGCCAAATCAATGGCTTCTATGGCGTTCGAAGGAATTTCTATCCTTTTATGACAAACAACTCCTGCCAATTTGTTCTTAATCGCATATAAACCACCAGACTGACCTTTACATCAAATGTCTTGTACAGTCCTAATGAGAACATCAAATTTGTTTGCAACTTCTCTAGTAACTCCACGACGCAAGACATGTGGGTTTGTCCTAGCCAACAATTCAGCATAGATGTTGAAGTTTACGTCATTAGAATAAAATGTCTGTTTTTTCACACCTATAAAAAAAAGGACAAATAGCCACTCTTACATACAAATAATAGAACAAGAGCATGTGCAAAAAAACCATAAACATGTTCTTGTGACTCACCTACGTTCAAGTCAAATGTGTGTCCACCAAGTTGTTCTTGTCCTCCCTCACCAAGAACTTCTCCTTCAACTGCATCTTCATGAGCTGGAATGTTTAAGTCAAATGTGTGTTGTCGAAGCGTACGAATGACACTTCCCCCGGTACTACTAAGTTGTAGCCTGCGAAGGTTCTTGTATCAGTTTGGGCGCGCGGAGATCTTAGACAAGATGATGACACAAATGACTTACGTGGTTCGAGACGCCTGAGCGTAATACACTACTTCACAGGGTGTGTGTTGTTGTATTGAGGATTCGCTGGTGCTTGTGTGCGTATGAGCTTGGATGTCTGTATCGTGCAGCACAATCCCTTTTATAGATCAAGGGATGGCTGTTACATCAATTGCCTAGCCCGGCATGTGGCCCTGGCGTATTTTACTACCTAATACAAGATTAACGAGTATTTAATGTGGTTAATAGAGTGGTAACTCGCCTTAGTGATGGCATTACCCCATTAATAGTCCACTGATCGCGTGTCATTAATATGGCATTAATAACACGTAATCAGGTCTTGTAACTGTCACCTTAACTATCCCTTGAAGGTCCAAGCCGTTGGAGATCTCTCTTCTTCTGTTGAATTCCAAGCTCTGGAGGTTCGACACGTGGCGGTTCCAAAGCTTCCCATCGTGGGGAGGCAGGTCCGGAGCCACTGTACACGTGGTAGCACTGGAGCTTCCCACTACTGGGGGTTAGGTCCTGGGTCACTCAACATGTGGCTAGTCCGGAGCTTCCCTATGACAGGTGTTAGGTCCGGACTTGTGATACACGTGTCAGTGTTGGAGCTACCCAAACGAGGAAGGCGGGTCTCGTACTATGCAACACGTGTGGCCTTCAGAGGTCTTCAACTTGAATAGGATAACTCCTCAGCTTTTCTTGCGGTATCATGAGGTACCCGATACACAGAGTACCGATAGTGTCCCCCAGGCTACCTCCGGAAGAAATCCTTTGGGTTAAGTTATTCTGTCGAAGGTGGGGCCATCTTCGATTCCTGCGCTGCGGCTTCAAAGGTGTTGTTGGGTGATGGTTCGCTGTTGAACCATCGTCGCGTGGCTTTCCTTAAATGCGGCAGGTGATATCCGCGCGGGAGATCCCACGAAATTGAAGGTCGTTGGTTCCCAATACGAAAATCGTATCGGTTCCGAGCGTATTGTCAGGCTACCGCCCTCGGGCTTCCCGCCGCCCATCATGGCAACAATTCGCCTGGGGTAATAACCTCGACTTTCTCGTCGAGGTAGCCCTGGGCCCCTTCGTCATTGACGGGGTAGATTTTTGAAATGTGGCCTTGCTCTTATTGCGGTTTCCATCCAAGCGTTGCGAAGGCTTACTTAAGAAGGAAGGTCTGCGCGATTTGAGAACTCTTTACGCTTTCGATTGAACCCATGCTTAAAGCCTCCCAACCTTTGCCTAGCTTTTCCTTCTTTTGCTCCACTTTGTCGCGATGGAATTGGGTCTTCCCAAAAGCCGCATCCAGAGCAAGGATGATCTGATGAAGGTCCGAACCTTCATGGGGTGGTCCAGCGACTCCTTCAACCACATGGTTCGGGTCGGCAAGCTCCCCTTCAAGAAGGAGAGCCGTGGCGAGATAGTGTGCTTCTCAGCGTACACCATGGTGGGACTGATCCCACCTTTTCAAGTTTCATATTGATGCTACTGGACTTCTATGGCCTCCAACTGTATCACCTTGGCCCCCACTCCCTCCTGCTGGTGGCAACTTTTGTCCACTTCTGCGATATGTGGGTGGGCGTCCCTCACTGCATCGAGCTGTTCCGGACCTTCTTCACGACCCATACCACCGGCAAGGGGACAAAGCTGTTTGGCTTCTACTACTTCGTGAAACGAAAGAAATGCCCCTTCAATTATTGTAAGTCGTTCCCCTCTGGCAAATGGGATGACTAGAAGAAAGACAAGGTCATCATGGCAGTGGAGGAACACGATAGGCTGGAGCTGCCCCAACGTTGACACTGATGCCTGTAACGTAGTTCTGAAGCTATCAGATGTGTTCAAACCTATCATGGCCAGAATCCAAGAATGTGTAGAGGGTGGAGTGACCCCCAAATGGTCTTTGGAAATTTCTTGGTGAACAGGTGGGCTCTGCTGAAGAGAAGGGAGAAGCTCGCTTGGGCCTTCAATAGTGTGATGGACGACGACCGGATTGAAACCGGTTTGAAATCAAACTTGGATGACGAAGCTTTGAGGCCCCATCTCAAGAAATTTTAGCACGGGTCCATCGCTGATGACGCCTTGACTCCGCCGGCTGCTTTACTGCCTCTGAGCATGACTCCAGAGTTCAGTAGGGAGCTCCGGAGGAAGATGACAGCGCTGGATGAACTCGGTGAAGTGGAGAAGCGCAGGACCTCCAAGGTTGTAATTCCCAGAGCTTCCGAGTGGGTGGTCACCCCTACTCCGAGCCAGAGGGTTGATGATGTCGACAAGGGCAAGGGAAAGGAACTAGCCAAATCTTCCAGCCGGAAGAGAAAGCCGAGGCACACTGATGGGAGGTTCTTCGGGTCTGCTCCGTCTACAACTGCCCTTCTCCCCGACGAGGAAGATCTTCGGCGATGACACCTCCTCCGATGCAGACGTCCTCAAAGAGCGCTAGCTCTAGACAGTCGACTCCGGTCCCCGTGCCAGCTATGGGCTCCAGGTATGGTAGTCCTTCTCAACCAAGAAAGGCCTCGGCTGGGGCAACGCCGACGATGGCGACAGGTTCTGGGCGAATTTCCGAAGCTTCTGCTGTGTCAACCACGACAAGCTCCATCTCTGAGCGCCCGATGAAGAAGTTCCGCGCCAATTGGAGCAGTAGCTTTCCAATGTAAGCTTTGTTTTTTTCACCTTGATTTGCCATTCTTATTTTTGTCATATTTGAATCTTCCGATCTTTCGACTGCAGGGCATCAAAGACAGGGGTTGATGCTCTGGTCTCTGTCGCAATAGCGGAAACAGTGCGGGTGAAAGCTTCAGCTCCGACCCCCGCGCCTACTCAAGTGGTGGCTAAGGTCATGGCAGCTCCGGTGCCAGCTGTTGTGAATCTAGATCCTGAGTTGACGCCAGAGAATCCTGTGGTATCGCTGGACCACAGGGGACATGAAGACGCTCCAGTAGCTGCAGCACCAATGACTGAAGCTTTGACTCAGGATGTGGAGATGGTGGAAGCTATGGCATCGGAGTTGGAGGTAACCGAGGCTCCGGTCGCTATGCCACAGGTTGTTGCTGAGCTGGCAGGTGAACCGATGGTGCCAAAAGCTTCGGACCTTGAGCTGGAAGTCATTGATTCACCGGCAACCGAGTCGGTGATGCTTGAAGTTCCGGACCTTGAGATGGAAGTTGTTGAAGCTCCGACAGCCGAGCCAGAGATAGTTGAAGCTCCGGTAGCTGAGCCATAGGTGGCTAATGTACCGGTGCCTGAGCCGTTGGTGGAAGTGGATTCGGGTGAATCTTCAACGACCGCCCTGGAGGTAATAGCTCTGAAGGTGTCCATGCCCGAGCTGGAACACCGTGAAGAAGCGGCGGCAAGCTCTCCACCTGCGGAGCCAGCAGTTGAAGACCCTGCGGCGAGACCTTCGACGTCGGCCCCGGAGGTAGAAGTTCTCCTAGTGGAATCTTCCTCAACAGCTATCGAGGAGCTCCCGGAGGGTGGCCCTAGTGCCGTAGAAGCTCAGGGAACCACGCTTGTGTCGTGAGACCCTATTTTTGTTCTCAAAGACCCTCTAGAGCCGGCGGAGATGACCTCGGCAGGTCCGGAGCCTATTCCTTTGGCGTTGTCTATTGAAAATGCTTGCTCGAGCCTCCAACAGGTCCAACTCACCTTCGACCATGATAGTAAGGTCCTCGAAGAAGAGCGCCACACCTTGAGGCATTGGCAAAACAAGCTTCACTTCGAGACCAAGTTGGCGTAGACGAGGCTTGCAGACCAAAAGGAGTGGGTCGAGAAGGAAAAGGATCAGTTGGAATATTGGGGCAAGTTGCTGGAGGAGAAGGAGGCCGCCATCAGGGCCCTCGATGCTAATTCTCGGGAGATTCTCGAACAAGGCAAAGAAAGGAGTGATGCTGCTGACGAACGTCAAGATAACGTCAATGAATTAAATGATATTCTCCTGAAGCGCCGAGTAGACCTTGATGCGAGGGAAGAGAAACTCCTGGGAAAGCAGGAGGATGTTTTGAAAAGTGAGGAAGAGCTTGCTTAGAAGCTGACGCTGGCAGAGCAAAATTTGGTAGATCGCAGTAAGAAGCTTGATCTGCGGAGCAAGGAAGATGAGAAAAAGTACTGGAAACTGGGACAAGAGCTCTCAAAAAGAGAAGATGATGTTGCCGCCCGAGATGGAAAAGTAAGAGGAAGGGAGAAGGATCTGGCCAAACGACGGAACCGCATCCACCTTCGGGAGACAGAGCTAGCCGACCGCGAAAAGCAAGTTGCTGAGAGTATGCAGCAACATGCCAAAGTGGTCGAGCGCTTCGCTCGAGTAGGTCCGGAGCTAGCGGCCGCCAGGAGGTCACTGGAGGAGTTGCGGGGCTCGAGGGTAACTGAATCCCTGCATGTATGGGACTTTCTGGGGCGTGCGGACAGAGATTTGGGGCCACTTGGCTTCAGTCTAGTATGTCCAGAGAACACAACACCAGAGCTGGACCACATGCTGGTGGCACTTGGCTCTGCTGGCAGCAAACTTGACGCGATTGGTGATGTCATCGCCGACCAGCTGGAGACGGAGGGAAAATCTCTGGCCAAGAACGTCACTAAATATGTCTTGGCGTGTTACAAGAGGCGAGACCCCCAACTTTCTCTAGATCCGGTCTTCAAAGGACTCATTGCTGAAGAGGAGGATGCCGCCAGGGCTAGCGTCTAAGAAGCTGCTGACAAGGTTGCATCGTTTTTCTGTAGGACTTAGATCCTCCAGTAGCTAGGACTTTTTCCTTTTGCCTTTTGCTGTAATCCTAATTTTGTAATCCGGTACTTTGAATGAATGAAATCCACTGTTTCTGCAATGAATTCCAATTTGTCCTTGTCTTCAATACACGTCCTTTATCTTGTTTGCCCCCGGCAGATGTACACAATTTGATTGCGAACATGTACCAAAAGGATTTGACAATGTTTAGATGACTTGGACGCTTCAAACTTGTATTTTAGGTCCAAATTCCAACTTCTGCAGGAAGCTTTTGTTGCATCGATGAAGGGCCCCCTGGGGTTGTTGGAGCTTGATAAATCCGACGTCACCCAGTGTCAACGTGTGGAACATCGACGGTGGGCCCCCTGGGGTTGTCGAAACTTGGTAGGTCCGATGGCACCCACTGTCAACACGTAGAACGTCAACGGCGGGCCCCCCTAGGGTTGTCGGAGCTTAGTAGGTCCGTCAGCACCCACTGTCAACGCGTAGAACATCGACGGTGGCCCCCCTAGGGTTGTTGGAGCTTGGTAGGTCCGACATCATCCACTGTTAATGCATAGAATGTCGACGGCGATCCCCTCGGGTGGTTATGCCATCTTCACTTGAATTATACTTCTTGTCAACGGCAGGCCCCCATGGGAGCTGCCGAAGTTTGTTAGCTCTGGTGGCGCCCACTTTCAACGTCTGAAACGTCAACGGTGGGCCGGGCTTGGAGATTGTCGGAGCCTTATAGCTCCGGCATCGTCCACCATCGCCATGAGTTTTCATTTTTCCTGTGCATCAAAGACAAGAAAAAACCGTAAAGTTTATTCTCTCATCTATAACTATTTTGTGACTTACTATTCTCATTTGAATATTAAATCCAAAGAAAGTCTATATGATGACAAGAAAATTGATATAATATTTTGTAGATCTGAATGCTTTTAGGACCCGCCCTACTGAGGCCTGACAGAATGTAGGTAGAGTGGCGTACTTAGGGTGCGGGGCCAGGTTAAGTCGATAGCACACTTTGGACCTTTGTTGGCTTGGCGTGCAGGCAAGTAGACCAGGCAGCAATGCTAGGATCCGAAAATACCACCAATATAACTTGTGTAACATATGAATAACTTGGACTAAAACTCTAAAAGAATTGCACAACTTGTTATAGACAAGAAGGAGAAGTATAAACAAAAGAAAATGAGCCTGCACAAAATTAATGCATGTGGAATATGCTTTTATATAACAATGCCTTTTATTATAGGTCTGGATTACAGGGTAGACAAGGACACACTTAGGGTACGGAACCAAGCTAAACGTGCTATACATGTTGTGCTAACCTAGGGCAGGTCGCTACACTTTTAGTGCTGCAACTGTGTCAAGTGTTGCTTGAACTTCTCGGACTCTCCCGGAGGGGTCTAGATGTTCTCCCGGAGGTCCTACCCGACTCTGTTTATAGACTCTATAATTTACATTGCATATAATTACAGGCTCACTTCCATTACACTAAGTATAGAACTTATGAAGGTGCTCGATGTTCCAAGGATTAGGACGCGGGGTCCCATCCTCAATTGGCCAAGAGAACGCATCCGGGATGAGATACTTTGATCACTCGAAAGGGACCTTCTCAGCCGGGGGAAAGTTTGTTCATCCCTTCACGAGTTAGTATTCTCCGCAGCACCAAATCGCCTTCCTTGAGCTGTCGGTTGCGCACATGCCTCTGATGATAGCGCCGGAGCGCTTGGCGATAACGTGCACTCTGTACCGCTGGTAGAGATCCCCTTCTACCAGCGTGTATCTTTTAGCCAAACTGACGATCCAGTTAGCGGATACACCGTCTTCAGGAAGGTGGTTGTCTTTCAAGTAGCCCCGGATCTCCGAGATCCATGCATCAGAGCTGACTTGAGCTTTTGAGTCTTGCGTGCTGGGTTGCTCGGAGCTTCTTGCAACACCTACGACCCTTGGTGGACGCCATGGTAACAGAGCCATCGGGACCGCCAACTTCTAGATGATGGTCTCGCCCCTTCGCTCAGTTCGGCAGACTGAGCTGTTGGTCTTGACAACCTCCGGATGAAGATTCTGTCGGGAGCCGAAGCTCCGGTTGAGGCCTTCGTCGAGAGTTTGTCAGCTTCAGCATTATGGAGATGCTGAACATGGTGGAGATCTAGGACTTCGAAGTCCTTTTGGAGCCTCTGGAATTCAAGGATATATGCGACTAGTTGGGGGTTGTTGCAGCAACATTCACCTCTGACTTGTTTTATGATTAGCTGTGAATCACCCTTCACGAACAACTGCTTGACACCATAGGATAGTGCCACCTTGAGCCCGTAGATGAGAGCTTCATACTCCACCATGTTGTTGGTCGCCATGAAGTCAAGGTGAACCATATATTTGACTTTCTCCCCAGTCGGAGCGAGGAGAAGGATTCCAGCTCCGGCCCCCTGCTTCTGCACAGAGCCATCGAAGTAGAGAGTCCAGTGAGGATCTGTGAAGACCGGGGACCTTGGGTTCCGACTTTTGCTCCCAGGACTTGATGGAGAGGGAGTCCACTCCACCAAGAAATCAGCCAAGACTTGACTCTTGATAACTTGTCACGGTAAGAATTCTAGAACGAATTCCGCGAGCTCCAGTGCCCACTTGGCGATGTTCCCAGTAGAATTAGGGTTATGCAGAATTGCACGCAGTGGATAAGAAGTTACCACTAATATCTTGTGGGCTTGGAAATAATGATGAAGCTTCCTTGAGGCAATAAGAACTACGTAAAGCAGCTTATGCACCTCAATGTATCTGATCTTGGCATCATGGAGTACTTCACTGATGAAGTACACTGGTCGCTGGACGGTCCAAACCCTCTCGGAGGGGCCCGAAGCTTCTTGTACATCGACCCGGACCCTTTCAGAGGGGTCCATCCCTTCCAATTGAGCTTCTCGGACCCTCTTGGAAGGGCCCAAAACTTCTTCTTGTTCAACTCAGAGCCTCCCTGAGGGGTCCAAATCTTCTTGAACACTCGTGAGAACTCCCTCGGATGAGAGAGGTTGATCTTCTGGCACTCCGCCTTGAAGATCCGTGCCTGGGGGCTGGGACCCAGACTCACCTTCATGTAGCTCCGGACCTTCCTGGAGGAGTCTGGGCTCCTGAACTGGATGTGGTTCCGGTCTTTCCGTAGCCAGAACCATGCTTACAACTTCTGTAGTTGCGGAAATATAGAGTAGTAGAGGCTCACCAGGGTTTTGAGCTACCAAGATTGGTAGTGTGGTGAGGAGCTGCTTGAGCTCTTGAAACGCCTTTTCTGCTTCTTCGGACCAATGGAATGGTCCGGACTTACTCAATAGCTTGAAGAAGGGAAGCGCCTGCTCCGCCAATCTCGAGATGAACCGACTGAGCGCAGCTAGACATCCAGTTAACTTCTGGACGTCCTTGATGCGGGCTGGGGGCCGCATATCTTCTATAGCTTTGATCTTCGCCGGGTTCACCTCAATTCCTCGGTGAGTAACTGAAAGTGCATCTAGGACTCCCTTGTGGGTTTTGGATGATTTATGACAAGCAATTGGGATCCTAATCCTTTTGTTGAGATGAATGTAGGCACATAATGAAAAATAAGCAAAATGCCAAAAAGAAGGGAAATGAGAAGCAAAGTGAATTTGAGCTCAAGGAGAAGAAAATAGTAGATTATTATGTATGGAGTGTGTTAAGGAAACACACCCAAGAGCTCAATCACTTTCAAGCACACACACACAATGCACAATGTTATACAGGATCGGACTAGTCCGATAACAGCCGGACTAGTCCGATATCACATTCTGCACTAGATCGGACAAGTCCGGTATCCACCGGACTAGTCCGATATCTTTCTGATCCACTTCGGACTAGTCCTCCCCAATGCAGACTAGTCCTCAACACAATGCACAAGTCACACAAAATCGGACAAGTCTGTCGTGATCCGGACTAGTCCGATATTCTTTCTGATCCACTTTGGACAAGTCCGGTGTCTACACGGACTAGTCCGATATACACACTGATCTAAATCGGACAAGTCCTCCTAGTGCAGACTTGTCATCCTAAACACTTAGGGTTTCATATGTCCGGACAAGTCCGATGGCAATCGGACTAGTCCGAAGATTTCCAGTAGTGAAATTGGACAAGTCCGTTTTCGACCGGACTAGTCTGATATTCCTGGACACTTAGGGTTTGCTACACACAACACACCAGACTAGTCCGGTGACCACACGGACTAGTACGATCTTTCTGAACCCTAACGGTCACTTTTAGAAACCCCATATAAATAGAGGTGCACGACCCACTTTTATATAAACTCGAACCCTAGCGCCGTCACACCTCCCAAGAGACTCAAAAACCACCTCTCTCCACGATATTAAGTGCAAAATCGATCAATCTATTGAAGAGCACTTCTAGATCATTGGAGAGACACTTGGCACACATCATTGAGCTCTTGGTTTGATTCTCTAACACACTCTTGCGTTTCAATTTGTAATTTTCAAGTGTGTTATTGGTGGCTTTGTAAGTTGTAATCAAGGGAGCTCTCAACGTGTGAGAATTCCCCTTCAACTTGGTTATTTACCCTTTGTGATTAGTGGAAGATGATTGGCCTTCGTGGCGATCTGACGAGGGAAGGGTTGGAGAAGACCCGATCCTTTTGTGGGCTCCTCAACGTGGATGTAGGTTGCCTTCGTGGTAGCCGAACCACGGGATAAAACTTGTGTCTTGTCCTTTTGCGTTCTTCATCTTAATTGATCAACTTAATCTAGGGTTTGATTCACTTTGTTCAATTCAAGTTAAATTGTTGAACAAGAGCCTTAATTATAATAGAATTTGACATACAACTATTAAGCTGTCATCCAAGTTTATATTTCCGCTGCAAACATTAACGAATCAATCAAATTGACTGAACTTGATCAACTTAGCCTGTGAAAACCGGACTAGTCCGTACTTTATCGGACTAGTCTGATATCTCTGGTATTGACTTTGTTGTTGAGTGTTACAGGAACCGAGAAAATTCAAAAAAGGCCTATTCACCCCCCTCTAGGCCTACATTCAATTGGTATCAGAGCAGGTTCTTCAAGAAAGAGTGCAACCACTCGAAGAGATCATGTCGGACATGAAGGAAGTTCAGAAAATCAACAACCAGGAAGAAGTGAACAACGACAAGAACCAAAAGCTAGAAAAGTATCTCGAAGCAATTCACGACTTCGATGATGATGATGAGGAGACGCTGGAGCTGAAAGCACTCCTCAGAAAGAAAGCACTTTACAAAGGGAAAGCTAAAGTTGAAGAAAAGAAGAAGGGGAGTAGTCACACCGACTACTCCCGATATCCTTTTAACTATGATCGTTGAAATTCAAACAACAGCCATTACCTATCTATTCCTCTTGGAAAAGCCCCACACTTCGATGGGAGTGATTACTCCATGTGGAGGCAAAATATGAAGATGCACTTGATTTCCCTTAACCCAAGTTTATGGCATATTGTGTGCACAGGAATAGACATCCCAGATGACGACGAAGAGCTCACCCCATGTCAAGAGCAAGCCATCCACAGAAACGCTCAAGCCGCAGCCGTAATCACCTCCTCTCTAAGTCGAGATGAATTCACAAAGGTGGACGGACTGGAGATTGCCAAGGAAATATGGGACACACTACAAACAACCCATGAAGGTGACCGGCATGTGCGGGAGGCGAAAATTGAAATGATCGAAGGCAAACTTGGAAGGTTCGCAATTGAGGAAGACGAGTCTCCCCAGGACATGTACAACCGATTGAAGACACTGGTAAACAAAGTTCGATCATATGGGAGCAAGAAGTGGAATGACCACGGGGTTGTAAAGCTCATCCTTAGAGCCTTTATGCCTCGCAATGTCACCCTATGCTCTATGATCACAGAAAGTCCTGGGTACAAGAGGATGACTCCAGATGAATTGCTTGGCAAAATCATCAACTTTGAAATGATGGAGAAACAAGCCAAGCACGTCAAAGAAATAGCCGACCTCACATCGGCCAAAAAGAAGGGAGTTGCCTTAAAGTCCACACTCAAGCCTCTATCCAAAGAAGCAAGAGAAGCACAACTTGAGGAGGACAGCGATGATGAAAGCAGTGAGCTGGACGAAGAGGATATGATTTTGTTCATGAAAAAGTTCAAAAGAATATTGAAGAAAAGACAAGGAACAAAATCAAGTGAAGGAAAGTACAAAGAGAGGACAAAGCCGAAGATGAGGCGGGCGTGCTATAATTGTGGTGAGTATAACCACTTTATAGTCAATTGCTCGTATGAGGACAACAAGAAGAAGAATAAAGAAGCCAAGCCTCAACCGAAGAAATTCTTCAAGAAGAAGAAACAAGCTGAACAAGCACACATTGGAAAGGAGTGGGACTCAAACGACGAGTCCTCATCATCTGATGAAGAAGAGATGGCTAGCATAGCCATTTAAAGCACGTCCAAGAAACCCACACTCTGCCCCACGCTCGGTACAAAGAAGGGAAATGGCACTTGCCTCATGGCAAAGGAAGGTAAACGCAAGGTAAACATCAAAACTCCTTCCATGCATTCCTACTCAAGCAATGATGAACTAGATAGTGATGATGAAGATATGTTAATTGGATTAGATAGAAAAACTGCTGCTAAAATGAAATTTTTACTTGACCAACTTGTTGAGAAGGAACAGCTAATTGATCGTCAAGAGGACATGATTATCTCCCAAAAGGAGAAGTATGTCGAACTTGACAATCTTCTAGTTCTTGAAAAGGAGAAAAACAGCTCACTAGAGCTTGAGCTAGCTTCAAGCAAGAAAACTTGCTTGGAGTTAACCAACTCAAACGTTGCAATCAAGGATCAACTTGATGACCTGATCAAGGTTAACAAGATCCTTGAAGTGCAAGTTGAGTCACTCAAGCTAAGTGAATCTTTCTCCTCTTCAAGTCTACCTTCTCAACCCACTTCAACTAATCTTGTTCATATGTGCAAATGTGGTAAAATCAACACCAGTTTGAAGGAAAAGTCTACCTCCACAAAGGATAAAAATCCTACCCAATGTGAAATATTTGACAAGGAGAGGATCAACTACGCACGTAGTGCATACTTGGTCCAAAGACCTCCAAATGTCAAGTATGGCATTGGTTACTCTTATGATGGAAAGCAAAATGCTGGAAGTCATAAGAATAACAAGGGAAGGATTACCTTTGTGAAGGAAGGACCCTCACAACCTGGTAACTCGAAAATTAAGAACCTGAACTCTCATGAACACTGGACTAGTCCGGTTGTGGTCTGGACAAGTCCGGTCACCCAGACTAGTCCGATCCATAAACAACAGCAACTCTTGTTCAAAACCTTTGATGCCTCTTATGTATTAATGAGAAACAATCTTGGTAAAGTTTATGCTTATTATGCTGGGCCACGCCATGGGAACACGAAATCCCATGCGTGGGTGCCCAAATGTATTGTAACTAACCTCCAAGGACCCAAGCAAGCTTGGGTACCTAAAACCAAGGCATAATTTGTTTCTGCAGGCCTATTCCTCCGGTGGATCCAAATGGGTGCTAGACAGTGGATGCACCAACCACATGACCGGAGAAAGGAGGATGTTCGTGGAATATGAAGAAAACGAGGACCCAAACGAAGGCATCTACTTCGGAGATAATAGTCAAGGAAGGGTGCTCGGTACCGGTAAAATAGCAATATCCTCTGAACACACTCTTTCTCATGTTTTACATGTTGAATCTTTAGATTATAACCTGCTGTCCATATCTCAATTATGTGACAAAGGTTATAATTGCTTGTTCACTAACGAGGGTGTGACCGTCTCAAGGAGGAGGGATGGTTCCGTTGCATTCAAGGGTATGTTGAAGGGAAAGCTTTACCTTGTTGACTTCAACAAGGATAAAGCCGAAATCGACACATGCTTGATTGCAAAAACCAACATGGGTTGGCTATGACATAGACGGCTAGCACATGTTGGTATGAGGAACCTTCAAAAACTCCTCAAGGGCGATCACATCCGAGGTTTGAAAGATGTTGTTTTTGAGAAAGACAGGCCTTGTAGTGCGTGCCAAGCCGGGAAGCAAGTTGGAGCACATCATCCCGCAAAGAACATCATGACTACGACAAGACCGCTCGAACTACTTCATATGGACTTGTTTGGTCCAATTGCTTACATAAGCATCGGCGGTAATAAATACGGTTTAGTCATTATTGATGATTTTTCCCGCTTCACTTGGGTGTTCTTTTTGCATGACAAGTCAGAAACACAAGGGACACTCAAGAAATTCTTTAAGCGAGCGCAAAACGAGTTCTAACTATCGATCAAGAGTATTCGGAGCAACAACGGCATGGAGTTCAAGAACATACAAGTGGAGGAGTACCTCGATGAGGAGGGAATCAAGCACGAATTTTCAGCACCATACTCTCCACAACAAAACGGAGTTGCCGAAAGGAAGAACCGAATGCTCATAGAGATGGCAAGAACAATGCTCGATGAATACAAGACTTCGGATTGATTTTGGGCGGAAGCAATTAACACCGCTTGCCACGCCGCAAATCGACTCTACCTTCATCGACTACTCAAGAAGACTCCTTATGAGCTACTCACCGGTAACAAACCAAACATTTCATATTTTCGAGTTTTCGGCTCTCCATGTTATATCTTGAACAAGAAGCCCAGGACTTCAAAGTTCGCTTCGAAGTCCGATGAAGGTTTCTTGCTTGGTTATGATTCGAACACTTACGCCTATCGTGTTTTCAACAAGGCCTCCGGACTTGTTGAAGTGGCACGTGACGTAGTGTTCGATGAAACTAATGGCTCCCAAAAGGAGCAAGTTGATCAATGTGAATTAGGTAAAGAAGAAGCTCCTTATCAAGCATTGAAGAGAATGGCTCTAGGCGAAGTTCGACCACAAGAATCATCGTCACAAATACAAGAGGAAAATGAATCACAAGAGGAGATCGACAATCAAGGGGGAGCTTCGACACAAGATCAATCACAATAATATGAAGATGATCAACAAATCAACGAGGGCAACCACTCAGGGGGAGAAGAAAATGATCACCAACACACAACTCTCCAAGTGCCACACCCAAGAGTACACCAATGCATTCAAAGGGATGACCCAATCGATAACATCATCGGTGACATCCAAAAGGGAGTAACCACTAGATCTCGTATAGCTAATTTTTGTGAGCATTACTCGTTTGTCTCCTTTTTGGAACCACGCAGGACTGAGGATGCATTGAAGGATCCGGACTGGGTGGTGGCAATGCAAGAAGAGTTGAACAACTTCAAGAGAAACGAGGTTTGGGAACTTGTGGCAAGACCCAATGAAAATATAGTGGGCACCAAGTGGGTCTTCCGCAACAAGCAAGACGAACACGGAGTGGTGACAAGAAACAAGGCACGACTTGTGGCCAAAGGTTACTCACAAGTCGAAGGTTTGGATTTCGATGAGACTTTTGCTCCAGTAGCTAGGCTTGAATCAATTAGAATATTACTTGCATATGATACTCACCATGATTTCAAGCTGTATCAAATGGACGTGAAAAGCGCCTTCCTCAACGGACCGATCAAGGAAGAGGTGTACGTGGAGCAACCACCCGGGTTTGAAGACGAAGAGTTCCCCAACCACGTATATAAACTGCGTAAGGCTCTCTATGGCTCAAACAAGCTCCTAGAGCTTGGTATGAGTGTCTTAGAGATTTCTTAATTGATAATGGTTTTCAAATTGGCAAAGTAGATTATACATTATTCACAAAGAATCTAGATAATGATCTTTTTATTTGCCAAATCTATGTTGATGATATAATTTTTGGGTCAACTAACCAATCTTTCTGTGAAGAATTTAGTAGAATTATGACAGACGGGTTTGAAATGTCAATGACGGGAGAATTGAAGTACTTCTTGGGATTCCAAGTGCGGCAACAAAGGGAAGGAATATTCATAAGCCAAACCAAGTACATGCAGGACATACTCAAGAAGTTTGGCATGGACAAGGCAAAGCCCATAAAGACTCCCATGGCTACGAATGGCCACTTGGATCTCAATGAAGATGGACCAAGCATCGACCAAAAGGTATATCGCTCCATGATTGGATCTTTACTCTACTTATGTGCATCTAGGCCAGATATTATGTTGGGTGTATGTTTGTGTGCAAGATTTCAAGCCAACCCTAAGGAATGTTATTTGACAGCCGTAAAAAGAATCTTGAGATATTTAGTTCATACACCCAACCTTGGTCTTTGGTACCCAAAAGGCTCCAAATTCAATCTCATTGGTTACTCCGATGCAGATTATGCCGGGTGCAAAGTTGATAGAAAAAGCACCTCTGGCACATGCCAATTCCTAGGAAGATCTTTGGTTTCTTGGTCATCTAAGAAACAAAATTCCATTGCATTATCCACATCCGAAGCGGAGTATGTTGCAGCCGGGAGTTGTTGTGCACAACTCCTTTGGATGCGACAAACTCTAAGGGATTACGGTTACAATATGAACTGTATTCCTCTCCTTTGTGATAATGAGAGTGCCATTAAAATAGCCCACAATCCAGTTGAGCACTCTAGGACTAAACACATAGACATAAGACATCATTTCTTGAGAGACCATTCCATGAAAGGAGACATAACCATCTCACATGTCAACACCCAAAAACAATTGGCCGACATATTCACCAAGCCACTTGATGAAGAGCGTTTTTGCGAACTCCGAAATGAGCTAAATATTCTTGATTCTCGGAGTGTGGCTTGAAAAGTTGCATACCTGTATGATTGCTTCAAAAATGTTGATCGAATTGTGAAAATCATCCCTCTCCATTTTTCTCTCGAAAAACTATGTCAATTATTAGATCTTGATGAATTTTGATCATTGTGTGATTGTTGTATGCTTACTGGTCAAATTCATCAAGATTACTTGAATTGTTTTGCCTCTCTATTCTCTATTATTGAATCTTCAAATATATATGAATGGGCTATGCAATTCTTTCCTGGTGACCACGGACTAGTCCGTGGTTACCCGGACTAGTCCGCCCATGCAGACTAGTCCGCAGAGTGCCGGTTAGGCCAGACTAGTCCGATAGACCACGGACTAGTCCGATATAGGTCTCTGGATGACTTCGGACTAGTCCGGTTATGTCCGGACTTGTCCGATTTTTCGTGTCCATAACCCTAGCCGCCACCAAACCCTAATCTCCTCACCCCCCACATTCGCTCTAGGCTTCCTCTCTCTTGCGCTCGAGCTCCCAAGGCGATCTTTTGCATCCTCCGTCGAAAAGCCACTCATTTGGGCGGAGATCAAGCTTGAAGACTTGGGGATTGAAGCTAGCGGACTAGTCCGGCCTCCAACCCCCAAAACTTCGAGCCTCCATCGATTTCTTCGGTAAAAATCTTCAAAATCCCAGAAATCGTGTTTTTCTCAATTGTTGATCGTTTGGCCTAGCACCCTTCACTAGTTACATGTTTAGTTGATGTACTACGTGTATGCTAGACTAGATTTGCATTAGGGATTGTTTCCTGTCCAATCTGTTAGGTTTTTGAGGATGAACACCGGACTAGTCCGGTCCATGCACGGACAAGTCCGGTACCTCGGACTAGTCCGTGCCCGGGCACCGGACAAGTCTGATGTTTCTGAACCTAAAACCTAATTCCTTAATTCCTTAATGCCATCCATTGCTATCTTGTCTTACCTATGCCTTGTATAACTTGTCATCATTCTTGCTCAATCATTCTTAGATCATGCTGAGCTCCGACAACGAGATCTCCGACTTTGAGGCCGAGTTGGACCACGAGGTGGCACCTCGGTCCTCGGCGGGTCTTGGCAAGAAACGCCAAGAAAGACCTTCCGAGCCTGCTACCTCCCCTCCCCAGGTTCGGAGGAAGGTCTATGTCAAGAAACCCGCCTCGAAGGCTGCTCTGTCTACAAGCGGCCTTCGTCAAGCAAAGGGAAAGGGCAAGGGAGTCGCAACGGGGCCAGTTGGGCCCTTGAAGCTTCATGCTCCTAGAGAAGGGGTCCGGGACCCCAATGAAGAGAAATTCAATGGGAAAGGCAGCGATGTGGCAGCCAAGCTAAGAAGCATTGATTGCTATGGAAGGCCAAAGCAGGCAGCTGATGGAAGGTTTTGGTCAAACTTCCATGCATATTTCTACAGGCTGGTTTACCTGCCGATGAAGACTCCGGTGGTGCGCAGTCAGTGGATTGACTGGGCCCACCTAGAGAAGAAGAAGTGCTCAGCTTTTGATGAGGTCATTGCTGCAGCAGAAAGGCATGGTCTGAAGGATTTGTTTGCCTTCAAACACAATTGGAATGATGAAGTGATTGCACAATTCTATGCAACGTGCCACTTCTCGAGTGAAGATGAAGAGAGTGTGACTTGGATGACCCATGGATCCAAGTACTCCATCACTCAGGAGGATTTTGCAAGCTTGCTCCATTTAGACTCTGCTGGAAATGACCACCTGATCATCCACAACATAGGGGTCATTGAGAGGGACGGAATGAAGTTCATATATGAGCCCAACTCTAAGTATGTTCCTCTCTCCACAAAGAACATGAAGCCCTTCTTTGTGGTCCTGAACAGAGTTCTCCGGAAGACCATTGCCCCCAAGGATGGGGATGCAGGGAGTGTACAGGGCTACCTCCGGACTCTAATGAGGGTCATAAGCAAGAAGAGACAGTTTGATGTTGCAGATTACATATGGAACGACATGGTCAACATCTCAAGCACCCCCAACCGGTCATGTGGCTATGCTCCCTACTTGATGTTCATGATTGAGAAGGTCACAGGAATAGAATTCGTGAAGGATGTAGAGCACACTCCCCTGAGGCCTCAGAAGCCTCAGCCTGTGAGTGTCCAGGCTGCTCCCTCGCCGGCCTCAAGTCCTGAGGCACCGGCAAGAGAAAGAGATGCTGCTAGGGCTCCTCCCCCCTCCAGGGAAGCCCCTCGGAGTGGATTCGCCAGTGGGATTCTCAAATACTTGTCCGCGATATTCTCCTCCTGCAAGAAGACTGAAGTAAAGCTTCATAAACTCAATCAGAAGAGGAAGGAGGATATGAGATATATCAAAGCCAATGTGAAGCAACTGAGTGAAAAGCTGGAGATCAACCCCATTGGATCTCCAGTAATTTCTGAAGATTCTGATCTTGACATCTCCGAGCTCGGGCCCTTGTCCCCCTCTGAGCTTGCCTATTTTGGCATTGGGGGCTCGAGCAGCTCCGCTCCTCCTCCTCCCTCTCCTCCTCGTCAAGCGGAGAGCAAAGAAGACGAAGAAGATGACGAGAGGACATATAGCAAAGAGTGAAGAACCTAGGACCTTCCTCTCTCTCTCTTTTTGGTGTCTTGATGCCAAAGGGGGAGAGATTGAGGGGGAGTCAAGTCTTAGCTTTAGCTGTAATAGGATGCGAGGAGAGAGCCTTCTCTGTACTTTTATTTGTGATTGTAATAGTTTAACACTGTTTTCATATTAAGTTTGGTCTTGTGATGAATTGCTCAATTTATTTGCGAGTATGTGATGAGAACTGCATTTTTGCTCCTGGAATGTCATATGCACTTGGTATCGGTTGATTAATGTAAATTCTGTCATTCTCAATGTATTCATACACTTAGTATGCATCCCACCATAAAGAATGCACATATGGATAATTCTCTTGTTGCTTGATGTATTTTTGAGTCATATGTGCATACTTTATGAAAATCTCATTTTTTGCCTTATTTTGTGAAATCTCAATTGGTTGTCATCAATCACCAAAAAGGGGGAGATTGAAAGTGCATCTAGGACTCCCTTGTGGGTTTTGGATAATTTATGACAAGCAATTGGGATCCTAATCCTTTTGTTGAGATGAATGCAGGCACATAATGAAAAATAAGCAAAATGCCAAAAAGAAGGGAAATGAGAAGCAAAGTGAATTTGAGCTCAAGGAGAAGAAAATAGTAGATTATTATGTATGGAGTGTGTTAAGGAAACACACCCAAGATCTCAATCACTTTCAAGCACACACACACACACAATGCACAAAGTTATACAGGACCGGACTAGTCCGATAATAGCCGGACTAGTCCGATATCACATTCTGCACTAGATCGGACAAGTCCGGTATCCACCGGACTAGTCCGATATCTTTCTGATCCACTTCGGACTAGTCCTCCCCAATGCGGACTAGTCCTCAACACAATGCACAAGTCACACAAAATCGGACAAGTCCGTCGTGATCCGGACTAGTCCGATATTCTTTCTGATCCACTTCGGACAAGTCCGGTGTCTACACGGACTAGTCCGATATACACACTGATCTAAATCGGACAAGTCCTCCTAGTGCGGACTTGTCATCCTAAACACTTAGGGTTTCATATCTCCGGACAAGTCCGATGGCAATCGGACTAGTCCGAAGATTTCCAGTAGTGAAATCGGACAAGTCCGTTTTCGACCGGACTAGTCCGATATTCCTGGACACTTAGGGTTTGCTACACACAGCACACCGGACTAGTCCGGTGACCACCACGGACTAGTCCGATCTTTCTGAACCCTAACGGTCACTTTTAGAAACCCCATATAAATAGAGGTGCACATCCCACTTTTATATAAACTCGAACCCTAGTGCCGTCACATCTCCCAAGAGACTCAAAAACCACCTCTCTCCACGATATTAAGTGCAAAATCGATCAATCTATTGAAGATCACTTCTAGATCATTGGAGAGACACTTGGCACACATCATTGAGCTCTTAGTTTGATTCTCTAACACACTCTTGCGTTTCAAATTGTAATTTTCAAGTGTGTTATTGGTGGCTTTGTAAGTTGTAATCAAGGGAGCTCTCAACGTGTGAGAACGCCCCTTCAACTTGGTTATTTACCCTTTGTGATTAGTGGAAGAGGATTGACCTTCGTGGCGATCCGACGAGGGAAGGGTTGGAGAAGACCCGATCCTTTTGTGGGCTCATTGCTGAAGAGGAGGATGCCACCAGGGCTAGCGTCTAAGAAGCTGCTGACAAGGTTGCATCGTTTTTCTGTAGGACTTAGATCCTCCAGTAGCTAGGACTTTTTCCTTTTGCCTTTTGCTGTAATCCTAATTTTGTAATCCGGTACTTTGAATGAATGAAATCCACTGTTTCTGCAATGAATTCCAATTTGTCCTTGTCTTCAATACACGTCCTTTATCTTGTTTGCCCCCGGTAGATGTACACAATTTGATTGCGAACATGTACCAAAAGGATTTGACAATGTTTAGATGACTTGGACGTTTCAAACTTGTATTTTAGGTCCAAATTCCAACTTCTGCAGGAAGCTTTTGTTGCATCGACGACGGGCCCCCTGGGGTTGTTGGAGCTTGATAGATCTGACGTCACCCACTGTCAACACGTGGAACATCGACGGTGGGCCCCCTGGGGTTGTCGGAACTTGGTAGGTCCGATGGCACCCACTGTCAACACGTAGAACATCAACAGCGGGCCCCCCTAGGGTTGTCGGAGCTTAGTAGGTCCGACAGCACCCACTGTCAACGCGTAGAACGTTGACGATGGCCCCCCTAGGGTTGTTGGAGCTTGGTAGGTCCGACAACATCCACTGTTAATGCATAGAATGTCGACGGCGGTCCCCTCGGGTGGTTATGCCATCTTCACTTGAATTATACTTCTTGTCAACGGCAGGCCCCCATGGGAGTTGCCGAAGTTTGTTAGCTCTGGCGGCGCCCACTTTCAACGTCTGAAACGTCAACGGTGGGCCGGGCTTGGAGGTTGTCGGAGCCTTATAGCTCCGGCATCGTCCACCATCGCCATGAGTTTTCATTTTTCCTGTGCATCAAAGACAAGAAAAAACCGTAAAGTTTATTCTCTCATCTATAACTATTTTGTGACTTACTATTCTCATTTGAATATTAAATCCAAAGAAAGTCTATATGATGACAAGAAAATTGATATAATCTTTTGTAGATCTGAATGCTTTTAGGACCCGCCCTACTGAGGCCTGACGGAATGTAGGTAGAGTGGCGTACTTAGGGTGCGGGGCCAGGCTATGTCGATAGCACACTTTGGACCTTTGTTGGCTTGGCGTGCAGGCAAGTAGACCAGGCAGCAATGCTAGGATCGAAAAAGACCACCAATATAACTTGTGTAACATATGAATAACTTGGACTAAAACTCTAAAAGAATTGCACAACTTGTTATAGACAAGAAGGAGAAGTGTCGGTACCCTAAAAACCATACACCCCCTGAGGTTACAAAGATCTCAAGGGAAGGACATCTACTCAAATTAAAGACCCTCAGGGGCCCACCTGTCAGACATAACCGGACCTTCTTCTCCAACATGGTTAACCCCTAGGTTGCCACGTGTACTGTCAGACCGGAGCTATTACCCGCAAGGGTGAAGCTCCGGGCTAGGTACTGAAACGGCACCTCCGGACTTAACCCCTGACCGAGAGAAGCTCCGGACCTGACACGTGCCAGGCCACCCCGGAGCTTCCCGCTTCCCACAAGCAAGCTCCGGAGCTGCCACGTGTCCATACGTCGGAGCTGGCCGCTTCAAACCCCCGGGAGACATTGTAACGGCTCCGGATCTCCAAAGGACAGCCGCAGACTTCAAGACCCGATTAATTATCATTAATTCCACGTTAATGACACTTAATCGGACGATCTTAACACCTGTAACGGCACTGTCGGAGCCGTTACAGAGTTATTAACAACAATTAATCTCGTGTATCAATACTAGTAACCGCCAGGGCCACATGTCGGGTCAGGCTGATTTGTAACGGTTTGTCCTTGTACTATAAAAGGACAAACCGACGATACACTGAGAGAGAACTCTGGAACACACTCAAGCTCACAAGTTAATACAACACACACACACACCCGTGGAGTAGGGTATTACTCTCAGGCGGCCCGAACCACGTAAACCACTGTGTCACTCGAGTCCAATCGTGATTCACCTTCTTGAGTCTCCGCGCGCCCACACCGAACTACAAACTCCTCCAACAATTTCATAGTGTCAGGAGATCTGCCGACTCCAACAGTCGACAGTTGGCGCGCCAGGAAGGGGCACGCCTGAGATCTTCAAGAATGGTGAATTCTGCGGCTGGATCATCCAACGGGCAACCTGCTGCTCAGGCTGTCGGAGGCAATCCCTCCAACATGCAGCCACCGGCAGGAGCCTCAGCACCAGCAGGAGTCACACTCCCACCACCACCATCTTCTCCGGCAAGACATGCCGGACAACATGATGGTGCACCGGCGTCACATTCTGCGCCGGCAAGTCGTGACAACCCAGAACATGCGCTCCATGCAGCGCGTGCTCTTCTCCAGCGACCACCACCTCCGGATGCATCTCAAGGTGCCATGGAGCAATGGAGGGCTGATGTTGAGCATTTGGTCGCAGCAGCGGCCGAACACCTCAACAACCATGGTCCACCTCCTTCAGGGCGGGCCCCGTCGCAGCGACGGACGTTGTCTGGAAGACTTGGTCCGCATGTCTCCAACAACCGAAGACGAGCTGCGTCACAGCAAGTGACGTCGTTGCCCTCTGGGGCACGACGCACCCATACCGCATCTCGGCTTTCGACACACGACCTTCGGGCGGAGCTTGATCGCCGATACCGTCAACAGGATGGCCGTGTCCACATCGAGCGAGCTCGAGAAAGACGAGATGCTCAAGACCTTTCTACTCTGGAAGGAGTAGGAGGAGGCTGTTCCGCCCTAGCCATGCACCTACGCATGGTTAGATGGCCACAGAAGTTCCGGCCACATTTGACGGAAAAATTCGACGGGACTGTCAACCCCGTAGAATTTCTGCAGATATACTCCACTGCGATCCTAGCAGCTGGAGGAAACGAGGCCGTAATGGCCAATTACTTTCCAGTGGCCTTAACTGGGACCGCCAGGTCCTGGTTTATGAGCCTTCCACCCAACTCTATCGACAGTTGGGAGGAGCTGTGCCGTCAGTTCACTGCCAATTTCGGGAGTTCATACACCTGACCGGGCACTGAACTAGACCTTTTTGCAGTCGTGCAAAAAGGAGGAGAATCTTTGCGGTCATTCATCCAGAGATTCTCTCAGGTACGTAACACAATCCCTTCTATCTCAAGCGCTTCTGTCATTGTGGCATTCAGACAGGGTGTGCGAGACAAGAAGATGTTGGAGAAGCTGGCGATGAAAGAGATCACCAGCGTCACGGAGCTCTTCAGCTTGGCAGACAAATGTGCCAGAGCTGCGGAGGGCCGTGAAATGCACTCCAAACCAGCCTTGGAGGATCATAAAAAATCCTCCAAAGAAGAAGCCGCTACCTCCGGGAGTGGCAAGAAGAAAAAGAAGACCAACGGCAAGAAGAAGCCGTCGGCCGGCACATCCAACGTTGCAGCCACTGCAACTCCTGGTGGCCGGGGGCCACGCCCCGAGAAGCGACCTCGACCGTCTTCTGAAGATGGCGGCAAATCCAAGATGTGGTGCCCCATTCACAAAACGGGCAGCCACAGACTGGAGGACTGCCGGGAGGTCCAAAACCTTGCCGAGCGCTACAGCAAGCGCCGGGAAGGGTCTCCTTTCCGACAGAGGGAGGGGAAATAGAAGGTTGACGAAGCTCCGGCTGAAGAGGAGTTAGGGTTTCAGGACCCCAAAAAGGTTCTGAAAGCCGTCTACACCTCCGTCGACGATGACTCCGACGTCTCCGACAACGAGCGTCGAAAAACCATGAACACCATCTTTGGTGGATCATGGGACATCACTTCTCGTCGTGTCATCAAGACTATGCGACGGGATATGGCTGCTGTAGCTCCTACAGCTAGACCGGAGCCACATCGAAAGTGGATGGACACACCCATCACTTTTGATGCTTCGGAATGCCCTCAAAGCATGGTCGGAGCTGGCCAATTACCCTTGATGGTATCTCCCACCATCAACAACATCCAACTTCATCATGTCCTGGTAGACGGAGGTTCGGGGCTTAACCTCATCAGCTTCGAAGCTTTCACTAAGCTTCAGCTCCGACCTTCGGACCTCCAGCCCTCTCGACCTTTCTCCGGAGTAGGTCCGGGGGCCATTACTCCACTCGGAGCTATTACTCTCCCCGTTACCTTCGGGACCCGGGAGAAATATCGCACCGAGAAGTTGGTCTTCGACGTCGCTCAGATCAACTTACCATTCAACGCCATCTTGGGTAGACCTGCCTTGTACAAATTCATGGCAGCTGCTCATTATGGATACCTGGTGTTGAAGATGCCAACACCAGTAGGCGTTCTCCGGATCCGCGGAGATCGCACTGCTGGAGTAACTGCTCTGGAGGAACTCCACGCACTCACCACAGCGCAAGAGGAGGACTCCAGACAGAAGCAAGCTCCACAACCTCCGAGCATTCGTCAACGAGGCTCGACCTCTGCACCCCGTGTGCAGCCAAGCGGCGACACTGACATTCCCGTCAAAGTCGTCCAAATTGGTTCCGATGTCACTCAAACTACCCGCATATCGGGTGGCTTGAACGACAAATAGGAACTCGCGCTCATCACTTTCCTCCGGGCTAACGTTGACGTGTTTGCCTGGCAACCGTCACAAATGCCTGGGATCCCCAGGGAAGTGATTGAGCACAATCTGAAGATTTACCCCGATGCTCGGCCTGTGCATCAGAAACCTCGGAAGCAATTTGTAGAGCGACAGAACTTCATCCGACAAGAAGTGAAGAAGTTGCTCGAAGCCGGATTCATCCGAGAAGTCTACCATCCAAAATGGCTGGCAAACCCAGTCGTTGTACCCAAGGCCGGCGGGAAACTTCGGATGTGCATCGACTACACCACACTGAATAAGGCATGTCCAAAAGATCCATTCCCACTACCTAGAATAGACCAGATAGTGGATTCCACCTCCGGGTGCGAGTTACTGTGTTTTCTAGACGCATATTCTGGATATCACCAAATCAGGATGTCTAGGGAGGATGAAGAGCATACTTCATTCATCACAGTGGACGGATTGTATTGTTACACAGCCATGCCTTTTGGTCTCAAGAATGCAGCTTCAACTTTTGTACGAGCTATGTACAAAACTTTCGAAGAACTCATCAGAGACATAGTGGAAGTGTACGTTGATGACATCGTGGTCAAAGTCAAAAACAGGGAGTCCCTCTTGGACACCTTGCAGGCTGTCTTCGATAAGCTGCGGGCCACCCGCACGAAGCTAAACCCAGACAAGTGCGTCTTCGGGGTTAGTTCCGAAAAGCTTCTTGGTTTCCTGCAGCCCTCAGTCGGTTCATTTCAAGACTGGTGGAAAGGGCACTTCCCTTCTTCAAGTTGCTGAGGAAGTCCGGACCATTCCAATGGTCTGAAGAAGCAGAGAAGGCATTCCAGGAGCTGAAACAGTTCCTCACCACCCTACCAGTCTTGGTAGCTCCGAACCCTGGTGAGCCTTTATTGCTTTACATTTCAGCTGCTGACGAAGTCGTCAGTATGGTTCTGGTTGCGGAGAGACCGGAACTACCCAATACTCAGGAATCCAGACCCCTTCGGGAGGGTCCGGAGGTTCCTGAAAGCGGGTCTGGGTCCCAGCTCCCAGACTTGAACCCACAAGAAGCCACTTCAGAGGACCCGGATCCCTCCGAGAGGATCCAGGTCATTCCTGAAGAAGCTCCGGGTTCCTCCACCCAGAACCCGGAGGTCCCCGAAGAGAGTCTGGACCCCTCCGAGAGGGTCCGGATCAATGAAGAGGAAGCTCCGGACCCCTCCGAGAGGGTCCGGACCATTCAACGCCCGGTATACTTCATTAGTGAAGTGTTACATGATGCCAAGACTTGATACCTAGAGGTGCATAAACTGCTCTATGCAGTTCTTATTGCCTCAAGGAAGCTTCGACACTATTTCCAAGCTCACAAAGTTTCGGTGGTGACCTCATATCCACTTCGAGCGATCCTGCATAATCCCAATTCAACTGGGAATATTGCAAAGTGGTCAGCAGAACTGGCTGAATTCGACCTTGAATTCATTCCAAGACAAGCAATCAAGAGTCAAGCGTTGGCAGATTTCGTGGCAGAATGGACTCCCTCTCCATTAAACCCTGGGGGCCCCAGCGAGCAGAAGACGGAACCTCAAGTTCCAGCCTTCACTAAGCCTCACTGGACCCTTTACTTCGACGGCTCCATGCAGAAGCAGGGAGCCGGAGCTGGAATCCTTCTCCTCGCACCAACCGGGGAGAAGATGAAATACATGGTACACCTTGACTTCAAGGCAACCAACAACATGGCGGAGTACGAAGCACTCATCTATGGATTAAAGGTGGCACTATCATATGGTGTCAAGCAGTTGCTGGTCAAAGGAGATTCACAACTTGTCATCAAGCAGATGAAGGGTGAATGCTCCTACAATAATTTCCAGCTGGCTGCTTACCTCCTTGAAGTCCAGAGGCTTCAGAAGGACTTCGAAGTCCTAGACCTTCACCATGTTCAGCGTGCTCACAACGCTGAAGCTGACGAACTCTCGACCAAGGCGTCAACCGGAGCTCCGGCTCCTGACGGAACCTTTGTCCGGAGGTTGTCAAAACCCACAGTTCAGCCTGCCGAACTGAACGAAGGGGGCGAGATCAGCATCCCGAAGCTGACGGTCCCGATGGCCCTGTTACCATGGCAGCCATCAAGGGTCGTAGGTGCTGCCGGAAGCTCCGAGCAACCCAGCACGCAAGACTCAAATGCTCAAGTCAGTTCCGATGCATGGATCTCGGAGATCCGGAACTACTTGAAAGACAACATCCTTCCTGACGATGATGTATCCGCTGACCGGGTAGTCAGATTGGCTAAAAGATACACGTTGGTAGAAGGGGATCTCTACCGGCGCGGTGCCAACGGCATCCTAATGCGGTGCATCACAAGGGAAGAAGGCTGCGAGCTCCTCGCAGAAATCCATGGAGGTGAGTGTGGGAACCACGCATCTTCCCGCACGCTGGTCGGAAAAGCCTTTCGGCACGGCTTCTACTGGCCTACAGCGCTCCAGGATGCCACTGAGCTAGTGAAGAAATGCAAAGCATGCCAATTTCATGCAAAGCAAATTCATACACCTGCTCAGTCCTTACAAATGATACCTCCTACATGGCCTTTCGCTGTGTGGGGGATGGACATCTTGGGACCCTTCCCAAGAGCCGTCGGAGGTTACAAGTTCCTGTACGTCACCATCGACAAGTTCACCAAGTGGCCGGAAGCTACTCCTGTTGTGACGATCAACAAACAATCTGCAATCAATTTTCTACAATCTATCGTGAGCAGATTCGGAGTCCCAAATAAGATCATCACTGATAATGGGACTCAGTTCACAAGCTCCGCATTTCAAGGATATTGCGAAGACCTCGGCATACAAGTTTGCTACACTTCTGTAGCTCATCCTGCCAGCAATGGACAAGCCGAGAGAGCAAACGCAGAGATCCTTAAAGGACTCAAAACACGCACTTATGAGCGTTTGAAAAAGCATGGAGCCAATTGGATCGAAGAGCTTCCGCCCACTCTATGGGCCAACAGGACTTCTCCAAGTCGGGCAACCGGAGAAACACCCTTCTTCCTGGTGTACGGAGCTGAAGCGATCCTTCCTCCGGAAATCACCTTGGGTTCCCTCCGAGTCCGGACCTTCGACGAAGCCGCGCAGGACCAGCTCCGGCGTGAAGACCTAGACCTCCTCGAGGAGGGAAGGTGCCAAGCAGCTGTTCGGAATGCCCGATACCGCCAAGCTCTACGGCGTTATCACCAGCGGCATGTACACAACCGACAGCTCGAGGAAGGCGATCTGGTGCTACGGAGAATACTATCCAGAGAAGGGCAAAACAAACTTTCCCCCGGCTGGGAAGGGCCCTTCCGAGTGATCAAAGTATCCCGTCCCGGAAGCGTTCGCTTGGCTACCGAGGATGGGACACCTCTCCCAAATCCTTGGAACATCGAGCACCTCTGTAAGTTTTACACTTAATTCCACGGAGGTGAGTCTTAAGTAACTTGAAATGTATGTTATAGAGTCATTGTACAGAGTCGGGTAGTTCCTCCGGGAGAGCAGCCGGACCTTTCCCGAAAGGTTTGAAAAGCTCATGCAACACTTGATACAGTCTTCGGACTAGAAGTGTGGCTAACTACCCTGGGTCAAACGAGAAACCTAACACACTTAGCCTGGTTCCATACCCTAAGAGTGTACTTGTTTCCCCTGTACCCCGGACCTATAATGAAAGACATCTTCATGTGAAATAGACTCCACGTGCATTCATTTTTGCATAGGCTCGACATTTTTATTTTTCTCTTTCTTGTCTATAACAGAAACGTGCAATTCTTAAGAAATTCTAGTTTGACCGATTTACGTACGATTCGAGTCGAATTGTCGGATTTTTTAGATTTAAATATCGTCTGTGGCCAACTCGCCTGAAAGCCGCCAAGCCATTCTAGGGCCGGAGTGCGCTATCGACTTAGCCTGGTCAAGCACCCTAAGTACGCCACTCTACCTACATCCCGGCAGGCCAAAGTAAGGTGGGTCCATGGACAATTGGATCTAAAAGAAAAGACAATTCATCCAGTCGTACTAAAAATCGTGTTCAACTTAAAATTCTCTTGAGAACCGTAAGCCGCGACGAAGTTATAGATAAGGAACGAATTTTACTATTTTTCTTGGCTTAAATGTGCAGGAAAAATGAACCTTATGTTGATGGAGAAAAACCGGAGCTAACCAAGCTCCGACTCCCACCAGGGCGTCAACCGTCGGCGTTGACTAAAAGATGGTGAGAAGACCCCGTCACTGGAGTCTGTTGCCAACAAACCAAGTGTGGCAAGGGTCATCGCCGGAGCTACTAAGCTCCGACACCTTGGAGTATTAACTATCGACGCTCAACGTGTTGATAGAGGCTATTGCTGGAGCTACTAAGCTCCAGCGATGGACAGTGCCGGAGCTTCTAAGCTCCGACAACTTCAGGAGACCTTCACTATCAAAAACTTCGGACATAGATTCCACAAGTTCGAAGTAAATTCGTCTTCAACAAAACTCAACATCCTTTTGGTACATGTCCACAATCAAATTGTGCACATCTACCAGGGGGCCAAGTGAAGACAAAGATGTTGAAGACAAAAAAATGAAATTCACGAAAAATTGGGGATTTCATTTCATCAGAAGACCGGAGATTACATCTGGAGACAAGGGATTACAAAATTGAGGAAGAAGAGAAGATACAAGTAAAGGCTAAGAGAGATGGTCCTAGACCCTATGGAAGAACTCGGCGACCTTCTGGGCGACCTCCGACACGCTGGCTCGGGTAGCTTCGCCTTCTCCTTCGACGGGGCCTTCAAGCACCGGGTCCAGAGGGAATCGAGGGTTCCGGCTAGTGTAGCACGTCAACACATACTCTGTGACGTTCCTAGCCAGGGATTGCCCCTCGACTTCCAGCTGGTCCGCGATGACGTCGCCCACCTTGGAGAGCTTGCTGCCCGCAGCGCTCAACGCTTGCAACGCAAGGTCCGGCTCCGGCTCCGGATCATCCGGGAGCACGGGGCTGAAACCCATCGGTGCCAGCGCATCGTCGGCCTTGCTCAGGAACTCCCAAATTTGCAGGGAGTCCGCCTTCCTCAGGTTCTTCACCTCTTCCAGGGATCTCCGGGCCGCCGTCAACTCCGAATTCTCGCGGGAGAGGCGCTCAACTTCTTTGGCGTTCTGCTGGATTTTCGCAGCAACCCGCTTCTCAAGTCTTCCGAGCTCCTCCTCCCGGAGGTGGATCTTGTTCCGGCGGTCAACCAGGTCCTTCTCCCTAGCCTCCGCTTTCTTCTCCCGGGCGATAAGGGCACACTCGTACTCGTAGAGTTCCTGCCCCCGCACCCAGGTCTTCTCCTCCTCCTCGAGGCAGCGCTCTTCCAATTTTTTAGTGCGCTCCTCAAGGCCCTTGTCCGCCAGAGCTGTTTTCTCGGCGAGCTCTTCCTCCCGTCGCAAGACGTCATCCCGTAGCTCCAGGAGTTTTTGCTCCTCATCCTCGAGTCGTCTTTCCCTTCCTTCAAGTGCCTCTCGGCGCTTGATGAGTGCGGTGCTGATGGCCTCGAGCTGATCAAACCGAGCATTGGCCGCGTCGTTAGCAGCCTTTGCTTGGTCATGGAATTCCCGGGATTGAGCATCGAGGGCGTGAGTCATGCTCTCCCTCTCATCCAGCAGCTCACCCCAGAGCTCCAGGCGGATCTTCTCCCGCCTAATCCATTCCTTGTCATCCGCAAGCCTCGACTGCGCCAGCTTGGTCTCGAATTGGAGTCGATTACGCCAACGCCTAAGGGTTTGGCGCTCCTCTTCAAGAGCCTTGCTGTCGTGGAAGAAGGCTAGTTGGACTTGACGTAGACTGGAGCAGGCGTTGTCGATGGACATCGACAGCGAGATGGGCTCCGGACCTTCTGGGATCTCCTCCGCTGGTTCCAGCGGGTCTTCATTTACAAAAATTGGGTCCCACTCTACGAGAGTGGAACCCCGAGCTTCCAAAGCACTAGGGCACTCCTCCGGGATGGCCTCAGTCGCCACCGAAGAAGGTCCCGCCACCAAGTCTTCATTTGCCCCCTCAGGCTGGGGGCCGGCGACTTCGTTCAGGCACTCTGGCTCCACCACGGGTACCATCGACGTCGTCGCCTCCATTGGCTCCGGCCGGGACACTTCTTCTGAGGGAGGCTCAAGCTCCCTCACCTCTTCAGCCGCCGGCTCTGCGGCCGGCGCTCCAACAATCACCGGCTCTGCGACCGGAACTTCGGAAGTAACCGGCTCAACTGCCGGAACCACTTCAACTTCCGGCTCGCATGCCGGGGCTTCAGCTACCTCCGGCTCAACCGCCGGGGCTTCAGCATGTCGCAGCTTTCTCTTCTGGCTCTCCGGCTCCTCTGCCAGCTCCTTGCCCTTGCCGATGACCTCAGCTCTTGGCTGAGAGACAGGGTCGGAGCCGCCTTCGGATAACCCGGGGATTGCCAACCGGGCGGTTGATCTTCTCTCGACGACGCCAAGGTCGTCAAGCGCGGGCATCTTCCGCCGGAGCTCCCTGCTGAACTCAACTTCCACGTTCAGGGGGAGGAAAGCTGGCGGCGGAGTCAAGTACTCTCCGTCAACATCGATGCCGTGCTGGAATTTCTTGAGGTGAAACTCCAAGGACTTCGCCACCATGCTGGACTTCAACCCGGTCTCAACCCGGTCCTCGTCCATCACGCTGTTGAGGGCCCAGGCGAGCTTCTCCCTCCTCTTCAGCGGTGCCCACCTGTTGGAGAGGAAGTTGCAGAACACTGCCTGGGGAGTCAATCCTCCCTCCACACATTGGCGGATCCTGGTCAGGACGGGGTCGAAAGCTGCCGCCAGCACCGGAACTTCGCTCCACACCGACGTGTCAATGCCGGGCAGACCGTCTGGCAACTCCAACCGCTCATGCTCCTCCACCAGGACGACTACCCAATCTTTCTTCCAGTCATCCCACTTCCCGGAAGGGAACGACCGGAGGTACTTGAACGGGCACTTCTTGCGCTTCACAAAGTAGTAGAAGCCAAGGTACTCGTCGCTTCGGCCGGTGGTTTGGATGGTGAAGAAGGTTCGGAAGAGCTCGATGCAGGGAGGGATGCCCACCCACATCTCGCAGAAGTGGACAAAGATGGACACAAGGAGAATGGAGTGAGGGCCAAGGTGGTATAGCTGCAGACCATAGAAGTCCAGCAGCATCAAGAAGAAAGAAGAAAACGGTGGGATCAGCCCCACCATGGCGTACGAGGAAAAATACACAATCTCGCCGGAGTGCTCCTTTTTAAAGGGAAGCTCTCCGCCGGCGCGGACCGAACGGTTGAAGAAGTCCGACGACCACCCCATGAGGGCTCGGACCTTCTTCAGATCGCTTTCCGTCTTCAAACGACTCTCACGCAGACCCAACTCCATCGCAGCACAGTTAGGCAAGAGAAGAGGAGCAAGGTACAAGTCGGGAGTTTGAGTGCAAGAACAGATGGGAAGCGTAAAGAACTCCCGACGGTGCGCTTTCCTTCTTAAGTAAGCCCTCGCAACGCTTGGATGGAAACTGCAGGAGAGTCAAGGATACTACTCAAAAATTCAACCCTGCCGATGACAAGAGGGCCCGGGACCACCCTGACGATCAAGTCGAGGTTCTTACCCAGGCGAACAGTTGTCATCACGAGGCGGGAAACCCAAAGGCGGCGGACTGACAAGGCGCGCGGAACCGATACGGTTTTTGTATCGAGAACCGGCGACCTTCAATTGCGAGAGATCCGCACGTCAAAGATCTTATCTACCGCCTGAGGCGCGCCACGCGTCGGGATTTAACCGTAAAGTCCCGCCAAAGGCACCTCCGAAGACCCTTGAAGACCCAGTTCAAGAGTCACAAGTGTGGACCCACCTCCGGCGGAATGACTTCATCCCGTTGGCCTTCCCCGGAGGTAGGTCCAGGGGGCCACTGTCGGTACCCTAAAAACCATACACCCCCTGAGGTTACAAAGATCTCAAGGGAAGGATATCTACTCAAATTAAAGACCTTCGGGGGCCCACCTGTCAGACATAACCGGACCTGCTTCTCCAACATGGTTAACCCCTAGGTTGCCACGTGTACTGTCAGACCGGAGCTATTACCCGCAAGGGTGAAGCTCCGGGCTAGGTACTGAAACGGCACCTCCGGACTTAACCCCTGACCGAGAGAAGCTCCGGACCTGACACGTGCCAGGCCACCCCGGAGCTTCCCGCTTCCCACAAGCAAGCTCCGGAGCTGCCACGTGTCCATACGTCGGAGCTGGCCGCTTCAAACCCCCGGGAGACATTGTAACGGCTCCGGATCTCCAAAGGACAGCCGCAGACTTCAAGACCCGATTAATTATCATTAATTCCACGTTAATGACACTTAATCGGACGATCTTAACACCTGTAACGGCACTGTCGGAGCCGTTACAGAGTTATTAACAACAATTAATCTCGTGTATCAATACTAGTAACCGCCAGGGCCACATGTCGGGTCAGGCTGATTTGTAACGGTTTGTCCTTGTACTATAAAAGGACAAACCGACGATACACTGAGAGAGAACTCTGGAACACACTCAAGCTCACAAGTTAATACAACACACACACACACCCGTGGAGTAGGGTATTACGCTCAGGCGGCCCGAACCACGTAAACCACTGTGTCACTCGAGTCCAATCGTGATTCACCTTCTTGAGTCTCCGCGCGCCCACACCGAACTACAAACTCCTCCAACACTTTCATAGTGTCAGGAGATCTGCCGACTCCAACAGTCGACAAGAAGTATAAACGAAAGAAAATGAGCCTGCACAAAATTAATGCACGTGGAATATGCTTTTATATAACAATACCTTTTATTATAGGTCCGAATTACAGGGTAGACAAGGACACACTTAGGGTACGGAACCAAGCTAAGCGTGCTATACATGTTGTGCTAACCTAGGGCAGGTAGCTACACTTTTAGTGCTACAACTATGTCAAGTGTTGCTTGAACTTCTCAGACTCTCCCGGAGGGGTCTAGATGTTCTCCCGGAGGTCCTACCCGACTCTGTTTATAGACTCTATAATTTACATTGCATATAATTACAGACTCACTTCCGTTACACTAAGTATAGAACTTATGAAGGTGCTCGATGTTCCAAGGATTAGGAAGCGGGGTCCCATCCTCAATTGGCCAAGAGAACGCATCCGGGACGGGATACTTTGATCACTTGGAAGGGACCTTCTCAGCGGGGGGAAAGTTTGTTCATCCCTTCACGAGTTAATATTCTCCGCAGCACCAGATCGCCTTCCTTGAGCTGTTGGTTGCGCACATGCCTCTAATGATAGCGCCGGAGTGCTTGGTGATAACATGCATTCTGTACCGCTGGTAGAGATCCCCTTCTACTAGCGTGTATCTTTTAGCCAAACTGACGATCCAGTTAGTGAATACACCGTCTTCAAGAAGGTGGTTGTCTTTCAAGTAGCCCCGGATCTCCGAGATCCATGCATCAGAGCTGACTTGAGCTTTTGAGTCTTGCGTGCTGGGTTGCTCGGAGCTTCTTGCAACACCTACGACCCTTGGTGGACGCCATGGTAACAGAGCCATCGGGACCGCCAACTTCTAGATGATGGTCTCGCCCCCTTCGCTCAGTTTGGCAAACTGAGCTTTTGGTCTTGACAACCTCCGGATGAAGATTCTGTCGGGAGCCAAAGCTCCGGTTGAGACCTTCGTCGAGAGTTTGTCAGCTTCAGCATTATGGAGATGTTGAACATGGTGGAGATCTAGGACTTCGAAGTCCTTTTGGAGCCTCTGGAATTCAAGGATATATGCGACTAGTTGGGGGTTGTTACAGCAACATTCACCTCTGACTTGCTTTATGATTAGCTGCGAATCACCCTTCACGAACAACTGCTTGACACCATAGGATAGTGCCACCTTGAGCCCATAGATGAGGGCTTCATACTCCTCCATGTTGTTGGTCGCCATGAAGTCAAGGTGAACCATATATTTGACTTTCTCCCCAGTCGGAGCGAGGAGAAGGATTCCAGCTCCATCCCCCTGCTTCTGCACAGAGCCATCAAAGTAGAGAGTCCAGTGAGGCTCTGTGAAGACCGGGACCTTGGGTTCGGACTTCTGCTCACTGGGGTCCCCAGGATTTGATGGAGAGGGAGTCCACTCCACCAAGAAATCAGCCAGGGCTTGACTCTTGATAACTTGTCACAGTAAGAATTCTAGAACGAATTCTGCCAGCTCCACTGCCCACTTGGCGATGTTCCCAGTAGAATTAGGGTTATGCAGAATTGCACGCAGTGGATAAGAAGTTACCACTAATATCTTGTGGGCTTGGAAATAATGATGAAGCTTCCTTGAGGCAATAAGAACTATGTAAAGCAGCTTATGCACCTCAATATATCTGATCTTGGCATCATGGAGTACTTCACTGATGAATTACACTGGTCACTGGATGGTCCAAACCCTCTCGGAGGGGCCCGAAGCTTCTTGTACATCGACTCTGGCATTGGGGGCTCGAGCAGCTCCGCTCCTCCTCCTCCCTCTCCTCCTCGTCAAGCGGAGACCGAAGAAGACGAAGAAGATGATGAGAGGACAGACAGCGAAGAGTGAAGAACCTAGGACCTTCCCCTCTCTCTCTTTTTGGTGTCTTGATGCCAAAGGGGGGGAGATTGAGGGGAGTCAAGTCTTAGCTTTAGCTGTAATAGGATGCGAGGAGAGAGCCTTTTCTGTACTTTTATTTGTGATTGTAATAGTTTAACACTGTTTTCATATTAAGTTTGGTCTTGTGATGAATTGCTCAATTTATTTGCGAGTATGTGATGAGAACTGCATTTTTGCTCCTGGAATGTCATATGCACTTGGTATCGGTTGATTAATGTAAATTCTGTCATTCTCAATGTATTCATGCACTTAGTATGCATCCCACCATAAAGAATGCACATATGGATAATTCTCTTGTTGCTTGATGTATTTTTGAGTCATATGTGCATACTTTATGAAAATCTCATTTTTTGCCTTATTTTGTGAAATCTCAATTGGTTGTCATCAATCACCAAAAAGGGGGAGATTGAAAGTGCATCTAGGACTCCCTTGTGGGTTTTGGATGATTTATGACAAGCAATTGGGATCCTAATCCTTTTGTTGAGATGAATGCAGGCACATAATGAAAAATAAGCAAAATGCCAAAAAGAAGGGAAATGAGAAGCAAAGTGAATTTGAGCTCAAGGAGAAGAAAATAGTAGATTATTATATATGGAGTGTGTTAAGGAAACACACCCAAGAGCTCAATCACTTTCAAGCACACACACACACAATGCACAAAGTTATACAGGACTGGACTAGTCCGATAACAGCCGGACTAGTCCGATATCACATTCTGCACTAGATCGGACAAGTCCGGTATCCACCGGACTAGTCCGATATCTTTCTGATCCACTTCGGACTAGTCCTCCCCAATGCGGACTAGTCCTCAACACAATGCACAAGTGTCACAAAATCGGACAAGTCCGTCGTGATCCGGACTAGTCCGATATTCTTTATGATCCACTTCGGACAAGTCCGGTGTCTACACGGACTAGTCCGATATACACACTGATCTAAATCGGACAAGTCCTCCTAGTGCGGACTTGTCATCCTAAACACTTAGGGTTTCATATGTCCGAACAAGTCCGATGGCAATCGGACTAGTCCGAAGATTTCCAGTAGTGAAATCGGACAAGTCCGTTTTCGACCGGACTAGTCCGATATTCCTGGACACTTAGGGTTTGCTACACACAGCACACCGGACTAGTCCGGTGACCACCACGGACTAGTCCAATCTTTCTGAACCCTAACGGTCACTTTTAGAAACCTCATATAAATAGAGGTGCACGGCCCACTTTTATATAAACTTGAACCCTAGCGCCGTCACACCTCCCAAGAGACTCAAAAACCACCTCTCTCCACGATATTAAGTGCAAAATCGATTAATCTATTGAAGATCACTTCTAGATCATTGGAGAGACACTTGGCACACATCATTGAGCTCTTGATTTGATTCTCTAACACACTCTTGCGTTTCAATTTGTAATTTTCAAGTGTGTTATTAGTGGCTTTGTAAGTTGTAATCAAGGGAGCTCTCAACGTGTGAGAACGCCCCCTCAACTTTGTTATTTACCCTTTGTGATTAGTGGAAGAGGATTGGCCTTCGTGGCGATCCGACGAGGGAAGGGTTGGAGAAGACCCGGTCCTTTTGTGGGCTCCTCAACGTGGATGTAGGTTGCCTTCGTGGTAGCCGAACCACGGGATAAAACTTGTGTCTTGTCCTTTTGTGTTCTTCATCTTAATTGATCAACTTAATCTAGGGTTTGATTCACTTTGTTCAATTCAAGTTAAATTGTTGAACAAGAGCCTTAATTGTAATAGAATTTGACATACAACTATTAAGCTGTCATCCAAGTTTATATTTCCGCTGCAAACATTAACGAATCAATCAAATTGACTGAACTTGATCAACTTAGCCCGTGAAAACCGGACTAGTCCGTACTTTACCGGACTAGTCCGATATCTCTGGTATTGACTTTGTTGTTGAGTGTTACAGGAACCGAGAAAATTCAAAAAAGGCCTATTCACCCCCCTCTAGGCCTACATTCAGTAACCAAGAAACCAAGGAGCTTCCTGGAGCTAACCCCGAAGACGCACTTGTCTGGGTTCAGCTTGGTGCGCGTGATACGCAGCTTGTCGAAGACGGCTTGCAAGTTGTCAAGGAGTGACTCCTTGTTCTTGATCATCACAATGATGTCATCAACATACACCTCCACCAATGATCTTCAGAACTATTTTGATGGGGGTTTACATTATTGACTTCTTTGTTGCTGTTCATACCCTAAAATGAGCCATCAGGTACACATGTCAGTGGCGGTACGCACTCGTAGTACTGCAAAAGATTTTCAGTCCATGAGCAAAGCAGACAAGACTGTGAGGGGGCATGCAGCTAGCAACGCTAGACTAGACAAAGATAGGGTTCACCGGTTCGGTGTGACTGACATCAGTCGGAGCACGTCTCGAAGAGAATTATTAGTTGCAAGGCAAGTAATGAATGCCAGCGGTAGCAGGTGGCGAATGCAAGACAGATAAGGCAGGCGGCTTGCGGGATTGAAATCCTCCGCAGTACTGCACCTGCATTAGTAGCCACTGACATGTGGGCCCATGAGACATTGAGTCTACTTGTCAGTGGCGGCTACTACAGGTGCAATACTGCATAGTGCCAGCTTGCGACACTCAACAAAGTGAGGGTTCGGTCTCGCCGAAACTCTCGAGGAGGATTGGTGGCAGAGCGAGTAATGGCCAGGGATTTGCGGGCGGTGGGGTAATCATGGCACGCGAAGGATGGGACATGGTGATGGGCGAGGGAGACGCGTCAGGGAGGACACTAAAGTGACCAGCAGCAGGGCGTGGGCGCTGGTGCCAGCCGGAGTGGCCGGCGGCGAGAGAGCACAACGTGGAGGCATAAAAAAATCACGCCATCACACAAGCTGGTGAACTGTTAACTATAAAGACTAAGTACTAATAAGAAAGTAGAATCACAAGGCATGATAAAACAATTAGTAGATCCTAGGAAAGAATTCAAATGACCATGATACACCCATCATCAATAGATCTAAAGGACATAACGTAGTCTCTCAAAATGCTCCAAATTCAATGCCAAAGGAGTAAAAAACTAACACGCTCTGCCAGAACAAATGGCACGGTAGAGAGGCAGGTAGTAATGTGATGTGATATGGGTAGTTGGAAGCTACTACCGAGGATAGAGTTGGAGTGGTACATTTTTTAAGCTCCAAAAGTAAAATTACGCTGGGGCGGAAGGAGTATTTCTGATTTGTATATATATACCTGCTGTTGGTTCATGCATCGTAGTACCAGGGAGTGAAGAACCTCGGAGTTCCTGAACGTCATGTGCTGCAATATTCTCTGCGTACCATGCAAACGATTTAATATTGTCTAAATTTGTTTAATTTTGATAGTAAACACATTTATAGTTATACCAGGTGCTTGTTGGCCACTATGAATGCTTGTAGACGACATCACAGTTTGATGTCTTGTTCCTTATGTAAAGAGCACTGTAAGTAGTCATTCCAAATAACAGTGATAACGTCAGATTACATGAACGATGTAAATTTTGGATCGGACGAAGTGGAGGAATTAGAAAAGAAAGAATAGAAAAAAACGTACAATCCGAGAAAGCCACAAGAAAGAAAAAAAATGTAAAAACCATGGGAACTAAAAATCTTAGGAATACAAATTTGTAAAACAGGAATGAGAGTACAATATTTGGAGTGGTTGATCAGATAACCCGTGCATCATTTACTTCTAAATCAAAAAATTACATACTACTACCTCTGGTTTTTATTATTTGTCGTTCTCGTCCAGGAATTGAACTAGAAATACACTACTATAATAAGTTGTCGGAGCAATATTTATTTAGGGACAGATGTAGTATATATATATATATATATATATATATATATATATATATATATATAACTAAATTCGTGAAATAGAATACCACATTTCTTCTTTGTTAATTTATTTAATCTTCGTATATCGAGATGGATCGTGTATAACTTAACTAGGCCAAAACTGCATGGATCGTGTAGAACCAAGCCAATATAGCTCTATAAAAAGACGGCATGGATCGTGTAGTTTACCTAGCACAAAACTGGATCCGGGATGCGATGTCGTAGGGAGGTGTTGGCGACGAAGAGGTTCGGTAGAGCCCGTCAAACTTGGTCACCCGGCGTTGTACCCAGGAGTCAACACCACCAAGAGCTTCGATGTGTCACTGCGAGATCCATGGGGGAAAAATTGTAAAAACCGTGGGAAATGAAAACACGGGAATTTCTTAGGAGTACAAGTATGAAACACAGGACAGAGAGACAACACATTTGGAATATTGCGAGATCACCGGAAGGGCGGGGCAGCGGAGTGTCGAGAACGGAGGCCAGTGTTTCCATTTATACTCATCGTGGCTGAAATAGGGTGAAAATAATAGGCGGGACTGAAAGTGGAGGCGCAGGTAGTGAAAATTGAATTGTCAAAATCTCAAATGTGGCGCGCCAAGTAGAACGATAAAAATTTTCGTGGGAGTGGAGAATTTGACGCAATCCGTGCCCTTGTGCATGCATCCAATCGTGATTAATTACATCTCATGTCGCGTCGGTTCCTGCACATGGTGCGTGCAGCTAGAGGGGTATACTTCATCTTAGGACAACTTGCTCGCTTCTTAATTCATCTTTGTTGCCATGCATGGAGATCAAAATCTAAAAGCAATCATCTGCTAGCTAGTGGGACATTCCAAAATAATACGAAAAAAATATGAATCGCCAAATGTATATGTGCTAATGCAAACGATATGCAAATACAGCCAAATCCACGAAAGGACGATGGTAAACAATCACCATTTTGTAACATTAATCACAATGAAATGATAACATGTAGTATATACTACTACATACTAAAAATACATTTTCCCATGCGCCGACTACAAACGAAAAAATTGAGTGAAAGAACACAAAAGAGGAGAAACACGGCCTCAACCAAAATCTCAATGGAGTTTCAACAAAGAGTCGTCGATTGTTGCAACACAACGAATTCTTGGCTAGACATTGAACAACAGTTATCTTGCCCCTTTTTCAGAAAGGAGTTGTTTTTCAATACTGCATAGGACGCATTGTTCATGAGCAGAAAAGACATTTATCATTAAAATAGAAACAACACATATATTATAAACAAGAACTAAGAAAGCACATAGAAAACAAGAAAAAGAAAAACTACAAATACTACTCTACTCGGAGTCGGAGGAGATCTCCTCCACCTCCTTCTCCGCCGCTACCGCCTCCTCCTCCAACGCTGCTGCAGCAGCCTCCTCTGTTGCTGCCGCCGCCGCCTCCTCCGCTGCCGCCACTGCTACCGCCTCCTCTGGCAATTGAGTCCGAAGTTTCCGGATGACGGTCCACAGAAGATGCTGGCGGCCCTCCACCCCAGCCACCGCCCCGATCGTCTTGAGAGGACGTTGAGATGACCAGCCACAAACCCTAACCCGAAGCAGTAGTGTACAGTCGTGTGCATGCTGGTGCAGACGGGAAGTTTCCCAAGACCCAGACGGTCACACGAGCGAGATGTATCAGAAAATACATCCCGCGCCAATTTGTTGAGCTTTTTGGCTCGCCCGGCGGTGGCGAAAAGGTGCTCGGTGGCCTCCTTCAGGTGCCGATCGAGTTCATCGAAGCGGTGTTCGACGAGGCAGATAGTCTCCTGAACCCAAACGGGATGAGGAGGTGCGGGCGCCGCGGGCGGAGAAGGGGACGGAGGAGGTGCGGGTGTCGCCTCCAGTTCCACCGGCATTGGCTGTGACGGAAACGGAGAAGAAGGAGGTTCAGAGGACATCGACGGCCTGGAGCGCTTCGGTGCGGGGCTACCCATTTGTGCAGCGACGGCGGTGTGGAGAAAGAGCGAGAGGTGGTCGGCGATAGTGCGGCGGTGAAGGAAGAGAAGTTTGGAGGCTACAATCGATGGAGATGGAGTGGTGCGGCGGAGACACAAGAGGACGGGTGTGCCTTTATAGCGGGTCCTCGTCAACCATTCGCACCAGCGTACTCTAAAGCATACTCTATACACTATTCTCCTTCAGCTTTTACACTACATACTCTAAATTACACTGTGAAATAGTGTATCCAGTATGTTTTACAATACACCACTGCGGATGGTCCGCACGAGTGGAGATGATCGGACGCTTCGAAAACTGCGCTTTCGAATTAATCCAAACCGCGGTTGGCCTTCTCGAAGTTGTCGCTTCACAGGTAGTTTTTTAATTTGACATGCAAAGGGTCCAGGTTATGCAGTGGCCCACCTGGCATACTTTGTAGGTCCGTCCAACGGTGTTTCAGTTTTTCAGTTCCAGTTTTTAATTTTGACACGCAAAGGGTCCACTGGTCCAAGGTATATGCAATGTTCCAGTTTTTTTCAGTTTGTCACGCAAAAGACCCCGATCATGTTTCATGACGTTACATGTTTTCTCTTATTTTTTGAAAGATCGTCAGAAAACACAAGAAAAAAGTACAAGACAATGAACACACCACACATATATATTAACACACACACACACACACACACACACACACACACACACACACACACACACACACACACACACACACACACACACACACACACACACACATATATATATATATATATATATATATATATATCACAAACCCTCGTTCATGTTTTCTCAGTTTGACATGCAAAAGACCTCGATCATGCATGTTTGATGATGTTAGGTGTTTTCTAATTTTGTTGAATGATCGTCATATTTGAGACTCGTTGATCATGTTTGGGGTGTAGCAAGCATGCATAGACAAGTAACATATGCACTTGAAAACCTCGCAACGATCATGTTTGATGACTGTTGGTATTTCTTAACACCACAGAGTTATCTGCAAGCGCACGGAAATACCGTTGTATCACTTCCCCTTAAAGAGTATTCCCAAGGGTATCGAATCCAAAGAACGTGTGTGCTAATCTTTCGAACTAGCTCACCCAAGGACACATAGTTGTTTGGTAGGCAAGGAACAGAGAGGAATTCAAAGTATAGATCCTAATTCAATGTAGTTTGCAGTAGATGCTTGCTTCGGGCACGGGCTTACTCCTAGCAATGCTAGGACGACTCCCGCCAAGAGCCTATGGCATAGCCAAACGTGGAGGATTACAAAGGACAGATAGGACTATCACCACCTACTGCCTACCTCTTCAATATGTGGATCTATGAGATATCTACTGATGATTTATAACCTAAGCACCACACTTACGTTCTAAATCACTACTCTAGTTGTTTCGAACACAAAGCTACAACTAGAGCCTCTAATGAATTAAAGCAGTGAACCCACAAGTAACTACTTGTGCAAATTACTAAGAATAAAAGATCAAACTTGTATTGAATTCACAAAGGCTTACTTGATTGAGTAAAATCTTTGTAGGGGTACAAGTGTAGAAGAGGGACTTGACAAGCCCAAGCCTCCTTCTCCTAGAATCTTCACCACACTCTCCTTCTACTTTGGTAGCCTCTAGGACTACTCTAAACCTTTGGAGTGTAACACTATTCTCAACTTTTGGTGTGTGTGAGAAGTGAGGTGAGGAGGTCTATTTATAGGTGGAGAAGAGTCGGTTCCCGCCACAATTAGCGCGCGAATCAGTCACCATTGACTCCAGGGAGTTGAGAGGAGCCAACATGTGTCATTTGACCGAGTTTGGCATCAGGAATAGGTTGGTCGAACCCCTAGTTCGATTGACCTGGTCAAGGCTCCCCTCGGGGAGTGCTTCCTCCAGGTGGCTTCGAGGTGGTTCCTCTTGATATATATGGGTGCAACACCATTGGATCTCCTCGTATTCTTCTATTTGTGGGCCATTTGATCCATGTGTTGCCACGTGTCATCGACTGATTCGTTGAAATCCATTTTCATGGATTCATCCCTACATGTTTTGGTATTTTGGGTAATAATTCACCTGCATACAAATAAACACCAACACTTGTGGAATTGGGTTAGTGTATAACCCTACCACTATGTTTTGTGTTTCTTTTATGCACATTATGAGGTGAATTGACGGTCAAAATGTGGTACTTAAGGACCGTCAACAATGACCACATTATTATGTGTTTTCTATGTTTTTTATTGAAACATCGTCATATATAGTTTGAGGCTTGTTGATCATGTTTGGGGCGTGACAACTAACATGTTATATATATGTGTGTATATATATATATATATATATATATATATATATATATATATATATATATATATCTATATATATATATATATATATATATATATATATATATATATATATATATATATATATATATAGTTTGGCTCGTTGATCATATGTTTGGGGCGTAGGGTAGCATGCATGGACAACTATAACATGCATGTGAGAGAGACGTCGATGACCATATGTACTCCCCCCGTCTTGATGAACTTGTCGCTTTGTTGTAGTTCATTTTTTAACTACAAAAGTCGCATCAGAAGATCTTGTTTATTGGCTCATGGACAAGGAAAATTCTTTATACGTAGTACAAAAAGTATAAGTTGGTCGGCGTTGCCGTTCGTACGCAAAGGATGCGGCCAGGTAGTTGCTCTTGCAGGTGTATGGTAATTACGTGAGTGTTTGGTCGGGTCATGTGGTTAGTCCACGATGCACCCTAAAGCCGGTGTTGAGGCCGTGTATTTGTCATTTGTGCGTACACTCTAATGACATGTGACAAAGTGCTCAGTCATCAATTGCGTTTGGTTTGACGTCGAAGTTGGATTGGAGATAGATCATCCATTTCTTTATGTCTTGGATCATCCAAATTAACGTTTGGTTGGATGGACTGGACGATCCAATTTTTTGTTGGTAGGTTGGATGAAACTTGATTGGATTATTGAATCATCAAAGTTGATAATTTCATAATATTAATTGTTTATATACTAATTATCATATTACTAGCAAATATCAATGTTAATATCATAATTGTAATTATTAATCAACAATAAACAAGGTAATTATCACTAATTACATTGCTAAGAAGCATAATTAGATAAGGTGGATGGACTCACATCCAACCAAATATCCTGGACCATCTCATCCAGCATCTGTGAGGAATATTTTATATTCCTCAAACCTGGATCACCCGTCTGACCGCGAAACAAATAACACATGAGTGGACCATCCAATTAATCCAAGTCAATTCAATCCAAGACAAGCAACCAAACACAAATCTTTTTGGTCGCGTCGTACGTGCTCGTGCGCATGATGATGGATCGTGCACGCCGAGCGCCGAGTTATTCAGATCGCTGAGCAAAGTTCGGACGTGGAGTTTGTATGCCCGTGCGCGCTGCAAGATTCGGTGCGTTCGCGTACGTGGCAATCATCAGGGCAGAGTGATACAGTTGCGGGAACCGTGCAGTGTGCCCTTAGCTGTAAGATTTGGAGCGTGAATGTATGTGGCAACCATCTGGGCAGGGTCGCACAGAGACGGCTGTGCGGAAGGGCCGCAGAGAATTCAATTTCCGCACCAAGGGGTTAAGAGATAAGACCATCTAATTTGCAGGCCAGTAATGGTGTTTGGGAACACAATATTTTTGGAGTTTTATAATAATTAGCAATATCGTGGTATTTGAGATTACTATGGTATTTTTTACAGAATAGTGTTTGTCAACCAAACAGTCCTATATATTGCAAAATTGTGATAATACAAATTGTGTTATTGAAATACTTAGTATTGCCATGTCATTTTAAAAACTGTGGTTTCCAAAACTTTAGTATTGAAAAATTGTGCTCCCAAACACAGCCTAAAGCTTTACCGTGAACCACTGCGGATGGTCTTAAAGATAGGCCCGACTCTGGGCCTAGGCGGGCGGAAATAAATTTTCTGCGGCCCTGCCGCACAACATCGCGCGTGAGCCCCCGCCCCACACGCCGTCCCATGGAAATCCCGTTGAGATCCTTCGTTTCGCGCTGGGTTTGTTGTCTGGACACCGAAGTATGGAAATCCCGCGTGTCCCGCTCCCACGATTATGTGATTTTGATCGGACAGCATGCGAGGCGGGGGTGCACGCGCGATGCTATGTTGCAGGGTCGCAGAAAATTTGTGGGCTACTGCCTAGGGCCAGGCTGGTGGGTGGGGGTGGTGGGGCGGGCACGATGACAGCTGGAAAGAGAAAAGAAATAAAATTAATTAGTGTGTAGCTTTTTATATTCGTATTTTTTGAAATATAATTCTACTACGTACGTCCTACTAATGTGTTTAATACAGTATTTATTAGATACAATATAATATTACTAATGTGTTAATTTTCCATATGCGATGTTTTTCGATAAAAGTAGGAGTTTTTCGTTAGTGCATGTACTAAAGAACACATTGTTCATGAACATAAAATGAAACACATTTTTCATTAACTTAAAAACAACGCATATATTACAAACAAGAAAAAACACATAGAAAATAAAAGAAAAAACTACTACTCATCCTACTCTACTCAGAGGAGGACTTGTCCACCTCCGCCGCCGCCACTGCCTCCGCCGGCGGCGCCTCTGACTCCGCATCCGCCGCCGGCGCCTCCGCCTCCACCGCAACCACCGGCGGAGCATCCTCCAACACCAGATCGAATTTCTTCCGGCTGACGGCGTTCACGAGTTGCTCGCGAAACTCCACCCTGGCATCCTCACCGATCGTCTTGTCGAGGCAGTCGAGACGAGCGGCAACAAAGTCTAACCCGAAGATGTAGTAGATGGCAGAGTCCGTGCTGGTGTGGTGGGGAAGGATACCAAGTCCCAATCGGCGACATGAGTGAGATGTATTGTGAAATACATCTTGCGCCATTTTGTCGAGCGCTTTTGCTTGCATGTCGGCGGCGAACAGGCTGTCGGTGACCTCCTTAAGCTTGCTGTCGAGTTTATCAATGCTTTCCTCGATGAGGCGGACAGTCTCATCATAGTCGGACAGAAGAGGTACGGGTGCCACAGGCGGAGACGGGAGTGGAGGAGGTGCGGGCGCCGCCTCCAGTTCCACCGGCCTTGGCGGCGACGGAAACAGAGAAGGAGGTTCGGAGGACGTCGATGACCTGGAGCGCTTCGGTGCGGGGCTACCCATTTCTGCGGCGATGGAGGTGCGAACAAAGAGAGAGAGGTGGTCGATAGTGGTGCGGCGGAGAAGCAAGAGGAGAAGTTTAGAGGCTAAAATCGATCAAGAGGTGCGGCAGAGAAGAAGAGGACGGTGTGCCTTTATAGCGGGTCGTCGTCTAAGCGCGTGAGCGGAGATGATCGGACGCTTCAAAAATTGTGCTTTTGAATCGACGGTCAGAGTTACTCCAAACCGCGATTCGCCTTCCCTCGGTTATCGCAACGGCTCAACATGTCCCATCGGCCAGTTTTTTAATTTAACACACAAAGGTGCAGAGATTGACGTGAACGCGCATGGCAATCGACCGAGAGTCCATATCTTTCTTTTTTAAGGATCCGACTGTTGCCAACCGAGAGTCCATATCGAACTGATAATTGTCGTGATCATGGATGATGGTGTACATGAATGTAATACATGTGAAAGAGACTCGCGATCAAGCATGTTTGGTCACGTGTTGAGGATTTTTGTGTCCCCTTGTTGAGGAACATGTTAATTGGATGACATTGAGGATCGGATGTGGCATACGTGTTTTCACAAATGTGTTCATTTGTTCCTAAAATCAGAACACGTAGCGACTAGCGCCTACGCCTGTCGCTTCTTCAAAAGACGAGTACAACGATACATAATGGCAGCATGCGATCGATTAATTTGATGAACCACATATGTACGTAGTGAGAGTTGTGTGCTTATTAGACGATGGTAGTCCACATTCTACACTCTTATCGTCGAGGGAACATCCTTGTGTCAAATTTGTTATCTCTATTGATGACAGGATAATATTCTTCATTAGTGTGGTAGTTAAACAACTGCCATATAGGTTGAGAGCATACACACATGCATGATGGTAGAGAATATGATAAATATAGAAATATATATACATGGTAGGAAATACTATTCTATTCTTGGAATACATGTTTGGGATGTAGCATGCATATGTACGTCTAACATCCATGTGAAAGACCTCGATCATGTTTGCTGACGTTACGTGTTCTCTTTTTTGTTGAGAGATCGTCATGTTTGAGGCTCGTTGATCATGTTTGGGGCGTAGCATGCATGGACAACTAACATGCATGTGAAAGACCTCGATGCATGTGAAATAACATGCATGTTTTTAAAAGCAAGATATAGTATTTCCTCAAAAAAATAATTTTATGAGAGATTGGGCGCACAAGCACAAAAGCTAGAACTTGAGCGATGCACCTATGAATTCCATATGCTGGGATGATCGACGGCAGCCGATCCGCAAACTTGACGGTAAGATTAGTAGTCGCCGGAGAGCAGCTTGCGATCGACCTTGAAGGAGACGAAGGCGTCGATGCACGCATAGCTGATCTGCTCACCGGAGATATTGTACGCGTCCTAGTTGCTCTTCCTCACCCCGTAAGGCTTCTCCATGTCGGCGCCCATCACGGCGCTCGCGATGTCCTTCAGCCCCGCACAGTGGAGGCTCAGGCGATCCATCTCCTCCGCCACGAGCTCGGCCAGGTCCACCGTTTTGGCCACCTTCAGCTGCCAGTCCTTCCAAAGTCTGTCGACGTCACCCTCCACGCCAACGCCGACGAAGCGGTAGTCAGAATCGCTGAGGAAATCTTCTAGCTCGTCTGTGAAGTAGTCAGTGTCGATGACCTGGAAGATGAGGCAGCAGCGACCGACGCAGAGCTGCAAAACGACGACGAGGTTCTCGTCGGCGGAGTAGTTGGGGCGCCACTCGACGTCGAGCCTGACGATGAGCTTGTGAAGGCGCCGATGGTGGACGGAGAGGACCTTGTCGAGCCAGTCCTCCACGGCCTTGCCGGAGGACGTCACGGTGGTGGTGATCACGTCTTCCTCGAACATCATGTTGTACACCTGAGTCCCTGCCATTGGGTATCTCTCCTTGTCGTCCCTTGGCTACAGAGATGTATTCCTTTCACCTTCATGCTCCTTTGCATCCTTAGATAGAAGTTGTGATTCATTATTTTGTTAGGGTTCTTGTGCCAGGCTGGACTAGTCTGGCTCCCAGATACGGACTAGTCCGATACACCGGACAAGTCTGCACTCTGAAACCGGACAAGTCCTGTCTCTGACATTTGAATCCTCACATCTCCTTCATTCTTAGTTCATTCTCATCTAAATCATGAATTCCTTATTAGGCACGATGTCTTCAAGCTCAGATGACAGCTCCTTCCATGTTGATGAAGAAGTTGAACGCGAAAAAGTGAAGAGAGCCAAGGAGAGGTACATGAAGAAAAGACATGATGTAAAGGTGCACTCTCCACCCTCCGACGACAACTTGCCCAAGAAAAGGAGGGTGGTTGTTAAGAAGGCCCAAGGAAAAGCTGGCGAGAGCTCCTCAGGGCCAAAGAGGACTCTCAACAAAGGAAAGGGGCTTGCTAGTGATCCCATTGGACCCCTGAAGATGAAGAACCCAAGTCACCGCAAGAGGCAGCGCTCGAGTAAAGATTTCACCAGAAAAGGGGGTGAGCTTGCCGATAGCTTCAGGTAGGTTAATGTGTATGATCAACCTTGGCAATGCTCAGACCCAAGATTTTGGAGCAACTTTCATGCCGACTACTACGAGCATGTGTACATGAAGATGAAGAATCCTGTTGTGAAGAGTCAATGGGTGAACATTGGGTACATGCAGTCGAAGAAATATCCTGCCTTTCGTGAGGTGGTTGAGTCCCTGGAGAGGCACGAACTGAAGGAACTGTTTTCTTTTGAGAATGACTGGAACAATGAGTTCATCACCCAATTCTACTCTACCCTCTACTTTGCTCGTGGTGATGGAGATAGTCTTACTTGGATGACTCATGGTTCCAAGTATAGTGTTACTTATGATGAGTTTGCAAGAATTCTTCACCTTGAATAGACTCTGGATCATGATCTTGTCATCCACAATTTGCAACCCTTGGAGAAGGATGAGCTCAAGTTCCTCTATGACACAAGGATGCCCTATGTGCCTCCCAACAGCAAATATCTGAAGCCCTTCTTTGTGGTCCTCAACAGAATCTTGAGGAAGACAATAGCCCCGAAAGATGGAGATGCGGGGACTATACAAGGAACCTTGAGGACCCTAATGAAGGTCATTGGTGGGAGGAGACCGTTCAATGTTTTTGAATACATCTACAATGACATTGTGAACATCTCAATCACTCCAAACAGATCTTGCGGGTATTCCCCATACATCATGTACATGATTGAGAAGGTGACTGGACTTGAGTTCGTCAAGGATGTTCACCATACGGGTTTGAAACCGCAAAAGCCCACCGAGTACACTCTACCTTCGGCTCCTGATGCACCTCCCTCCCCTGAAGCTGAGAGGAGGGCTAAACAAACTCGGGATGTGAATGCCACAAGATCTTCAGCTGCTCCTCCTAGCTCTGCACCTGCCCATGAACCCTCCGGTGGTGTGCTCAAAATGCTCACCTCTATCTTTGCCTGCTGCCGCAAGATTGAAGTCGGGCAGAAGAAGCATCAACAATATGTCAATGCCAACATCAAAGCTATCTGTGACAAGCTGGAGATTGAGCCGGTGGGATCCCCGCCCGCCTTCGAGGACTTCGAGGAAGAGTCTGCTCCGACGAATGATGATGATGGTGGTGAAGATGAGGACCGGACCGAGACTGAAGAAGAGAGTGGCGATGAGTGATTCCCCTCAATTTTTCCCTTTTTGGTGCCTTGATGCCAAAGGGGGGGGGGAGATTGAGACTAGTAGTTTGAGATCATCTCTAGTTGGTGTTTTTATGTTTTTGTGATCAAGGACATGTACTTATTTTTAAAACCTTGTAATGCACTATTTCTTCTCTTATGTGTGATGCTTATTGTTGCTTGGATGATTATCTCTATGCTCACTATTGATTACCTTTACTTCATCACACCTTGTTGATCACACACCTATTAGGCACCCCACCATAAGGTGTGTGCATATGTGAGAAGCTTTTTGTGGACTTATCATTATTCTCATATGTGCACACCTTATGAAAATCAAGATTTTATTCTCAATTGTGATATCTCAAATGATTGTCATCAATCACCAAAAAGGGGGAGATTGTAAGTGCATCTAGGATATCCCTTGTGGGTTTTGGCTAATTGATGACAAACATATGAGATCCTAATGAAACTATTGAGATAATTGCAGGACAAACAAGTGAAACAGCTCGGTGCGCACAAAAAGGTGAAAAATTAAGTGGTGTTCAAAGAGAGATACTTTGATGAAGCTTGGAACACCAAATTAGATTTTGAATGTATAGGGAGTGTATGAAAGACACACTCCAAGAGCTCACAACTTTGCGCGAGGGTAAGGGATTAAAATTAACCTAACTTTCACAAAGCACCGAACTAGTCCGATCATGGACCGGACTAGTCCGTTCATCTTTCTGGAATCTCACTTATTGGGAGACCGGACTAGTCTGTGCATCAACCGGACTAGTCCGTTGATGTTTCTGGAGTCTCTCATATTGAGGGACCGGACTAGTCCGTTGTACCACCGGACTAGTCCGTTGACCTTTCTGGAGTCTCCCATATGTGGAGATCGGACTAGTCCGTAGAACTTTCTGGAGTTCACCTTCACACAGCACCGGACTAGTCCGAGCTTGGACCGGACTAGTACGGTAGACTTTCTGGACTTCAAAGTGCACTGAGACCGGACAAGTCCGGACTTGCACCGAACTAGTCCGGTGTTAGGGTTTTTTCAACGGCTACCTTTTGGAAACCCTATAAATAGAGAGTCCACAGCTTTCCTATTAAAAACACACGTCGAATACTGATCAAAGAACAAACCCTAGCGCCGCCACTTCGTCCCAAGAGCCCAAAACACATCTCCCCACACATCTAAAGTGCAAAAAGAGTGAAATCAATTGAACACTTGGATTCGGGATTGGGAGATCGTCGTTCTTTCATTGCGAGCTCTTGGGGTTTGATCTTTCTACACTCATACTCTGCATTGTAATACTTTTGAGTGTATTTGATCACTTCTTTCGTTGTAATTCTCGTGGGAGACCTCAACGTGTGAGGTTGCCCCACAAACTTGGTGATTACCCGTGATAGTGGAATCAAGTCGGCCTTCGTGGTGACTTGAAGAGGGAAAGGGTTGGAGACCCGACTTTGTGTGAGCTTCCTCAACGAGGACGTAGATCTCGTGGTGAGATCGAACCTCGGGAAAAATTCGTGTGTCTTGCGCCTTATTTCATTTAAATTTTGTTCATTAGATCACTTGAGTGCTAAAACATCAACTTAAGGCAATTATAAGTTTTACCTGCATTCTTATATTAATCTCAAATAAAAATATCAGTTGTTCTCATTTCTGCTGCTAAAGAAATTTAGTTTCCCAAATAACACCTGATCAACACACATACTTTCAGCACACCGGACAAGTCCGCCCACACGACCGGACTAGTCCGGCCAACCAAGTTTTGACGATTCTATTAAGTGTGCAGGAAATTCAAAAGGCCTATTCACCCCCCCTCTAGGCCACATTCACACACTAGTGGAAGTAAAACACCCGACACATTTTATGACACACTTGTGAAAGTAAAATACCCGATACATTTTATTATTATGGAAGTCTATAACTAAGACTCAATCCAAATCGGGCAAAATTTTGATGACCCTGACTTCTAGTTTGTTTTTGCAAGCCATCTGGATCAAGTCTTTTTTGTCTTCACCTTTTTGCAATGACGCCCACGAGCATCTAATCTGGGCTAAAGTTGATACGTACTCCAGAAACTGTTGTTGCGTTTTTTATGATTTACTATGTGATTTGCTGTTTGATTGCTCATTATGTTGGATCCGTGTTGGGTTTCAACATAGAGAGTGGGCTTCTTCCTGCTGGTCCTGTCAGATAAACTAGGTGATAATCACTTTCTGGATCTCTAGCTCAGTAGAGTTAGAATAGCAACATTAGAACTATTTTTGCGCACCAATGAACAGAAATATAAAGTTCATTACCTTAAAACAATACATTACAAACAAGAAAAAAGAAAAACACAAACTACAAACAAGAAAAGAAAAACAACACAACTAAGAACAATAAAAAACTACTTCTCCTCCACCTCGCCCCACCTACTTCTCCTTCTTCTCCTCCTCCTTGTGCTCCTGGCTGGGCGGGGGCGCCTCCCGCGGCGGAGACGAGAAGCCCAGTTTCCTGGACGTCTCCCCCACCAGGTTATCGCGGCCAGCAACGCTGAGCTCGTCCACCAGTGTCTCCCAGAGGACGTCGAGGCGACCGGCCAAGTGCATCATGCTGAAGACGTAGTGGCCCGTGGTCCCCATTGCAGCATACTCTGGAAGGGGACCAAGCCCAAGGCGACGCACGGAGCGTGATGTATTGTCAAATACATCACGCGCCATCTTCCAAAGAGCCCACTCTTTGTCCGGGGGTGGGGGAGTCCGGTCAGGGACGCTTCCCCTTGGCATCCTTCGGCGGGCTTGGCGGCGGCGTTGTCTTGTCAGCCATGGTGTTCTTGGCGCGGTTTTGGGAAGAGAGGAAGAGTGGCTGTGCGGAGAAGACGATGGCGTGCCCGGGTGATCTTATAGCGTAGTAGCAGCCGGGCTGGGGTGCTCATCCTCTGCAGTATTGCAGGTGCAGTAGAGGTGGCTGACATGTGGGTCCCACACCCTGTAGGGCCGTCATGTCATCCATCTCTACTGCACCTACAGTACTGTAGGGGGTTTGAACCCTCCTGGTTGTTCGTCTCTCAACACGTGCAGTAGTGGTGATGGGACGCAGAGCGGTTCTAATTGAATTCAAATATTCGCACGCGCTGCGCGCGTTTAAGGCGCCTCGGTGACTGGCGCGCACGTAAGCTCGGTGCGCCCGGTCGCATCAGCTGCCTGTACAAATGTCTACGACTTGAAGGACCAAACTTTATGCGGCAAAAAGCAACGTATAATACTTCCTCCATCCCAACTCAACTCTATTTCTGTTTTGGTCGAACTAATTACCTTTGACCAATGATTTATATGGAATTTATTAAGTTCAATAACATGTAGTACTAGATTGTATATTATGGAAATATTTTCATGGTGAATCTAAAAGTACATATCTTGTATTGTTAAAACAGATGTAAGGATCGAATGCCCAAGAGGGGGGTGAATTGGGCTTTTTTTCAAAAATCTAAGCAATAAAACTTAATTCCTAAAAGCCCAATTCCCTACGCAAACGATCTATGCATTGAAGTAAATAGCAACTTCGTGGTATATAAAATGCATAAATGTAAGGGAGAGGAAGAGGATGCAAACTCTCGAGGAGACACGAGGATTTATCCTGTGGTTCGGCAAGATCGTCAAGATCTTCCTACATCCACGTTGTGGCACCCACCAAAGGGTATAGCCACACCCAAGTCACCCAGACTAGGGATCTTCACTATTCTTCTCCGTTTGCCAACCTTGGCAAGGTGGAGCTCAAGCCTTGTACAACTTCGATCTTCCAGGCTTCCACAATCCTCTTGGCAAGCTCCGGAAGTCTCTCTCAGTTACAAACACCAAGGGACAGCCCCTTAAGGCTCTCACTACCCTAGAGATTCCACTCACCAAGAATGGAGGCACACAAGCTCTCTCTCTAGCTAGTTCTAGCCTATCTCTTGGTGTGTAAGTGATCTAAATGATGTAGAAGTGATGGCTCTTGGTCTTGAATGCTTGTGGATGTGTAGATTATGCCTGGTGATCAAGACTTGTCGATTTGACAGGTTTAGGGGGTATTTATAGCCAGCCTCCACGAAATAGCCGTTGGAAAAGTAGGCTGACAGAACTTTTCTGCGAACACCGGATGATCCGATGTCTCCCCTTTAGTTATCATCGGTCAAGTTCACTTTAGCTGACGTCATTGTGTCAGATATGACCATTGCTAGACCGATGTTGCACTCGTCTTCTCATCGGATGATCCGGTGGCTCTTCCTCCAGAATTGGCTCAAACTTGATGCTTACTGGAGTGATTGACCGATGTGTATATTTCTGTACATCGGATGATCCGGTGCTACTCTTGGTCCAAGGATATTGCAAACTGTACTGATGGACCGATGTAGCTTAGCCCTTAACATCGGATGATCCGGTGAGTGCTTTGTTCTGAGGTCTTCTTCTTCAGCTGAACCAACTCGACCGATGTGTTGTTCTCTGGAAACATCGGTTGATCTGGTGAGTTGATTTTGTTTGCTTCGAGTTGTTTCTAAGTGATTCTTTTGAACTTTGCTCGATTGACCTCTTAGACATTTGTTGGAAATGTACTTCTGAAGATTGTCAAGCATTAAGTGTCATCAATTGTGGTTGAATGACTTTGACATAAGAGCTTTTACTTTTTATCTTCATATCATTGATTCGATCTCATAAAGTGATTGTATATGGGTCTTCCAATGATTAGTAGTTGATATTGATGTTCATATAAATTTTGTTTGATTGAGTGATATGGGAGACCTTGCATCCACAAATTTATTAGTAAAATCCAATGGTTGTCATTAATCACCGAAACCATACCTCATGGGGGCCTAGATGCTTTCAATCTCCCCCTTTTTGGTGATTGATGACAACACAACAATTAAAGCACAATAGTAATGAATTTGATAGTACGAAACTTAAGAGGATATGCAATGAATACAAGATTATCACACTTGATAGTAATGAATTTCAAAGCTCAATCAAGGAATAACTCAAGTGAATAAGTGATCATAACACCTAATGAGCTCAATCGATTAATAACTTAAGAGTACTCAATAAACACCAAATGAGTAGCAAAAACATTGATTTACAAAAGATGATATAGGTAAACTCCCCCTAAGGCTAGGACACTCCCCCTGAGACTAGGCTATCCTCCCCCTGACTCTCCTCTAACTCTTCTCCCCCTTTGGCATCAAGACACCAAAAAGGGATCCGAGTGCCTAAGGACCCTGAGTACTAGGCGCGATGACAAACTGGTCACCGTCGGGAGTGCTGTCATCGGAGCTGCTGCCTGGAGTAGAGGTGGAAGGAGCTATCGGAGTCGTAGGAGCCGCCGTCGGTGCCTATTGAGTAGTAGCTGCTGGCAAGGGGGCACTGACGACAGATACCGGCGTCTGCTGGAACAGCGTCGTAGCCGGCAGTGGAGAGTGGATCGGTGCACCTGGAGCCAGCAGTGGAGACATGCTGATCGACGGGATCGGCGTGGTCGGCACCGAAGCTGCAACTGGAGCAAGGACGGGTGGTGGTGGAGCAACGCCTGGTAGCTGCGACGGCAGGGCAATCCCGGTCTGGGTGTAGAGGTTGGTGATCAACCCCAGAATGCCCATCATCGCTTGCTGCGTCTGCTGCTGCTGGTCGAGGGAGCGCTGGTGCATATGGTCAATGAGCCTAGTCAGTCGGTCGGTGTCCTCACGCCTCTCACGGGCGATCTGGCGCTGCATCTCCTGCTGCTGCTGCTGGAGCTCTAGAAGACGTGCTGCCTGCTCAGCTCGGGCCTGCTCAGCTGCAAGCCGGTCCAGGCGCTGCTGCTCAACCATCTGCTGCAGAAGTGAGGTGAGCTCTGACGACTGAGAGATCTGTGCCTCTGTGATGGGAGGTGGAGTAGGGCGTGGCACTGTAGAGCCTCCAGCCTCCGCGTCGTGCTGCCTGGGTGAGGGAGGAGGTGGGAAGTACTCCTCAACACTGTCATCTGTGTCGCTCTCGAACCATATATACTGTAGGTCCTCACCCTGAGCCTCTGCCTCTGCCAGCCTCTTTTCTCCTTTTTGGTGCCTTGATGCCAAAGGGGGAGAAGTATTAGTCTCTAGTGCCTTTTCTTGGACATGGACATGTATCTAATCATATTTTCTATCGTCGTGTGTCTTGTACTTATTTGTTACTCGTTTATGCCTGTTAATGCTTAATGATGTTTATCGATGTTAATGCTTAATGATGTTTATTGATGCCTTATGATGATCATTATGATGCTTCATTGATCTCGTGTGCATTTCTTCATTTGTATCACGTTATTGCACACACACGAGCATATAGGCACCCCACGACGATTGAGTGTATATGAGTTGTTTTTATTGTTATTCCAAAAGCTCATATACACTTGAGACTCAAAACTGCTATCAAATCTTATTTTTGTTGAAGACTTTAATTGGTTGTCATCAATCACCAAAAAGGGGGAGATTGTAAGTGCATCTAGGTCCCTTGTGGGTTTTGGTGGATTGATGATGAACCACTAAAGTGCTAATGAACTTGGTTGAGCATGAGCGCGGATCCGAAGTACGGAATGGAGCTTTGAAGAAAGACGGCAAAAGGAGAAAAGCTGTGGCGGAGAAGAATAGAGATGGGTTTTCTATTTTCTCCTTGAGTCGTAGGAAAAACTGTACTATTAAGAGGGACACGACGCGTAGACACTTAGTGAGTCATTCGGGTGCTCAACCCCTTAGTAGAAGATTTTAGTAGGCCCTTTTGTGGCTTGGGCGGACTTGTCTGACTGTAATGTCAGACATGTCCGAATTCCCCCTGTTGGAATTCGGACATGTCCGAATCTGTAAGTCAGACATGTCCGAATTGGCACTGGAAGGGTTCCAGTGAGAGTTCTAGTGAAGTTTCGGACTTGTCCGAACCTGGGGGTCGGACATGTCCGAGATGGATCTGTTCCCAGGGACTAAGGAAAATTTTCTAAGTCCCAGAGAGTCAGACTTGTCCGAGTTCTATCTGCAGAATTTTAGACATGTCCGAGATTGTTTGTCAGACATGTCTGAAGTGGTTTTGGTCAGACAAGTCTGAAGTGAAAGGCCTGACCTTTGAGGTCAGACATGTCTGACTTTGTGTCAGACATGTCCGACGTGGGCTATGTCAAACGGCTCTAATGACTTTTTGGAGCATAAATAGTGGGTGGTTTCGACCCACCAACTATGCCTAACACCCCAGAATAGTTCTGAACGCCCATTTGAACTCAAGAACCTCTCTCCACTTGTTCTTCACCTCTAGAGCCCAAATTCGAATTTTTGGGAGAGTGAAGAGTGCTTTGTGAGGATTGGGAGAAACGGTTTGTTGAGGGGTTGAGCAACGTGTGATTCGCTAAGTTTCTTCGTGATTGTGTGTTTGTTGCTCTTGGGGTTCTCCCCTAGACGGTTTGGCGTCGCCCCACGATTTCTTTGTAATCTCTTGTAATCGGGGAGTTTGTAACAATCTTTGTGATAGTGGAAGATCGGGAGCTGGCCCTTGTGGCAACTCGTGAGGGGAAGGCTAGAGAAGGCTTGGTCCCTTGTGGACTCCTCAACGGGGACGTAGGATCCTTTGTGGTTCCGAACCTCGGGATAAAATCGTTTGTCTCTTGTTGTTCTTTTGTTCTCTCAAGTTTTGATTCTAGTGTTTTTTCGCGTGCTATCTCTCCCTCAGCCTTCTTTCTACTCCGTACTTTGTGTAGAACTGCTAGGGATCGATATCTCTCACTAGATCACTTAAAAAATGGATTTTTGGTCTGATCGTGCAGGTAATCTCGGACTTATCCGACCCAGGTCAGACTTGTCCGACTTAGTTCAGACAAGTCCGACTAGAAGTTAGACAAGTCCGACTTCTCTGTTTTCATAAATCTGAATTAGGTTTAAATTATCGATTATCGCCTATTCACCCCCCCTCTAGGCCGCCTTTCAATTGGTATCAAAGCAGGTTTCTCCGGAAGAGACTAACATCTCGGAGAATCGATGGCGGAAGAAAGGAACAAGGATGATACCTCATATGTCGAGGGTGAAGGCTCAATTGACAAGAACTACGACGTTGTTCTTGATGATCCGAAGGACGACGAAGAAACTCGCCAACTCAAGGCGAAGCTTCGGGAGAAGCTAGGGAAACAACCCAAGATCAACAAAGAGAAGGAGAAGAGTAACGATGACTATACTCAAACTCACTTTGATTATGATCGTCTTCATGCTAACAATCACTATTTGTCTATTCCACTTGGCAAACCTCCTCAATTCGATGGAAATGACTATTCAATGTGGAAACACAATATGAAGATGCATTTAATCTCTTTGAATCCTAGTTTGTGGCAGATTGTGCAAACCGGAGTTCATATGCCAAGGAATGAGGAAGACGTCACTCCACAACAAGCTATCCTACTTCATCGCAATGCTCAAGCCGTGGGAGTCATAACCTCATCTTTGACTCGGGATGAATTCAACCGAGTCGAAGGTTTGGAAGTGGCCAAAGATATTTGGGATACACTCAAGACGGCGCACGAGGGCAACCGAGTCATCCGGGAGGCAAGGATTGAGATGATCGAAGGAGAGCTTGGGAGATTTACCATCATGGATGGTGAGTCACCCCAAGACATGTACAACCGCCTCAAGGTGCTCGTGAACAAGATTCGTGCCTATGGAAGCACTCGATGGACGGACCATGAAGTGGTGAAGAGGATGCTTCGGGCATTCATGCCTCGAAACATCGCTCTTTGCTCCTTGATCCGTGAAAGCCCCGACTACACCAAGATGACTCCGGAAGAAGTGCTTGGGAGGATAATCAACAATGAGATGATGGAGAAGGAAGCTATGTTCTACAACGATATCCAAAAGCTTGCCTCATCAAAGAAGAAAGACATAGCCCTCAAAGCAACTTCCACATCCTACAATGAAGATGCAAGTGATGATGAGAGCATGGACTCCGATGAGGAAGAAGCTTTCTTCATCAACAAGTCTAGAAGGATGATGAGAAGGAAGAAGGGAGGCTATCACCAAGAAGGCAAGAGCAAGGATAAGCTAAAGAAGAAGACTTGCTACAAGTGTGGTGAACATGGGCACTTCATTGCGGATTGCCCATACAATGAAAGCAAGAAGAAGGAGGGCAAGACCCAAGATAAGAAGCTCTTCAAGAAGAAGAAGCCATCGGGACATGCCCACCTTGGAAGAGAATGGGACTCAAATGATGACTCATCTTCCGACGATGTAGAGGAGGTGGCAACCATTGCCATCGGAAAGAGCTCAAGTGCAAGCAAGCTCTTCCCCAACCTTGATGATTTCAAGTCCACATGTTTCATGGCAAAGGAGGGAAGGAAAAAGGTCAAATCTAAACCCACTCCCTCTATAACTTCTTGTGATGAACTTGATAGTGATAGTGAACTTGAATCCATGCTTAAAGGCTTAAGTAAGAGTGCCATGAGAAAGATGAACTTTTTTATGGATGAAATCTCCGAGAAGGAGGATCTCCTTGAGCGTCAAGAGGGCATGCTCATCCAAAAATTGGAGAGATGTCAAGAGCTTGAGGAGATCCTCGAGCGCGAGAGAGAAAGAAGCAATGCATTGGAACATGACCTTGCCATGAGCAAGGAAGCATGCTCAAATCTTAAGGACAAGACCGTTGAGCTCAATGATGAACTTGTTAACTTGACAAAGGTTAACAAGATTCTAGAGACAAAGGTTGAGTCACTTAAGATCAATGCACCTTCTTCCTCAAAGAGCTCATCTTCTCAAAAGATTTCATCCGAGGAAGTTCACACTTGCATGTGCTCAAGCTTGATCCTAAAACTTAAGGATGAACTTAACTTGGCACAAAACAAGCAAGCACCGAAAGGTGGCATCTTTGACAAGGAGAAGGTGGCCTATGCACGTAGTGCATATACCAATGTGAGACCTCCCCATGTCAAGGATGGTCTTGGTTATTATTGAGAGCGGAGACAAAATGCCAAAGCCCCCAAGAATAACAAAGACTTGATTGTTTTTGTCAAGGAAGGTTCATCCACTCAAGATAAAGGAAAGAACATTGTCTCAACATCTTATATGCCTAAAAATGAACCTCATCCTTTGTTCCATGACTTTGATGCCTCTTATGTTTTATTGAGGAACAAATTTGGCAAGAATTATGCTAGATATGTTGGGCCACTTCGCAAGAGCCCAAAGCCTTGCGTGTGGGTGCCCAAATGTCTTGTGACTAACATCAAAGGACCCAACTCCGTTTTGGTACCTAAAGGAAAGGCATAACTCTTTTTGTAGGCATACTCCTCCGGTGGATCAAAATGGGTTCTTGACAGTGGATGCACTAATCATATGACCAGATAGAGGAAGATGTTTGTAGAGTACAAGGAGAATGAAGATCCTAGTGAAGGAATCTTCTTTGGGGATAATAGCCAAGGGAAAATCCTTGGCACTGGTAAAATTGCTATCTCCTCAAAACACACTCTTTCCAATGTACTTCATGTTGATTCACTTGATTACAACCTATTGTCTATTTCTCAATTATGTGATAATGGTTATGATTGTCTTTTCACTAAGAACGGTGTGACCATCTTAAGAAGATGCAACAACTCAATCGCCTTTAAGGGCGTACTCAAGGGAAAGATTTACCTTATGGATTTCTCCACGGATAAAGCCCAACTTGATACGTGCTTAATGGCGAAAACTAACATGGGATGGCTATGGCACCGAAGGCTAGCCCATGTTGGGATGAGAAACTTGCAAAAACTTCTTAAGGGGGATCATATCCGTGGACTAAAAGATGTTGTCTTTGAGAAAGATAGACCATGTAGCGCATGTCAAGCCGGAAAGCAAGTAGGAGCTCAACATCCATCCAAGAACATCATGACAACCTCAAGACCCTTGGAGCTACTACACATGGACCTATTCGGACCGATCGCCTACATTAGCATTGGCGGTAACAAGTATGGTCTAGTTATCGTTGATGATTTTTCTCGCTTCACGTGGGTATTTTCTTGCATGACAAAGGTGAAACCCAAGGAGTTCTCAAGAAGTTCTTGAGGAGAGCTCAAAACGAGTTCTCCTTAAGAATCAAGAAGATTAGGAGCGACAACGGGATGGAGTTCAAGAACACTCAAGTTGAAGACTTCTTGGATGAAGAAGGAATCAAGCATGAGTTCTCCGCTCCCTACTCCCCTCAACAAAATGGAGTAGCGGAGAGGAAGAATAGGACTCTAATTGAGATGTCAAGGACGATGCTTGATGAGTACAAGATGTCCGACCGGTTTTGGGCGAAAGCGGTTAACACCGCTTGCCATGCCATAAACCGGTTGTATCTTCATCGACTCTTGAAGAAGACCTCATACGAACTCCTAACCGGTAACAAACCCAACATCTCATACTTTCGTATTTTCGGGAGCAAGTGCTATATTCTCAACAAGAAGCCTAGGAATTTGAAGTTCGCTTTGAAATCCGATGAAGGTTTCTTGCTTGGCTATGACTCAAACACCTACGCCTATCGTGTCCGGGATTGTTGAAGTAGCACATGACGTAGTGTTTGATGAGACTAATGGATCTCAAGTGGAGCAAGTTGATAAGTGTGTGCTAGATCAAGAGGAGACTCCACAAGAAGCACTTAGGAGAATGGCACTTGGAGATGTGCGACCACATGATCCAAATGATCTTCAAGCAAGCAAAGAAGATGCAAATCCCCCACATGAACAAGATCAAGACCCTCAAGATGAATCTCAACAAGATCAAAATCAAGGAGGAGGCTTGGATCAAGGGGGAGATCAAGAAAATGATCAAAATGAAGACAATGATCGAGAAGCTCAACCACCACACCCAAGAGTTCATCAAAGCGTTCAACGGGACCATCCCGTTGACAACATACTTGGAGACATCTCCAAAGGGGTAACTACTCGCTCACGTATGGCTAACTTTTGTGAACACTATTCCTTTGTTTCCTCTCTAGAGCCACGAAAAGTAGAAGAGGCTCTACAAGACCTGGATTGGGTAATGGCGATGCAAGAAGAGCTCAACAACTTCAAGAGGAACAAGGTGTGGGAACTCGTGAGGAGACCAAATGCAAATGTTGTTGGAACCAAGTGGGTGTTCCACAACAAACAAGATGAACATGGGGTGGTAACAAGAAACAAGGCAAGACTTGTAGCAAAAGGATACGCTCAAGTCGAAGGTTTGGATTTCGATGAAACCTTTGCTCCCGTAGCTAGGCTTGAATCTATTCGCATATTATTGGCTTTTGCTACTCACCATGATTTCAAGTTATATCAAATGGATGTGAAAAGTGCATTCCTCAACGGTCCAATCAAGGAGGAAGTGTATGTGGAGCAACCGCCCGGATTTGAAGATGAAGAGCATCCCGATCACGTCTACAAGTTGTGTAAGGCTCTCTATGGCCTCAAACAAGCACCTAGAGCTTGGTATGAGTGCCTTAGGGATTTTCTCACTCAAAATGGCTTTAAGATTGGGAAGCCGATTATACTCTCTTCACTAAGCATTTTGATAATGACTTGTTCGTATGCCAAATTTATGTTGATGATATCATATTTGGTTCTACTAACAAGACTTTTTGTGATGAGTTTTCCAAAATCATGACGGAGAGATTTGAGATGTCTATGATGGGGGAGTTGAAGTTTTTCCTAGGTTTCCAAGTAAAGCAACTCAAGGAAGGGACCTTCATATGCCAAACCAAGTACACTCATGACATTCTCAAGAAGTTTGGCATGGAGAAGGCGAAGCCCATCAAGACACCTATGGGAACAAACGGGCATCTAGGACTAAACGAAGAAGGAGCGAGCGTGGACCAAAAGGTATACCGTTCTATGATTGGCTCTTTGCTTTATCTTTGTGCTTCTAGACCCGACATTATGCTTAGTGTGTGCATGTGTGCTCGATTCCAAGCCACTCCAAAAGAGTGTCACTTGACAGCGGTTAAGAGGATCCTTAGGTATTTAGTTCACACTCCTAATCTAAGTCTTTGGTACCCTAAAGGATCCAAGTTTGATCTCGTCGGTTATTCCGATGCAGATTATGCGGGCTGTAGGGTAGATAGGAAGAGCACATCCGGGACATGTCAATTCCTTGGCAGGTCCTTGGTTGCGTGGTCTTCCAAGAAACAAAACTCCATTGCCCTTTCCACAGTCGAAGCGGAGTACGTTGCAGCCGGAAGTTGCTGTGCGCAGCTTCTTTGGATGCGACAAACTCTTAGGGATTATGGTTACAATCTGAGCCATATTCCTCTCCTATGTGACAATGAGAGCGCCATCAAGATTGCTCACAACCCCGTCGAGCATTCTAGAACCAAACACATAGACATTCGTCACCATTTCCTGCGAGACCACTCTATCAAGGGAGATATCGTTATCTCTCATGTTAGAAGTGAGAAGCAATTGGCGGATATCTTCACCAAACCCCTTGATGAGAAACGCTTTTGTGACCTAAGGAGTGAGCTAAATATCTTGGATTCTCGAAACATTGCTTGAGTCGTGCACATCTGATTGCTATTAGTTCTCAACTTCAAAATGTTGTGTGTTTTCGAAAATCTCATCTATTTGTTCCTGAAAACTATGTTCTAAACTTCTCTTTGGTGAAAATGATCATAGTTTGATTGTTGGTTGCTTACTGATCATTTTTGTCAAAGATATTTTCAAAAACTTGTCCAAAATGTCCATATATTCTCTTCTTTAGATCCCCAAGTGTTTGCACATTGCATACACTCAGGGGGAGTCAGACATGTCCGAAGTGGGTTTTAAGTCTGCAGAGAGAACTCGGACTTGTCCGAAGTCAAATTCGGACATGTCCGACGTGGGAAGTCCGAGCCCCTTCAAAGAGTCCGACGGTTTCCATCCCCTCTCTCACTCCTCACTTCAAACCCTAATCTCCATCTCTCTCAAACCTCCCAAGGCAATCCACATTGCTTTTGAGGCTCTTGTGAGGAGTTCTTGAGGGAAAATCTCCCTCGAAGTTGGAGGATTCACATCCCCTTCGGAGTTCTTCAATCCTTTTCTCCACCCGAAGGTATTTTCCGCATCTTTCCTCTCAATTCTAAATCTAGCGGCAAGATTGCAAATTTATGTTCTTGAAATTGTTCCTAGGCATGTCTACAACCTTGTTGCAAAATTTGGTCGGTAGAAAAATTGATTTGCTTAGTTTCCTTAGCAATTAGGGTCAGTTCTATACAGGTCGGACAAGTCTGACTCTGAAATTCGGACATGTCCGAAATTCCTGAGTCAGACAAGTCTGACTTTCCAGTCAGACATGTCCGATCCTGTATAACTCTGAGGCCTAATTTCTATCGAAACTATCAAGTTAATTGCTCTATCTCTCTTGCCTTGACTCTTACCTATCCTTGTATCTTTTTCTAGCTATGGGTCACGACAAAAGAGGCAAGGGGCCCGCGGGTCTTGATTCTTCAGCTCAACCATCAAAGCGACCAAAGAAGGTGGTTGCCAAGCGACCGGCAAGCGGTCAACTCACTATTCACAGTGGTCAGGGGGGCAGCTCGAGCTCCCAAGGACAACAAGAGATCGGACCGTTGGTCGTGCACTCTCCAGTGGGTGACACTCGACGCACGGCCGACAGAGTGAACTACCGGAGGAACATTCATGACACCATGCACATGAGAGATGTGCGGTGCTATGACTAGCCAAGGGAGAGCAGGGATCCCCGTTTCTGGTGCTTCTTCCACATGGATTACTACCGGTCAGTCCTCACGACCAAGAAGAACCCAGTCACGGAGATGCAGTGGGTGGATTGGAAGGCTGCATTGAAGAAGAAGGACTGCTACCTTCTCTTCAAGGGGGTGCTCGACGCTTGCGAGCACCACGGAGTCAGCGAGATCATGGGCCTCCAATACCCATGGAACAAGGAAGTCATCCTCCAATTCTATGCCACAGTTTTCTATTGGGTCGACAAGCTCGGCTTCACCTGGATGACCAATGGGGTGAAGTACGAAGTCAGCTATGAGGAGTTTGCCCGCATTCTTGGGATGGAGGACAGTCTGCAGCACTCACTGAAGATCCATGAGATGGATATAGTGAACCTCCTGGAGATGGAGAGCTTCTATGTGGATGGGTATCCAGCCGACCCTCCTCATATCCACGGCCTCAAGCCATTACATGTCGTGGTGAACCGTCTGATACGGAAGACTCTCTCACCCAAGGATGGGGATGCCAACAGGATCAACCACAACAGCAGAAATTTGATCTAGCTTTTGGCAGGGCAGCAGCAGTTCAATGCCTTCGACTATATCTACAAGGAGATTTACCTCGCCTCGGAGACACCGGCTAGGTCCTGCTGCTGAAAGTTGCCTAGAGGGGGGGTGAATAGGCTAATTGACCTGCAAATGACTCAATAAAACGAGATTAAATTACAGGGGGCGGACTAGTCCGGTCAGGGGGCGGACTAGTCCGGTCAGCCTGCGTGAATAACCCTAAAAAATTGTTTCTAGCAAGTTTTAGGGAATTTTCTCGTTGCTACAAGTGAGTATATGTTTAAGTCAAGTTGAGCAACAACCTACACAAGAGCAAGTCAAGTTTCCACAAGTTTGTAGCAATGCGGAGTATGAAACGAGACTACCAACCCTAGAACAAAGTAATCAATAGAATGAATGCGAAGAACACAAGGGGGCAAGAATTTTATCCCGAGGTTCGATTCCACACAAGGAATCTACGTCCCCGTTGAGGAGTCCACAAAAGGACAGGGTCCAACAACCCTTCCCTCACCAAGTTTACCGCACGGGCCTAACTTGGTTCTCCACTAATCACAACGGTGATTACAAAGTTCGTTGGGGCTTCTCACAAACTGAGGCTCCCACACCACAAAGATGATCAACACAATAAAACAAACTCAATACACAGCCCACAAAGACTCAACGAGTGCAAGAGATCAAACCGGGAGCACAAGCGCGATGTTCTTCCTCTTCTCCACCTCACTAAACCCTAATCCACTCAAGAATTAGTTTTAGAGGGAAAGTAGGCAAGAAGGAGGCTTAGGAGTGCTCCAAGTTGGCTGTGGCGGCGCTAGGGTTTGAGTTTTTCCAAAGGTATTCGAAATGAGGCCGGGGGTCCCCTTTTTATAGGGGTCCCAAGCCCAATCTGCTGACTTCAGCAAAAGGGCGGACTAGTCCGGCCACTGGCCCGGACTAGTCCGGCCTAGGGGACCACTGACCCCTTTGTCAGGTCCCGACAGCTGACACACTATCGTCACGCTACCCGCCAAACTTCAAATTCAAACGGTCACTTCCAGAACGGACTAGTCCGGTCAACACCGGACTAGTCTGATCTCACACAGAGCCTTCTGCTCCGTGTGAAAACGGACTAGTCTGAGGACCACGGACTAGTCCGGCCCCTAGGGCGGACTAGTCCGGTCCTCCCAGACTTAGCCACAGAAGCACCTTTTCCTAGCCAACCCGGACTAGTCCGGCCCCGCGGGCGGACTAGTCCGTTCTCACTCAGGACCTCTTGGTCCGGTCCAAAACGGACAAGTCCGTGATTTTGGGACTTCATCCCCAAAGCCCACTCACAGCTACACGGACTAGTCCGGTCACAAACGGACTAGTCCGATCTCGGTCAGACCCTTCTGGTCCGGCCGATAACGGACTTGGCCGGCCAGGGGCGGACTAGTCCGGCCTCCTGCACGGACTAGTCCGGCCCTACGGCCAGACCACTCATTCACTCATTTCTTTCATAGGTTTGACCTCTAAACCACTTTGAGCTCCCAAACTTGATCTCAATGCACTTTACACACACACCCTCCTATTACTACGGCTAGTCTAACTCAATCACGCTAGAAACCCTAGTTTCTACGCTTCGAGTTGACTCCGTTTCCTTCCTTTTCCTTTTTGAGGGTTTGCGTCTCCGATTGAGTCTTCACCTGTGCTAAGATCACTTAAGCTCATTAGCGACTTAATTGTCGTCATCAATCATCCAAAACCCACGGGGAACCTAGATGCACTTTCAATCTCCCCCTTTTTGGTGATTGATGACAACACATTAAGTCCTTCACAAATAAGAGTATAAAGTTTTGGTTTTCATAACTTGTGTGCGTATGAATGACTCCCCCTCAATGTATGCAACATGTAAAAGAGGTGGAGGAGATCTTTCATACCCACACACGTTATGGTGGGGTGCCTACGTGATGTGTTCAACAATTGTGACAAGACATGAAGAGCATCAATATAATCAAAGGATTGACAATTAGAGCATTATATTGAGATTAAACGACATTAACAAGTCTTGCACAAATGTAAACATCCAAGAGCATGAATATATATTACAAAATAAGTCCACAAGTCACAAACACGCCCACAAACGATTAACTCCCCCTTAACTTAACACGCCCACAAACGATTAACTCCCCCTTAACTCTCCCCCTTTGGCATCAAGGCACCAAAAAGGAAAAGAAGGGAGGAAACTAAGACCTAAGAACTAGTCCTCGTCTTCGCCACTTCCACTCTCCGTGGCCTCGGAATCTTCGACGTCGTCCTCATGATCATCGGCATCATCGTCGTCGTCGTCGGAGTTCCTTGCCGAGGGAGCAGCCCGAGAGGAGCTTCCATCCTCTTGGAGCTGGGCGAGCTCATCGGCGGTGAAGTTGGGGAATGGAGTGATCTCCTCATCACTCACCTCCGGAGAGGACATCGGGACCTCCAGCTTGTCGCACACCGCCTTAAGGTATTTTTCTTGACGCTTGTGTGCCCTTTGAGCGCGAATCTCTTACTTCCGGCAAGAAGTGAAGATCGCCTTGAAGCATTTGAAGAAGGCACTCATTGATTGAGGCGGAGGCGGAGACGGAGGTGCCACGGGGCGAGATGGAGGATCCGCATTCTTGCGACGAGGGGGAACAGGGACATTCGGGGGCTTCTGAGGACGAAGCGGGCGATGCGACACGTCCTTGACAAAGGTCACGCCCGACACCTTCTCAATGAGGCACATGATGTAGGGGGCATACCCGCAAGCACGGTTGGGAGTGTGCGAGATGTTGAAGATGTCATCGAAGATGTAATCGACGAGGTTGAACTTCTCTTCCCCATCGATCAGAAGTAGTAGGTGCCTCAGGTTCCCTTGAATCACCCTAGCATCACCGTCCTTCGGTGCTATCGTCCGTCTGAGGATTCTGTTCATGATGCTGTAGAAGGGCTTGATGTTGCGGGTGAGGCCGGCATCAAATGGAATGTGACTTGGATACATATATGCTAGCTCTTCACGATCCACGGCCTTAAGGTTAGATATTATAATATCATGATCCATGTGTGTCTCAAGACCTAAAATCCTGGCAAACTCTGCGAAGGTGACTGAGTACTGCTCACCATGAGTCATCCAAATAATTTTCCTGTCACCAGAGGTGGTGAAGTAGATGGTGGAGTAGAACTGCAGAATCACTTCGACGTTCCAGTCATACTTGAATCCCATGATCTGCTTGAGGTCATGGCGCTCAGCGGCTTCGATGACGGCGTCGAAAGCAGAATGTTGCTTGTTGGCCATGTAACCCCAGTCAACCCATTGAGCTTCTATTACCGGCTTCTTCATCTGCTGATAGACCAGCCGGTAGTAGTCACAATGGAAGTCACACCAGAATCTGGGATCTGCCGTGCTCCTCTCAAACTTGTAGACCTTTTCTTCCCTTAGCCTCCTGGCCTTTTCAGCCCCTTTGCCATGAAATACATTAGCAGACAATTCCTTCTGTCTGTTGGGATTCCTCTCTGGTGTGTGAACTTCAAGGGGGCCAATGGAGGTGGCTTTCCCTTTCTCTTTGATCACAACACCTCCAGCTGCCTTCTTTGATGACATCTTGACAGCTGGCTTTTTCTTCTTTGGCTCGACAGGAGACGGAGCCTTTCCCTTCTTCGGGTCACGCTCAACCCGAGGCTCAGCTTCCATTTGAGCTGGCTCCTTGCCCTTCGCCTTCTCGCCAACGGTGACGAGCTTCTTTCTCTTGGGGGCACTGGCCTCAGCAGCCCTGGAGTTGTGTGCCTCCCTGTCCTCCCTTTTCTTCTTCCTCAGCTCATTCAGTGATTCTGCCGTGGCACGGGCAATGGCTTCATCCTCATTGTAGATGCTCGCAGCCACCTTGGATGCTTCGAGTGCCTTGAGCTTTCTTTCCTCCTTGGCCTTCTGCGCCTCCATTAGCGCAGCCTTAGTCCGAGCCTCGGCAATTTGGGCCTTGGTACGCCCCTCGAGGTTGACACGCGGAGGAGAGCGCTCGGAGTTCGACATTCTGTGCAAAGGATGGAGAGAGGAAGATATGAGCCTAGGAAGAAGAAGTATTGCTGAAAAGATCTCGAGAACCAACTAGAAGTAGGGTTTGCCCTGTGCAAACCGGACTTGTCTGCCCCAGGGGCGGACTAGTCCGCCGGCCGGACTTGTCCGCCTGGTGGCCGGACTAGTCCGGGTTACACAGGAAGAACCCTAACCCTAATCGATTCATCGAAAAATTTTTTGAACCAATGCGCAATACTCCTAGGCTATGATCGCAAGGGTGTATAGAACAACATTAATGAAGGTGTTCCTATCAAAAACTTGAAGAATCAAGAATGGGGCTAGTTTTTGAGGAACGGTGAAATACCTTCAAAAATCCGCTTGAGTCGTCGAAATCGGCGTGGATCTCGAAGGTGGAGCGCGGGGAAGTGATCCCTCACTCCCAAGGACTTCGATGCGCGGATTGGAGTTGAGTTTTGGTGGTTGGAGCGCAAAATCGCCGATTTGGGGGCGGTTGTGCGCGCGTGGAAGCTTGAGAGACAAGTGAGAGAGAGAGAGAGAGGGGTCCGGGCCGCCTGGGGGTTTAAGTCCCCAAGGGCCGGACTAGTCCGGTTGAGGGGCCGGACTAGTCCGGTCTGCGGACCAGACCCAGACTAGTCCGGGTCCGGACTTGTCCGGTGGAAGGCCGCACTAGTCCGGTGTGCGGACTAGCCGCGGACTAGTCTGACCCGGACTTGTCCGGCCATAGGGGCGGACTAGTCCGGTCCAGCTGGGCTGAAAAACAATATATTTGGGTTTTGCCCATAAAGATAAGTCCTTTTGGACAGATATAGCAAGGAAAACATGACAAACATGATTATGAGTCAATAAAGAACAACTTATGAACATTTTCATGAAGAAAATAGATTTCTCAAACAAATTTGAGGAGAAATCGACATAGAGAGGAGTTTTTCGAAATGTGGCTCAAAATATATGAGGAATGTGGTTTAAGCCAAGTTCCGAGAATCCAACACGTTGAGCTCACTTCTTAGCTCACAGAAACGCTTCTCGTCAAGAGGCTTGGTGAAGATGTCCGCAAGTTGATGTTCCGTCCTCACATGCGAAATCTCAATGTCTCCCTTCATTGAGTGATCTCGCAAGAAATGGTGTCGAATGTCTATATGTTTGGTCCTAGAGTGTTCCACCGGATTATGGGCTATCTTGATTGCACTCTCGTTGTCACACAAGAGTGGAATTTTACGCAGGTTAATCCCATAATCCCTAAGGGTTTGTCGCATCCAGAGAAGTTGTGCACAACAACTCCCGGCTGCAACATATTCCGCTTCGGCGGTGGATAGAGCAATAGAGTTTTGCTTCTTAGAGGACCAAGACACAAGAGATCGACCTAAGAATTGGCACGTACCCGATGTGCTCTTCCTCTCAACTTTGCACCCCGCATAGTCCGCATCGGAATATCCGATGAGGTTAAACTTGGATCCTTTGGGGTACCAAAGTCCTAGGGTAGGTGTGTGTACAAGATATCTCAAGATCCTTTTAACGGCGGTCAAATGACAAGGCTTGGGTGCTGCTTGAAAGCGTGCACACATACACACACTTAGCATGATATCGGGCCTAGATGCACAAAGATAGAGAAGTGATCCGATCATAGACCTATATAGCTTTTGATCCACACTTGGACCGTCCTCATTTAGGTCTAGGTGTCCATTTGTCCCCATAGGGGTTTTGATGGGTTTTGCTTTGTCCATGTCAAACTTTCTTAGAATATCTTGAGTATACTTAGTTTGACTTATGAACGTCCCTTCTTTGAGTTGTTTCACTTGAAATCCTAGAAAGAACTTCAACTCACCCATCATGGACATTTCAAACCTCTCCGTCATTATCTTGGAGAACTCGTCACAAAACACCTTATTTGTGGAACCAAATATGATGTCATCCACATATATTTGGCACACAAAAAGATCCTCGTTGAAGTGCTTTGTGAAAAGGGTATAATCCGCTTTTCCTATCCTAAAACCATTCTCAACTAGAAAGTCTCTTAGGCACTCATACCAAGCTCTAGGAGCTTGCTTGAGGCCATAAAGGGCCTTTCGCAATTTGTACACATGGTTAGGATAGTCTTGGTCTTCAAATCCCGGAGGTTGCTCTACAAAAACTTCTTCCTTGATTGGACCATTTAGGAATGCGCTCTTTACATCCATTTGGTAGAGCTTGAAATCATGATGAGTAGCAAAGGCTAATAGTATCCAAATTGACTCAAGCCTAGCTACGGGGGCAAATGTCTCATCAAAATCCAATCCTTCAACTTGTGAGTATCCTTTTGCCACAAGTCGTGCCTTGTTCCTAGTTACCACACCATGCTCATCTTGTTTGTTGCGAAACACCCACTTGGTTCCAACAACATTAGCTTGAGGGCGCTTGACAAGCTCCCAAACCTTGTTCCTTTCAAAGTTGTTGAGCTCCTCTTGCATGGCAACTACCCAATCCGGATCCCTTAAGGCATCTTCAACCTTATGTGGTTCCAAGGATGAGACAAAAGAGAAATGCTCACAAAAGTTTGCAACACGTGAGCGTGTTGTTACTCCTTTTGTGATATCTCCTAGAATGTTGTCAACGGGATGGTCCCGTTGAACACTTTGATGAACACGAGGATGCGGGGGTTGACCTCTTGAATTACTTGGTTCATCTTCTTCACTTTGGTCTCCCCCTTGATTCATGCCTCCCCCTTGATCTTCATTCTCATTATCACTTTGGGGAGCATCTAGAGGATCTTCAACTTGTCTAATGGGGTTTTGACCTACTTCATAGAGAGGATGGTCACTTGAACTTTGAGATGGTTCTTGTGGGCGAACATCTCCAAGTGCCATTTTCCTTAGAGCTTCTAGTGGAGGTTCCTCTTGATCAAGGGCATGTTGATCAACCTGCTCCACTTGAGAGCCATTGGTCTCGTCAAACACTACGTCACGTGCTACTTCAACAATTCCGGAGGATTTGTTGAACACACGGTACGCATGAGTGTTTGAGTCATATCCAAGCAAGAAACCCTCATCGGACTTTGAAGCAAACTTCGAAGTCCTAGGCTTCTTGTTGAGGATATAGCACTTGCTACCAAAGACCCGAAAGTAAGAAACATTGGGTTTCTTACCAATGAGAAGCTCATAGGGAGTCTTCTTGAGGAGGCGATGAAGGTACAATCGGTTCACGGCATGGCAAGCGGTGTTAACCGCTTCCGCCCAAAACCGGTCCGATGTTTTGTACTCATCTAGCATCGTCCTTGACATCTCAATAAGCGTCCTATTCTTTCTTTCGGCTATGCCATTTTGTTGTGGAGAATAGGGAGCGGAAAACTCATGCTTGATGCCCTCCTCATCTAGGAACTCTTCTACTTGCATGTTTTTGAATTCGGTGCCATTGTCACTTCTTATAGCCTTTATCCTCAAGGTGAACTCATTTTGAGCTCTCCTTAGAAATTTCTTGAGGACACCGGGAGTTTCACTTTTATCATGCAAGAAGAACACCCAAGTATACCTTGAAAAATCATCAACGATAACTAGACCATACTTGCTGCCACCAATGCTAATATAGGCAATGGGGCCGAAAAGGTCCATATGGAGTAACTCCAAAGGTCTAGTTGTCGTCATGACATTCTTAGAGGGGTGTTGAGCTCCTACTTGCTTTCCCGCTTGGCAAGCACTACATGGCCTATCCTTTTCAAATACTACATCCTTTAGGCCACGAACATGCTCACCCTTAAGGAGCTTTTGAAGGTTTCTCATTCCAACATGGGCTAGCCTTCTGTGCCAAAGCCATCCCATGTTGGCTTTTGCCATTAAGCATGTGTCAAGTTGAGCTTTATCCGCGGTGAAGTCCACAAGATAGAGCTTTCCCTTGAGCACTCCCTTAAAGGCTATCGAGTCATTACCTTCTCTAATGACACTCACTCCCTCACTAGTAAACACACATTTATATCCTCTATCACATAGTTGTGATATGGATAGGAGATTATAGTCTAGAGAATCAACATGCAAGACATTTGATAAAGTATGTAATGAGGAGATAGAAATTTTACCGGAGCCAAGGATTTTCCCTTGGCTATTGTCCCCAAAGAAGATTCCTTCACTTGGGTCCTTATTCTCCTCATACTCTATGAACATGCTTCTCTCTCCGGTCATGTGGTTGGTGCATCCGCTATCCAATACCCATTTCGATCCACCGGAGGAGTAAGCCTACAAAACAAGTTTTATGCCTTTCTTTTAGGTACCCAAGCGGAGTTGGGTCCTTTGACGTTAGTGGTTAGGCATTTTGGCACCCACACGCAAGGCTTGGGGCTCTTGCGGAGTGGCCCAACATATCTAGCAAACACCTTGCCGTGTTTGTTCTTCTTCAACACATAAGATGCATCAAAATCATGAAATAAATGATGCGGTTCATATTTAGGCAAGTTTTTGCTAGAGGGTGAGTTCTTTTCATTTTTAGTTTGGGATGAACTCCCCTTAACAAAGACAATCATGTATTTGCCATACTTGGAGGTTTTGGCGTTATGCCTTGCACCTCTAGTATAGCCAAGACCATCCTTGACATGGGGTGGTCTTGTGTTGGTGAATGCACTTCGTGCATATGCCACCTTTTCCTTGTCAAAGATGGCACCCTTAGGTGCTTGTTTGCCTTGTGCTAGGTTGAGTTCATCCTTAAGTTTAAGGATCAAGTTGGAGCACTTGCAAGGTGATGTTGCCTTGGATGAGGCCTTTGAGGGGGTTGAGCTCTTGAAGGAAGAGGCTACATTGTTCTTGAGTGACTCAACTTGAGTCTCAAGGATCTTGTTAGCTTTTGACAAGCTTCCAAGTTCATCCTTGAGCTCAATCGACTTCTCCTCAAGACTTGAACACGTTTTCTTGCAAAGAGCAAGTTCGTGTTCCAATGCCTTGCTCTTCTCTCTTTCGAGCTCAAGGAGCTCATCAAGCTCTTGACATCTCTCCTTCTCAAGGATGAGCATGTCCTCTTGTCTATTGATGAGATCCTCCTTCTCAAAGATCTCATCCATAAGCAATTTCATCCTTCGTAGGGTGCTTTTACTTATGTCCTTAAACATACTTTCATTTTCACTAGCGCTATCAAAATCATCATGTGAGGAAGTTGGGGAGGAAGGATGAGATGTTACCTTTCTCTTTCCTTCCCTTGCCATAAGGCAAGTAGGCTTGTGGTTGTTGTTGAGGTTGGGGAAGAGCTTGCCTCCCTTGGAGTTCCTCCCGATGGCTATGGTGGCCATCTTCTCCTCTTCTTCTTCGGAGGAGGACTCATCGTTAGAGTCCCACTCCTTCCCCAAATTGGCTTGTCCGGAGGGCCTCTTCTTCTTGAAGAATCTCCTTTCTTGAGGCTTCCCTTCCTTCTTCTTCTTCGTTTCTTCGTGTGGGCAATCAGCGATGAAGTGCCCATACTCGCCACAGTTGTAGCAAGACCTTTTTGATTTGGGCCTTGCTCTTTCCTTTCCTTGCCCCCATAGTTGTGCCCCCCTTTCTTCCTCCTCATCATTCTCTTGAATTTGTTGATGAAGAAGGCCTCTTCCTCATCGGTGTCGAGGCTCTCCTCATCACTTTCTTCTTGCTCCTTTGAAGAGGGCGTTGCCTTGAGTGCAACGTTCTTCATCTTGGAGGCGGTGAACTGAAAGTGCATCTAGGACTCCCTTGTGGGTTTTGGATGATTTATGACAAGCAATTGGGATCCTAATCCTTTTGTTGAGATGAATGCAGGAAAATGATGAAAAATGAGTAAAATGCCAAAAAGAGGGAAATTAAGAAGAAGAATGAATTTGAGCTCAAGAAGAAGAAATTAGTAGATTAGTATGTATGGAGTGTGTTAAGGAAACACACCCAAGAGCTCAATCTCACTTAATCACACACACACAATGCACAAAACTATACAGGACCGGACTAGTCCGATATCAACCGGACTAGTCCGATATCACATTCTGCACAAGATCGGACAAGTCCGGTCCCAACCGGACTAGTCCGATATCTTTCTGTTCCACTTCGTACTAGTCCTCCCCAGTGCGGACTAGTCCTCAACACAATGCACAAGTCACTAGATCGGACAAGTCCGGTCACTACCGGACTAGTCCGATTCCCTTTCTGATCCACTTCGGACAAGTCCGGTGACTACACGGACTAGTCCGATTTACACTCTGTTCTAAATCGGACAAGTCCTCCAAGTGCGGACTTATCGTTCAAAACACTTAGGATTTCACAAATCCGGACAAGTCCGATGTCAACCGGACAAGTCCGAAGATTTCCAGCAGCGAAATCAGACAAGTCCGTTTTTTCAATCGGACTAGTCCGATATTCCTGGACACTTAGGGTTTGCTTCACACAGCACACCGGACTAGTCCGGTCTCCACCACGGACTAGTCCGATCTTTCTAAACCCTAACGGTAATGTCTAGAAACCCCATATAAATAGAGGTGGATGGCCCACTTTTAAACTCTCTCTCGAACCCTAGCGCCGTCACACTTCCCAAGAGACTCAAAAACCATCTCTCTCCACGAAGTTGAGTGCAAAATCGATCAATCCTTTGAAGATCACTTGTAGATCATTGGAGAGGCACTTTGCACACGATTGAGCTCTTGGTTTGAATCTCTAACACACTCTTGCATCTCAATTTGTATATTTCGAAGTGTGTTATTGGTGGTTTTGAAACTTGTAATCAAGGGAGCTCTCAACTTGTGAGATCGCCCCTTCAACTTGGTGATTTACCCCTGTGTGATTAGTGGAAGAGGATTGGCCTTCGTGGCGATCCGACGAGGGAAGGGTTGGTAAAGACCCGGTCCTTTTGTGGGCTCCTCAACGTGGACGTAGGCTGCCTTCGTGGTAACCGAACCACGGGATAAATCTTGTGTCTTGTTCGTTTGTGTTCATCATTCTAGTTGATCAACATTATCTAGGGTTTGATTCATTTTGTTAAATTGAAGTTAAATAGTGAACAAGAATCATACTTGCAATAAAACTTAACATACAACTATTGAACTGTCATTATAGTTTATATTTCCGCTGCAAACGACAACGAAACAATCAAATTGACCTAACTTGATCAACCTAGCCCGTGAAAACCGGACTAGTCCGCACTTTACCGGACTAGTCCGATATATCTGGATTTAACCTTTTTGGTGAAGTGCTACAGGAACCGAAAAATTCAAGAAGGCCTATTCACCCCCCCCCCCCTCTAGGCCTACATTCAATTGGTATCAGAGCAGGTTCTTCAAGAAAGAGTGCAACCACTCGAAGAGATCATGTCGGACATGAAGGAAGTCCAGAAAATCAACACCCAGGAAGAAATGAACAATGACAAGCACCAAAAGCTAGAAAGGTATCTCGAAGCCATCCAAGACTTCGATGATGATGATGAGGAGACATTGGAGCTGAAAGCACTGCTCCGAAAGAAAGCACTTTCCAAAGGGAAAGCTAAAGTTGAAGAAAAGAAGAAGGGGAGTAGTCACACCGACTACTCCCGATATCCTTTTAATTATGACCGTTTAAACTCTAACAGCAGTCATTATCTATCTATTCCTCTCGGAAAAGCCCCACACTTCGATGGGAGTGATTACTCCATGTGGAGGCAAAACATGAAGATGCACTTGATTTCCCTTAACCCAAGTTTATGGCATATTGTGTGCACAGGAATAAACATCCCTGATGACGATGAAGAACTCACGCCAAGTCAAGAGCAAGCCATCCACAGGAATGCCCAAGCCGCAGCCGTTATCACCTCATCTCTAAGTAGAGATGAATTCACAAAGGTGGACGGATTGGAAATTGCCAAAGAAATCTGGGACACGCTACAGACAGCACATGAAGGTGACCGGCATGTGCGGGAGGCAAAGATTGAAATGATTGAAGGCGAACTAGGAAGGTTCGCGATTGAGGAAGATGAATCTCCCCAGGACATGTACAACAGACTAAAGACTCTTGTGAACAAGGTTCGATCGTATGGTAGCAAAAAGTGGAATGACCACGAGGTTGTAAAGCTCATCCTTAGAGCCTTTATGCCTCGCAACGTCACACTCTGTTCTATGATCCGAGAAAGTCCCGGGTACAAGAAAATGACTCCGGATGAACTGCTTGGCAAAATCATCAACTTTGAGATGATGGAGAAGCAAGCCAAGCATGTCAAAGAAATAGCTGACCTCACATCGGCCAAGAAGAAAGGAGTTGCCTTAAAATCCACACTCAAACCTCTATCCAAAGAAGCAAGAGAAGCTCAGTTTGAGGAGGACAGCGATGATGAAAGCAGCGAGCTGGACGAAGAAGATATGATTCTGTTCATGAAGAAATTCAAAAGAATTATGAAGAAAAGACAAGGAGCAAAATCGAGTGAAGGAAAATACAAGGAGAAGACAAAACCAAAGATGAGGCGGGCATGCTATAATTGTGGTGAGTACAATCACTTTATAGTTGATGGCCCATATGAGGACAACAAGAAGAAGAGTAAAGAATCCAAGCCTCAACCGAAAAAATTCTTCAAGAAGAAGAAACAAGCTAAACAAGCACACATCGGAAAGGAGTGGGACTCAAACGATGAGTCCTCATCGTCCGATGAAGAAGAAATGGCTAGCATAGCCATTGAAAGCATGCCCAAGAAACTCACACTCTTCCCCACGCTCGGTGCAAAGAAGGCAAATGGAACTTGCCTCATGGCTAAGGAAGGTAAACGCAAGGTAAACATCAAAACTCCTTCCTCGCATTCTTACTCAAGTGATGATGATCTAGATAGTGATGATGAAGATATGCTAATTGGGTTAGATAGAAAAACTGCTGCCAAAATGAAATTCTTGCTTAACCAACTTATTGAGAAGGAAGAGCTAATTGATCGTCAAGAAGACATGATTATCTCCCAAAAGGAGAAGCATGTCGAACTTGACAATCTCCTAGTTCTTGAAAAGGAGAAAAATCACTCACTAGAGCTTGAGCTAGCTTCAAGCAAGAAAACTTGCTTGGAGCTAACCAACTCAAATGTTGCAATCAAGAATCAGCTTGATGACCAAATCAAGGTCAACAAGATCCTTGAAGTGCAGGTTGAGTCACTCAAGCTTAGTGAACCTTCCTCCTCTTCAACCCCACCTTCTCAACCCACTTTAACTAATATCGCTCATGTTTGCAAATGTGATAAAACTAACATCAGGTTGAAGGAAAACCCTACCTCCACGAAGGACAAAAATCCTACCCAATGTGTAATATTTGACAAGGAGAGGATCAACTATGCACGTAGTGCATATATGGTCCAAAGACCTCCAAATGTCAAGTATGGCATTGGTTACTTTTGTGATGGAAAGCAAAGAGCTGGAAATCATAAGAATAACAAGGGAAGGATCACCTTTGTGAAGGGAGGACCCTCACAACCTGGTAACTCGAAAACTAAAAATCTGAACTCTCATGAAAATCGGACTAGTCCGGTTGTGGTCCGGACAAGTCCGGTCACACAGACTAGTCCGACCCATAATCAACAGCAACTTCTGTTTAAAACATCTGATGCATCCTATGTTTTAATGAAAAATAATGTTGGTAAAGTGTATGCTTATTATGCTGGGCCACGCCATGGGAACACAAAATCCCATGTGTGGGTGCCCAAATGTATTGTCACTAACCTCCAAGGACCCAAGCAAGCTTGGGTACCTAAAACCAAGGCGTAATTTGTTTTTGCAGGCCTACTCCTCCGGTGGATCCAAATGGGTGCTAGACAGTGGATGCACCAACCACATGACCGGAGAAAGGAGGATGTTTGTGGAGTATGAAGTGAACCAGGACCCAAACGAAGGCATCTACTTTGGGGATAACAGTCAAGGAAGGGTCCTCGGTACCGGTAAAATTGCAATATCCTCTGAACATACTCTTTCGCACGTTTTACACGTTGAATCTTTAGATTATAACCTGCTGTCCATATCTCAGTTATGTGACAAAGGTTATAATTGCCTGTTTACTAACGAGGGTGTGACCGTCTCAAGGAGAAGTGATGGTTCCATTGCATTCAAGGGTATGTTAAAGGGAAAGCTTTATCTTGTTGACTTCAACAAGGATAAAGCCGAACTCGACATATGCTTGATTGCAAAAACCAACATGGGTTGGCTGTGGCATAGACGGCTAGCACATGTCGGTATGAGAAACCTTCAAAAACTCCTCAAGGGCGATCACATCCGAGGTTTGAAAGATGTTGTGTTTGAGAAAGACAGGCCTTGTAGCGCGTGCCAAGCAGGAAAGCAAGTTGGAGCACAACATCCCGCAAAGAACATCATGACCACGACAAGACCGCTCGAACTACTTCATATGGACCTCTTCGGTCCAATTGCTTACATAAGCATAGGCGGTAACAAATACGGTTTAGTCATTGTTGATGATTTTTCCCGCTTCACTTGGGTGTTCTTTTTGCATGACAAGTCAGAAACACAAGGAACACTCAGGAAATTCTTCAAGCGAGCACAAAACGAGTTTTCGCTATCAATCAAGAGTATTCGGAGCGACAATGGCACGGATTTCAAGAACATACAAGTGGAGGAGTACCTTGATGAGGAAGGAATCAAGCACGAATTCTCAGCGCCATACTCTCCACAACAAAACGGAGTTGCCGAAAGGAAGAATCGAACGCTCATAGAGATGGCAAGAACAATGCTCGATGAATACAAGACTTCGGATCGATTTTGGGCGGAAGCAATCAACACCGCCTGCCATGCCACAAATCGACTCTATCTTCATCGACTACTAAAGAAGACCCCCTATGAGCTACTCACCGGTAACAAACCGAACATTTCATATTTTCGAGTTTTCGGTTCTCCTTGCTATATTTTGAACAAGAAGCCCAGGACCTCAAAGTTCGCTTCGAAGTCCGATGAAGGTTTCTTGCTTGGTTATGATTCGAACACTTACGCCTATCGTGTTTTCAACAAGGCCTCCGGACTTGTTGAAGTGGCACGTGACGTAGTGTTCGATGAAACTAATGGCTCCCAAAAGGAGCAAGTTGATCAATGTGAATTAGGTAATGAGGAAGCCCCCTATCAAGCAATAAAGAGGATGGCCCTAGGCGAAGTACGACCACAAGAGTCATCGACACAAATACAAGAGGAAAGTGAACCACAAGAGGAGATCAACAATCAAGGGGGAGCCTCGATACAAGATCAATCACAAGAATATGAACATGATCAACAAATCATTGAGGACAACAACTCAGGGGGAGAAGAAGATGATCACCAACATACGACCCCCCAAGTGCCACACCCAAGAGTACACCAATGCATTCAAAGGGATCATCCAATCGACAACATCATCGGCGACATCCAAAAAGGAGTAACCACTAGATCTCGTATAGCAAATTTTTGTGAACATTACTCGTTTGTCTCCTTTTTGGAACCCCGCAGGACTGAGGATGCATTAAAGGATCCGGACTGGGTGGTGGCAATGCAAGAAGAGTTGAACAATTTCAAGAGAAACGAGGTTTGGGAACTTGTGGAAAGACCCAATGCAAACATAGTCGGCACAAAGTGGGTCTTCCGCAACAAACAAGATGAACACGGGGTGGTGACAAGAAACAAGGCACGACTTGTGGCCAAAGGTTACTCACAAGTCGAAGGTTTGGATTTTGATGAGACCTTTGCTCCAGTAGCTAGGCTTGAATCAATTAGAATATTACTTGCATATGCTACTCACCATGATTTCAAGCTGTACCAAATGGACGTAAAAAGCGCCTTCCTCAACGGACCGATCAAGGAAGAGGTGTACGTGGAGCAACCACCCGGATTTGAAGACGAAGAGTTCCCCGACCACGTGTATAAACTGCGTAAGGCTCTCTATGGCCTCAAACAAGCTCCTAGAGCTTGGTATGAGTGTCTTAGAGATTTTTTAATTGATAATGGCTTTCAAATTGGCAAAGTAGATTATACACTATTCACGAAAAATCTGAATAATGATCTTTTCATTTGCCAAATCTATGTTGATGATATAATTTTTGGATCAACTAATCAATCTTTCTGTGAAGAGTTTAGTAAAATTATGACAGACAGATTTGAAATGTCAATGATGGGAGAATTAAAGTACTTCTTGGGATTCCAAGTGCGGCAACAAAGGGAAGGAACGTTCATAAGCCAAACCAAGTACACACAGGACATCCTCAAGAAGTTTGGCATGGACAAGGCAAAGCCCATTAAGACTCCCATGGCAACGAATGGTCACTTGGATCTCAATGAAGATGGACCGAGCGTCGACCAAAAGGTATATCGCTCTATGATTGGATCTTTACTTTACTTATGTGCATCTAGGCCAGACATTATGTTGAGTGTATGTTTGTGTGCAAGATTTCAAGCCAACCCTAAGGAATGTCATTTGACAGCCGTAAAGAGAATCCTAAGATATTTAGTTCATACACCCAACCTTGGTCTTTGGTACCCAAAAGGTTCAAAATTCAATCTCATTGGGTATTCCGATGCAGATTATGCCGGGTGCAAAGTTGATAGAAAAAGCACTTCTGGCACTTGCCAATTCCTAGGAAGATCCTTAGTTTCTTGGTCATCCAAGAAACAGAATTCCATTGCATTATCCACAGCCGAAGCGGAGTATGTTGCAGCCGGGAGTTGTTGTGCACAACTCCTTTGGATGCGACAAACTCTAAGGGATTACGGTTACAATATGAACCGTATTCCTCTTCTTTGCGACAATGAGAGTGCCATTAAAATAGCCCACAATCCAGTTGAGCACTCTAGAACTAAACACATTGACATAAGACACCATTTCTTGAGAGACCATTCCATGAAAGGAGACATATCCATCTCTCATGTCAACACCCAAAAACAATTGGCCGACATATTCACCAAGCCACTTGATGAAAAACGTTTTTGCGAACTCCGAAATGAGCTAAACATCCTTGATTCTCGGAGTGTGGCTTGAAAAGTTGCATACCTGTATGATTGCTTCAAAATATTGATTGAATTGTGAAAATTTTTCCTCCCCATTTTTCTCTCGAAAAACTATGTCAATTATTAGATCTTGATGAATTTTTGATCATAGTATGATTGTTGTTTGCTTACTAATCAAATTCATCAGGATTATTTGAATTGTTTTGCCTCTCTACCCTCAATTATTGGACCTTCAAATATATATGAATGGGCTATGCATTCTCTCCTGGTGAGCACGGACAAGTCCGTGGTTACCCGGACTAGTCCGCCATTGCAGACTAGTCCGCAGTGTGCCGGTTAGGCAGGACTAGTCCGACAGACCACGGACTAGTCCGATTTAGGTTTCTGGAGGACTTCAGACTAGTCCGGTCATGTCCGGACTTGTCCGATTTTTCGTGTCCATAACCCTAGCCGCCACCAAACCCTAATCTCTTCACCCCACACTCTCCTCCAAGCTTTCTCTCTCTTGCGCTCGAGCTCCCAAGGTGAATCCTTGATTCCTCCGTCGAAAAGCCTCAAACTTGGGCGGAGATTAAGCTTGAAGACTCGGGGATTGAAGTTAGCGGACAAGTCCGGCCTCCAACCCCCACACTTTCAAGCTTCCTTGGATTTCTTGGTAAATTTTCCTCAAAACCTAAGAAATCTCAAATTTCTTCATTGCTTATCGTTTGGCCTAGCATTCTTCACTAGTTGCATGTCCAGTTGATGTACTATGTGTATGCTAGACTAGCTATCTCATTAGGGATCAATTTTTATCCAGTTTGTTAGGTTTTTGCTGATGAACACCGGACTAGTCCGGTCCAGGTACGGACAAGTCCGGTCCCCCGGACTAGTCCGTGCCTGAGCACCGGACAAGTCCGTTGTTTCTGAACCAAAACCTAATTCTTTAATTCCCTATTGCCTTCCATTGCCATCTTACCTCACAAATACCTTGTATAACTTGTCTTTTCTCTTGATCACTCATTCTCAGATCATGTCGAGCTCCGACAATGAAATCTCCGATTTCGAGGCCGAGTTGGACCACGAGGTGGCACCTCGGCCCTCGACGGGTCTTGGCAAGAAACGCCAAGAGAGACCCTCCGAGCCTGCTCCCTCACCTCCCCAGGTTCGGAGGAAGGTGTGTGTCAAGAAGGCCGCCTCCAAGGCTGCTCCTCCGTCAAGTGGCCCTCGCCAAGCTAAAGGGAAAGGCAAGGGGGTTGCCACAGGGCCTGTTGGGCCTCTGAAGCTGCATACTCCCAGAGAAGGGGTCCGGGACCCCAATGAGGAAAGATTCAATAGCAAGGGCAGCGATGTGGCCATAAAGCTGAGAAGTGTGGATTACTATGCAAGGCCCAAGCAAGCAGCTGATGGCAGATTTTGGTCCAATTTCCATGCTGACTTCTACAAGCTTGTCTACTTGCCGATGAAGACCCCGGTGGTGCGCAGTCAATGGATTGACTGGGCCCACCTTGAGAAGAGGAAATGTGCAGCCTTTGATGAAGTGATACAAGCTGCAGAGAGACATGGGCTGAAGGATTTGCTTGCCTTCAGATATAATTGGAATGATGAAGTGATTGCACAATTCTATGCAACATGCCACTTCTCAGGTGAAGACGAAGAAAGTGTGACTTGGATGACTCATGGATCCAAGTATTCCATCACTCAAGAAGAGTTTGCCCGCCTGTTGCATCTTGACTCTGAGGGCGATGACCACCTTATTATCCACAACATTGGGGTCATTGAGAGGGATGGAATGCAGTTCATGTATGAGCCCTCCTCCAAGTTTGTCCCTCCCTCCACAAAGAACATGAAGCCCTTCTTTGTGGTCCTCAACAGAGTCCTCAGGAAGACGATTGCTCCCAAGGATGGTGATGCAGGGAGTGTGCAAGGCTACCTCCGGACCCTGATGAAGGTCATCAGCAAGAAAAGGCAATTTGATGTTGCAGACTATATCTGGAATGATATGGTCAATATCTCAAGTACCCCCAACCGATCCTGTGGCTATGCCCCTTACTTGATGTTCATGATTGAGAAGGTCACAGGAATCGAGTTTGTGAAGGATGTGGAGCACACTCCACTGAGGCCTCAGAAGCCTCAGTCCGTGAGTGTCCAGGCTGCTCCATCGCCGGCCTCAAGCCCCGAGGTGCCGGCAAGGCAAGGAGAAGCTGCTAGGGCTACTCCTCCCTCCAGGGAAGCCCCTCTGAAAGGATCCGCCAGTGGGATCGTCAAGTACTTGGCTGCAATCTTCTCCTCCTGCAAGAAAACTGAAGTGAAGCTTCACAAGCTAAATCAGAAGAGGAAGGAGGACATGAGATACATAAAAGCAAATGTGAAGCAGCTGAGTGAGAAGCTGGAGATCAATCCAATTGGATCTCCAGTACTTTCTGAAGATTCTGATCCAAACATCACCGAGCTTAGCCCCTTGACTCCTTCCGAGCTTGCCTATTTTGGCATTGGGGGCTCGAGCAGCTCCGCTCCTCCTCCTACCTCTCAACCTCGTCAAGCCGAAAGCGATGAAGATGATGAAGACGACGAGAGGACCGACAGCGAAGAGTGAAGCCCTAGGATCTTCCTCTCTCTCTCTTTTTGGTGTCTTGATGCCAAAGGGGGAGAGATTGAGGGGGAGCCTCTAGTCTAAGCTTTAGCTGAATAGGATGCGAGGAGAGAGCTCTCTATGTTTTTTTTTATTGTGATTGTACTTGCTTAACTCTCTTTTCATATCATGTTTGGTTTTGTGATGAATTGCTCAATTAATTTGCAAGTGTGTGATGAAATCTGAGCTTTTGCTCCTGAAGTGCCATATTAACTTGATATTAGTTGGTAAATGAAAATTCTGTCATTCTTAATGCAATCATGCTCTTAGTATGCATCCCACCATAAAGAATGCACATATGAATAATTATCTTGTTGCCTGAAGCATTTTTGAGTCATATGTGCATACTTTATGAAAATCTCATTTTATACCTCATTTTGTGAAATCTCAATTGGTTGTCATCAATCACCAAAAAGGGGGAGATTGAAAGTGCATCTAGGACTCCCTTGTGGGTTTTGGATGATTTATGACAAGCAATTGGGATCCTAATCCTTTTGTTGAGATGAATGCAGGAAAATGATGAAAAATGAGTAAAATGCCAAAAAGAGGGAAATTAAGAAGAAGAATGAATTTGAGCTCAAGAAGAAGAAATTAGTAGATTAGTATGTATGGAGTGTGTTAAGGAAACACACCCAAGAGCTCAATCTCACTTAATCACACACACACAATGCACAAAACTATACAGGACCGGACTAGTCCGATATCAACCGGACTAGTCCGATATCACATTCTGCACAAGATCGGACAAGTCCGGTCCCAACCGGACTAGTCCGATATCTTTCTGTTCCACTTCGGACTAGTCCTCCCCAGTGCGGACTAGTCCTCAACACAATGCACAAGTCACTAGATCGGACAAGTCCGGTCACTACCAGACTAGTCCGATTCCCTTTCTGATCCACTTCGGACAAGTCCGGTGACTACACGGACTAGTCCGATTTACACTCTGTTCTAAATCGGACAAGTCCTCCAAGTGCGGACTTGTCGTTCAAAACACTTAGGATTTCACAAATCCGGACAAGTCCGATGTCAACCGGACAAGTCCGAAGATTTCCAGCAGCGAAATCAGACAAGTCCGTTTTTTCAATCGGACTAGTCCGATATTCCTGGACACTTAGGGTTTGCTTCACACAGCACACCGGACTAGTCCGGTCTCCACCACGGACTAGTCCGATCTTTCTAAACCCTAACGGTAATGTCTAGAAACCCCATATAAATAGAGGTGGATGGCCCACTTTTAAACTCTCTCTCGAACCCTAGCGCCGTCACACTTCCCAAGAGACTCAAAAACCATCTCTCTCCACGAAGTTGAGTGCAAAATCGATCAATCCTTTGAAGATCACTTGTAGATCATTGGAGAGGCACTTTGCACACGATTGAGCTCTTGGTTTGAATCTCTAACACACTCTTGCATCTCAATTTGTATATTTCGAAGTGTGTTATTGGTGGTTTTGAAACTTGTAATCAAGGGAGCTCTCAACTTGTGAGATCGCCCCTTCAACTTGGTGATTTACCCCTGTGTGATTAGTGGAAGAGGATTGGCCTTCGTGGCGATCCGACGAGGGAAGGGTTGGTAAAGACCCGGTCCTTTTGTGGGCTCCTCAACGTGGACGTAGGCTGCCTTCGTGGTAACCGAACCACGGGATAAATCTTGTGTCTTGTTCGTTTGTGTTCATCATTCTAGTTGATCAACATTATCTAGGGTTTGATTCATTTTGTTAAATTGAAGTTAAATAGTGAACAAGAATCATACTTGCAATAAAACTTAACATACAACTATTGAACTGTCATTATAGTTTATATTTCCGCTGCAAACGACAACGAAACAATCAAATTGACCTAACTTGATCAACCTAGCCCGTGAAAACCGGACTAGTCCGCACTTTACCGGACTAGTCCGATATATCTGGATTTAACCTTTTTGGTGAAGTGCTACAGGAACCGAAAAATTCAAGAAGGCCTATTCACCCCCCCCCTCTAGGCCTACATTCATGAACTTTTGGAGGTCGTTGTAGAAGAGCGCCTCCTTCTCCATGATTTCATGGTTGATGATCCTCCCAAGGACCTCCTCCGGGGTCATTTGAGTGAACCCCGGGCTTTCCCGAATCATGGAGCACAGAGAGACGTTCCTAGGCATGAATGCTCGGATCATCCTCTTCACCACCTCGTGGTCGGTCCACTTGGTGCAGCCATATGATCGGCTTTTGTTGATCAGCACCTTCAGCCGGTTGTACATGTCTTGGGGGGATTCACCATCCAAGATGGCGAATCTCCCAAGCTCTCCTTCGATGAGCTCGATCTTGGCCTCCTTGACCACTCGGTTTCCCTCATGTGCCGTCTTGAGGGTGTTCCATATGTCTTTGGCCACTTCAAGGCCATCGACACGGTTGAACTCATCTCTAGAGAGAGATGAGATGATCACACCCGCAGCTTGAGCGTTGCGGTGGATGAGGATGGCTTGTTCTTGAGTTATGTTGTCCTCATCCTTTGGAATCTCCACCCCGGTCATGACAATTTGCCACAACGCTGGGTTGAGTGACACGAGGTGGATCTTCATGTTGTGTTTCCACATACCGTAGTCCGTTCCATCGAATTGGGGAGGTTTCCCCAATGGGATGGACAGGTAGTGGTTGTTGGCGGCAAGGCGTTCATAGTTGAACCCTTGCCGGTTGTAGTTGCCTCCGCCACCACCACTTGATTGGTTTGACGGATCAATCTTGGAGATGTTCAACTTCTCCCGGAGCTTCGCCTTGAGTTGGCGAGTCTCCTCATCGTCCGTTGGCTTATCTTGATAAGCCAACGTCTCCTCACGGGTCGCCTCGTAGTTGCTGCTCGATGCATCGTCATTCACCACTCCGGCCATCTCTCCGAGTTGTTAGACTCTTTGTGGAGAGTCCTGCTCTGATACCAATTGAAAGTTGCCTAGAGGGGGGGGGTGAATAGGCTAATTGACCTGCAAATGACTCAATAAAACGAGATTAAATTACAGGGGGCGGACTAGTCCGGTCAGGGGGCGGACTAGTCCGGTCAGCCTGCGTGAATAACCCTAAAAAATTGTTTCTAGCAAGTTTTAGGGAATTTTCTCGTTGCTACAAGTGAGTATATGTTTAAGTCAAGTTGAGCAACAACCTACACAAGAGCAAGTCAAGTTTCCCCAAGTTTGTAGCAATGCGGAGTATGAAACGAGACTACCAACCCTAGAACAAAGTAATCAATAGAATGAATGCGAAGAACACAAGGGGGCAAGAATTTTATCCCGAGGTTCGATTCCACACAAGGAATCTACGTCCCCGTTGAGGAGTCCACAAAAGGACAGGGTCCAACAACCCTTCCCTCACCAAGTTTACCGCACGGGCCTAACTTGGTTCTCCACTAATCACAACGGTGATTACAAAGTTCGTTGGGGCTTCTCACAAACTGAGGCTCCCACACCACAAAGATGATCAACACAATAAAACAAACTCAATACACAGCCCACAAAGACTCAACGAGTGCAAGAGATCAAACCGGGAGCACAAGTGCGATGTTCTTCCTCTTCTCCACCTCACTAAACCCTAATCCACTCAAGAATTAGTTTTAGAGGGAAAGTAGGCAAGAAGGAGGCTTAGGAGTGCTCCAAGTTGGCTGTGGCGGCGCTAGGGTTTGAGTTTTTCCAAAGGTATTCGAAATGAGGCCGGGGGTCCCCTTTTTATAGGGGTCCCAAGCCCAATCTGCTGACTTCAGCAAAAGGGCGGACTAGTCCGGCCACTGGCCCGGACTAGTCCGGCCTAGGGGACCACTGACCCCTTTGTCAGGTCCCGACAGCTGACACACTATCGTCACGCTACCCGCCAAACTTCAAATTCAAACGGTCACTTCCAGAACGGACTAGTCCGGTCAACACCGGACTAGTCTGATCTCACACAGAGCCTTCTGCTCCGTGTGAAAACGGACTAGTCTGAGGACCACGGACTAGTCCGGCCCCTAGGGCGGACTAGTCCGGTCCTCCCAGACTTAGCCACAGAAGCACCTTTTCCTAGCCAACCCGGACTAGTCCGGCCCCGCGGGCGGACTAGTCCGTTCTCACTCAGGACCTCTTGGTCCGGTCCAAAACGGACAAGTCCGTGATTTTGGGACTTCATCCCCAAAGCCCACTCACAGCTACACGGACTAGTCCGGTCACAAACGGACTAGTCCGATCTCGGTTAGACCCTTCTGGTCCGGCCGATAACGGACTTGGCCGGCCAGGGGCGGACTAGTCCGGCCTCCTGCACGGACTAGTCCGGCCCTACGGCCAGACCACTCATTCACTCATTTCTTTCATAGGTTTGACCTCTAAACCACTTTGAGCTCCCAAACTTGATCTCAATGCACTTTACACACACACCCTCCTATTACTACGGCTAGTCTAACTCAATCACGCTAGAAACCCTAGTTTCTACGCTTCGAGTTGACTCTGTTTCCTTCCTTTTCCTTTTTGAGGGTTTGCGTCTCCGATTGAGTCTTCACCTGTGCTAAGATCACTTAAGCTCATTAGAGACTTAATTGTCGTCATCAATCATCCAAAACCCACGGGGAACCTAGATGCACTTTCAGCTGCTATGCCCCGTACCTGATGAAGCTCATTGAGACGGTGTCCGGGAAGAAGTTTGTGAAGGATGTGCCTCATAGGCGCCTTGTGCCTCAGAAGCCTTCCAAGCTTCACCGACCGATTTGTGCGGCTGCACCGGCACCAGCAGAGGGAGGACCCAGCTCCTCAAGGAGGAGGTCTGCTCAGCTTCCCAGCTCATCCTTCGTGCCCCAACATCAGCCATCTTGCTCCTCAGGGCTGCTCAAGGTCCTGAAGTCGATCTTCACCGTCTGCCGGTCGACTCACCGCTTGGCAAAGAGGAACCAGAGGGACCTCGCGGCCATCAGGGAGCACCTCCAGCTTCCTCCAGTCGACGACGCCAGCTCAGACGAGGAGCCACCGGAGTTTCCGGAGCTCACCGAGGCGGAAATGGCGTTCTTCACCGGCACCGGCGCCTCTTCCTCAGTACCTCCTGCAGCTCCCGATGACTCCGGCGAGGAGAGCGACTACGAGGAGGAGAGCGGCGACGATGACAGCGACGACGACGAGGAAGACACCGAGTAGACTAGGTCTTAGTGTCCACTTTTCTCCTTTTTGGTGCCTTGATGCCAAAGGGGGAGAAGTATTAGTCTCTAGTGCCTTTTCTTGGACATGGACATGTATCTAATCATATTTTCTATCGTCGTGTGTCTTGTACTTATTTGTTACTCGTTTATGGTTGTTAATGCTTAATGATGTTTATTGATGTTAATGCTTAATGATGTTTATTGATGCCTTATGATGATCGTGCATTTCTTCATTTGTATCATGTTATTGCACACACACGAGCATATAGGCACCCCACGACGATTGAGTGTATATGAGTTGTTTTTATTGTTATTTCAAAAGCTCATATACACTTGAGACTCAAAACTGCTATCAAATCTTATTTTTTTTGAAGACTTTAATTGGTTGTCATCAATCACCAAAAAGGGGGAGATTGTAAGTGCATCTAGGTCCCTTGTCGGTTTTGGTGGATTGATGATGAACCATTAAAGTGCTAATGAACTTGGTTGAGCATGAGCGCAGATCCGAAGTACGGAATGAAGCTTTGAAGAAAGACGGCAAAAGGAGAAAAGCTGTGGCGGAGAAGAATAGAGATAGGGTTTTCTATTTTCTCCTTGAGTCGTAGGAAAAACCGTACTATTAAGAGGGACACGACGCGTAGACACTTAGTGAGTCATTCGGGTGCTCAACCCCTTAATAGAAGATTTTAGCAGGCCCTTTTGTGGCTTGGGCGGACTTGTCTGACTTGTAATGTCAGACATGTCTGAATTCCCCCTGTTGGAATTCGGACATGTCCGAATCTGTAAGTCAGACATGTCCGAATTGGCACTGGAAGGGTTCCAGTGAGAGTTCCAGTGAAGTTTCGGACTTGTCCGAACCTGGGGGTCGGACATGTCCGAGATGGATCTGTTCCCAGGGACTAAGGAAAATTTTCTAAGTCCCAGAGAGTCAGACTTGTCCGAGTTCTATCTGTAGAATTTCAGACATGTCCGAGATTGTTTGTCAGACATGTCTGAAGTGGTTTTGGTCAGACAAGTCTGAAGTGAAAGGCCTGACCTTTAAGGTCAGAAATGTCCGACTTTGTGTCAGACATGTCCGACGTGGGCTGTGTCAAACAGCTCTAATGACTTTTTGGAGTATAAATAGTGGGTGGTTTTGACCCACCAACTATGCCTAACACCCCAGAACAGTTCTGAACGCCCATTTGAACTCAAGAACCTCTCTCCACTTGTTCTTCACCTCTAGAGCCCAAATTCGAATTTTTGGGAGAGTGAAGAGTGCTTTGTGAGTATTGGGAGAAACGGTATGTTGAGGGGTTGAGCAACGTGTGATTCGCTAAGTTTCTTCGTGATTGCGTGTTTGTTGCTCTTGGGGTTCTCCCCTAGACAGTTAGGCGTCGCCCCGCGATTTCTTTGTGATCTCTTGTAATCGGGGAGTTTGTAACAATCTTTGTGATAGTGGAAGATCGGGAGTTGGCCCTTGTGGCAACTCGTGAGGGGAAGGCTAGAGAAGGCCTGGTCCCTTGTGGACTCCTCAACGGGGACGTAGGATCCTTTGTGGTTCCGAACCTCGGGATAAAATTGTTTGTCTCTTGTTGTTCTTTCGTTCTCTCAAGTTTTGATTCTAGTGTTTTTCCGCGTGCTATCTCTCCCTCAGCCTTCTTTCTACTCCATACTTCGTGTAGAACTACTAGAGATCGATATCTCTCACTAGATCGCTTAAAAAATGGATTTTTGGTCTGATCGGGCAGGTAATCTCGGACTTATCCGACCCAGGTCAGACTTGTCCGACTTAGGTCAGACAAGTCCGACTTCTCTGTTTTCATAACTCTGAATTAGGTTTAAATTATCGATTATCGCCTATTCACCCCCCCTCTAGGCCGCCTTTCACTCGGCAGCGCGAGTAGCCATCAACGCCTTCTTCTCCTCCTTCGAGAGCTTCTGCTTCTTTGCGGCCGGCTCCACAATGGCCTTGCCCTTGTTATTCTTGTCACAAGCCATTGCAATGAGACGATGCGCGAGAATGAAGTCGTGTCGAGCGCACGGTCGCGGCCAGGAACCCTAGCGACGAAGGGACGGCGGCTGTAGAGGGAGGCACACGACAATGGTGGAGAGGGTGGTGTGTGCGTGGGGCGGCTGTGCGTGGGGCGGCGACGGTGGTGGAGATAGACGGCAGTGGCGTTGGATGGAAGAGGCGGTGTTGCGGATGGCGGCAGCGGCGCGGCTGTGGATGGCAACGACGCTTTTGCTGCTGTGTTGCGGCGGCGGCCGGAGTGCGGCGGCGGCGACCGGAGGGCGGCAGCGGCGCAGGGCGAGAGGAGCGGCGGCAGTGGTGAAGTCGCGGGTGAGTCGGTATCAGGGAGAGAGAAGGGAGGAAGGCGAGGCGGCGTTTAAATAGTGGGTCCCAAACCCTAGCCGAAAATTTAACACCGGATGGACCGACGTTAAATGTTAGAAGCATCGGTCGAGTGGCACAGTAAAGGTATTCAAAAAGGTGTCGTTGACACTGGATGGACCGACGTGTAAAGAGATAGCATCGGTCGAATGTCACAGTAAGGGTATTCAAAAAGGTGCCGTTGACACCGGATGGTCCGACGTGGAAGGGAATATCATCGGTGGAATTCATCACAGTTCCAGAATTGTGAACACCGGATGGACCGATGTTTTTCCAAATGAACGCGTCGGTTGATTTGTGTTGCTGACTGGTCTGACTCTTGGCTTTTGAACACCAACTGATCCGATGATGGTCTGACCTGAGCATCGGATAATCCTATGACTACAAAACAGCAACATCACATGTATGTCCTTTGACCAAACAAACAAACAATGAGAAACACATGTCTTAGGACTTTTTGGGCAACCCCTTACCCTTCAAAAATACTAATATGCCAATAACTTGGCTAAGCCTTAAAGCGAATAGAACACCGAGGAAAACGGGAAGGAAATTATCCAAATAAAATGTAAGGCCCATGCTTTGTGAGCTAGAGTATGAAGACTTTTATCTCTTTAAAGCATGTTCATCTAGGCATTAACACACATAACATTTTGTTCTTTCCACCACATATGAGTTGAGATATTGCATTTCAAACAAGTCTCTTTCTCATGAGGTTGGTTCCCCTTTGTGACAATCTACCGTCTGCAATGCCAAACATTTTATAATGCAAGAAATTACAAGTCTATATGGCAGGCATCATGCAAGGCATAAAATAAATCTATCTTGCCAAATTTGAACCTTTCAAAGGCTTCTTCAGGGAGAGCCACTCTCCAAGCCTTGGGAGAAACCCAAAAGAACCTCCATCCCAAGCTAACCCTTACTCACCCCTATCCTTTGAGAGTTAGGCAAGACCTATATGAAGTGCATTCTTACATGGCGTTCGTTGCATCTAGCACATTTAACTCACTTCTTAGCCTAGAAAAAGTTTTCTCATCAAGTGTTTTAGTGAAGATATCTGCCAATTGTTCTTCGGACCTAACACCTCGCAATGAGATGTCTCCCTTAGCTTCATGGTCCCTCAAGAAATGATGGCGAATATCAATGTGCTTAGTGCAGGAGTGTTGAACGGGGTTTTTAGCTATCTTAACCGCACTTTCATTGTCACAAAGGAGAGGCACACAACCAAGTTTAATACCAAAGTCCAAAAGGGTTTGTTTCATATAAAGAATTTGGGCACAACATGCACCGGCCGCAATATATTCCGCTTTCGTCGTGGACAAGGCGACGGAATTTTGCTTCTTGCTAGACCAAGATACTAGGGAACGCCCAAGCAAGTGGCACCCACCGGAGGTACTCTTGCGATCCACACGGCATCCGGCAAAGTCCGAATCCGAGTATCCCAAGAGGTGGAATTTTGCACCTTTAGGGTACCACAAGCCCACACTAGGGGTATGCTTAAGATACCTAAGTATCCTAAAGACCGCCTTCCTATGCGATTCTTTAGGTGCTGCTTGAAAGCGAGCACACAAGCATACACTAAACATGATATCGGGCCTAGATGCGGTAAGATAAAGCAATGAACCAATCATAGAATGGTAGTTAGATTGGTCAATATGTTTACCATCCTTATCCGCGTCGAGATGACAATTTGTTGCCATTGGAGTGCTTCTTGAGCTACAATCTCCCATCTCAAATTTCTTCAAGAGGTCCTTGGTATACTTCTCTTGATAGACGAAGGTCCCCTCTTGAAGTTGCTTGATTTGGAATCCAAGGAAGAAGTTGAGCTCTCCAATCATTGACATCTCGAATTCCCACGCCCTAGGTGCTTGCTTGAGCCCGTAGAGCGCCTTGTGCAACCTATACACATGATTAGGATTCCTCGGATCTTCAAACCCGGGAGGTTGTTCAACATAAACAAGCTCGTTAATGTAACCATTAAGAAAGGCACTTTTCACATCCATTTGATAAAGTCTAATATTGTGATGTGATGCAAAGGCAAGAAGTATATGGATGGCTTCTAGCCGGGCGACCGGAGCAAATGTCTCCCCAAAGTCTAGTCCTTCAACTTGCGAGAACCCTTTGGCCACAAGTCTTGCCTTGTTGTGGACCACAACGCCATTCTCGTCTTGGTTGTTGCGGTACACCCACTTTGTTACGATGACGTTCTTTTCCTTGGGTCGCTCCTCCAACACCCAAACTTCATTGCGGATGAAGTTGTTGAGTTCTTCTTGCATGGACATCACCCAATTTGGGTCTTGGAGTGCTTCCTCAATGTGAGTGGGTTCTACACATGAAACAAACGAGTAGTGCTCACAAAATGAAGCGAAATGGCGAGAACGTGTACTTACACCCCTTGACGGATTTCTGATGATTTGGTTCATCGGATGCGCCTTGGAGATGCGTCCATGCCTCATAAGTGGTTGCAAAGCACTTGACGATGGTGATGCGTGTTGCTCCTCTTGTGGTTGGACTTGATCATGGACTTCTTCTTCTTCTTGATGTTGTTGGGCTTGTGAGTCTTGAGTTGGCAATGGATCATCCTTCTCTTCTTCGTCAACTTGAGGCGCCATAGAGGTGTTGTTGTTGGAACTTGAAGCTCCCCCTTGATCATGGCTCTCCTCAACTTCAGGCTTGATGTCTCCAATGGTCATGTTCTTCATGGTTTCTCGTAGAGGCTCATCATCTATTTCATCATGACCAAAACTCTCCTCTTGGGAGCCATTAGTCTCATAAAACTCAACATCACAACTTTCCTCAACTAAACCGGAGGTTTGGTTGAATACTCGATATGCTTTTGAGTTTGATGCATAACCAAGGAATATACCAACATCACATCTTCTTTCAAACTTATCGAGCCTTTTCTTGTGGTAGATGTAGCACTTGCATCCAAAGACTCGAAAGTAGGAGATGTTGGGCTTTCTCCCAATGAGAAGCTCGTACGGGGTCTTTTGAAGTAGTCGATATAGGTAGACCCTATTTGCGGCATGGCACGCCGTGTTGATTGCTTCGGCCCAAAACTTCTCCGACGTGCCGTAGTCATCAAGCATTGCTCGTGCAAGAGTGATGAGAGTCTTGTTCTTCCTCTCAACGACACCATTTTGTTGAGGGGTGTATGTGACCGAAAACTCATGCTTCACGCCTTAACGGTCACACCACTCCCCAATGTTGTAGTTCTTGAATTCGGTGCCATTGTCACTCCAGACTTTTATGATGGGAAGTTGAAATTCCCTTTGAGCGCGGTTGGCGAAGGTCTTGAACACTTCCGGAGTTTCACTCTTGTCACCTAGAAATAAAGTCCATGCATAGCGAGAGTAGTCATCAACTATAACAAGACAATAGAGGTTACCGCCAAGGCTTTGATATGTGGACGGTCCGAAGAGGTCCATGTGGAGTAGTTCAAGTGGCTTGGAGGTTGACACCATTGTCTTCATCGGGTGGTGTGAAGCAACTTGCTTCCCGACTTGACAAGCGCTACAAAGCTTGTTCTTCTCAAATGTAACATCCTTCACGCCGGTCACCATCCCAAGCTTGAATGACTTCTTGAGTTTGCTCATCCCTATGTGCGCTATGCGTCGGTGCCATAGCCAACCCAAGCTTGTCTTAGTGAAAAGACAAGTGGTCAAGCTAGCATTCTTGTTGGAGAAATCTACTAGGTAGAGGTGTCCATGCCGAAATCTTTTGAAGACTATGTCTTGGCTTGTTTCACTACTCACAACAATATCATTTTTGCTAAATGTGCATGTTAGTCCAAGATCACATAGTTGAGCAATAGAAAGTAAATTAAAACTAAGTGACTTAACGTACAAAACATTAGAAATAGATAAGTCATTTGAAATAGCAATTTTACCTAACCCAATTACCTTTCCCTTAGAGTTATCACCAAAGGTGACTTGTTCATGATTGCCGGGGTTTTCTGTGGTGGTGAACATACCATCATTGCCGGTCATATGTTGGGTGCACCCGCTATCGAGTACCCAATGCTTTCCTCCGGCTTTGTAGTTCACCTACACACATGAATTCAATTTTTAACTTTAGGCACCCAAGCCAACTTAGGTCCTTGTATGTGTGATACAAGTGTCTTTGGGACCCAAAGTTGCTTGGGGAGCTTCCCATTCATGCCCTTCGTGTCTTTGCCGATGAACCTAGCCTTCACCTTGCCATCTACTTTACTTAAGAGATAATAACGATCATTGAAAGTAGATTTGTAATTAATAGGCAACTTTGGAGAAGGTCGGTTAGGAAGAGGACACTCCCTTGTGTGGTGACCGGTGACCTCACAATGTTGGCAATAAGAACCAACTTACTTGATGAAGCTTGTTCTAAGCTTCGGTGAGGGGACCTTTCCTTTGTTAGGCACCAGGAAGGATCCAAGTCCTCTCTTGTTGAAGGCCTTTGCTTGTTGGAAGAGTATTTCCTTGTGTTTGACTTCCCCTTTTGAAAGTCTAGCCACACTAGTGCGGATACTCTCAATTTCTTCCAACAAGTCCTTCTCCCTAGCATTTGCTTTCAAAGGCAAAGACTTGTTCAAGGCATTAGTGACATGAGAAGTAATGGATATCCTATCATTAAGAGTTTGTTTCTTTATATTTTTCAACTCTTGATCAAGCACGTCATGAGCAAGGTTAAGTGTTTGATGTTCTTTTATTAGCTTGTTGTGCTCTCCCAAGAGTGTTTGGTGTTCCAAGTTAAGCTCATACTTATCTAACTTGACTTTAGCCTTATCTTCCTCAATTTGCTTGACATGGGATTTGATCGTGTCATGCTCTTTAAGTATGCTTTCATACTTGTCAAGCAAATCGAGGTTAGCACTCTCAAGTCTAGCACGAGTTTCTTCAAGAGCTTTAACATTACTCTTTTCCCCCTTAATGATAGCATGATATTCATTTATCAAAGAAGTTAAATCATCGGGGGAAAGCTCATCATCACTAGAGTCGTCACATACCTTGGTGTTACCTTTCACCATGAGGCACATGGGCAGGGAATGAATAGGTGAGTCATCATTGTTGGCAATGGCGAGGCCAGCCAAACTTTCTTCTTCCGCTTCACTCTCTTCATCACTTGTTTCTTCGTCGGTGACCCATTCATTTTCCTCACACATGAACACCTTTTGTGGGCCATTTCTCTTCTTTGGGAAGAGTCTTGCCTTCTTTCCCTTGTCATGTTTCCTCGGTTTGGCCTCTTCTTCATCATCATCACTTTCTTCAAGCTTGTGATGCTTGCTCTTGTGGTTCTCTCTTCTTTTGTCCGGTTTTGGACAATCATAGGAGATGTAGCCTTGATCACCACAATTGTAGCAAGTCTTGTGATCATCTCTTCTTGGTAGAAACGCTTTCTTCTTGGGATCAAATGTGTATCCCTTCTTAGTAATCTTGGAGTTCAAGCGTGAGAACTTTCTCATCATTAATGCAACCTCATCATCATCATCTTCTCTTGATGCTTGCTCTTCTTCACTTGAGCTAGGCTCAACCACCTTCTTCTTCTTGAGGCTTGTTTTCTTGGTGGAGGCCTTTAGAGCAATTGTTTTTGAAGATGATTGCCCCATCATTCCAAGTACACTCATCTCATGAGCGTGAATTTCTCCAATGAGCTCTGAAACTTCAATGTGGTCAAGAGACTCCTTTTTAAGCATGGAGTTGATGATGTTGTACTTTGGCTTGGGAAGGAGCATGAGGATCTTGCAGTTGATGAGTCCCTTGCCAAGAGAAGCAATGTCAAGAGCATTAATTTCTTCAATAAGTACATTCAAGCGAGAGAACATCTCATTGACATTTTCATGAGGTAGCATCTTAAATTCATCATATTTTGCCTTAAGCATGTGATATTTAAGTTCCTTGACTCGAGAAGAACCCTCATGAATCTCTATTAAGCAAGCCCAAATTTCACAAGCTTTTTCTTTGCTAGCAATCCTAGCAAACACATCTTGACTAATACATTCATAGATTGCATTCCTAGCTTTAGCGTCCCATTTAATTTGATCACCAACATAGTTGTGTTCTCCAAACCCCGCGTGGATCGTTCCCATACTTCGGGAGCAATAGCCTCTAGATAAGCGTGCATGCGTGCTTTCCAACAGGCAAAGTTCTTGCCCTCGAAGATAGGAACCGAACCCCCAACCTTGGCCATTTTAGCTCTCTAGCGGTAAAGCCAGAATGATCCTATGAGCAACCTCGCTCTGATACCAATTGTAAGGATCGAATGCCCAAGAGGGGGGTGAATTGGGTTTTTTTTCAAAAATCTAAGCAATAAAACTTAATTCCTAAAAGCCCAATTCCCTACGAAAATGATCTATGCATTGAAGTAAATAGCAACTTCGCGGTATATAAAATGCATAAATGTAAGGGAGAGGAAGAGGATGCAAACTCCCGAGGAGACACGAGGATTTATCCCGTGGTTCGGCAAGATCGTCAAGATCTTCCTACATCCACGTTGTGGCACCCACCAAAGGGTATAGCCACACCCAAGTCACCGAGACTAGGGATCTTCACTATTCTTCTCCGTTCGCCAACCTCGGCAAGGTGCAGCTCAAGCCTTGTACAACTTCGATCTTCCAGGCTTCCACAATCCTCTTGGCAAGCTCCGGAAGTCTCTCTCAGTTACAAACACCAAGGGACACTCCCTTAAGGCTCTCAATACCCTAGAGATTCCACTCACCAAGAATGGAGGCACACAAGCTCTCTCTCTCTAGCTAGTTCTAGACTATCTCTTGGTGTGTAAGTGATCTAAATGATGTAGAAGTGATCGCTCTTGGTCTTGAATGCTTGTGGATGTGTAGATTATGTCTGGTGATCAAGACTTGTCGATTTTATAGGTTTAGGGGGTATTTATAGCCAGCCTCCACGAAATAGCCGTTGGAAAAGTAGGCTGACAGAACTTTTCTGTGAACACCGGATGATCCGATGTCTCCCCTTTAGTTATCATCGGTCAAGTTCACTTTAACTGACGTCATTATGTCAGATATGACCGTTGCTAGACCGATGTTGCACTCGTCTTCTCATCGGATGATCCGGTGGCTCTTCCTCCAGAATTGGCTCAAACTTGATGCTTACTGGAGTGATTGACCGATGTGTATATTTTTGTACATCGGATGATCCGGTGCTACTCTTGGACCAAGGATATTGCAAACTGTACTGATAGACCGATGTAGCTTAGCCTTTAACATCGGATGATCCGGTGAGTGCTTTGTTCTGAGGTCTTCTTCTTCAGCTGAACCAACTCGACCGATGTGTTGTTCTCTGGAAACATCGGTTGATCTGGTGAGTTGATTTTGTTTGCTTCGAGTTGTTTCTAAGTGATTCTTTTGAACTTTGCTCGATTGACCTCTTAGACATTTGTTGGAAATGTACTTCTGAAGATTGTCAAGCATTAAGTGTCATCAATTGTGGTTGAATGACTTTGACATAAGAGATTTTACATCTTATCTTCATATCATTGATTTGATCTCATAAAGTGATTGTATATGGGTCTTCCAATGATTAGTAGTTGATATTGATGTTCATATAAATTTTGTTTGATTGAGTGATATGGGAGACCTTGCATCCACAAATTCATAAGTAAAATCCAATGGTTGTCATTAATCACTGAAACCATACCTCATGGGGGCCTAGATGCTTTCAACAGATCAAAATTGTGTAAATCTCAAAGATAGATTTGACGAAACCTAAGACTTCCCTTTGAAAATTTATTATATTTTACATTAGTTTTACATATATAATATGCACATAGGATATATCACTTGATAGTTTTGCAAAAAAACATGGAGGAGAAATATGTATATCCCATATGCTACTACTACGTAAATTAGGGGTGGGCAAATAAACCGATACCGAAAAACCAAAACCGAAAAAACCGAGACCGAAACTGAAAAGACCAAAATATCGGGTATCGAGTACTTTTCGGGTAGCAAATATAAATAACTAAAAAATAAATGTCGGGTTCGGGTACCACTCTCGGGTAACTAAAATAACCGAATAGTCGGTCCATCAAATAATAAGTTAAATTATGCGTGCTAAACTATGAACAATTCAAATTTAGATATTTTATTTTCAAGTTGTGATGTGTGAAGTTGTTGGATTTAAATGTTTATTTTTTATTTTTCATTTGTCAATTTATAATAAATTACCTTATGGGATTAAATTTATCAATCTTATTAAATTTGTGCAAATATGACATGGATATAATGTATAATTTGGATATATCGGGTAGGACCAAAGACCGAACCGGAAATCTATGGATGAATGATCGCAGGGATTCTCCTCCTTTTTGCACGACTGCAAAAAGGTCCAGTTCGGTGCCTGGTCGGGTGTATGAACTCCCAAAGTTGGCGGTGAACTGCCGGCACAGCTCCTCCCAACTGTTGATGGAGTTGGGTGGAAGGCTCATAAACCAGGACCGGGCGGTCCCAGTTAAAGCCACTGGAAAATAATTGGCCATTACAGCCTCATTTCCTCCAGCTGCTAGGATAGCAGTGGAGTAAATCTGAAGAAATTCAACGGGATTAACGGTCCCGTCAAACTTCTTCGGCAGGTGAGGCCGGAATTTCTGTGGCCACCAGACCATACGTAGATGCATGGCCAGGGCCGAACAGCCTCCTCCTACTCCTTCAGGAGCAGGAATGTCTTGAGCTTTTCGTCTTTCACGAGCACGCTCGATATAGACTCGGCCGTCTTGTTGACGGTATCGGCGATCAAGCTCCGCCCGAAGGTCATGAGTTGAAAGCCTTGATACCATGTGAGTGCATCGTGCCCTGGAGGGCAACGACGTCACCTACTGTGATGCAGCACGTCTCCTGTTGTTGGAAACGTGCGGACCAAGTCTGCCAGACAAGGTCCGTCGCTGCGATGGAGCCCGTCCTGAAGGAGGAGGACCCTGGTTGCTGATGCGGTCGGCTGCTGCTGCAACCAAGTGTTCCACATTGGCCCTCCACTGCTCCATTGCATCCCAGGATGCATCCGGAGGTGGTGGGCGTTGAAGGATAGCACGTGCTGCATGAAGTGCGTGTTCGGGGTTGTCAAGATTCACCGACGCAGTGATTGACGCCAGTGCACCATCGCGCTGACCAGCTTGATTTGCTGGTGGAGGCGGCGGTGGTGGAAGTGTGACTCCTGCTGGAACTGTGGTTACTGCTGGTGGCTGCATATTGGAGGGAGTACCCCCAACAGCTTGAACAGCGGGATGACCATTGGATGATCCAGCGGCTGAGTTCACCATTCTTGAAATCTCAGGTGCCCCCTACCTGGCACGCCAACTGTCGGTGGTTATGATCCGGCAGATCTCCCGACACTACTAAAGTGTTAGAGGAGTTTGAGGTTCAGTGTGGGCGCGTGGAGATACAAGAAGGTGAAGTGTTATGTGACACAAGAGACACGAAGGATTACGTGGTTCGGGTCGCCTGAGCGTAATACCCTACTCCACGGGGTGTGTTGATGTTGTATTGGATGTATGAGCTCAACATGAGATGATAATGTAGAGTGAGCGTGTTTTCCGTGTGTCCCCCTATGTATCGTCGGCATGTCCTTTTATAGTACAAGGGCAGGCCGTTACAAGTTAGCCTGGCCCGACATGTGGCCCCAGCGGTTACTAATATTGATACACATTCAACACGTTTAATTGCTCTTAATGACCGAGTTACGGTCTTTGAAAGCACCGTTACTGGTAATTAAGGTTGTCCGATCGTGTGTCATTAATATAGTATTAATGACACTTAATCGGGTATTGAAGTCCTTGATTCCCCTTCGAAGATCCGGAGCCGTTGTGAAGTCTTCCGGAGGTTAGAGGCTGAAGATCCGTCGGTTGGACACGTGGCAGCTCCGGAGCATACTGTGGGGAACAGATAGGTCCGGAGCTACCTGACACGTGTCAGTTCTGGAGCTTCCCTCGGTTTGGGGTTAGGTCCGGGGGTGCCGCTATGGTACATAGCCCGGAGCTTCCCCCTTGTGGGTGGTAGCTCCGGTTTGATAGTACACGTGGCGACCCTGGGACTAACCATGTTGGAGAAGTGGGTCCGGTAATGTCTGACATGTGGGCCTCCGAAGGTTTTCAAATCAAGTAGATGACATTCCCTTGAGATCTTTGCAATCCCAAGGGGTATATGGTACCCAGGGTACCGACAGCGGCACCCAGGCACAACTCATATTTTATAAGGTACTACCCCCGTCTTAAAAAATTTGTCGCTTTGTAGTTCAAAAATGAACTACAAAGCGACAAACTTTTTGAGACGGAGGGCATGTAGATGAATCAAGACCAGACGTATGTCGATCTTAGAGCAACTCAGTGGATCCATCAGCAGATTAGGAGTTGGAGGATGGTGTAACTTCCTTCAACTTAGGTGAACTAGTTGTCAGTAACTGACCACTTAAACTTGGATATGCTAGATTAAACTAGCTGAAATAATCTCAAACCGAGGCCCCTTGTAGATCCAGGGCCCTGTGCGGTTGCACAGCTCGCACATGTCTGTGCTCGGGCATGGTGGAAGGGGTTTAATGAAAAGATGTAATAACCATAGGATGTATAGATCCAACAGATGACAATCTTTGATTACACAATTACACCAAAACTTTAATTGCATGTAGCGCTGTCAACGAGTCGAACTCGAGCAAGTTTGTTTCTACCATATATAAAAATTGTGTCCCATAGAACATTTTTAATAGAGTTATATAGTTTAGTTAATCATACGCACATATCATAACGGCAACAACAAATGAGCTTACTCGAACTTTTCGAGCGAGCGATTTTGACAAGCTGTGAACGATTTGTCCCACCTCGGAAAGTTGAGATCATTGCAATGAGAATATAAGGCAACGCGCGCTATTGTAGTCAGACATTCGATTGAAAAAAGATGTCATACAAGATTTCAATGGAGGCGTTTGATTTCAACGGAGCTTGCCCAGTTGAAATCAAACGGCTCCATTGAAATCAAACGGGGCGTGTATAAGGCATGTACGGGGTGGATGTTTTTTTAGATAAAGCCTTGGGCCCTTTCTGTGTCAAATTAAAAATTGTCAGTAAAGCCGATAGGACACGTCGAGCCGTTGCGACAACCGAGAGGGATGGAAACTGCAGTTTTTTATAAGCATAATTTTTCCCTGCATACGCTGGGCCCTCTGTGTGTCAAATTAAAATTTTCTCCTTTTATCGGAAAACATCTCCTTTAACGACGCACCGGAGAGCAAGTGCATACCGTTCTCAGATGGTGCCACACGTACTTCCTTCTCGTGTCTTCAATCGTCATTCCCTGATCATGGCACCATCTATATACCATTGGCCCCAACATAACACTGGCCCAATGCCCCTATGCACGGTGTAATCATTACCACTACTCCTATACCCGGTGTCTGTAACGAATTCGTGCGAGCGATTTTGACAAGCTGTGAACGATTTGTCCCACCTCAGAAAGTTGAGCTCGTTGCAACGAGAATATAAGGCAACGCGCGCTATTGTAGTCAGACATCCGATTGGAAAAATATGTCGTACAAGACTCAACCACGTTTCTTTCGACATCGTCCGCTCGCCCGGTCGAAGTCAAATGGAACGTGTATGAGGCGTGTACCGGGAGGATGTTTTTTTATATAAGCTCTAGGCCCTTTCCGTGTCAAATTAAAAAACTGCCAGTGAAGCCGATGGGACACGTCGAGCCGTTGCGATAACCGAGAGGGATGCAAACCGCGGTTTTTTATAAGCATAATTTTTCCAAGCATATGTTGGGCCCTTTCCGTGTCAAATTAAAATTTTCTCCTTTTATCGAAAAATATCTCCTTTAACGATGCTAAATTTCCCCTTTCATCGGAATACCACCCCCATTATTGCTAAATTTACTTATTTAGATTACAAATTGCCAGAGCCAGAGACGTGCGCCCGTACATGGGCTCACGCGTCATGGGGACGAACACCAAGCGTTCCAGCGCAGTTTCGGCCCAGGAATACAAAGTGACTCAGCGCAGTTTCAGCCCACGAATAACAAGCGGCCCAGCGCAGTGTTGGGCTTACTCTGATAGCTTCACGTACGCTTTGTCCTGGTTGCCTCCCCTCTGAACCCTTTGATCCATAACGGCCCCTCTCTCAATTGCACGAAACGCGCCTGGAGGAGCATCTGTCGGCTGCCACGCTCTTGGAGGAGCATCCGCCGGCAGCCACGCTCTTGGAAGAGCATCCACCATCCACCGGCGTGGAGGAGCATCCGCCGGCCGCCGCACGTGGAGGAGCAATAGCGCTAGGTACAATTGCTTACATAATGTTATTGTAGTTCAATATCCTCTTACGAATACGCTGATTGAGTTGTAGGAAGCGATGTCAGAAGATAAGACATGGATGGGAAAAGACAGGCATACGAAGGAGTGGCAGGATGGAATGAAGTCATTTTTAAATTTAGCATTCCAGGGCACTCGTGAAGAAGAAACTAAGGCTTGTCCTTGCACGAAATGTCGTAATATTTGCCACAGGAGACGCAAGGAAGTTCATCTTCACTTGCTTCGTAATGGGATGTCATTTGATTATACTTGTTGGGTACACCATGGAGACAAACGAGTTGAGAAAAATATTGCTGAGCAATAAGCAAATAATGAGGAGATAATTTCTGATGATGCTGCTATGGAAAATATGATGTCCAATCTTCTTAGAGGCACTAGTGATCATGGTGGTACTTCAACAGATGTTGATGATCCAGAAAATGCTATAAACCAGCAGGAGCCAACTCGGTGTGGAAAGGCATTCTATGACTTATTAAATGATGCCAAAAAGGAGTTGTATCCAGGTTGTGAGAAGGTGACCCAATTATCCTTCATTGTCAGGTTGTACCAAATAAAGTGTTTAACTGGTTTGAGCAAAAAAACGTGTGAGTTGATCCTTGAACTATTCTCATATGTGCTTCCAGAGGGCCATTGCATTCCTAATACACTTGATAAAGTTCAGAAGGTTGTTCATGACCTCAGGCTGACCTACCAAAAAATCGATGCATGTGTAAATAACTGTGTGTTATTCCTGAAGGACTATTCTCTGCTAGATCGATGCCCAAAATGTGGTGAATTAAGATGGAAAAATAGTACTGGTGGGGATACAAGAGAGGCTTTACCATGTGGAAAAGCCAAGAAGCTTGTAGCACACAAGATTCTATAATACTTCCCTCTTATTCCCCGTCTTCAAATGTTTTATATGGCAGAATCAACGGCATAAAACATGCGCTGGCACAAAGAAGAACATATTGATGATGGAATATTATGCCATCCTGCAGATTCGAAAGCATGGAAGCATTTTGATAGCATTCACCCAAATTTCTCATCTGATCCTCGCAACATAAGACTTGGGCTAGCATCTGATGGTTTCAATCCTTTTGGAGTAATGAATGTTTCTTACAGTATATGGCGTGTGGTTCTAATCCCTTATAATCTACCACCTTGGTTGTGTATGAAGCAACCTTACTGGTTGATGTCAATGATAATTCCTGGGCCAAAGTAAACTGGAAACAACATTAATGTGTATCTGCAGCCTTTGATTGATGAGCTACTGAAATTATAGTCTGATGGTGTTGAAACATACGCCAGTTCAAAGGAAGAGACATTTCTCATGCGAGCTTCTATATTGTGGACAATAAATGATTTTCTAGCATATGCAATGCTATGTGGATGGAGCACAAAAGGTAGGCTAGCATGTCCATACTGACATGTAAACACTGACACCTTGTGGTTGAAACATGGACGAAAGTATTGCTACATGGGTCATCGTCATTTCCTACCTCAGGATCACCGGTGTTGTCGGGACAAAGCTTCTTTCAACAACAAAATAGAGAATAGAGAGGCTCCAACATCACTCTCTGGTCACGAAGTACTCCAACAATATGAGACTTTTGATCAAGTGAGTTTTGGACAGACAAATAATAAGAGAAAGCACACTGAGGAAGATAGGTGGCATAGTTGGAAGAAGAAAAGTATATTTTTTCAGCTCCCGTATTGGAAGACATTGCTAATAAGGCATCACTTGGATGTCATGCACATTGAGAAAAATATTTGTGATAGCATATTGGGGACATTGCTTAATATGGATGGTAAAACAAAAGATAGTCTACAAGCTCGTTTTGATATGCAGGAAATGGGTATACAGCCAAAGCAACATCCGGTGGGTATGAAAGGGAAGTATGATTGTTCATCAGCATCATATACTTTGCAAAAAGATCAGAAGACCACCTTGTGCATGTTTTTGGCGGATGTGAAAGTGCCTGATGGTTATGCCTCAAACATCAAGAGAAGTGTGGACATAACAGCACGTAAGGTATCAGGTCTAAAAACTCATGACTGCCATATTATATTTCAGAAGTTGCTTCCTATTGCAATACGTGACATATTGCCTGAAAAGGTTGTTGAACCTTTAATTGAGTTTAGCAGGTTCTTTTCTGGAATTTGTTCTAAAGAATTGGCGGAACCAGATTTAGATAAGATGATTGAACAATTTCCTGAAACAATTTGTAAGCTTGAGATGTTGCTTCCTCCTGCTTTCTTTGATATCATGGTACATCTTCCAATCCATCTTGGCGAAGAAGCTCGCTTGGGTGGACCTGTTTCTTACAAATGGATCCAATTGAGAGGTACCTTGGTACATTGAAGAGGTATGTACGTAACAGAGCTCACCTGGAGGGTTCTATAGCTGAGGGATATATTATGGAAGAGTGTATGACTTTTTGTAGCCAGTTTTTGGATAACATCAGCACCAAGCTTAATAGGTCAGAACGTCATGAAGCTGCAACTAGGAATGAACCTTCTCTCGAGTCTAATATATATTACAGAAGTTGATAATTCTAAAAAAAGGTTTAAAATAGGGCCAGCTTACTATGGTGGAACTACATAACATCAGGCATTATATTATTTCTAATGTTGAAGAGGTCGCTCCATGGATCAAGTACGTATAACACTCAGATGTTCTATACTATATTGGATCATTCTTATTGTAGATGGCTAATTTAATTTTGTACCCTTTTCAGTGAGCATTTTGAAGAGCTGAAAAAGATTCATTCTCGTGATGTTGAAAAACGCTATAGAGATGAGTTTGTTTATTGGTTTCAGAAATGAGTAAGTACATGCAAGTTTTTACTTTGATGAAATATTGAAGAAATATCGGTTCTGAAGTTGGTTTATTGATGACCCCTTTTATACTAATTAATGTGTACAGATTACGACATTACACAAAGAAGGCAAAGTAACCAATTATTTGTATGCATTATCTAGAGGACCTGATTGTCGGGCACATTTTTTAGTCGATCATTCATAAATGGTTTCTTCTTTCAAACAATAGAGGTGGAAAAAGATTTACGGACGCATAAAAGTGTTGTTGTTGTTCGGGATGGTGATCATGAGTGGTATGGAGTAATCAAGAAAATGATTTATGTTGATTTTGAAAAAATCAAGAGGTTCCGTTATTTGAATGTGAATGGTTTGATCGGCCTCGTTCCGGTCAGAGCCAAAGCAGAGGCTACAAAATGGATCGATACGGAATGATAGATGTTGACACTATTATTTCTCAATTTAAGTATGAGCCTTACATTCTAGCCACCCAAGCAGAACAAGTTTTTTATGTTAGAAGTGTGAAGCAACCTAAATGGGCTACAATTTTTAAAATGAAGCCACGAAACCTTTTTGCCATGCCCCCTGGAGACAGTGAAAATAATATCACTGAGACGATGGAGGCTGAGACATTATTTGATGGTCGACGACTTACTCATATAAATGAGGATATGACCGCATGGGATAGGAATGACATTGACGGAGCAACCGGCGATGCTTCCGCTCTTTCAAATGAAGATGACGACGATGATGATACATATATCAATGATGGTATTGTACCTCCAATATTGGGGGAGGGCGGCGAAGATGATGATTTTTTATATAGGTATATGTATTGTGTGAGCTAGCTGTACGTGAACTATGTAATGCAACGTTCGTGTTCCGTAGCGATAGATCTTAACACCACCAACCAGTATTTTGTGGCAACCTATTCTAATACAATGATTGTGTTTCATGACGATAGATCCTATCGCCATGAACTTGTGAATCGTGGCATAACTTCCTAATGCAACGTTTGTGTTTCGTGGCGATAGATCCTAACGCCACGAACTGGTGAATCATGGCAACAGATTCTAATGCAACGATCGGGTTCCGTGGCGATAGATGCTAATGCCACGAACTATTTAATCGTAGCAACAGATCCTAATGCAACGATCGGGTTCCGTGGCGATAGATGCTAATGCCACAAACTAGTGAATTGTGGCAACATAATCTAATGCAACGATCGGGTTCTGTGGCGATAGATGCTAATGCCACGAACTAGTGAATCGTGGCAATATATTCGTGGCGATAGAACCTACTGCCACGAACTAGTGAATCGTGGCAATAGATCCTAGTGCAACAATCGTGTTCTGTGGCGATAGATGCTAATGCCACAAACTAGTGAATCGTGGCAACAGATTTGTGGCGATAGATCCTAATGCCACGAACTAGTGAATCGTGGCAACAGATCCTAGTGCAACGATCGTGTTCTGTGGCGATAGATGCTAATGCCATGACCTAGTGAATCGTGACAGCAGATTATCCACCTCACATCTTCGGCTCAGCATCTGGAGCTTCAACAACTTCCGACTCAAGGGTCGGAACTTCAAGTACCACCGACTCGATTGTCGGGGCATCAATGACTTCCGACTGAAGAGTCAGAGCTTCTGGCACCACAGGTTCATCTACCGGCTCAGTAGCAACTTTTGGCACAGCGACCGGAGCCTCAATTACCTCCGGCGTTGATGTCGGAGCTTCCACCATCTTTGTGTCCTGTGTCGGAGCTTCAGTCGCTGGTGACGCCGTTACTGGAGCGTTTTCATGCATGTCTCCCCCGTGGTGCGGCGCTACCACGGGAGTCTCTGGCGATGACATTGTATCTAGATCCATGACAGCTAGTGCTGGAGATGTCGTGACCTCAGCCACCACTTGAGGAGGCACGGGGTTGAAGCTGGAACTTTCGTCCTCACTGTTTTGGCCGTTGCAACAGAGGTCAGAGCTTTAGACCCCGTCTTTGATGCCCTGTAGTAAAAAAATTGGAAGATTCAAAGCATGACAAAAATAAGAGTGGCAAATCAAGGTGAAAAAGCGAAGCTTACCTTGGGAAGCTACCGCTCCAATCGGCGCGGAACTTCTTCGCCGGAGGCTTAGAGCCGAAACTTGTTGTGGTTGGCACGAGGGGGGGGCTCCGGAATGTCGCCCGGAGCCTTCCGTCGTCGTTGGTGTTGCCGTAGCTGAGGTCTTCCTTGGCTGGGAAGGACTATTGGACCTAGAGCCCGTAGCTGGAGTCGGAACCGAAGTCGACTGTACAGAACTAGCGCCTCTCGAGGACGCTTGCACTGGAGGAGGTGTCGCCACAAAAGATCTCCCTCGTCGGGGAGAAGGGGCAGTTGTAGGTGGAGCAGACCTGATAGAGCTCCCATCAGCGTGCCTCAGCTTCCTCTTTCGGTTGGAAGATTTGGCTAGCTCCTTGCCCTTGCCCTTGCCGACATCATCAACTTTTCGGCTCGGTGTAGGGGTGACCACCTCCTCGGAAGCTCCGGGTATTATAACCCTAGAGACCCTACGCTTATCCACCTCACCGAGGTCATCTAGCATCAGCATCTTCCTCCGGAGCTCCTTGCTGATCTCTGGAATCATGTTTAGAGGAAGGAAAGCAGCCGGCAGAGCTAATGCATCATCAGTGATAGACTCGTGCTGAAATTTCTTGATATGGAGCTTCAAAGCTTCGTCATCCAAGTTGGATTTCAAACCGGTTTCAACCCGACCATCATCCATCACACTGTTGAAAGCCCAGGCGAGCTTCTTCCTCCTCCTCAGCGGAGCCCACCTATTCACCAAGAAATTTCCGAGTACCATCTGGGGGGTCACTCCACCCTCAACACATTCTCGAATTCTGGTCAGGACAGGGTTAAATGCATCCGACAGCTTCGGAACTACATTCCAGGCATCGGTGTCGATGTTGGGGTTTCCTTGGGGCAGCTCCAACCTGTCGTGCTCCTCCATTGCAATGAAGATCCAATCCTTCTTCCAGTCATCCCATTAGCGAGAGGAGAATGACTTCAAGTACTTGAAGGGACAGTTCTTGTGCTTCACGAAGTAGTAGAATCCAAGCAACTCTGTCCCCTTGTCGGTGGTATTGGCCGTGAAGAAGGTCCAAAACAGTTTGACGCAGGGAGGCACGCCCACCCACATCTCACAGAAGTGGACGAAAGTCGCCACTAGCAGGAGGGAGTGTGGGCCGAGGTGATGCAGTTGGAGGACGTAGAAGTCTAGAAGCATCAAGATGAAACATGAAAAAGGTGGGGTCAGTCCCACCATGGCGTACGCCGAAAAGTACACCATCTCGCTGCTACGCTCTTTCTTGAAGGGGAGCTTGCCGACACGGACCAAGTGGTTGAAGGAGTCACTGGACCATCCTATGAAGGTTCAGACCTTCATCAGATTGTCCTTGCTCTGGATGCGGCTTTTGGGAAGACCTAACTCCATCGTGGCAGAGTGAAGCGAAAGAAGAGAAAGCTAGGCAAAGTTTGGAGGCTCTAAGCACGAGTTTGATCGAAAGCGAAAAGAGTCCTCAAACCGTGTGGACTTTCCTTCTTAAGTAAGCCTCCATGACGCTTGGATGGAAACCGCAACAAGAGTAAGTCCACATTACAAAGAATCTACCCCGTCAATGACGAATGGGCCCGTGGCCACCCCGACGAAGAAGTCAAGGTTATTACCCCAAGCGAACCGTTGTCATGATGGGTGGCGGGAAGCTCGAGGGCGACAATCTAACAAGGCACTCAGAACCGATACAGTTTTCGTATTGGGAACCGGCGACCTTTAATTGCGTGAGATCCGCACTCAAAGATCTCTTCTGCTGCATTCAAAACAAGCCACGCGACAATAGTTTAACCCCGAACCATCGCCCCAACAGTAAATCAGAAGACCTTTGAAGTTGCAGCACAGAAATCAAGGATGGCCCCACCTCTAGTAGAATAACTTAACCCAAAGGGTTTCTCCTAGAGGTGGGCCCGGGAGCCACTGTCACTACCTTGCATACCGGTTACGCCATGATACCGCAAGAAGTGCAAGGGAGTTCCACCCGTCAAAGTTGAAGACTTCCGTAGGCCCCACGTGTCAAACGGCACTAGACCCACCTCCTACATAGGGGAGCTCCGACACTGCCACGTGTAACACAAGACCGGAGCCAAACCCCCTACATAGGGGAGCTCCGTACTTGACACGTGTACAGTGACCCTGGACCTAACCCCCAATAGAAGGAAGTTCCAGTGCCTCCACGTATATAGCAGCTTCAGACCTGCCTCCCCGCAAGGGGAAGCTCCGGAGCCGCCACGTGTCAAGCCTTCGGACCTGCGCCACCAACGGGAATACAGACGGGTCTCCAACGGCATAAGCATTCAAAGGACTCTTACTGCTACAATTACAAGGCCCGATTATGCGACATTAATGCACTATTAATGGCGCACGATCAGAAGACCCTTAATACTGGTAACACCATCATTAAGGTGCATTATCATGTTATTAGGGTACTTAAACATACTTAATTATGTATTAGGCAATAATAACCGCCCGGGTCCACATGTCAGGTCAGGCAACCCATGTAACACCCATCCCTTGGTCTATAAAAGGGATGTGTTGTACGGTACAAAACAACCAAGCTGATACGCACACAAGCACAATCAAATCTCTAATACAACAACACACATCCCGTGGAGTAGGGTATTACGCTCAGGCGGCCCGAACCACGTAAATCATCTATGTCACCTTCTTGTCAAAGATCTCCATGCGCCCAAACCGATATAAGAACCTCCGCAGGCTACAATTTAGTAGTACCGGGGGAAGTGTCGTCTGTATGCTTCGACAACAGCGATTCTCCCGACGTTTGCTTCACAGCAAACAGATTCAGTTCAGTGCTGAGTCGGGTATAGGAGCTCCCAAAATTGGCGGTGAACTGTTGGCATAGCTCTGCCCAACTGTTGATGGAGTCAGGCGGCAGACTCATAAACCAGGATCTGGCGGTCCCAGTTAGAGCCACAGGGAAATAATTGGCCATCACATCCTCATTCCCCCCCGTCGCAAGGATAGCGGTGGAATAGATTTGAAGGAATTTGGCGGGGTTGACAGTTCCGTCGAATTTCTCTGGCAAATGAGGCCAGAAATTCTATGGCCACCTGACCATGTGTAGATGCATGGCTAGGGCAGAACAGCCTCATCCTACTCCCAAAGGAGCAGGGTTGTCCCGAGCTTCTTCCCTCTCGCGAGCACGCTCAATGTGGATGCGACCGTCCTGCTGTCGGTAACGGCGATCGAGCTCCGACCGCAAGTCATGTGCCGAAAGCTTCAACGCAGTGTGGGTGCGACGTGCCCCGAAGGGCAGCAGCGTCACCTGTTGGGACACAATACGTCTCCTGTGTTGTGAAGCTTGCAGACCAAGTCTTCCTAACAAGATCCGACGCTATGAAGGTGCCTGCCCTGAAGGAGCAGGATCTTGATTGCTGATGCCATCGGCTGCAACTGCAACCAGATGTTCAACATCAACCCTCCACTACTCCATCGCACCCTGGGGTGCTCCTGGAGGTGGTGGACGTTGGAGCAGAGTACGCGCAACAACAAGTGCGTGCTCATGATTGTTGTTTGTCAATGTCGTGATCGACGCGAGTACTCCATCCTACTGTCCAACATTGTTTGCCAGAACAGATGGTGGTGGTGGTGGTGCGACGCCCGCCGGGACAACGGCGCCTGCTTGTTGCTGCATGTTGGAAGGTTGATTCCCTCCAACAGGTGACACAATGTTGTTGCCGTTGGATGATCCTGCGGCGGAGTTCACTATCTTGTGATCTCAGGCGCCCCTTCCTAGCGTGCCAAATGTTGAAGCGTACGAACGACATTTCCCCCGGTACTACTAAATTATAGCCCGCGAAGGTTCTTGTATTGGTATGGATGTGCGAAGATCTTAGACAAGATGATGGCAAAGGATTTATATGGTTCGGGCCGCCTGAGCATAATACCCTACTCCACGGGGTGTGTGTTGTTGTATTGAGGATTCGCTGGTGCTTGTGTGCGTATGAGCATGGCTGTCTGTATCGTGCAGCACAATCCCTTTTATAGATCAAGGGATGACTGTTACATCAATTGCCTGGCCCGACATGTGACCCTGGTGTATTTTACTACCTAATACAAGATCAACGAGCATTTAATGTGGTTAATAGAGTTATAACGTGCCTTAATGATGGTGTTACCCCTATTAACAGTCCTCTGATCGCGTGTCATTAATATGACATTAATAACACGCAATCAGGTCTTGTAATTGTCGCCTTAACTGTCCCTTAAAGGTCCAAGCCGTTGGAGATATCTCCGTCTTCCGTTGAATTCCAAGCTTCAGAGGTTCGACACGTGGCGGCTCCAGAGCTTCTCATCGTGGAGAGGCAGGTCCGGAGCCACTATACACGTGGTAGCACCGGAGCTTCCCTCTATTGGGGGTTAGGTCCGAGGTCACTGGACACGTGGCTAGTCTGGAGCTTCCCTATGACAGGTGTTAGGTCCGAACTTGTGATACACGTGTCAGTGTCGGAGCTACTCAAACGAGGAAGGCGGGTCCAGTACTGTGCAACACATGTGGCCTTCGGATGTCTTCAAATTGGATAGGGGAACTCCTCAGCTTTTCTTGCGGTATTATGAGGTACTTGGTACGCAGAGTACCGACATGCGCCCAACAAATTGCTCTTCTCCTCCATCACCAAGATTGTGACCTTGATACAATATTCATGCATGCAAGAGAGTATGCAGTGGAGTAACTGTAAGGCAGGCAAGTGTCGAAGATAATTTTATTGATCATACGGAGTGGTATTTATGCATGATGTAGCCGGTACAAGTGATGCTAACAGAACACCTGAGGACTTGCGTACGTGAGTGCTAAGATCCGAAACTAATGTGTGGCACCTTCGTTTCCGTCATTGTCCCATAGCAAATCATACTCCACTTCGTATGCAGGCCCATCTCAATCATCAATGGAACTCCATTCTACAGCTTCATGAACTTCTAAATCGGGTGGCAGATTTAAGTCTATTGCAGCCATGGAAATGAAGAAAGAAAGAGAAGGAAAGGAATGCAATCCTTCTTCATGTTTCTATCTGTTTTTATAGAGTTGTGATGTGATTTCGTCAAAAAATAAGCGGCAAGTGTAAGCAGATCGATCAGTTTTATTGCGCACGTAAAAAATTTTTGTTTTCGTTAAGGTTCACTCGACAGCGTAGCAGCGCACGTTTTTTATTAGTGCGGCTGGAGTTGCTAGTCAGGAAGAAACGAACGAACGTGCGTATTTTACTCCGTCCGGCATACGAGCGGACGCTCAGTGCTTTAATTAGCCAGCGCGCACGTGATTTTCTCAGCCTTGAGGCACGATCGATCGAATCATTTGCTAGCATCATTTACTTCACGTCAATGCAAAGCGCGTCACGGCCGGTATCACCTTGGTCTTCGCGTACAGGCTCATGCGCGGCTCATTTGCAAACAGAGGGAGTATTCTTTTACAATATATACAATATTTTTTCTAAATTTTTATATATTTAAGTATTCTCTCATTCCCATAATACTCCTGGTTAGGATAAGATTTTTAGTTCACAAGTATTGCCGGAAGTAGAGAATATGTTTTAAAGCTGCGAACAGCCAGATACCCGTCCTCACCTGCAATGCTTCGTCAACCCCGTTCACAAAACCCAATAATCCATCCGTCCATATCCATCCACGAAAAGGTAGTACAGTAGTACGGTACAGGGAGGATGGAGCCAAGCACCGCCTTGCTAGCCTCCAGTCCAGTCCAGGCGCCACTCATCATTGGCTCTCATACAACTCGCTCTCGCTTTCAGCTCGCAACTCTCATCACTCGTCAAGCTGTGCTGTGCTGAACCAGCACTAGTAGGATTTAATTTTGCACAGAAAACTTGTCAACGATGCCAGAAACAATAGAAATAGTACCAGCACATGTTTCTCATGCCATTATTTCATCAGTCCATGGGAAAAGGCAGGACGGATGTCACCAGCCATTATTTCTCATTCATTCAGTAACTTTTTCCCTGTCCTGACCATTCGATGAACCTTAAAAATTAGAGCATACTGTATTTGGTTGCCAGTTAAAACGTATTTTTGTTTATCAAAATTCAATACGACAATGTTCCATAACCAATCGAACGCGCTCTTAACATTGTCGATAACACGCAATAAACCAATGTTTACTTTGTTGTTTGTGCTGCTGCTGTTATCATTCATGCATGCCCATCCCTCTGTCTGTTTTGTTAACAACGTGTGAATTCGCAGTATGTTTAGAGGGTCGAATGATTGTGGAGGGAGTAGACGTATGCGTGCATGTGGGGGCTGTCCTTTTAGCTGGGTCTGGGTTGGACATAATTCAGCCGGAGGACCCACGGGTGGTGCCCCACCAGTACTACTTTCTTCTCGCCAAACCATGCCATGTGTGGTCGTCAGCGACGCGGAATTGGATCCGGGTCCGGTGCTAGGCCCGATTTTATCCGAGGTTCGGGTTGGCCTGCTGTATGTCTAGTCAGACCAAAATTACCAGGACCACTACTCTCTTGTAGTTAAAATACAACAGACGGAGTACTGTATAAATTCACCCCTCTCCTTCACATGAGGAAAAATAATTAAGAACTACATGATTAAGAACTCAGCTGGGTGATATGCGTCTTTGTCTAGTCAGACGAAAGGGGCATATGTGAAAAATATTTAACGATTAAGAAGTCGCTTGCACGATTATATCGAAATGGTAGTTGCATTCCGGTCGCTAGATCCGCATATTCTCAAAGAAGGATTATTTGTTCTACTCACACCATATCTCATCACTCTAAAATCAACGGATTATGATCAAACAACTCTTGTTTTACTTTACAGCGAACACGGAATTGGATCCGTACGCGGGTTTAGGTCGGCTGATAGGGTTAGTTTTATCCTGGTCGGATTTGGCTGGGTGATACGCGTGTTCGTTTAGTCAGACAAAAGGGGCTTAAGTAAAAATATTTAATGATTACGAAGTCGCTTGCACTATTAAACTGAAACGACAATCACATTTTGGTAGCTAGATCTGCATATTATCAAAGAAGAGTTCTGTTCTACTCACCTCATATCTCGTAACTCTAAGATTAACGGATTATAATCAGACTGCTCTTGTTTTACTTTATAGCGAACTTGAAATTGGATCGGTACGGGATTTTAGGTCGACTGATAGGGTCGGTTTTATACGGGTCAGGTTTGGCTGGGTGATACGCATGTTCGTCTAGTCAGACGAAATGGGCTTAAGTGGAAATATTTAATGATGAAGAAGTCGCTTGCACGATTACAAAGAAAACGGTAATTGCATTTCGGTCGCTAGATCCGCATATTCTCAAAGAAGAATTGTCTGTTCTACTCATCTCATATCTTGTGACACTAAAATCAACGGATTATGATCATATCACTCTTGTTTTACTTTACTGCGAACCTTGAATTGGATCGCTACTCGGGTTTAGATTGACTCATACGGTCGGCTTTATACGGGTCAGGTTCGGTAGGGTATTACGCGTGTTCGTCTAGTCCGACGAAAAGAGCTTGAGTGAAAATATTTAATGATAAGAAGTTGCTTGCACGACTACACCAAAAACGGTAATCACATTTGGTCGCTAGATCCGCATATTTTTGAAGAAGAATTGTCTGTTTCTACTCACCTCAAAGATGAAAACAAGCTTCAACTCACTTTTTTTTTGTTGAAGTGCCGAATTCAGACTACGCTGTCGATCAAGCAAAACGCACCAGAAGTGGAATGTGAAAGCGAGCGAAAGCACCACCCAATATCACTTCTAGGGTTTTACTCACTACTACGGTACTGAATTGCAGCAGGAAAAAGGCGGCGCTCTTCTCCTCCCCTCTCCGGAATAAAATAGGAATAACCAAGCGAGAGCAACCCCACCCGAGCAGCCTTCCCTGTCCTTGTCTTCTCTCTCCTCATCATCCGCCGCTCCCTCGGCTCCTCTCTCTCCCTCCCTCCTCCCCACAGCCCCCACCCCCCGCCCCACACCGCGCCGCTGCCCCCACCCTTCGTGCTCGGCACGTGCTCGCTCCTCCACACCCTACCTCCCCTCCTCCGGCTGCCGCCACACCGCCCCCGGGAGGCGAAAGGCGCCGCCTTTCCGTTTTTTCGGTGCGTCTCGTAACTGAAAGGGAAGTTTCTTTCGCCAGAGGTGTTCGGCGTGGGTCCGGGCCATGGACCACGGCGGCGGCGGCGGAGGAGGAGGAGGTGGAGGCGCGCCTTCGAGCAGCAACAGCGGCGGCGCGAGCGCAGGCGGGGGCGAGCAGCACCCCCACCACGCGTTCTACTACACGGGGCCCGCGCCGGCGGCGGGGTCCAACTCCGTTGTGCCGCCGCAGACGCAGCCACAGTCACAGCAGCAACAGGCGTCGCCGTTCGCGACCGCACTCGCCATCATCCCCGCTGCCGACCAGGCGCAGCCGTCCTCGGCCGCGGGCGACAAGAAGGCGCTGGTGCCGGCGGTGGCGGCGGCGAAGCGGCCGTCCAAGGACCGGCACACGAAGGTGGACGGACGCGGGCGGAGGATCCGGATGCCGGCGCTGTGCGCGGCGCGGGTGTTCCAGCTGACCCGGGAGCTGGGGCACAAGTCCGACGGCGAGACCATCGAGTGGCTGCTGCAGCAGGCGGAGCCGGCCATCGTCGCCGCCACAGGCACCGGTACCGTCCCGGCCAACTACTCCTCGCTCAACGTCTCCATGCGCTCCGCCGCCGCCGCCAACGCCTCCCGCGCCTCGCCGTTCCCCGCGCTCGCGCTCCACCCGCACCACCAGCAGCAGCAGCAGCACGACATGTCCGCCATGATGGGGTACCACCACCACCTCCTCCCGCCGCCGCAGCAGCAGCCGGAGTCGTTGTCGTCGCCGCAGGACCCCGACTCCGGCAACGCCTACATGCGGAAGCGGTACCGCGAGGACCTCTTCAAGGAGGACGACGACGACCGCCAAGATCCCAAGGCGCCCGAGCAGCAGGCAGCGCCACCGCCGCCGCAGGCAGCAATGTGGGCCATGGCGCCCAACGCCGCTGCTCCCGGCGGCGCCTTCTGGATGCTGCCCGTGTCCACAACCTCGCCTGCCGCGGCAGCGCGGCCGGCCGAGCAGCCCATGTGGTCCTTCAGCGCCGCCGGGAGCGTCGGCACCGTGCAGGCGCCTCTGCAGTTCATGTCGAGGGCCACCTACCCAAGCAGTGGTGTCCCAGCTGGCATGTCGGACACCAACCTGGGCATGTTCGCCGCAGTCAACCCCTACAACCGCAGCGAGGACCAGCAGCAACCGGAACCGGAGCAGCAGCACGGTGGGGATGGCAGCCGCGAGGACGATGGCAACGACGACGACAGCGGGGAGGAGGAGAACCATGTCAACAACAACTGCAGCAGCTCACAGTAAGCTCGCAAGAACATGCTGAACTCTGAAGTCTGAAGTCTGAACCACCACCATGGGGTCGCGTCGTCCAGTAGACTTGTTAAAACTTAGAATTCCGGTGTCTTCCGTTCCTCTTAATCGCTGTCATCACTGCATTGAGTTAGGACGATTGAGAAAACGAACAATCACTCATGGAACACCGCTAGTGGAGCAACCAAAGCAGCAGCGTCTGAAGCAAGCCAACAACAAACCAATGCAAGAGCAACAACACTTTCTTGCCCCCATTATTAGCCAGCTTGTTCTATTTCTTCTCTTCTTGGGTTTAATTTCTTGTTTTGGATTGTGCCAGTGAACGATTGCTTTGTTGTGAGTCCGTTGTGATGATGATGATGATGATTAGTGGGTCCGAATCAGAGAGGGGGCAGCCAAAGAAAGGAGTCCGTGTGATGTGATGTGATGTGATGCGAGAGGGAGAGAGAGGGGCCAGTCTGGTATCTGTACAGCTTGATCATCTCGATACTTATTAGCTGCAGTGTTCGATTGGAGTCATGTGGTGTTGTTCTATGGATGTGTTTGCAGTACAATACAACCTGTTCTCGGGATCCTCCTCTCGTGTTCCGTAATCCCTGATCCACCCCTGGCTGCGCTGTGAACGGGAAGTCGTCATCGACGCCATTTCTGGTAGAAGGGGAAGAGCGGAGCACAATCATTTGGGGGAAGAGCTTTGTCGAAGAATCAGTTAATTTTATATATGTGTAGACGAAAGTGAAATACTATTAATTATTGTCATGTTCGAGTACATCAGATTATTACATAAATGACCTTCCAGGTCTAAAAGTAAAGTACATAACAACAGAAAACAAATAAGGGTCTCTAAGCATAGGCGTTGCACGAGGGATACTTCAGCCTAGAACATCTCATTAGGGTCTTCATGGAAGTCATTCTTCACCTCTTCATCTTCATAGACTCGAGGGGGGATATGCAACTAACAAGTTTGAGTATCAACGGTACTCGCAAGTGGGAAGTTTATGTCATGTGGCTCACAACAAGAAAGACAAATAATAGGTAAAGCATTATAGCAATCACAACCTAATCTTAATGTTGTTAAGCACCTACATCTAGGTGAAAGTCATCCATAAATCTCAAAGTAACCAGATAATGCCCAAACCAAACCATCAACCATTTAACCATGTGTGCTAATTATGAACTTGATCCCAAACTGTTCGTGTCCGTGAGCACGGCTATCTAAACATGTTGACAAAACTCTGCAGAGTGTGTATCCTTTACCCACAGTTTGTGATTTCATCCTCTATTGCCAGATGGATTAAGATAAACCTCCATGTCGCCTGTGGTAGCTAACCACATTACACACTTACGAAGGTATGTGACCAGGAGATCACTACGAGGTCTTTCCGATAGTTCTCCCGACTTGCAATTGATACTCTATGGTTTCACCGCTCCGGCACCTTAAGTCTATTTTCCCTCCGCCAGGAGAAGCCCCCTCTTGAGCCATGCGGATCCCAAGGCAATAATCTGAACCAATTCCCCGCTCATTCGATTACCAACGCTACATCGGGAGAGACCAAATTACTAAACCAAGTTGTCTCATATACAATCCTGTGGTGATACTGTAAGGCTTAGCACCTTCCTCCATAAACTGGTCCTTAAAATTCGATAGGTGTCAAGCCCCAAACCAAGGTATTGTGCACGCATGCATCAATACATACAACACCCCCTATCAGATTCCTATCCACTAATTTCATATTTCCCAATATTTCATGAATCATAGTAAATCAAATATAACATATAGATAAGTTGTTCATATTAAATTAAACATGGCTAAGCGTGATACTAATTAATAGTAAACCACTCAAACCATGGCGACAAGGAATATTATGGAAAATCTAGGGAAACATAACATAGAATTCACATTTTAATTTATCATGCATCTATCTAAAACTTAACAAAAGGGTGCAAGATGGTCAAAGAACTTGCCTCCAAATTGAGCTTGGTGGTCGACGGGAAACTGACGTTCTTGGGGATTGAATGTCGATTCTGGCCCCGACTCTAGATTACGACGATGCACAATAAAAATAATAACATACAACAAGAAAAATCACAAAATACAAACATTACAATTAAATAAAAATAAATTCCTACGCATTAGTGATTTTATGGTCAATTTAAATCATAGGCATAAACCATTTATTGAGAATTTTGGAGTTAAATGAAATAATTTGGGTAAAACATATTTTTAGTAATTTTTATACAATTTTCATATTTATTTGAAACCTATTACTATTTTTCTAGAAAGTTTTCTCATTTAAAATATGCTTAAAATAGATTTATAACATAAAATGTTCATTTTACAATTTTTACACTATTTTAAATATTTATTTCTACGTGTAAATTAATTTTTATGAATTAAATACACTTATAAAGCATTTTATGCATAAATCAGCAATTTAAATTAATTAATAAAAATATTACAGAACTGAATATAAATAAAAGATATTTTATAAATCTATTTTTATAATTTTTTATAGAAACTAGAAACTTTTATTTAATTTCTGGTATTATTAGGGGCTTTATGCAAAAACAAAACTATTTCAGAGGCTAAAACTATTTTTATAAAGTCCAGGGGTTATTCTACATTTTTCCAGTATTAAATTGCCATTTTATAATATTCCAGAGGCTTTAGAATAATTTTTACTCTACTTAACATTTATTTTCCTAATTTCTAGAAAGTCCAGGATTGATTTATAAATATTTGGACCAATCTGTAATTAATCTAAAATGTTCGGGGGTTCTATGTGAAAACTACCAACGGCTAAGGGGCTTTGAATATGGGTCGTCGGATTTAAAATCTAGGGCTCGGATTTAAAAAGCCGAAGGGGTACGCTATGTTCTAATCTCGGCCGTTCGTTCAAATTGGACGGCGGCCGAGCGGCCACATCATCCAGGGCAGCGGCGCGCGGCCGCACAGAGCTCGCGAGGCGGCGATCTCCTCGACAGCGGCCAAAACGCGAAACTAGCAATCAACAGGGGCACTTCTAGGGCAAAAAAGAAAGAGGGGGGGGGGGGGGCGAGGGGATCTCACTAGAGGGTGTCGCAAGGCAGGAAATGAGACGAAGACCGGTCAGCGACGATGAGCGGCGGCGGAATCCGGCGGCGCCCGATGAAGTCGGCGACGCAGCGGCGTCCCTCCCCAACGACGATGTCCAGCGGGCTTCTTGGAACACGGCGAATGCGTAAGGCGAGCTTTAGAGGTGAGACAATTGGTGAAACGACGGGAACGAGGCTGACATTACCGAGCTCGTCGGTGCTAGGGTTTTGGGGCATCGGGGTGAAGAATTCAGAGGGGAATCCGCCCGGGTTTTATAGGGCTTCAGTGGAGTAACGCGCGACACCATCATAGGGCATTATCCCACGCTTGATTGAGGTGAAACGGCCAGCGATGAAGAGGGGGTGAGTGGGCGGCGGGCGCGCGAGCGTTACAGCGCGCGGGCGCGGCGGTTTCGGCTAGGAAGACGCCCCTGACACGCGAGGCCGTCTGGCAGCGGGAGAGAGGGGGAGGCGCGGGCACGGGTGTGGGCTGGCGCTCGGAGAGAAGGGAATTGGGCCGGGGAGGGGTTTGGACGGCCCAGGTAAGTTTTTCCTTTTCTTTTTCTTTTCTGTTTTGTTTTTCTTTTCTTTTATGCTTTGAGTTTTAAACCGAAATTCTAATGAATTAAAATTTGAAAAAAAATCATACATTCAATTAAACATGATGCACTTTGCCTTATATGAATTTTATTTCAAAGAAATTGTTTTATAGCTCTTGAAATTTTATTTTACATTTTTTCCTTCCAAAAATTGGGTGTTACAAGCTCCTTCTCTCGATTGGCGTATCATCACTCGATCACCAGTGAGGATGGGGACGGTTCAATTATCCGGGTGGCTGATGGATGAAGACCACCGGACCGATCGGATCAGAATAGGACGACATGGCAGGGGACAGCGACGGAGTCGTCAATTAACTAGACCAAACCCGGCCGTCATCGTCGTTTAACCATCGCCTGTCATGTCAGTTACGCTCGGCGCACGAATCTTACAGCGCGTCCGGACGGTCCGATGGGCTGTTTAGCTCGAGCGTTGATATTTCTGGCTCGGCTAACGACGGCGTGCGTCACTCGCACGGAACGCCGGGCCTACTCTCTCGCGCTTTGTCTGCTCCCTCCAACCGCTGATGATCCGCGAGATGAACACACGAGAAAAATAAAATGAAAAACTGAATGGAAAAACAAACGTCCCTTTCATCATGCTGGTGTGCATCGCAGATGCTCATGGAGTAGAGGAGACGATTTTCGCTGTTGTTTGCAATTAGAATGGACGTGGAGGTGTGTACAGTAGTTTTCTCTCCGTTCATTTTTGTTTGACACTGTTATTTTATTTTTCAACTAGTAATCAGCGTCAAAAGAAAAAGAACCGAGAGAGAGAGAATGCTTTGTCCAGCCTACTATTTCAGATAGCGCTGCTACCAACAGAAAAAGGCACCGAGAAAGAAAGTGACGCCAGCAGCACCCGTTCCATCCACTGTCTCTGTCTGCACACTTTCAAGAGCACTCGCTTCCTTCAGAATAAATTCCCGTACAGTACATTGTTGTCTGTGGACATTTTCTAAATTGGTAACTCCAACAAAGTTGATAATTTTTCTTTTTTCAAAAACTTGTCGTTTTGTTCATTTTAAAACTACAAAACGACAAGTTTTGGAAGATGAGGGAGTAGTTAATAGTTGTACATTTTCCCCTGATAAATACAGTAGTGCACTATTTAACGAGCTTGATTGAACCCATGCCACTTGAAGATGTCAAAACATAATTTTTTTATTGATTAATAAAAATAACCATCAAGTTTCGTAATGTAACAACGAAAATGAGTGTATATATATGAAACTTACTTTATGAAACAACTAGATCTATAATTTATCTTATAGCACATTCTTCCCCGCGGGTGTTAACATTTAACCCACTTTGTGATGTCACCGTAAGCTCTATCGTCGATCGTGGTGCTCCCTCAAGCTACATAACTCTTGGTGCCGTATCAATCACTTTGTTTCAAAATATTTAATATTGATTGCTTCAATTTTGAACTAACAGTCGTCAAATATATTTCAAAGACTTCAAAACGGAACGAGTACTTTGGTCGCCATGCTCAATCTACTTTATAGAATTTACCGTTGTAATCATCTGGTCCCGGAGCTCAATCCAACAACAAACATTGCCCAGACCTCATCTTCAGAGATTAGCTAATCAAGAGCAGAAAGATGCTTGTGGCCAGGTGGCTAGCGCGTTCAGGTCTACCCGGATTCGATTCTCCCGGAACTATTGGTGTCTCATTCTCTGCTTAAAAAGGTATCCTCATTCTCTGCTTAAAAAAGTATACGGGAGTAACTACCCGTGTATTCAAAAAAAAAAAACAGAAAGATCAAGACAGAATTTCAATATTTTAAACCCTTTTATTCTAGACTATCAAATGTGTTCCAGAGAAACCTTCTAGTTTATTTTTATATTAGAATGTGACAATCTTTTGACAAAGGAGAGAATAACATTTAACCCACTTTGTGATGTCACCGTAAGCTCTATCGTCGTGGTGCTCCCTCAAGCTATATAACTCTTGGTGCCGTATCACTCATTCTGTTTCTTTAATATTGATTGCTTCAATTTTGAACTAACAATGGTCAAATATTTTAAAGACTTCAAAACGGAACGAGTACTTTGGTCGCCATGCTCAATCTGCTTTATAGAACTTACGGTTGTAACCATCCGATCCCGGAGCTCAATCCAACAACAAACACTGGCTAGCGCATTCAGGTCTGATCGCAGCCTACCCAGATTCGATTCTCCCGGAACCATTGGTTTATCATTCTCTGTTTAAAAAAGTATCCGGAAGTAACTACCCGTGTTTTAGAAAAAAAAAAGAGCAGAAAGATCATGTATTAGAAAAAAAAAAAAGAGCAGAAAGATCAAGACAGAAGTTCAATACTCCTTCTGGATCGTATTATTTGTGGTTTAGACATCTTACTGTAGATCATTTCTAACTCTTTTAGGTTGTCCGAAACGATAAACATAAAAAAACGGAGGTAATATTTTAAACCCCTTTCATTCTAGACTATCAAATGTGTTCCAGAGATATTTCCAATAGTAATAAAAAGCTCATCGAGGACGAGCGCCGTGAAATCACCAAAATCAAGCTCTACTTTGATCCTCCTATAATTACGTTTACACATTTGCCACAGATGGCACCAAGCATGTCAGTGCAAGTGTTCACCCAGTGGGGCGGCAGTTTTAACTGACGCGTACTAATGCAACAAGCAGTTAAGAGACCTATCTTAAGACTGCCCACGCCCCACATATGCAGACGACATGCTTGATGATCAGGAGCTGGATTCTACTTTTTGACGCTTCGGTTGTGACTGCTTCATCCACTCGATGCACTCATCCACGGTTCCGTTTGGATGCGCGAGTTGCCACTTCAACACCCGTTGTTGCTGCAACAAGGAAGATGCATGTGTTCAGATTTTCAAGCATCTTGAATTGGTGCGATCGGTTACAAGGGTAAGGAAGAGTTGTACCCATTTTCCTATCAGTGGACCTCCTGACTTGACCTGCATAACACTCATGATGGCTTTGCCATCGAGTAACGGCTTCAACTTCCACACCCCATCAAGATCTAGAGAAGTGAAAAAACAACCAACCAAGCCGTTTAATCAGTGACATGAATGAACAAGTATGTTTCAGTAATTACGGTTATGGGAAAAGCACAACAAATTCTGCAACCGTCATTTGCTACTTTACCGAGGTCGGTTATTGAACGCTCAACTCTGATGTATCTCTCTTTCCTTTGCTGTAGCTCATCCTGCTGGTTCAGGGTGCCATCAACAGCATTTTCAACTTTTGAAGAGAGGATGGAAATAAACAATGCCACCCGCCAAAAGTCCTTTATTTCACGTAGTAATAGTCCTGAAATGCTAAATGGGTCACATGTTTTGGCCCCCCAAAATGACTTCATCAAAGCCCAATAAGAAGCTTATAATTATAGAAGAATGGAATCCATTCATTAGAAAATTTTGCACACGTAGTAATAAATTAAATGCATTTATCTTATGTATATCGCTACATCAAAAGACCAAACTTAGAAAATGACAAAGTGGACCAAAAACACCATATTACTAAGGATGAATTAGTACAGGAGATTTGGTTCCTGGCAAATGTAAATACCATCATGACTCGATACTGACCTGCAAAAACACGTTTCACCATGTCTGCTGGTATTTCAAGATATTCATCCTCCAGCTTCCGTTTAAGAGTTCCTATGTCAACACTTGACTCAAACAGAAGAACTAATTCAGAAAACTTTTCGCTCGCAGCATGAACGTTAACAACCTTTAAGAAGAGAATAAATATGACAAGTTAATTTTGATATCACAATATTCATGACAGGGACAAACTCAAATGTACCGTTTCAGCATCACTAGCTTTCAACTTCAGCGAATCCCGAATAATATAGCTAGTAACAGGAACCTGCAGACAATGATGCACACTTTAGCTCCACAAGTGAATGCACATATCAAAAGATAGCAGTGCCCTCTGGTGTCGACTAAGCAAGCAGCAACAAAAATATGACTACAAAATGACCTAAAAGGCTGAAACAATTAAAAATTACCCTCATTGTAATATTTCATGTCATTTAACCAACATACAGGCAAAGTAGCACTTAAAATATCCACAAACGGCCATTATGATACACAAAGACTCCTCTCTCCGAAAGTTGACAACTCTTCTACACTAACTCTCTATGCAACTACCAATCATTTTACCACTTTATTTGTTCTTATCACTTTCTTCTTTGCAAGGTTAACATTCCAAACATACAGCCACCAAATCAGCTAACTGCCATCATGTCACTATTATTTTTAATTGTCATGTTGGTATTAGGTAGCTTGTGAATCAAACATTATCCAAAGCATAACTTATTTCGTCTGTCTGCTTTGGCGTTTGGCCAAAACCCAAAAGAGACTGTTCACAAAAATGATGCTTCATCAATCCAAAGAAATTACAATCACAGTAAATACCTGCTTAAACAGTTAAGCTTTTTTATAACAAATAATAAGAATGCATAAGTTAAATAATGTAATGTTCTTTGTTAAGTTCAAAAAAGAACAATGGCCCAGGCGCACCAATCCCACTTAAACACTTGCCTTCTATCCTGTGTGTACAATTTTAGTGAACCCGGGATCACATATGTAGATAATTTGTTCGTTTGATCAGTCAAAGTTTTGGAGTAAAAAAGCTTGGGCGATGCAAGACTTAAATGTTACCTTCTTAGATCTTTTGTCCAAGTAGATTATATCTCGGAGGGGAATAAATAGTGCACTATACAGGTAAAGCCTTCGCTGTTCATCCTAAACACCATAACAGATCATAATGTCACGGAAGCCAATATATAATAAATATAGCTGCATAATTATCGCTAACCAAATACACAGGGTGTAATATTTTCCCTACAATAGGACATTACTAAACAGAAGTAAGAAGAAACTAGAGAGAGAAGAATATAATCACATCACAGATGCTCTGAAAAACAATGATATGATACCATGATAAATCATTTATAGCCAAATAACAGTCATTAGAACAATGAAAGAACACTATCTTCATTTTACTCGTTGGTACTCTGTAGCTTAAGTAATCATTAGTACTGATGAAACCAACATAATGTTATGGATTCGGATTGTGGGGACATGGACAAGTTCAGACCTGCAACTTGGAGTCCGAATCACCAGTGAACACAGGGCAGCCAGAAGAATATACAAGATTCCAAGCTGCTTCAATATATAAAACACAACACCTGCATACAGTGCGAAATAAGAGATGCAATTAATTAAAGCTTAGATGCCAATGGAAATAAGTACACAAGCGTGTGATGATAACTTATACTATTCCACAGTACTACAATCACTAGTCTGAAACATAATTGTGTGGGAAACATTTGCCGAAGTCTTAACTCATACTAGATGTTCGAGAAAGGATGAATATGGACATACTGATCACATTTATCGAAAACTGGAGGCTCAAATTTCTCGGGGAGAGCGAATACAACATAAAATAGCCCCAAATCACGGATGTGACACATTGCTTTAACAGGGTGTTTGTCTGACATCATGAGATCAATCTGCACAATATACAAACATAAGAAACTTGGTCACCAAGGTTTTTGCATGCAGTATACTTAAGTCCATCTAGAACAACAAAACATTGTTGCAAACAGGACGATAAAAAAAATGAGGCAATAACTAATGTAGAAATCAAACCTCATGACCGATACGTTCTCTGCTGATCTTGGTACCAAGCTCTGACTTCACCTTCTCATCAGAAGCAGCTTCCTTCAAATCTTCAGCCAATGTAAAGTTGAATCTAGCAGCTGAAAGAGACAAATATTAGCCATTACTAAGAAAACATGATGATCCAATTCACTGTTGCATTCTTTGATTACAACTTTAGTCTCCGTCTCTTGACAAACAATTACATTATAATTTTATAAGCATTTGAAATGGTTATACATTTACCATACATCAAATATCTACCTGTGAACGAAAGTGATTTTTTGAATCCTAAGTTAAAATTACCACAATAACATGTATTTAAATTAAGACTTGTCCACTTATTAGGGAGTCAACTTATCATGAATGCCTCTGTGATGTCTTAAGTATAGCAAAATCTTAGAGACCACCTAGGGTATGCTTAAAGTTACCGAATCGGATTGCGCGAAGAACTCTAAGTGGGTCATCCAGGAAGGTAGCTTTGGCAGGTAAGGGGGTAACAACAAGGCCCTTCTTAAGATCTTCGATGCCTTCACAATGACAAAGAAGCATGAACATTGTAAAATGGTCACATGAATCTACAAAGTTACTACAGGACAACCAGACCGACCCCTTCCAGTCAAATCTTCCACAGAATTATTGTTGATATTGAAGAATAAGCTGCAAAGTTTTTAGAGAAAAAAAAAAGAGATAAATATATGGATTCTGAAGGAAGCTGTCAAGTTTCATTTAACTAGAATCAGCATGGCCCTGTTGAAACATAAATTTGACATATCATAAACCTCACCTATTAATTGTTAGGTCCCTGCGGTAGGCATCTTCTTTGGCCGTCCCAATCTCCTGCAAAATGAAAACATGCCATAGCCATAAACAGGTTGTAAAAGAGTGTCTATAAACCCTAAAGTGAAAGGGGGCCTCAAGGTAACCAGATGAAGTGGTAATGAGAAGTTTACAAACATCGAGGTGGCAAAAAAATGTTAATCGTTATCTGATGCAGATGAGTGAACATCAAGTCTAGTAGTTCTAAAAATAAACCTCCTTCACGACATTGTCATGTCAAAAAGAGATGTTACACATATGAGCATGTGGCAAGGATCTCTCTGAGTCTGAGATAAAAGAAGAAGAAGATATGCTAGGAGGTAATATGTAATCTTTACACAAGTCAGTAAAATGTGTATAAAAGGGATGCTAGATATAGTACACACCACGGTAGGAATACGACTGTTTTCAGCGTATTTTTCAGACCTCAAGTTAACAAAATCAATCCAAATGCTGAATATAAGCATCCTAGCAGTTTCCAAGTGCTTGGATTGATCAGGATTGCTGCACGAAAAAGTATACCAGCGAACATCATGATTCAGGTAAACCGTATAACAATGTCATGGTATATTGATTGGTAGATACCTTTTTACCATGCTATTGTCAAATGATAGCAATTAAAAAAGTACTGTTTTACTCATTAGAGCTTAATAAGAATTGCGTACCACTGGATAACACCGATTCCTTTCTGCTCCTCCCCTATCAACTCTGAGTACTCATTTACTTTCTCGCAGAAATTCTGGCCCGTCATATTATCAAGGGCGATGTCAATATCTGCAGAGTCTTTCCCTAAAAGCTGCCAGGGCAACAGTCGAGTTACAAAACTACCCAACAATCACATCACATCACACAATACAATATAAACATGGCCTCATTTTTGCAGCACTTTGTATTTTTTTTCTCTAAGTTGCAAAACTTTAAATTCTAAAAGACAAAGTTTGTGGCATAAATTTTGCAGTTTGGTCAGGAATTTTTGTGTTAACAGCAAGTGGTTACAAATGAACCCCCATTAAACCCTACAATCTTCCATCCTAAAGTAAACACGATCAAAATTTCTCAAGTTGTTCGAGGTAGTTTACATCCAATGGGGCAAAAGAAAGTATAATTTTTTGACAGTAAGGAAAATAATACTAAGAAGAAGAAAAAAAAGTCACCTTGTCCCGGACCCAACCACCGGCGACGCGGAGCTGCGTGCCGAGGCCGAAGTGGCGAACGACATCAAGGAGGCGCCGGAATATCCTCTCCTCGTTCTCCGTCAGCACCACGGTCTCCATCACCTCCACGCTACGCTGCTGCTGGTCCGACGGCCCCACCGCCATGCCGGGGTTGGCGGAGAAGGCGCGTATGCGGAAGACGGAGGAGAAGGCTCGGGTGCGGGCGGGCGATGCTACCCTCCGGAGATGAGAAGGCGCCGGCAGGGGGCAGCGGAGAGGGGCGAGGAGGAGGAGGAGGCCGCCGCCGCCGGGAGGAAGGAGGTGGTGGAGGAGGCGATGAGGCATGCGCCACGGTTTGCCTGCCGCTCGCGCTCCTTGTCCCGGACGATGCACACGTCACTGGCAGTGGGCCCGTTCTGTCGCATCGAGCGCTTGTCCCTTGATGGGCCTACTCGCCGCAACTGGCGGCCCATTAGCAGAACGACCCGACACGCAGCTGCAGCCCGTCTGGTAGGTGTGGCGTTCGCTGTACCCGTTAAATTACGTTCGATTATTTTGGTTTTTTTTTTTTGAATTTTGATTTTCTAAAATTGCTACTCGAAATGTTATACAAATATTAAGTATTCGAAATTTTTGGTTATCTAAATTTCGGTTCGGTCTTCAGTCTTACCCGAAATACCCAAATTGAACATTATTCTCATTTCATGTTCCCAATAATCAATATAAGTTTAATATGATTCGTAAATTTACACTCGAGAGACGATAACATATTAGCTACTAATGATAGATTATAAATAAATTATTTAATCAAATGATTTCACATATCATAACTCACAAATAAAATATCAAAATTCATATTGTTTAGACTTCATAAACTATAATTTATTTGAGATTTTATTGTTCGGTTATTCAGGTATTTTGGGTACCTGAGGGTAATCCCCGAATCCGGAATTAATATATCAGTTATTTAGATTTGCTATTCGAATAGGTATCCGATACCCGATAATTCGGTCTTTTCGGTCTCGATCTCGGTTTTTTTGTTTCGGTTTTTTGGTCTCGGTTTTTTTGCACACCCCGACCGTCTGGTGAGACTATTTTCTCAGCTGGGAAGGAGAGATGATCATGTTGTCGATGTGTTTTCTGTGAATTTCTAAAAAATCTGATTTAGATGTAAGTGTGAGATGGGAGAAATAAAACAATTCAGGTGTGTAACTAATGGTAGATGACTTTTTTTCAATAATTGGACGAGAAATTTAGAAAATCTGAGGTGGTAGGAGATTCTACATATTTTCCAACATCTTTGATTGAGATTTTAAATTGGTAACAGTAAATCTACTCCATAAACTGAACCAAATGGACCCTGAATTCAGTATGGCCTTTGAAGTTTGACTGGACTATCCAAATCGTCCATCTGCATTGTCGCGTCCAACTACACTTTAGTCCATCTGCATTGTCGCGTCCAACTACACTTTACCTTTTCTAGTTACAAATAACATGAACTATATTGCTGAAGTTGTATTTTGTATGCAACTTGTGCGCAATATTCTAGGTCAGGAGACTGTGGAGCATATAAATGTTCCTCAAAACAAATGCCAAAATGAAATGATTTAGTTAGACATGGGTAATGTACAATATCATTCACTTTAGTGGTTGGATCAACAAACCACTTTTATTGTCATTTGTATTCGTTTGTAATAAATTGATCATAACCTTCTTAGTGGGAAATCTCGGGATTTTGCCTATCATAAAAAACCATTTTTATTCCCTTCTGGTTGATGTGCGGCACTCTTGGATTTAGCAACATGGTATTTAGTAGTTCACTACTTATAAATTAGGGAGTGACAAGTAATTTGGGATGGAGCGAGTATTATTTTTAGTTCAACAGTATAGTTTCAAGTGGTAGTTGTTTCCAGCTCATTTATCTACATTGCAAATTTCAACAACTTGACTCGGTTTGGCTAATACGTAAATTATTGCATCTCCATTTCCCAGACTATCTTCAAGAATACACTAATCAATTAAAGCTCCTCAGCCCGTCTGCAATTTTGCAACGTTTAAATCAAGCTAGGGAGCGAGCAAATCAAGCCAATAACATTATCTCGGCTTAGCTAACTGCAGAGAGAGCACGAGGACGATGGATTGGAGCTGTCAGTTGAACTGGACGTAGGAGCGGTAATCGGTGTTGGGCTGCCAGTTCGCTGGGACGACGTCGTTGGCCACCACCATCTTGCCGGAGTCGCTGCGGACGCGGAAGGAGAAGGGGCCCTTGAGCGGGCGGTAGGAGTCCATCCTCCAGATGTCGCCCCAGGACTCGTGCATTGGCGCCCAGTAGCCGGAGTTGGCCTCCATGAGGTCCACCTGCACCACCGTGCCGTCATCGTTGGCGTACTCGACGAGCACCGCCAGGTAGTTCGGGTTGGAGCCATGCTCGACGTGGAAGTTGATGGTTAGGCCCGGCAAGTTACACGGCACCCTGCATCATCAATGACGTACCAGTCAGCATTGTTGGAAACGGCCAGAAGTGATCATGGCGGCGTTCGAATTTGTAGCAGCTGAATTTTCTCTTCTGGATGGCATGGAGGTATGTCAGCGACGATAGATAGATGCTGTGACGATGTATGTACCTGCGGAACTGGATGTCGATGATGCCCGTGTGGCGGAGCTTGTTGTTGAGGCCCCAGTCGGCCATGGAGCCGAACGCCGTGCCGCTGAGGTCGAAGTGGTAAGTGGCGACCGGGGTAGTAGTTCATGTCGGTGATCATGACCGTCTGCGGGTTGCCGGAGCAGGCAGGGTGGTTACTCTTGAGGCATCGTATCTGGAAAATCAAGCCAATTAAGCACTCCTAGCTAGGCTAACATCAATATCATGATGATTACTAGAGATTTGAGCCTCTGCAAGCCTTAACCAATCGAATAAAATGATCGGCATCGGCAGCAGCAGCTTACCACTTGCCATGGTGGTCAGCACCACCGATGCACGCACCTGGTAGCATGCGCCGCATCCCTTGCCGTCCTTGAAGATGGGCTGGTTGCCACAGGACGTCATGGACGAGAAAGGGTAATGGTTGGTGTGCTTGAACCCGCACGCACCGCCTACACGATTCAGCTGGGATTTGTTAGCCACATTGCACATATGAATTGAACAAATATGGAGAGGGAGATCTTGCAGACAGCTACCATTGTCGTCAGGGCCAGCGCCAGTGGGCGCTCCATACCAGGTGGCCTTCGCCGGAAGCCAGCCGGAGTAGTAGGAGCTGGCGGCAGAGCCAGCTGGAGTTGTAGGAGTTGGTAGCATTGTAGGAGTTGGTTGCGGAGGTGCGCGCTCCTGCTGTTGCTGTTTGTGGACGCTAACGGCGACCAGCACGGATAAGACGACGACTACTGCGACTATGGCAGCGGCCTGCTTGGAGGAGATGGCCATCCTTGTGTACTAGCTAGCAAGACCTTGGCAATATGAGCTAGCTAGTACACTCTGTGCTGCTGGTGTAGCACCCAGATATCCACATACCTGAAGGCTACCAAAGACAACCAAGAAATCTGGTAAGACTGAAATTTCAGAGAAATTTTTGACAATGTCTGAAAAATGAACCTTGTAAATGCAAAGGTACATGACACGGTCACATAAATACCATATTTGCACACTGTAACAATAACACCCCAATAAAATAACCATTTAACCTGAACTAACCCAACTACATGACCACAACATAAACATTAAAGTTATAATAATCTATGATAATGTATAAGGTTTGTGTCCAAGTGTGAATGCTTGTAATAAATGTGGTACTCCCATTTCATGCATGTCGCAGTCACTTGGTACCTAAAAAACAAATAAACAAAAGTGTAAAACACACAAGTATGATTCAGAACTAAAGACATGATCTCATCAAATTGAACACCAGGAACAATAGGAATTAAACAATTCCTTCTCTTTTCTTGAAAACACCACTGAGATAGTAGTTTCCGTCTTAAATGAACAGCACATGAATACTTGCTTTCCGTTTACTGGTAAAGCCGAGAGGGCGGGGGGGGGGGGGGGGGGGGGGGGGGGCAACACTCACTCACAGAACCTGAATAGAACCAAATTGCATAACCCATGTTTGTAGAAGAACCCCCGACACTTCAATAATACATAAGAGAACAACGTGAAACTTGAACATCTCGATCGAATCAATATCACGGAATATGAATCAAACATGTTACAGAAATACCAATGTCGAATGAGAATAACAGGGAACCAAATAGTCAATTAACAAGCAACTAACACCAATACACGAGTTCTTCACTGCTTTACCTTAGCCGAGAACCCGGTGGCACACTGTAGGGAACAAATGTCAGATTTTTGTCCGATCAAAATCAGCCATTTCACCATTAAAAAGACTAAAAAAATTTGACCCAGCAGTACATCACTCACAGAACCTGAATAGAACCAAATTGCATAGCCCATGTTTGTAGAAGAACCCCCGACACTTCAATGATACATAAGAGAACAACGTGAAACTTGAACATCTCGATCGAATCAATATCACGGAATATGAATCAAACATGTTACAGAAATACCAATGTCGAATGAGAATAACAGGGAACCAAATAGTCAATTAACAAGCAACTAACACCAATACACGAGTTCTTCACTGCTTTGCCTTAGCCGAGAACCCGGTGGCACACTGTAGGGAACAAATGTCAGATTTTTGTCCGATCAAAATCAGCCATTTCACCATTAAAAAGACTAAAAAATTTTGACCCAGCAGTACATCACTTGAATCGATCAACTAGAAATGGCCAGATCCCAAATCTGCTAATCTGACTAAGAAATAAGAACCAGAAAAGAAGACAAGAACACACACACATACACCTAATCAGGAAACAAATGTTTTTATGTTCTACAGAAAGACAATGCAATGCACATGTTTTAAAAGCAACAGTGAATGGCAAAGTGGTCACAACACACATGTTTTAATAGCAACAGCGAATGGCAACATGGTCACGACACGAACACACACACACACACAGCTTAGTAAATGACTCTACAGCACGCGTACTGAACTAGTAAAGTTCAGATACAATGCAACCGAAGCTAAGGCTATCCGCACCAGCGTACTCTAAAGCATACTCTATACACTATTCTTCTTCTACTTTTACAATGCGTACTCCAAATTACACTGCGATACAGTGTATACAGTATGTTTTACAGCGTACCACTGTGAACGGTCTAAGATGCCTAAACCCTGTCGCCGAACATTGAACAGGAAATGGGGATATGTCTCACGTGGCCTTCTACTTCTAGTTCTTCGGATTAAGAAACATGGCCACATGTCTTGAGGTGTACTCCGTATAACTCAACTAATTCCGAAATGAGTGAAGCCTCCAGAAACGAACCTTGGTTCTTCAGCCCGGCCCCCCCTTGCTCACGCGCCAGCTCCACGATTGTGTCACCTAATTAATTACAGAAGCGAACCTTGATTCTTCAATCCCTCCCTCTCACCACCTCCACGATAATCCCCATCCAGTGGAGCCCTGCGGGCGGAAGGAAATCAAGAAGCATTGATGCAAACCTGAGGGAAAATGAGTAGATCAAAGAAATGAAATTGAGAAAAAGATGATGGATTGTTAGAACACTGACCTTTTCCACCCTTTTTCTTTCCTCTGCTGTTCGTGCTCGTTTCCTTGTCCCTCCTGCCTCGCCTTTTCTCTTCAGTTCCTCGGCTAGCAAGCAGCAGCAGCAGATGGAGCTCCTCTTCTAGCTGCTGTTGCTCAGCACTCCAGCCGCCCGACCACACACCTCCAGAAGTAAGCAGCGGCAGCGACAGAACAGACCAGGGGAGCGCAGCGCCGGTAATCAGCAATGGCGGTGGCGGCAGGGAGGGAGGGATGAAGGAAGGAATCTTTGCGGCCAACAAGGGCGAGGCGTGTGGACGGATATCGGCTAGGTCAGGGTAAGAACAATTTTTGAAAATAAATAAATAAATAAATAATAGCGCTCGCCTCGCATCTCCAACGGTCTCTGAAAAGCTCTCAAAAGTCAAAAAAATTGGGTAAGGTCCCAATACCATTTTATACATACTAGGAGTGCATGGCGAAAGGTTGTTTTTTTACAGTCTCTCGAAGTCTCTGCTCAGTGCTGCTCGACATCATCGCGCTGCTGGAGAGAAGCGGCTAGCTCCTCTGGGTCACATGGGCTTGTCCGGCTTGACAAAGCTGTGGAGATAGTTGCATAAAGATACTTCCAGGATGTACAGGTCATTTTAGAGATAAACCAAAGATAAATAATTTAAAATAATCAGGTTTTACAAATACTGCACCTCTTCGGACAATCGCTTATCTGGACCACAGATAATGTAGATAATTATGCTCAGTAGATAATCGAATAAAAAATGAAACCAAACAGAGCTGTCTGCGGGGCAAGCAGACAGAGCAGGCAACCCGTGAACGGCGACTCGGCAAGCACGGCACCGGTGAGCTTGGGAGCGGGCCGGGCCGGCGACGAGCTCCGGCAGGTGCAGCCTTGACTGGAAGCTCAACGCCGGCAAGGAAAGCTAAACCATGGCGGCGGACGGTGAGGTGCGAGGAGAATGGCGGCTCTAGCGTGGGCGCAGCTGTCTCTCTCTCTCTCGGCAAGCAATCCAGCCGCTGGAGAAGCCGTGGCTCAAGCTCCACCTCTGCCCTCGAGTTCACCTTGCGGTAACCCGAAGGTAACTGCAATGACAGTACACGGTTGATGCAAATGAAATGGGGTGAAACCTGGTTTTGTATGGCTTCCACATGTACCTCTATTTGACACAGCTGAAACTTATTACAAAAGCAACTTGTTTGAAAAGCTGGTGGAACAGGCTTCTACTTATGTCCTGCTTTTAGTTCATTAGCTGAACTAATAAATTATTACACAAGTTTACTGTTTGGCACACACTCAACTTATTTTTATTTTTATAAAGAAACTGCAGCAGAAGCTGTGCCAAACAAAACGCACTGCTTGTCAGAAACACTGAACGCTCTTCTCATACCAACTCTATGCAACAGCTGCAACACAACCTGAACCTTCGAACGTCTTGTATTAGTTTCTTACAAAATCCTCAACCGTGAAGTTGAGTTCCTTCAGCAGTAGAAAGATATTTCCTCGTTCAATATTTCATTTTATACACAAAAAAGGGAGGATAATTTTGTTTACCATTTTGGTTACATTTCTCGCTAATATGCTACTGACTTCAGAAACCAACACTAAAAACAGAAGCTTTAGTGAGGACCAGGGAGGTCAATTCTGGCATAGTCACATTATATATAAGTCATGTTTTGAACAAACAGATCGTACTCCACATTCCATGTTATACTATTAACAACATAAAGTGCGTTTACATTCCTTTTTGCCTATAAACACGACCCTCTAGTTCAAAAAGGTATACAGCTCTAAGCCTTAGCTCCAGATAAAAAAAGTTAAAATAACTAAAAAAATTGAAAATCCTGTTTACAGAAGGATATCAGCTATTTCCTTTGAAAATGAACACCGCCAAAACCGTTTGATCTATTTCACGTATCTGAGTTGCAACATTCTGGTCCAAATGAGGTGTATAAGCCATAGAAATTACCTAGTATAAAGAAAAAGAAACAACTGTTATCTCAGAATGTATTAGAACTTAAGTATCAAAGTAAGGATACGAACCAGTTAATCACAATGCATCGGCGCTCCTACCACCTCTCTTACTAACTAGTTCACAGAGGCGGCAAGGCAGTGTGTCAAGGCTCATTTCGCGTGTCCTGCCAAAGTTACCGAAGATACCACACCGCCTCCAGGCATGGTATTCCGCATAGGCTACAGGATCATTTGCAAGAGTTTTCACATACGATGCGAGTTCTTTGAGTGAGCTGAATTTGGAGGCATCTATGATAGAATTGGGAGGAACGAAATCCCAGACATTGGGTGCTCCAAAATATATGGGCACAGACCCAGCCTCCAAAGCGTAGAACAACTTCTCGGTCACGTAACTTTCGGTCTTGGTATTCTCAATTGCAAGGACGAACTTGTAGTGTGACATTGTACAGTGTAGGTGATCCCACCAGTGGGGTGCTCCGTTATCATTAGTGGAGCAAACTGGATACATGGATAGCGCCATGTCATGACCGCCAACATTATTCAGACATCTCCCAAATGAATGGTGTGGAACCATTGAGAGGAAGTCTTTTGCAATCTTGTCTCTGTGAGGAAGACACCTTGAAGATGACCAGTAAATAAGTGCATCCTGAAACCAGATGTGAGAGCAGAAGAAGTTCAGGAGAATAGAAGCAATCCAAGAAGAATGACTTAGCACAACATTAGTGCAACAATGTCATATCTTTGGTGGGTAAAACACAAATTGTACAAAACTGAATATGCTTCATACTCATGGCATGTAGCAATCCTTTTTATTTTAGCGAACTTGTGACACTCGTGGTATCACCCATTATATACTGGTCTTCTGCCATGGAAATTGGAAAGGGTAAAAGAAACTGGAAACCCTATAACCAGGGCATGGATCTGTTGACACCTGCTGATGTTCTAGAATCAACTAAAGCTTATGCATGCCACCTGAGATTATCATGCCATGCTTCTATAGTTTTTTTTAAAGATTTTTCCTAACTGATGACGGGATGTGAGTTGTAAACATGTGTGATAGTCATGCTGAGAAAAACATGACAGGAGTTATAGGTAACACAATACAAACAGAGTTAAATTTGCTACTTTGGTGATGCAAATAAGAAGTTGCACTGATATACTCTAAAAAAATTTAGGCTCTGTATTTGACAAACTTACATTTCTCTTTTCAGTTGATACATGGTAACTCCGGCTAGTGTGAAATAACTTTCCAGCATATGTTACTTGCACATCATCTTGGGCATGATAACCTATGAAAATGTCCTCAAAACCAGTTGGCCTCCTAGCAGCCTCCAGATCCAGATAAACACGGAGAGGCAGGCCTTTCATTCTCTGCAAGATATGTTACAGAATGTTTGAGAAAGATACATGGTGTACGATTCCACAAAAGTCTAGTGGAAGGTTACAATTGTTCAAGTTCAACTACTACTTACAATACATATAGATACCAAATGACGCAAAAACAAGTGCCAAATGAACTGGGAAAACATTCAGAATTAGTAGGCTAATTACGATGCAAAGGGAAAAGTCAGGAAGCAATCAATAATTAAAAAACAGCTGATGCAGTGACGCTGTTTCAGTGTTTCTCTTATTGATCAAAAGAATTTCCAACATTCATCAGTTCTTCAATTGCATCAGGCAACCATTATGGAGCAATCATCAGAATTCATCTCCAGTTTTGATCCCACCCTAGTGCTCAAGTTACAGTTTTGAAAATGGAAAATACTAGGCCATTTGGCACCGTCACAACGACGACTTAAATAGGGGGGAAAACAAGTACCTGCTGCGGCGGCGTGGCGCCCTCGAAGAGCAGGGCGTCGGGTCTGTCGACGGCGGCGGCGGACTTGCTCCAGACGCAGGTGATTCCGCAGCGGCAGGCGTAGGCCCCGTCGAGCGCGTCAGGGACCCACGTCCACCCCTTGACGAGCACCCCGACGTGCGGCGCCCGCATCTCGTCGCACCTGGCGCCGCTCCACGCCGCGCCTCCGGTGACGGCCTCCGTCGCCGTCGCGTTCGCGCCGACGAGGAGCTTGGCGCGGACGCGGGGGCACCCGACGGCGGCGTCCCAGTCGCGGAGCGCGGCGAGGAGCGAGGTGAAGGCGGCGGGGTCGCGGGAGCCGACGGAGTCGAGCGCGGTGGGGAAGAGAGAGCCCGGGCCGCCACCGCCGCCGGCGGTGGTGAGCGAGGAGATGGAAGGCAGCTCGAAGTAGCCGGACAGGAGGAGGAGCAGGATGGCCGCGGAGGCGAGCATCGGGGCGACGTAGTTGATCCGCCTCCGGACGAGCATCGGGGGCTTCGGGAACCTTTTTTACTAGAAGCTTCCTTTGACTGGCCTCGGCGCGGGCTCGCCGAAGGAGCGCGAGATCCCGGAGCGGGAGGAGAGAGGTGGTGGAGGCGGCGAAATAATAATGGAAGATTGGAAGGGCTTATAAGAGATAACTGATGGACTGGACTGACCGGCGGTTGCTTACCATTTTCGGAGACTTTTGCTGTTCCGTCCAATTTGACTAATTGCATTTAGAGACGACTTAATATACTAGTACGAGAAAAAATATATGTATTCTTATTTCTATAACACCGTACCGGAGAATTCATGGCCTTTTATCACTATAAAATCCTCAGAGTTTGATATTGCTGGGCCAAAGATGGGCCGCTCAGGTCTGGACATATCCGTCAAGCAAGCAAGATGGTGACTGGTCCAGAGTTGCCAGTCATGGCTCTAACAACTTAATAAATATTTTAAATGTTCAAAATGTCTAAGAGTATGTGACAACCTATTTAAAAAAGTGGGAAAAAGAGAAAAAGAAACAAAACAAAATAACTATCAAAATTCTACTACTCTCATTTGTAGTTACTAAATAAACAGTGTACATTTATAAAATATTTTAAGTGTAAAAATATCCAGCATCCAGAATTATGTGATAAGACTGTCTGTAAAGGTTACGAAAAAAGTTACTGGAAAATTTAGATATGTATACACAGAAAGTTATATAAGATAGTATGATTAGACTTTACAGTCTAGATAGTCTAACCGTTTGAGAAAGTGGGAAAAAAGAGAAAAGAAACGAAATAAAAATGGAAAGGGAATTTCCCGACCACGTCGTCTTCCTCCTCTCGCCAAGGGATGCGCGAAGCCGATAGCCACCGACATGCTCACCCACCTGCCCTGGCAATCCGTTCTCATTTGCAGACCCAATCCAAGCGCCCCGAGGCCCGAGCAAGCACATTTCCACCCTCATACGGCCGAAAAATCCAAACTTTGCATGTGACATCTCCATAAATTCCCCGCGAAAATCATTGATCCAAAAGGGGAGAGAAAAGCAGAGCAATCCCATTGCTTCACATCTTCTCCTGTCTGTTCTTCGGTTTGCGCTGCGCCATAACCCCTTGCCATAAGGTCCCTTGTCACGCCCAAATCGTTGACCATTCCCCAACAACCCCCAAAGGCGATGGGCCCCGGCGCCAGGATCCAATCTTCGCGTTGTTTGGTCCCAATCCGTATTGATTTTCTCTGAGACAACCGAGAATCGCATCGGTTTCCATTTTCGATCGGTCCTCGGTGCGAATTCGTGCGTCGCTGCGGTTTCTCCGAGGAGGGAAGGGCGCCCGTACAATTTGTGATCCAGGGAGGGACCACCGTCGGCGGAGGCAATGCAGCCGGACCCGCAAGGCCCGGGCAGGGAGAAGGCCAATGCGCACGTGAGGCTGCCGCCGCCGCCGGTGACGGTGGGGTCGAGGGGCCGGCCGGCGTCGGTGCTGCCGCACAAGACGGACAACGTGCGCGACCACTACCGCATCGGGAAGAAGCTGGGGCAGGGGCAGTTCGGCACCACGTACCAGTGCGTGGGCAAGGCCGACGGCGCCGAGTACGCGTGCAAGTCCATCCCCAAGCGCAAGCTGCTGTGCCGCGAGGACTACGAGGACGTCTGGCGCGAGATCCAGATCATGCACCACCTCTCCGAGCACCCCAACGTCGTCCGCATCCGCGGCGCCTACGAGGACGCCCTTTTCGTGCACCTCGTCATGGAGCTCTGCGCCGGCGGCGAGCTCTTCGACCGCATTGTGGCCAAGGGCCACTACTCTGAGCGTGCCGCCGCGCAGCTCATCAGGACGATCGTTGGTGTGGTCGAAGGTTGCCACTCGCTCGGCGTCATGCACCGGGACCTCAAGCCGGAGAACTTCCTCTTTGCGAGCAACTCTGAGGATGCGCCGCTCAAGGCCACTGACTTTGGACTTTCTGTGTTCTACAAGCCTGGTAAATTGTGCTATTTAGATCTTAATCCTAAGTTGCTCAAGGTTGCTGTTTGATCCATTGATTCTGTTGTTGTAATCATGCATACTGCTTATTTTGCGTTTGTTAATAAGTAATGTTCTTCCTAGATTGTTCTTGGTACATAAGGCAAACATATTAAAATCGCATTCACATATGTTGCTTCTTTCACTTGCATAAAAATGTTTGCTTTTATGTCCATAGTCTCGATTTTGTATCAATGTTTCAAGAGTCTTTTACAATGCTGGATAGAGCATTGAGTCCGTTACAATGCTGGATAGAGCATTCTTGAGTCCGTTACAATGCTGGATAGAGCATTCTTGTCAGAAGCCGTAGGCCTTTCAAAGTTTGTGACACACATCCTATAGCTGTTCTCATGTCTCAGCAAGTCGTCGGTAAAATTATTGCTGAAGTCTTGAGTACATGTGCTGCCTTTTTCTCTTTACTTGAAGCCACTAATAAAGAACACACTAAAAGCTCACGAACAACGAATGATATCCCTATCCATTTCCAGGTGATAAATTTTCTGACGTTGTTGGGAGCCCCTTTTATGTTGCACCGGAGGTGCTTCAAAAGCGCTATGGCCCAGAAGCTGATGTATGGAGTGCTGGAGTGATTCTGTACATTTTGCTATGTGGTGTGCCCCCATTCTGGGCAGGTAAATGGTCAGACCATTCAATTGTAGGTCTAGATGCATCAGAACTTACTTTGATAATCATGTTTCCTTGTATAACATCTCTCCTTTTTTCTCCCTCTTAGAAAGTGAATCAGGAATCTTCAGGCAGATTTTGCGAGGAAAACTTGACTTGGAATCTGAACCGTGGCCTAATATCTCTGATAGTGCTAAAGATCTGGTCCGTAAGATGCTTACCCGGGATCCTACAAAGAGACTGACTGCTCATGAGGTTCTATGTAAGTCTTCCGCCTGCATGCCCTTCCTCCCTCCCTCCCTCCCTCCCTCTATACCTTCATTTGTGTGCTCATGTTCCCGAGCCACAGAAGTTCATTCTTATTGAAAATAATGAATAAATATTGGATATGCCAGGTCATCCCTGGATTATTGATGATGCTGTTGCACCTGATAAGCCTATTGATTCTGCTGTATTGTCAAGGCTTAAAAACTTTTCTGCAATGAACAAGCTCAAGAAGATGGCATTGAGGGTACGTTCTTTTCATTCCATTGAAGTTATGTGCTAGTGTTGCAAACAAAATTAATGACTTTTCCGTGAAATGTCAGATTAGTGCCTTGTTTCTTCTATAACACTTATTTAAACCTTCCAGTTTTCCATTTATCATCTCCGTTCTCTAATCCAATGTTTTTTTTTGCTGTTAACTGATTTTTTTGTGAATCTCTATTCTCCTCTCTAATTTGAGAAAGGCCGGTTTACACCCAATTACCTGGAACTGGGTATTTTACTGCTCCTACAGTTTGGGAATGAGGTCATTTAACCACTTAGTATGGTTTTTATTGGCAGTTCCACCACACTAGATATCCTCGCCTCGCTATAAACAGAAATACTGACCTACATTAGTACATTGTCAGTGTCACATCCATCTTTCTGACGCAAGCAAGAAAACTTTTTTCTTTATAAAATAACATTCCTCCCATACCCATTCGTGCTGTCTCCAATCGCCCCTGCACTAATACTAGACCTGGATGGCAGCTACAGTTTATATGTCTAACTATCAGCAAAGCCATTGCCCCATGACTAGAGGCCAGTTGATACTAGCAGCAGAACTCAAGATTGGCAGCATTTGCAAATGGAAATAGCTAGAAACTGGTTAATAATTGCACCTCACTGTTCCACATACTACTGCCCATCGCATTGCTTCCTTGAATCGATTAGCACTCGGTACATCTCATCCTCTTTGATTCCACCCACCTTGGCGACCCAGATATCTCTGCCACCGTCTGAGTCTTGTTTCCATCGTCATGCATATTGCTGTCTTCCCTACCAGTTAGTGGATTGAGGTGAACACCTTCGTCTCGCTGACAGGAAGAGGTAGTGCATTCTGCGATCTAGGCCACACCGGTAGCAACAATAAGACGTCAGATTTGGACAAATTCTCTCGGATGAGGGCATTAGGAAGCAATAAATTTTGTTAAATTAGGCTGTATGAGTGTCCAGTGGTGGACTGATGCTAGTAATAATGGATTAGGAGTTTAAATGCAGAGGTCTAAAAGAATTCATTGTTCAAGATCGGGCTTTCCTTTTCTTTATCTATGGAGGAATTATTCACATTTACCTCATTTGTTGTTGTTGACTCAAAACTAAAATATTGAATACCCAGGTCTCCATACAGTACTGTTTGCTTTATCTCTAGGTGTACCCAGATGATGGTATCTGCTAGAATAATCTGTCAATAAGGTTTGCAAATGCTAAGCAGTGATGATAGAGGCTTCTTTTTGCTCGTGCAGGTTATAGCTGAAAGTCTGTCTGAGGAGGAGATCGGTGGCTTGAAGGAGCTGTTCAAAATGATCGATACTGACAATAGTGGCACAATAACTTACGATGAACTGAAGAACGGGCTGAAAAGGGTGGGTTCTGATCTAATGGAACCTGAAATCCAGTCTTTAATGGATGCGGTAAGTGCTAGTATTATGTTTAGTCTACTGTACAGGGATGATAATCTGCACTTCTGCACTGCAGAATTATTTGATAGTACAAGCCATTGAGATAGTATCTGGATGTGTTATGCATTTCAGGCTGATATTGACAAAAGTGGGACCATTGACTACGGAGAGTTCCTAGCAGCTACATTGCACATGAATAAACTGGAAAGGGAGGAAAGCTTGGTATCAGCATTTTCATTCTTCGATAAGGACGGGAGTGGCTTCATAACAATTGATGAGCTCTCACAAGCATGCAAACAGTTTGGTCTTTCTGATGTTCACCTTGAGGATATGATCAAAGACGTGGATCAAAATAATGTTGGTCTTTTTAATCCTTCTTTTTCTATTCTATTATTTTTTGGATCTTCATACTTGTCTATTATCAGATCTTTACTTGATGTTGTCAATTCATACACCATTTTTTTCAGGATGGACAAATTGATTACAGCGAGTTTGCTGCGATGATGAGAAAGGGCAACGCTGGTGGAGCAGGAAGGAGAACCATGAGGAACAGCTTGCACGTGAACCTTGGTGAAATCTTGAAACCTGCCGAGAACTAAAATTCGTATAGCAGGGTTCTCACTTCTGCATCCTCCAATTTGAAGTTTTGTGTGCCTCATCTGACGGAGTTTACAGAATAGAATATTTGACTTGTTGCTTCATTTCCAGTGCCTCTGAGAAGCTGATAAATTATTTTAGCAGTACTATGGGGTTGGTGTAACAGAATTTAGGTGTGGAAGATGATATGTGGAGCTACTTTTTAGTCTTGCCCTGAATGTTGTTGATAATTCAAGTCCTGTACAATTTACTTATCTCTGTTTGACTTGGCGTACTCTGCATCGACAGCTGGTGTACTCCGCATCATCCATCTTGATCCAAATTAATGTGCTCTTGTTTTTATGGTTTCCTATGAACTTTTGTTGTCGCCGTAGGTTAGATTGGTCAATGCCTTGTCTGACGAATTGAATCGATCACGAAGCTCTGATTGGATACTAGTTTAGTACTGTTCCGTTCAAGCTACTCCGCACACCGGCACACGTTGTGATGAGCTTTTCCGGTCGTTGGATGGCTAGGTTGCAAATTCTACGACTTCCCCGTTGGTTCAGTTCGATTATGGAATCATGCGGGCTTCAGATCCCTGGTTGCCTTCTCTCCCATCATCGACTAGGATTACTTCAATAATTTGACAAAGTCGTAAATGACAATATGTCTACAGTCTCAACTGTATCCCCTGCTTTAAAAAGTTTGTCGCTTTATTGTTCAAAAATAAACTGCGAAGCGATATAAACATTTTGTCCCCATGTTCTGAAATAAATAACATTTAGGAAAGCTAATTCAGTTGAAAATAAACTAAATCTTTTATCTTAAAGGTCATTTATTCTGGGAGAGAACGACGAATTATTTCCCTAAGTGTGACGTACTGTCTCCGGTTGCGTTAAGCAGTACACTCATTGGTCCCCAACATTGATCCATTTCCGGTTCGATGATCGATGGGGCCATGATTGATTCGCTTACGTTGTAAAGGGACATGGTACGTGTGTGGTTCAAGTTACAGTCACATGCTAAAGCTAGCAGTTGAGCCTTTGCATGGCGAGCAAGCTCACGTCCTTTGAGAGGCTATAGCTTCTTCTCTAACCTCCGTTCTTTCTCCGTGGCGGACTTGGATGATTGGAACCTTGCTATTCCTTCGCTCGCTCGCCTAATTAAATCTCTTGGAAAGTCAGTTCTTGGAAAGCCATTGATGTAGCTTAATTTTTTTTTTGCGTGAGAAATGGCTGATGATGAGGCCTTTATTATTGATTGTGTCATGATTAAGTACCAGATTAACCTGCCAACATGTTAGCAGTTGGTGTGACAGATACGTGGTCATTACCAGAATGATTCGCAGACTGTGACGGCGCATCAGCTCAATCCAACGCTGCAGATCAGAAGGACGGTTTTCGGATATGGTACATACCGCTAGCTAGGCGGTTGACGCATGCAAGGTAAACAAAACAAAAGGAGAGCGTTGCAGCTGATGAGTGAGCTTGAAGAGACAGCCATGTCTCACCTAGTCGCGTCTACTTTTTTTTTTTTACAGAGGGCTCGAATCAGCGAGAAGTGGTTTTAACAGAAGCACATTTTTACAGTGTCCAGATAAGCTCTCCTCGTGCTGACTGACTGACACTCGAGACGGTCATCAGTGCGCCACGTGTCCTGCAAGGTCGACGCGTGCTGAATGAACGGATGACGAGAAAAAATTGTTAAGGGATGATTCTTTCTTCCCCTCGCTGATGATTGCGCGTGCCGCCGCCGGTCGGTCCTGACAGCTTTGCCTGCACGTACGGTGGCAGCCGAGCCGGTCAGCCGTCACCGTCACCGGCCGCCGGATTCCCATCCCCTGACGCCGCCGGGCCCCGCCACATGCGAGGCCAAGGAGGTGGTCAGACTCAGACAAGCGGACATACAGAACCGTCGTCGTCGGATGCAGTGCAAGAAACAGCCAAGCCTACCGTCACTTCACTCAATGTCGTCCAAGGATTTCATTTTGTCTCAATGTCCAAGGATTTCATTTTGTCTCGGACGAACATATTCGGATAAATTAATCCAGCTGTCTGTCTGTCTGTTCCCTAGCTAATCCTGTCGCTGGAATCTCGCAATCAAGCGGCATACGCGGGAACCGTCGGCCAAATCTTAGTACTAATAATAAAACTATTAACCCACCGCTGATGCAGCGGTTAGAGCTGCATCGAAGACTGGACTGCTGTACTTAAATGCAGCCGGAATTGAGCTAGAGAGGTTGGAGGGGGCCCAAGAGAAGAGAGAGAGAGATAAGAGAGAGAGAAAAGGCTGCGGCCGGCGCTCCAGGAGCAGCAATTGAGTTGAGCCCACCGCACTGGAAGAATCACGAAGCGAGGACGACGACGACGACGCTAATGGCGGCCTAGCAGTGTTTCTACAGTACGTGATGTTACTTTCCCCACGACTCTTTTTTTTTTCGGAAATGCTATAGCTCGGCGCTGAGCACAGCGGTCGGCGTGCAGCACCCGTTTTGGTTAAGATTTTTCTTAAGAATTAGATTTATTTTTTTTAGTTTGTAAATGTTAATCTGTAATTTGTAGGATTATGTAATCTGTAATTCAGGGCCAAATAGACGGACCCATTTAAACTTTAGACACATCTTTTTTTTTTCCATTTGGGGAGAGGAAATATAGCAGCTTTGGATCCTCGCGTTTACCGCGTCACGCGCTCTGCTCTGCATTCGGGCGGCCGCCTAGTGCCTGCCAGCTGCAGCAGTAGCCGCGCGCCCGTCGTCTTCACCGCCATTCGCCTCGAGGCCCGAGAGCATACGAGGGGAAGGGGACAAGCCGTACTCGCAGGCTTGGCTAGCTTGGGTGGTCTTCTCCTCCCTCCTCACATGGCGAGACCCGCAGGTGGTGCCCGCTGGCTGGCTGGCTGGCCCCTTTCGCTTTTCAGCTCCTGCCTTTTTGTTTCCAGTTTTCGATTTTTCAGCTCCGTTCTCGCGCGTCTGGTCCGCCTCCTCCGACGGGTGAGCTGTGGGCGGTGTGTGTGACGCTCTCGCTTTTCCTCACCTGCACCTCGCTGTCGCCTCGAGGTAAAGGGGAGGCGATATAGTGAGAGAGAGAGAGAGGGAGGAGGAGGAGAGAGAAACAGTACGTACGTCGGAGGAGGTGCTCTGCTCTTCACGGACGGAGAGGAGAGTCCCGTTGCGAGGCGCGGCATTCTCCGTGCACCGGCGTAACTCCAGGTATCAATGCCGCCATTGATGGGGTGGTGCTATAGGCAAATCCTGAATAATAATCCCTCTCGTCCTTGCCGGGTACTGATGTACTATACTCCATGAGATTTCTTCTTGAGTACCCCGTGTCTCTCGTCTCCCCCTCTTTCTCTTCCACTCTCCCCGTTCCCTCTCGGGGTTTCCGCTGGAATTTCTTGAGGCTAGCTGCGGCTTCCGGCCACTCGGGAACTGGTTTGGGGCGCGCAAGTTGGGAGTTTGACGAGATTCGTGGCGGATTCATCCGTCTCGCCCCAGGTTTATGTCATTTGAACGGAGAACATTGGGAGTCAAGCTGCAACCTTTAGGGTTTGCGCCTCTTGTTTCCGCTGCCGGCGATTTTGATTCTTTCGGCTGATCTTCTCCCCCGCCGCCCGCCCCCCTCTCCCTCTCTCTCTCTCTGACTATGCATAACATTCGGCTGAGAAGTTCTTAGGCATCAATAATTCAGGCATTGGTTTATTGGGGGTTCTTGGCGGCTGAATTTCTGGATATTCCCTAGTGATAAGTTTTGGGCTCGCAGAGTCCTTCGCTTAGCATGTTTTGCAGGATGGTTCTGGAGTTTCTTATTCCTTCTCGCTTCCTATGCTACAATTCGTGGTCGGATTTGGTGTTCATGATCAGTAGAGCATATTGCTTATGTTTGGCCAAGTTGATTTTTTTTTCGAAAGCTCGGTTTTTCCAAGTTGTGCTAAAGAAAGGAACAGGCACTCTTGCAGCACATGCTGTTGGAGCTGTAGCAGGGACCTATTTTTGCCTTTTCCTTTCTGCCAAGTTATATCATCCTAGAGTAACTTTTATTTCTATTTTTCCGTCTTGACCACATGTGCAGAACAGGCATACTACTTACTCCACGCATACAATAGTATTTCACTTGATTCTATTAGAGCAGAGGGATCTAGATGCTAATCTCCAATGAAGGCATTGTTTTTATTTAACAGGAAGAAGTGCGAGAGAGACAGATAAGCTTGTCTCGACCTGTGAATCTTTATGCAGATAGCAGTACCTCCAATTTTGTAGTAGTGTGATTGAGTCGAGCTAACAACAAATTGGTCACTTAACTTTATTTGCTCTTACAAGTATCTGCTCTTTTGACTTTTAGGTGCTGCTGGAACTGTGCTTTAAGCAATTTGCTAATTCCATTCTTGTCTGATGATTTATGCTGCATTTTGTTTAACTCAGACCACAACTCTTCTTATGGTGCAGAGATGTCTCTCCAAACACAATCTTTCTGCTCTTGATGTTTATCTGTGAAACGTGCATATGGTGGTGGTCTAGAGAGCAGCATAACCACTTCTGATCTCCTCAGTGGTTGATGGTTATGGACCGCGCGAGTTGGCTTTGGAGGCGCAAGACGTCAGAGAAGAGCCCAGGTGGTAGTGACAGTTCTATGTCGGTGTCGTCACATTCTGAGCAGTGTTCTGATGATCAGGTTCAGCCCCATCCCCCGTCCCTTTAAGTTTATATCCTGTAGATCTTTTCATTTCATCAACACAGATGCAGTAGGACATGCTCTGATCATAACCACTGCGATCTTGTGATGAATATATCATGAATGCACTATAAATCTTCAGAAGTTGATGTTCTTTTCACTTGTAGGACACTCAGATTTCTTGGAATAGAAGTTTCCTAATGCTTCAGCCTGGCCTGTTCAGAATTTCCCCTGAAAAGCATGTGCTCTTTTTCAGGAAAACTTAACAGTTTTGACTTCTGCTAATGCTAAAACAATTTCTAATGGTTCTACCGATGCAAAAATATCTAATGGTTGGTACTTGGCAAAACTCAAGTAGAGTTGAAGAAACTTGATCTGCTAAACTAAGTAGTGCTTGCTCTGGTCACAATTTGAATATTGAAACACACAGTTTGCAATTACTGTGAAGATAGTTTATTTATATTTTGTTTTGCTCATGTTAAACCAGGAGATTCTGAGACCTGTCTCAGATAATTCTTCTCCATGTCATGGCCAAATTTGCGAAGTCTCTGCAAGAAGCAATGACAGCCAAAAACTCGAAGTTACAAAATCCTTGAATGGCAGGCTAGATGCAGGGTCTAATTTGAATGATTCTACTTCACAACATAGGCAATCAGTAGAACCACACATATCCTCCAATGTCAGAGATGAAGATGTCGAGGAGAACATGAGGAGTTTGAATGACAAACTTTCTACTGCACTTTTGACCATCAGGGCGAAAGAGGATTTGGTGAAGCAACACGCTAAAGTCACGGAAGAGGCTGTTGCAGGTAAATTTTGCTTCTTATTGAACATTATTAAGATTTGATATTTTAGCTTATCAGTTTAACCATTTTTGTTCCAAATTTCATCTGTAAAATCACAATGAGATTCAACAAATAAAAGGGAGCTCTATCTATCAATATCTATGGTCTTGGACCATCAATAGTGATTTTTCCTTAGAATTTGGATACTTGATCGACCCCCTTACTTCTATTATGTTATTACTAATTACTACTGTAGGAATCTTGGTTCTTATTTATAGTGACAATTATATGTCTCACGATGAGGGATATTTGAGATTTTTGTATATATAACTCCAGGAAACTATCGTCCTTTAGGTAGGAATATTTAGATTGCCCTTTTATTTACTTTATTGCCTCTGTTCTAGAACCTATCCCTATTGTTTATCCTTATGAAATAGAGTCATTCATTTTTGTTTCAGAACTAAATGACAATAACTTTACTTTTTCCCCTTTTGTGCTTGCATTGTTCTTAATCTTGTTGATAACTCTTTTGTAGGCTGGGAACAAGCTGAAGCTGAAGTTACCGCTCTCAAGGGTTTACTTGAAGCTTCTTCTCAGAAAAATGCTGCTCTCGAGGATCGAGTTAGCCAACTAGACAAGGCCCTCAAGGAATGTGTCAGGCAATTGCGCTTGGCACATGAAGAACAAGAGGAGAAGATCAGTGACATAGTTGCCAAGAAGTCTCTGGTGCTAGAGGCTGAGAACTCCGAGCTGAGGAAACGGTTGGAAGTGACCAGATTAGAAGCATCATCCATGTTATTACAGCATGATGTACGAGAAAAGCTTCAAACAATTGAGAAAGAGAATATGGATCTTAAGGCCAAGCTTCAGGAAATTGATAAAGAAAAACATGGATCTCAAGGCCAAGCTTCTTGTACAGTCCAAGGATATGAAGATACTACTGTTGGAAAGAGACCTGAGCAACCAAGCAGCAGAGACAGCGAGTAAGCAGCACCTGGAAAGCGTTAAAAAAATCGCAAGGATTGAGGCAGAATGCCGCAGATTACAGCATCTAGCTCGGAAAACACCATCGGTAAATGATTTAAGTCCGGTACAAAACAATGTTTGCTTGGAATTGCTGGCTGACAGCCACTCCGACAATGGGGAGGGTATGGCTGTTGCTGATAATGAACTACGAAATTCCAACTCGTGGACATCGGCTTTGATTGCTGAGATTGATCAGTTCAAAAATGGTAAGGATAGTTCAAAAACTTTTGTTAACAATCCTATTGAAATTGACATAATGGACGATTTCCTGGAGATGGAAAGGTTAGCTGCATTGCCTGATTCAGACCGCACAAGCTCTACTTCTGAAACTGACTCTGAGAGGGCAGTAGCAAGAAACATCTTCTCAAAAGTTGAAACTGAAGAACTGCGAAATCAGGTCACTGATTTGCAGGAAAAGTTTGAAGCAATTGCAACTGAGAAAAGGGAGCTTGAGATGGCCCTCATAGAGGTAAGAAACCAGCTTGACATTTCAAGCAATGCGCTAGTGGCTGCGAAGAACAGGTTGGTCGATATGCAGATGCAGTTGGACTCAGCAAACAAATCCAAACTTGCTGCTTTGGATGATGTTGAGCGATTGGACTCAGACAGGAAGGCTTTGTTGTTGCAGTTGGAGTCCAAATCTGCAGAAGCTGAGGAACTACTTATGGTTATAACTTCATTGGAGGAAAATTCGGGGGAGAAAGAGTTGGAGTCACAGTTAGAACTGATGTCAACTCAAGCCACAGAGCTTCGCCTAACTTTGGCATCACTGGAAGAGATGGTTCAGGCTGAGAGAGCTCTCTCTGTGCAGCAGAAGGAAAATGCAGAGGCCGCGCAAACTGCTAAAGAAGAAATGGAGGAACAGCTGCGTTCAGCAAACACTGAAACTGCAAAACTGTGTGACATTATCAAAGCACTGGAGAATGATATTGAAAAGGAGAAGGCACTTCATGAAGACCTCATGACACAATTACAGCTCAAAATTGAAGCGGCTGTTGATTCAGTTAAAGAATCATTGGAGGCACAGCTATGTTCAGCAAATACAGAAGTAGAGAAGCTGCGAGACATTATCAAAGCGCTAGAAGATAAGGTAGCAAAGGAGAAGGCATTACATGAAGAGCTCGCAGCAGAAGTAGAGTTGAAAATTGAAGCAGTGAGCGCTCTTGAGGTTGTCAAAGAGTCCTTGGAGGCAGAATTGTGTTCAGCGAACACTGAAATACAGGAACTGCGTGATATCACCAAAGAACTAGATAATGAGGTAAAGAAAGAAAAGGCACTTCTTGAAGAACTCTCAGCACAATTCGAGACGAAGATTGAAGCGGAGAAAACCCGTTCTATGGAGGCTGTTAAAGAAACCTTGGTGGCACAATTACATTCAGCGAACACTGAATTACAGAAACTACAGGAGGTTACCCAAGCACTTGAGAATGAGGTAGAAAAAGAGAAGGCACTTAATGAACAACTTTCGGCACAATTAGAGATGAAGATTGAAGTAGAGAGAACTCATTCCGCGGAGTCTGTTAGAGAATCATTTGAGGAACAACTCCAGTTTGCAAATTCGGAAGCTGTAAAGCTGCGTGACATGGTGTCTGCACTTGAGCATGATGTGGAAAAGGAAAAGGAATTTTCTTCAGAGCTGCAGATGCAGCTAGAAGCTCTAGAGGGCATAAAAGGGATGTTGGAATCTGAGGTTGAGTCTGCACGTCAGGATGCCAGAAATCTCAACCAGAAGGTGGAATCATTGGAGGCAAAACTCAAGGAGCAAATGTCTTCAGCCGAAGAATCCACTGCCAAGGCAGAAGCTGTACAATCAGAGAGAGCGGCTGTGGAGCATCGACTTGAAACAGCAGAGAGGGAACTCATAAAACTGACCAACAAGGTGAGCTTGCTTCACGGGGAGATTGAGCAGGAGAGATTGTTGTCAGAAGAGTATGAACATAAATGTCGAAAGCTGGAGGTGCAGCTATCAAAAGATAGTCGAGATGCGAGGCTTTGGCGGCTTGCAAACTCGAACGGAGAGCTGAAGGTCAAGAAGGTAATTTTTTTGTGTACTTGGCCTGCTAGGTTCGAGTACTCTGATAGCGTATGTTTTTCCTTGCTAACACCCATTCTCAGCATTAAGCTGTACTCTCTCCGTCCAAAAAGCTTGTCTTTTTGTAGTTCATACAGGCCTACGGGCTACAGTTAACCCAACTCACAATTGCTCAAACAGTATGCATAATAACATGGATGTTCGGATACTGAACCATATTGAATCAAAATAAATGTTTTTGTTTGTTTATAGGAGAAGGAGCTTGCTAACGCAGCTGGGAAGCTCGCGGAATGCCAGAAGACCATTGCTTCACTTGGACGCCAGTTGAAATCACTTACAGACCTCGACAGTGTGGTGGTGCTGGAGCCTGAAAGGCTGGAGGAGTCCAGAGACATGCCACTGCCTTTGGACTTGAGAAATGGCGATGCTGAATTCGCGGTCTTTGCAGATGATTTATACGACTTCGACCTCAACCTCCCAGACGGGACCGGGAGCTGCTTTTCACCGCTCCCTTCAATTCAACCCTCGTCGTCCCCGTCCTCGGAAATGTCGGTGTTTGCAGGCGGGCTTTCGACTCTTAGCAGTTACAGGAGCAAGAGAGCAAGCAGGAGGTTATGAAAAGATTGATCCTCCACTAACAAGCGGTTCATTGGATAAATATGGTCTCATGTGTAGCTAGGTAGATCAATGTACATCCACAGAAACTGATTGTAGATTCGTGCTTGGATTCCGTTCAGCAAGCTCGGTTTTTATGTCATGCTTGATCAGGTCTTACTGTAATAGCGTTTGATTCCGATGTGCCCACCCAAACTGTTTGCTGCAAAATGGAAACGGAGTGTCAGTGTGTGATGCAAGGTCCAGGGATTGCTCATTTGAGCCATATGCGGATTCAACGTTTAACTGGCCTCTCTTTTGTTCTTACGATTGTAATATGTTATTTCTCACAGGGAAAAAAATCCATAGTTTCAGAGTTCCTTTTTTTTTTCTTCAAAAGCAACGAAAATAGCTATGGCAACTTTTTCACAGGTGATGAACAGATCTCATAAAAGAATCGATATCCAGATTGGAATTTTTTGGGGTTCTCAGGAGCGAAACCTTGTGTTTATGGAGTATGGCTGTTGCTGATGCAGTTGCAAGCTGGTGCTCCCTGCTCCGGCTGCCACGCCACGGCTTCTGCCTTTTTTATTTTCTGAAAAGGAAAATATCTCTGCTTACATTGAAAGCAAAACATTGCTTGAGCTCAGCTCCTCGGAATCATCGAAACAGCGAAAGGCGAGACGGGAAAAACCGTCAGCGAAAGTGATGGAGCGTTCAGTTTTGTCCCATTCACTGTCTGCATCCATCCATGATAGCTAGTGAAAGGCAAGTGTATTAAACTGGTAACGTGCCGCGTGCGATGCGGTGCCGCGTGCGATGCAGCGTGTCGTGCCCTTAGGAGACTCGATCAGGTAGCGCTATAGGTGTCCATGATAAACCACAATACTCTTATTATTATTGTTTTCGGTGATGGCGTACTAGCAGTTATTGCAGATGGGGATATGGAGACCTGCTGTTTTGGTTATCTCAGATCGTATGTGATTTCGAGGATCAAATTCGTACGATGCACACTTAGTCTCTCACCAGTATACTACCTCCGTTCTAAAAAAAATTATCACATTTATAGTTCAAAAGTGAACTTACAAAACAACAAACTTTTGAAGACGGAGAGAATAGTGTAATACACATATGTGCAGTAGTTTTGGAAGAAGGAAATTTTAGTGCTGTCATCGTCATGGATACAAAATTGCTTGTTCAGCGAAATGAAATTTTAGACTAACATTATCAACAGAAATGCATAACGTTCATTAGCGCCACCCTATAACACGTCATGGCATAGTGCACGCCTATCATGTTACAAATTATAAGGGAGCTCAAAGATCAAATAGCTACTAAATTATCTCGAATTACATAGAGAAAACTGAATACAACATGAACATCAAGTGCTATCTCGCAAATAGCACAAGAACACTTCTAATACCTTATGCTCCATCTTTGTGATTGCTTGACGAGCGGCCATCGAGCCCAACAAGACGAGGCCGCAAGAAGAACGACGGCGAGAGCCGTTTCCCCTTGTTCTTCTCTTAGTATGTTGATCGGATTCTGAGTGGGTTATAGTGTTCAAGTGTGTATGTGTGTATGCATTAGCATTCCTTGATTATACACTTGACCCTCTTCTTATACTTGACCAAGAGACACAAGAGGGGGCCTCCCACCCTTAGGATAGTTGTCCCCCGATCAGGGACACACCATTCGGTAGGACGTGTCCTTTCAATTAGAACACATATCAATTTTGAGTTTAAACTGACAGTTACTGAAAAGATCGGACTAGTCTGGTCGAGGTCCGGACTAGTCCAATATCCTTACTGGACAACATCGGACTAGTCTGATAAGGGTCTGGACTAGTCCGGTTGCCCTTACTGGACAACACCGGACTAGTCCGGTCTCACTACCGGACAAGTCTGGTACTTCCAACATTCCCCCCATTGAACTCGAATCTGAAACTTACCAACTTACTTAATACTAAACTTACTGTCCATTTTCTAATACTTGACATATAGGACACGACGCATCACAACAACCATTTACGTATTGTTGGACTTGAAGACCACAACATCTCACACTTAAAAATGAACCTTACTCTTACTTGTCCCCTAAATATCCAATGATCATAGGGTCTCCCTTAAACCCATGCCAGCTACGTGTTCACTGAACACGCTGGGTGGAAGGCCTTTTGTTAGTGGATCCGCAAGCATATGCTTGGTACTTATATGCTCAAGACTTATGGTATGATCCTAGATTCAATCTTTCACAACATAAAACTTAATGTCGATGTGTTTGGCAGCACCACTCGACTTATTGTTGTGAGAGTAAAATACCACGGGCTTATTATCGCAGTATAACTTAAGTGGTTTTTCAATGTTGTCGACCACTCTAAGACCGGATAAAAATTTCTTAAGCCACACTGCCTGTCCGGTGGCCTCGTAACATGCAACAAACTCAGCATACATCATGGGCGATGTAGTGAAGGTTTGTTTGGAGCTTTTCCACGAAATGACTCCATTCACGAGGGTGAATATATAACCTAGTGTGGATTTCTTAGTATCCACACAACTTGCGAAATCTGAATCTGAATATCCCACTACTTCAAGTGGGTCTGACTTACTATGCGTCAACATAAGACCTTTTGTGCCTTGCACATATCTTAAAGCTTTCTTAACTGCCTTCCAGTAATCAATCTCTGAATTGGCCTGATATCTGTTAAGCATTCCGATCACATAAGCTAAGTCAGGGCGAATACAGATTTGAGCATACATAAGGCTTCTGACGGCAGAAGCATATAGAACATATTTCATTTGATCGATCTCATATTGGTTCTTGAGACACTGAAAGTTCCCAGACTTATCACCCTTAACAATCGGAGCAGACGAAGGCTTACTCTTATGCATACTGTACTTTCTCAATACATTATCCAAGTATGCCTTTTGTGATAAGCCTAATACTCCCTTATTTCATCCGGGTGAATTTCTATGCCCAATACATAGGACGCTTCACCAAGATCTTTCATATCAAAATTAGAGGACAAAAACTTCTTAGTTTCTGATAGTAGATTGATATCACTACTTGCAAGTAGTATATCATCTACATAAAGCATGAGAAAAATGAATTTTCCGCTCTTAAACTTAGCATAAATGCAATTGTCCTCCTTATTTTCTTTAAACCCAAACTTTCTTATTGTCTCATCAAACTTGAGATACCACTGTCTTGATGCTTGTTTAAGTCCATAAATGAACTTTCTTAAGTGGCATCTGTCGGTGGTTTCGATCCGGCAGATCTCCCGACGCTACTAAAGTGTTAGAGGAGTTTGAGGTTTGGTGTGAGCGCGTGGAGATTCAAGAAGGTGAAGTGTAAATGACACAGTGGACACGAAGATTTACGTGGTTCGGGCCGCCTGAGCGTAATACCCTACTCCACGGGGTGTGTTGGTGTTGTATTGGTTGTATCGAGAGTGTGTCCTGAGAGTGTATCGAGCGTGTGTCCTATGTATCGTCGGCCTGTCCTTTTATCGTACAAGGACAAACCGTTACAAGTTAGCCTGGCCCGACATGTGGCCCCGACGGTTACTGATATTGATACACATTCAACACATTTAATTGCCCTTAATGACCGAGTTATGGGCTTTGACGACACCGTTACTAGTAATTAAGGTCGTCCGATCGTGTGTCATTAATATAGTATTAATGACACTTGATCGGGTCTTGAAGTCTTTGATTCCCCTTTGAAGATCCGGAGCCGTTGTGGAGTCTTCTGGAGGTTAGAGGCTGAAGATCCGATGGTTGGACACATGGCAGCTCCGGAGCATACTGTGGAAAACAGATAGTTGCGGATCTACCTGACACGTGTCAGTTTCGGAGCTTCCCTCGGTCTGGGGTTAGGTCCGGGGGTGCCATTTCGGTACATAGCCCGGAGCTTCCCCCCTTGTGGGCGGTAGCTCCGGTTTGATAGTACACGTGGCGACCCTGGGACTAACCATGTTGGAGAAGCGGGTCCGGTTATGTCTGACATGTGGGCCTCCGAAGGTCTTCAAATCAAGTAGATGACTTTCCCTCGAGATCTTTGTAATCTCAAGGGGTGTACGGTTCCCAGGGTACCGACAGTGGCCCCCTGGGCCCACCTCTGGGGAAGACCCCTTGAGTGAAGTCATTCCGCCGAAGGTGGGTCCATCCTCGCGACTTTTGAACTGAGTCTTCAAAGGTCTTCGGATGTGCCGTTGGCGATGGTTTGGAGTTAAATCCTCGCCGTGTGGCGAATCCCGTGTGCGGCAGATGAGATCTTTGGCGTGCGGATCTCACGCAATTGAAGGTCGTGGGTTCCTGATACGAAAATCGTATCGGTTCCGCGCGCCTTGTCAGGCCGCCGCCTTCGGGCTTCCCGCCTCATGATGACAACCGTTCGTCTGGGTAAGAACCTCGACTTGATCGTCGGAGTGGTCCCGGGCCCTCTTGTCATCGGCATGGTAGGATTTTTGAGTATTATTTTCGACTTCCTTGCGGTTTCCATCCAAGCGTTGCGAGGGCTTACTTAAGAAGGAAGGTGCGCACCGTCTGGAGTTCTTTATGCCTCTCATCTGATCTTGCGCTCAAACTCCCAACTTGTGCTCGCTTTTCCTCTCTTGCCTTGCTGTGCTGCGATGGAGTTGGGTCTCCGCGAGAGCCGTTTGAAAACCGACGGTGACCTGAAGAAGGTTCGGGCCCTCATGGGATGGTCCCCGGACTTCTTCAACCGCCTGGTCCGCGCCGGGGGAGAGCTCCCGTTTGAGAAGGAGCACGCCGACAAAATGGTGTACTTCTCTTCGTACGCCATGGTGGGGTTGATCCCACCTTTTTCCTCCTTTTTCTTGATGCTGCTAGACTTTTATGGTCTGCAGCTATACCACCTTGGCCCCCACTCCATTCTTCTTGTGTCTATCTTTGTCCACTTCTGTGAGATGTGGGTGGGCATCCCCCTGCATTGAACTCTTCCGGACCTTCTTCACCGTCCATACCACCGGTAGGAGCAATGAGTACCTTGGCTTCTACTACTTCGTGAAGCGCAAGAAGTGCCCATTCAAGTACCTCTGGTCGTTTCCCTCTGGGAAATGGGATGATTAGAAGAAGAACTGGATAGTCATCCGGGTGGAGGAGCACGAGAGGTTGGAGCTGCCCGAAGGCCACCCCAACATTGACACAACAGTCTGGAGTGAAGCTCCGGTGTTGGCGGACGCCTTCAACCCTGCTCTGACCAGGATCCGCCAGTGCGTGGAGGGAGGATTAACCCCTCAAGCGGTGTTTTGTAACTTCCTGGTCAACAGGTGGGCACCGCTGAAGAGGAGAGAAAAACTCGCTTGGGCCCTCAATAGCATGATGGACGACGACCGGGTCGAGACCGGGCTGAAGTCCAACATGGTGGGGACAACCTTGGAGTTTCATCTCAAGAAGTTCCAGAACGGCATCGACGTCGTGGGTGACGACTTGACTCCGCCATCAGCTTTTCTCCCTCTAAACATGGAAGTAGAGTTCAGCAGGGAGCTCCGGCGGAAGATGCTTGTGCTTGACGACCTTGGTGTCGTCGAGAGAAGATCGATCTCCAGAGTGGCGATCCCTGTGGTTTCCGAAGGTGGCTTCGAACCTGCCCTGAAGTCGGCAAGGGCAAGGAGCTGGCGGACGAACCCTTGAGACGGAAGAGGAAGCTTCAGCATGCCAACGGAAGGTCCGTCAGGCCTACCACCTCTGCATCAGCTCCTTCTCCTCGGAGGGGGAGGTCTTCTATAACCGCGGCGACTGTACCCGCAGCGGCGTCCTCCCGGGGTGCTAGCTCCGGGCATGCGACTCCAGCATCAGGGCCGGTTGAGGCCTCTAGGTCCGGAGGTTCTTCCTGATCGAGGGGGGCCTCTACTAGGGAAACGCCCGTGGCTGCAACGAGTTCTGGGGGGCCTTCCGGAGCTTCCACGCCGGCGGCGGCTATGGTCAGCCCAAAACACCCGGGAAAGAGGTTCCGCCCAAGCTGGTGCGGAAGCCTCCCAAGGTAATTTTTAATCTTTACCTCAGACAATTGTTTTGATGTAGTAACTGTTTTTTAAGTTTCTTCATTCATCATCTGCAGCGTTCCCAAGAAGAGGAGTGAGGCTCCACCCTCAGCCACAGCAGCTGAAGCTATGAGGGCGGAAGCTTCTGCTCCTGTCCCAATGCCACCCCAAGTGGTGGCTGAAGCTGCGACAACTCTGGCGCCAGCTGTCGTGGTCATGGATCTCGACTCATCCCCAGAGACTCCCGTGGTAGCGCCGGACCGCGGGAGAGAAGATGCGCCAGTGGCACCTGCCCCGGAGGTTGAAGTTCCGGGTCCTGGTGCAGAGATGATGGAAGCTCCGGCCGTTGAGCCGGAGGAAGCATTAATTCCGGCTCCAGAGCCGGAAATTGTCGAAGCTCCGGCGGTTGAGCTCGAGGTAATTGAAGTCCTGGCGTGCGCGCCGAATGTTGAGGAAGTCCCGGCGGTTGGGCCGGCTACCTCAGAAGCACCGACCGCAGAGCCGGTCGTTGTTGGAGCTCCGGCCGTAAGGCCGGTTGATATTGAAGACCTTCCGGCTTCCGAGCCAGTTGTTGCAGAGGCGTCAGCGCTCGAGCCCCCAGTAGAGGAGGTGCTCAGGCCGGAGCCAGAAGCATCTCCTACTCCGAGAGTGACGACGCCGGAGGTACCCGCGACTGAGCCGGAGTGCTCAGAAGAGGTTGCTGGCCCCCTGCCTGAGGGGGCAAATGAAGACCTGGCGGCGGGGCCTTCGGAACCACTTCCGGAGGTCGGAACTTCATCAGCGGGACCTTCCTCGATGGCGACTGAGGCCATCCCGGAGGACAGCCCTAGTGCCATAGAGGCTCAGGGGACCACTCTTGTGGAGTGGGAACCAATTTTTGTAACTGAAAACCCGCTGGAACCAGCGGAGGAGACTCCAGTAGGTCCGGAACCTATCCCGTTGTCATTGTCTATTGACAACGCCTGCTCCAGTCTGCGTCAAGTTCAGCTGGCATTCTTCCACGACAGCAAGGCTCTTCAAGAGGAGCGTCAAACCCTTAGGAAGTGGCGTAACCGACTCTACTTCGAGACCAAGCTGGCACAGTCGAGGCTAGCATATGACAAAGAATTGATCAAGCGGGAGAAGGTCCGCCTGGAATACTGGGGCAAATTATTGGATGACAGGGAGAGCATGACTCACACCCTCGACGCTCAATCCCAGGTCATTTATGAGCAGGCCAAAGCAGCTAATAGTGCGGCTGATGAACGCCAAGAAAGTCTGGAAGCCATTAACACTACTCTCATCAAGCGCTGGGAGGCACTTGAGGAGAGGGAGAAGAGGCTCGAAGATGAAGAGGAGAAACTCCTTGAGCTGCGGGATGACGTTTTACGGAGGGAGGAGGAGCTCACCGAAAAGGTGGCTCTGGCTGAAAAGGGCCTCGAGGAGCGTGCCAAGAAATTGGAAGAGCGCTGCACTGAGGAGGAGGAGAAGGCATGGGTGCGGGGGCAGGAACTCTACGAGCAAGAGTGTGCCATCGCAACCAGGGAGAAGAAAGTGAGGGGCAGGGAGAGGGACCTGGTTGACCGCCGGAACAAGATCTACCTCCGGGAGGAGGAGCTCGGAAAACTCGAGAAGCGAGTTGCTAAAAAGATTCAACAAAACGCCAAAGAAGTTGAGCGCCTCGCTCGCAAGAATTCTGAACTGGTGGCGGCCAGAAGATCCTTGGAAGAATTGAAGGGCTTGAGGACTGCGGACTCCCTACAGATTTGAGAGTTCCTGGGCAAGGCCAACGACGCGCTGACACCGATGGGCTTCAGTCCCGTGCGTCCGGATGATCCAGAGTCGGAGCCGGACCTGGCGTTGCAGGCGTTGAGCTCGGCAGATAGCAAACTCTCCAAGGTGGGCGACGTCATCGCGGACCAATTGGAGGTTGAGGGGCAATCCCTGGCGAAGAATGTCGCAGAGTATGTGCTGACGTGCTACACCAGCCGGAATCCCCAATTCCCTCTGGACCCGGTGCTTGAAGGTCCTGTTGAAGGAGAAGGTGAAGCTGCCCAAGCCAACGTGTCGGAGGTTGCCCAGAAGGTCGCCCAGTTCTTCCATAAGGTCTAGGACCATCTCCGTAGTTCCCACTTGTATTCTCTCTTTTTCTTCCTCAATTTTGTAATCCCTTGTCTCCAGATGAATGAAATCCCCAATTTTTTTGTGAATTTCACTTTTTGTCTTGAACACTTTTGTCTTCACTTGGCCCCCTGGTAGATGTACACAATTTGATTGTGAACATGTACCAAGAGGATATTGCGTTTTGTTGAAGACTCATTTGCTTCGAACTTGTAGAGTGTAGGTCCGAAGTCTTCGATAGTGAAGGCCCCATGAGGTTGTCGAAGCTTAGAAGCTCCAGCATTGTCTATCGTTGGAGCTTAGTAGCTTCGGCAATAGTACTTATCAACGCGTAGATCATTGATAGTTAGTCCTCCGGGGTGTCGGAGCTAGTAACTCCGGAAGTGACCTTTGCCAACACGTAGTTTGTCGGCAGCAGACTCCGTTTGTGGGGTCTTCTCACCATCTTTTATTTAGTGTCGAAGGCTGGCCCCCCTAGCTCTACCGGAGCTTGGTTGCTCCGGTGATGCTCGTTTTCAATGCTTAACATCGATTACAAGCCAACTACGGGAGTCGGAGCTTTGTTAGCTCCGGCTTTTCTCCATCAACGTAGATTTTTTATTTTTCCTGCACACTGAAGCCAAGAAAAATAGTAAAATTCGTTTCTTGCCTATAACTTGTCGCGGCTTACGATTCTCAAGAAAATTTTAAGTCAAACGCGATTCTAAATACAACCGAATGTGTTGTCTTTTCTTCCAGATCCAATTGTACTTGGACCCGCCTTACTTCGGCCTGCCGGGGTGTAGGTAGAGTGGAGTACTTAGGGTGCTTGACCAGGCTAAGTCGATAGCACACTCCGGCCCTAGTTTGTCTTGGCGGCATTCAGGCGAGTGGGCCATGAACAATATTTGAATCCAAAAGAATCGACAATACAACTCGAATCGTATATGAACCGGTCGAACTAAAATTCCTTAAGAATTGCACGTCTTTGTTATAGACAAGAAAGAGAAAAATAAAAAATGTTGAGCCTGTACAAAATAAATGCACGTGGACTCTGTTTCACATGAAGATATCTTTCATTATAGGTCCGGGGTACAGGGGAAACAAGTACACTCTTAGGGTATGGAACCAGGCTAAGCATGTTTCATTTCTCGTTTAACCCAGGGTAGCTAGCCACACTTTTATTCCTGACACTGTGACAAGTGTTGCATGAACTTTGCGGACCTTCCGGGAAAGGTCCGGCTGTTCTCCCGGAGGAACTACCCGACTCTGTACAATGACTCTATAACATACACCTCAAGTTATTACAGACTCACCTCCGTGAGGTTAAGTGTAGAACTTACGGAGGTGCTCAATGTTCCAAGGATTTGGGAGAGGTGTCCCATCCTCGGTAGCCAAGCGAACGCTTTCGAGACGGGATACTTTAATCACTCGGAAGGGTCCCTCCCAACTGGGGGAGAGTTTGTTTAACCCTTCTCTGGATTGTATTCTCCGTAGCACCAGATCGCCTTCCTCGAGCTGTCGGTTGTGTACATGCCGCTGATGATAGCGCCGAAGGGCTTGGCGATATCGAGCATTCCGAATAGCTGCTTGGCACCTTCCCTCCTCAAGGAGGTCTAGGTCTTCACGCCGGAGCTGGTCCTGCGTGGCTTCGTTGAAGGTCCGGACCCGGAGTGACTCCAAGGTGATTTCCGGAGGAAGGATTGCTTCAGCTCCATACACCAGGAAGAAGGGTGTCTCTCCAGTTGACCGGTTTGGAGTTGTCCTGTTGGCCCATAAAGTGGGCGGAAGCTCTTCAATCCAGTTGGCTCCATGTTTTTTCAAGCGCTCATAGGTGCGCGTTTTGAGTCCTTTAAGGATTTCAGCATTTGCTCTCTCGGCTTGGCCATTGCTTGCTGGGTGAGCTACGGAGGCGTAGCAAACTTGAATGTTGAGGTCTTCGCAATATCCTTGAAATGCAGAGCTTGTGAATTGGGCCCCATTATCAGTGATGATTTTGTTTGGGACTCCAAATCTGCATACAATAGACTGCAAAAAGTTGATAGCGGATTGCTTGTTGATTGTCACAACTGGAGTTGCTTCCGGCCACTTGGTGAACTTGTCAATGGCAACGTACAGGAACTTGTAACCTCCAACGGCTCTTGGGAAAGGTCCCAAGATGTCCATCCCCCACACAGCGAAGGACCATGTAGGAGGTATCATTTGTAGGGGCTGAGCCAGTGTGTGAATTTGCTTTGCATGAAATTGACATGCTTCGCATTTCTTCACTAGCTCAGTTGCATCCTGGAGTGCTGTAGGCCAGTAGAAGCCATGCCGAAAGGCTTTACCAACCAGCGTGCGGGAAGACGCGTGGTTCCCACACTCGCCTCCATGGATTTCTGCGAGGAGCTCGCAGCCTTCTCCCTTGTGATGCACCGCATTAGGATGCCGTTGGCACCGCGCTCGTAGAGATCCCCTTCTACCAACATGTATCTTTTAACCAATCTGACTACCCGGTCAGCGGATACATCATCGTCAGGAAGGATGTTGTCTTTCAAGTAGTTCCGGATCTCTGAGATCCATGCATCAGAACTAACTTGAGCATTTGAGTCTTGTGTGCTGGGTTGCTCGGAGCTTCCGGCAGCACCTACGACCCTTGATGGCTGCCATGGTAACAGGGCCATCGGGACCGTCAGCTTCGGGATGCTGATCTCGCCCCCTTCGCTCAGTTCGGCAGGCTGAGCTGTGGGTTTTGACAACCTCCAAACAAAAATTCCGTCAGGAGCCGGAGCTCCGATTGACGCTTTCGTCGAGAGTTCGTCGGCTTCAGCGTTGTGGGCACGCTGGACATGGTGGAGATCTAGGACTTCGAAGTCCTTCTGAAGCCTCTGGACTTCAAGGAGGTAAGCAGCTAGCTGGAGATTGTTGCAGGAGCATTCACCCTTCACTTGCTTAATGATGAGCTGCGAATCTCCCTTGACCAGCAGTTGCTTGACACCGTAGGACAGTGCCACCCTTAGTCCGTAAATGAGTGCTTCATATTCCGCCATGTTGTTGGTCGCCTTGAAGTCAAGGTGTACCATGTATTTTACCTTCTCTCCGGTTGGTGCAAGGAGAAGGATTTCAGCTCCGGCCCCCTGCTTTTGCATGGAGCCGTCGAAGTAGAGGGTCCAGTGAGGCTCGGTGAAGACCGGAGCTTTGTGTTCCGGTTTCTGCTCATTGGGGCCCCCAGGGTTTGATGGAGAGGGAGTCCATTCCGCCATGAAGTCTGCCAATGCTTGACTCTTGATTGCTTGCCTTGAAATGAATTCGAGATTGAATTCATCCAATTCCGCTGCCCACTTTGCAATATTCCCAGTTGAGTTAGGATTATGCAAGATTGCTCGAAGTGGGTAAGAGGTCACCACTGAGATTTTGTGAGCTTGGAAGTAATGGCGAAGCTTCCTGGAGGCAATAAGAACTGCATAGAGCAGCTTATGCACCTCTAGGTATCGAGTCTTGGCATCATGTAGTACTTCACTGATGAAGTACACTGGGCGTTGAATGGTTCGGACCCTCCCAGAGGGGCCCGTAGCTTCCTCTTCACTAACCCGGATCCTCCTGGAGGGATCCGGATTTTCTTCGAGGACCTCCGGGTCCTGGCTGGAGGATCCCGGAGCTTCTTCAGAAGCGACCTGGACCCTCCCGGAGGGGTCTGGGTCTTCTGAAGTAACTTCTTGTGGATTCGAGTCTGGGAGCTGGGACCCAGACTCGCTTTCAGGAACCTCTGGACCCTCCCGAAGGGGTCTGGGTTCCTGAGTATGGGGTAGTTCTGGTCTCTCCGCGACCAGGACCATACTGACGACTTTGTCAGTGGCTGAAATGTAAAGCAGCAAAGGCTCACCAGGGTTCGAAGCTACCAGAGTTGGTAGGGTGGTGAGGAACTGTTTTAGCTCCTGGAACGCCTTTTCTGCTTCTTCAGACCATTGGAATGGTCCGGACTTCCTCAATAACTTGAAGAAGGGTAGTGCCCGTTCCGCCAGTATTGAAATGAACCGGCTGAGGGCTGCTAGACATCCAGTTAGCTTTTGGACATCTTTGATGCGGGCTGGTGGCCGCATATCTTCAATGGCTTTGATCTTCGCCGTATTAGCTTCTATGCCCGGTGACTTACCAGGAAACCAAGAAGTTTTCCGGAGCTAACCCCGAAGACACACTGGTCTGGATTTAGCTTTGTGCGGGTGACCCGCAGCTTATCGAAGACAGCCTGCAAGGTGTCAAGGAGTGACTCCTTGTTCTTGACCTTGACCACGATGTCATCGACGTACACTTCCACTATGTCTCTAATGAGTTCTTCAAAAGTTTTGTACATAGCTCGTACAAAGGTTGAAGCTGCATTCTTGAGACCAAATGGCATGGCTGTATAACAGTACAATCCATCTACTGTGATGAAAGAGGTATGCTCTTCATCTTCCCTAGACATTCTGATTTGATGATACCCAGAATATGCGTCTAGGAAACACAGTAATTCACACCCGGAGGTGGAATCCACTATCTGATCTATTCTAGGTAATGGGAATGGATCTTTTGGACATGCCTTATTTAGTGTTGTGTAGTCGATACACATCCGAAGCTTCCCGTCGGCCTTGGGCACAACGACTGGGTTTGCCAGCCATTTTGGATGGAATACTTCTCGGATGAATCCAGCTTCGAGCAACTTCTTCACTTCTTGCCGAATGAAGTTCTGTCGCTCTACGGATTGCTTCCGAGGCTTCTAATCCACAGGCCGGGCGTCGGGGTAGATCTTCAGATTGTGCTCAATCACTTCCCTGGGGATCCCAGACATTTGTGACGGTTGCCAGGAAAACACGTCGACATTAGCCCGGAGGAAAGCGATGAGCGCGAGTTCCTATTTGTCGTTCAATCCCCCCGATATAAGGGTGGTCTGAGCGGCATCGGAACCGATTTGGACGACTTTGATGGGAATGTCGGTGTCGCCGCTTGGCTGCACACGAGGTGCAGAAGTTGAGCCTCGCTGACGAATGCTCGGGGGTTTTGGAGCTTGCTCCTGCCTGGAGTCCTCCTCTTGCGCCGTAGTAAGCGCATGGAGTTTTTCCAGAGTAGTTACTCCGGCGTACGATCTCCGCGGATTCGGAGAACGCCTACTAGTGTTGGCATCTTTAACACCAGGTAACCATAATGAGCAGTTGCCATGAACTTGTACAGAGCAGGCCTACCCAAGATGGCATTGAAGGGTAAGTTGATCTGAGCAACGTCAAAGACCAACTTCTCGGTGCGATACTTCTCTCGGGTCCCGAAGGTAACGGGGAGGGTAATAGCTCCGAGTGGGGTAATGGCTCCCGGACCTACTCCAGAGAAAGGTCGAGAGGGGTGGAGATCCGAAGGTCGGAGCTGAAGCTTGGTAAAAGCATCGAAGCTTATGAGGTTGAGCCTCGAACCTCCGTCTACCATGACATGGTGGAGCTGGATGTTATTGATGGTAGGAGATACCATCAAAGGTAGCTGACCTGCTCCAACCATGCTTCGAGGGCAGTCTGAAGCATCAAAAGTGATGGCTGTGTCCATCCACTTCTGATGAGGCTCCGCCCTGGCTGTAGGAGCTACAGCAGCCATGTCCCGACGCATAGTCTTGATGACGCGACGGGAGGTGATGTCCCATGATCCACCAAAAATGGTGTTCATGGTGTTCCGATGCTCGTTGTCAGATACGTCGGAATCGTCGTCGACGGAGGTGTAGATGGCCTTCAGGACCTTTTTGGGATCCTGAAAACCTAACTCCTCTTCAACCGAACCTTCGTCAACTTTTTGTTTTCCTTCCCTCTATCGGAAAGGAGCTTCTTCCCGACGCTTGTTGTAGCGCTCGGCGAGGTTTTGGACCTCCCGGTAGTCTTCCAAGCTGTGGCTGTCCGTTTTGTGAATTGGACACCACGCCTTGGGTTTTCCACTGTCTTCAGAAGACGGTCGAGGTCGCTTCTCGAGACGTGGCCCCTGGCCAACCGGAGCTGCAACAGCTACAACATTGGATGTACCGGCCGACGGCTTCTTCTTCCCGTTGGTCTTTTTCTTCTTCTTGCCACTCCCGGAGGTAGCGGCTTCTCCTTTGGAGGATTTCTTGTGATCCCCCGGAGTTGGTTTGGAGTGCATTTCACGGCCCTCCGCAGCTCTGGCACATTTGTCGGCCAAACTGAAGAGTTCCGTGACACTGGTGATCTCCTTGATCGTCAGTTTCTCCAACATCTTCTTATCTCGTACACCCTGTCTGAATGCCACAATGACAGAGGCGCTAGAGATAGAAGGGATAGTGTTTCGTACCTGAGAGAATCTCTAGATGAATGATCGCAGGGATTCTCCCCCTTTTTGCACAACTGCAAAAAGGTCCAGTTCGGTGCCTGGTCGGGTGTATGAACTCCCAAAGTTGGCGGTGAACTGCCGGCACAGCTCCTCCCAACTGTTGATGGAGTTGGGTGGAAGGCTCATAAACCAGGACCCGACGGTTCCAGTTAAAGCCACTGGGAAATAATTGGCCATTACAGCCTCATTTCCTCCAGCTGCCAAGATAGCAGTGGAGTAAATATGAAGAAATTCGACAGGATTAACAGTCCCATCGAACTTCTCCGGCAGGTGAGGCCGGAACTTCTGTGGCCACCTGACCATACGCAGATGCATGACCAGGGCTGAACAGCCTCCTCCTACTCCTTCAGGAGCAGGAATGTCTTGAGCTTCTCGTCTTTCACGAGCATGCTCAATATGGACTAGGCCATCTTGTTGGCGATATCGGCGATCAAGCTCCGCCCGGAGGTCATGAGTTGAAATCCTTGATACCGTGTTAGTGCATCGTGCCCCGGAGGGCAATGACGTCACCTGATGTGATGCAGCACGTCTCCTGTTGTTGGAAACATGCGGATCAAGTCTGCCAGACAAGGTCCGTCGCTGCGACGGGGCCCGTCCTGAAGGAGGAGGGCCCTGGTTGCTGATGCGGTCGGCTGCTGCTGCAACCAAATGTTCCACATTGGCCCTCCACTGCTCCAGTGCATCCCGGGATGCATCCGGAGGTGGTGGACGTTGGAGAAGAGCACATGCTGCATGGAGCGCGTGTTCCGGGTTGTCATGATTTGTCGACGCAGTGATGGACGCCGGTGCACCATCGCGTTGTCCAGCTTGATTTGCTGGTGGAGGCGGCAGTGGTGGAAGTGTGACTCCTGCTGGCACTGAGGCTCCTGCTGGTGGCTGCATATTGGAGAGATTGCCCCCAACAACTTGAATAGCAGGATGACCGTTGGATGATCAAGCAGCTGAGTTAGCCATTCTTGAAATCTCAGGCGCCCCTACCTGGTGCGCCAACTGTCGGTGGTTTTGATCCGACAGATCTCCCGACACTACTAAAGTGTTAGAGGAGTTTGAGGTTCGGTGTGGGCGCGCGGAGATTCAAGAAGGTGAAGTGTAAATGACACAGTGGACACGAAGATTTATGTGGTTCGGGCCGCCTGAGCGTAATACCCTACTCCACAGGGTGTGTTGGTGTTGTATTGGCTGTATCGAGAGTGTGTCCTGAGAGTGTATCGAGCATGTGTCCTATGTATCGCCGGCCTGTCCTTTTATAGTACAAGGACAGACCGTTACAAGTTAGCCTGGCCCGACATGTGGCCCCGGCGATTACTGATATTGATACACATTCAACACGTTTAATTGCCCTTAATGACCGAGTTATGAGCTTTGACGGCACCATTACTGGTAATTAAGGTCGCCTGATCGTGTGTCATTAATATAGTATTAATGACACTTGATCGGGTCTTGAAGTCCTTGATTCCCCTTTGAAGATCCGGAGCCGTTGTGGAGTCTTCCGGAGGTTAGAGGCTGAAGATCCGACGGTTGGACACGTGGCAGCTCTGGAGCATACTGTGGGAAACAGATAGCTCCGGATCTACCTGACACGTGTCAGTTCCGGAGCTTCCCTCGGTCTGGGGTTAGGTCCGGGGGTGCCATTTCGGTACATAGCCCGGAGCTTCCCCCCTTGTGGGTGGTAGCTCCGGTTTGATAGTACACGTGGCGACCCTGGGACTAACCATGTTGGAGAAGCGGGTCCGGTTATGTCTGACATGTGGGCCTCCAAAGGTCTTCAAATCAAGTAGATGAGTTTCCCTCGAGATCTTTGTAATCTCAAGGGGTGTACGGTTCCCAGGGTACCGACAGCATCCCATATGTTCCTTACCCTTAACAACAAAACCTTTCGGTTGTGTCACTATACATTCTCATATAGATCACCATTGAGAAACGCCGTCTTTACATCCATTCGATGTAACTCTAAATTGTAATGTGCAACTAATGCCATAATGATTCTGAATGAATCCTTACTTGAGACAGGTGAAAATGTTTCATTATAATCAATCTCTTCTCTTTGAGTGAGGCCTTTTGCAACAAGTCTAGCCTTAAATTTATCAATATTCCCTTTGGAGTCACGTTTAATTTTGTAGACCCAATTACACCCTCCTGTTCTGGCTCCATTAGGAATCTCAACTAAATCCTAGACTTTGTTTGTTTCTACAGACCTCATTTCATACTCCATGACTTTATGCCATTCAGATGATTGAGGACTTCTCATAGCTTCTTCAAATGTGGTGGGATCACCCTCTATTTGAATTGCCTCACTCAAATAGATCTCATAATCGTCCGAAATGGCCGATTTTCTTTCTCGTTGAGATCTTTTTAATTGCACATTATCCTCATTTTGAGGTTGTTGTTGCTCTTCATTATTAGTGACAACGGACTGAGAATGCTCAACCTCTCTTAATAATTTTGTTGTCAATGGAGAACTAACAACAGCTGTTGAATCTTTACCGATAGGTACTAGATTCAACAACAGTAGGTAATGAGAAATATGGTTCTTGAATCTTAGAAGTGGGTACATAAACCTGCTTCTCTTGAAGATTAATTTTTCGTCTTACCGTACTCCTCCTGATCATAACATCCTCTAAAAAGACGACATGCCTTGTTTCTGCAAACTTAATATATCATTCTGGACAATAGAAACAATATCGCTTACTCTTTTCTGCATAGCCAATAAAATGGCAACTTATTGTCTTAGCATACAACTTACCAATGTTTGGGTTAAACATTTTTGCCTCAGTGGGACAACCCCATATATGCATATAACTTAATGAGGGTTTACGTCCTGTCCACAACTCATACAGTGTTTTGGGCACCGACTTAGTAGGAACCCGATTTAGCACATGAATGGTGATTTTAATGCCTCCATCATAAGATAACTGACAAATCTGATCGAATTAACATGGATCTAACCATATCCATTAGCGTACGGTTACGCCGCTCCGCTACTCCATTTTATTGAGGCTCGCTCGCTGTGAAATACTAGGTGACTATGCCATTTTCCTGTAGGAACCGAGCAAATGGTCCAGGAACTTGGCCATACGGGGTATGACGACCGTAGTACTCACCACCACGATCGGATCTTACCACTTTACTCTTAGTGTTGTGCTGATTATCAACTTCAGCCTTAAATATCTTAAATTTATCCAACGCTTCAGAACGTTCTTTAATCGGATAAATATATCCATGGTGAGAATAGTCATCCGTGAAGGTTATGAATGAATCAAAACCATCAACAGATACTACTGGAAATAGACCACAAATGTTCGTATGGATTAATTCCAAAATTCCTGTACTACGTATGACTCCTTTCTTAATTTTCTTAACAAATTTTCCCTTAATGCAGTCTTTGCATTCTTCTAAATCTGAAAAATCCAAATGGGGAAGAATCGATTGTGAAATCAATTATTCAATTGTCCCCCTCGACATATGGCCTAAGCGACAATGCCATAATTTCAAAGACATCTCGGAATTGATTCTCTTACGCTTACCCTGATGTGAGGAAAACTGAATGTTGCTTACAATATTAATATCATTACGCATAGATAATAAGTATAGCATGCCTTGTCTTATGGCAACACCAACAATCTTATTATAAAACTTAATTACACATTTGTCTTTGCTAAACTAACAAACATAACTATCATCATCTAAGCATGATACTGAGATGAGATTTCTGTTTAAAGAGAGTACATATAATACATCCTGAAGTGTAAGTACAAAACCATTCCTTAATACTAATGGATAATCTCCAATGCCTTTCACTTCAGCTTCATGGCATCAGCAACTTTAATGGCCATTTCCCCTCTTTCTAGGGTCCTCCTCATATTTAACCCCTGCAACGAATTGTAAACGTGCACAATGGCACCTGAGTCAATCCACTAAGAAGATGGTGTATAATCTAAAAGTAGGGATTCATCAACAAAGGTCACAAAATCATTACCATTTTTACAACACCATTTAAGGAAGCCTATGCAATCCTTCTGATGGTGAGCTTTGTCTAAACAAAAGCGATACTGATCTTTATCCACTTTCACATCCTTATTGTAAGGATGGCTTTGTGGAAATTTACCCTTATCTTTATCATGGTGAGAGGAACCATGATACTTAAAATATTTCTTAGAAGAATAATTCTTCTTAAACTTAACTTTTCCCTTCATGTAATTAATAGCATCATAACCGTGAAGGGACTTAATCCTCTCTTCCTCCTGAATACACATAGCCATGAGTTTTTCTATGTTTCATAGTTCAGGTTGAGAGTTGTAGTTGATGACAAAAGTCTCAAATTATTTAGGAAGTGAGGCAATGATGAGATGCACAATAAACTCATCTTTAATCCCCAAATCCATAGGCTTAAGCTTTGCAGCCATATTTGTCATCCTTAAGATGTGCTCACGCACATCACCTCCATGATACTTTTAAGTAACAAGTCTCTTGATAAGAGTGCTTGCAGTGGCTTTAGAAGAACCAGTAAACTGATTCTCTATCCTTTAGAGGTATTCAACAGTAATTTCGCATTTAGGGATTGTTCCCGAATGGCCTCAGTGATAGTGCCCTTAATTACCATCAAATATTTCCTGTTTGATTTCTTCCACTTATAACAATCAATATCATAAGCCAATAACTCAGTAGTATATTCCTTTGTCCTCACAGCAAAAGCTTCCTAAGTTTCATTAGCATCTCTTACTGGTACAACCGGTGCAACAGGATATGGAGTAGTGAGAGCCAAGTCTATCTCAAAGACTGCTAAAGCAATCTCCAACTTCTCTCGCCATCTCCCATAATTGCTTCCATTGAGTGGATCAATAGAAGCAATAAAACTCACTGCTTAATTAGCATTGAAGGAACCTTCATAATCAAAAACCAAAATCAAGAAGAATGCATAGATGTTAACCATAAGAAAATGATAAGTTTTATCTTTCACTTTGGTTACTCGACCAAAACTCAAATTTGAGAATAACTGAAAATCAATATAGTAATTTATCTTTTGCTTTGGTTACTCGACCAAATTACTATGTTCTTAGAAAAAGAATGTCATTAATACCTTTTGCTTTGGTTATTCGGCCAATAATGATATTAAAACTTAACATTGAAGAACAACTGAAATATATAGTAATTTATCTTTTGTTTTGGTTACTTGGCCAAATTACTATGTACTTAGAAAGAAAAATGTCATTAATGCCTTTCGCTTTGGTTACTCAGCCAATAATGATATTAATATAGATTAAAAACATAAAAATTCTGTTTTTCACTTTGATTACGCAATAGAATTCCATGCAACTTAAATTGACATAGCAATTTATCATTCGCTTTAGTTACTCGACCAAATTGCTATGACAAAATAAACTTCATTCATAGCGGAAGCTTAATTAAATAAGCAAACTTAATTGTATAGCATGGACTAGTCCGCACATGGCCGGACTAGTCCGAACTCTTACGGTATGGTTTTCGGACTAGTCCGGTCCATACGCCAGACAAGTTCGGTACTGATCCAAAAATATTTGATCTGTTTTTTATTGAACTTTTCAAATTTGGTTCGTACTATTCCGGACTAGTCCGGTTGCCCTTATATATGGTCATACGGATGCATCCAGTGTAATAATACGCAGCAGATATATACGGTCATACGGATGCATCCAGTGTAATAATATGAACCACTACTCTTGTGGAAAATTGGCGTCAAGGGTTAGATACGTGTGCAATCAATGGCCAATACTACCAGAGCAGTACTGAGTATCATAGCCAATTAGAAGGAATTCAGCATCACAAGGAATCAATTGGCCTCCCTTTTGGGTGAGCACTGCTCAGGGTTTAATCATAGGAGGCATAGCAAGTTAATGCTTTAGTTGAGGCATGCTGATCGATGAGTGGTTATAGGTTAACCATCTTACAAGTGATTGGGGGTGGAGAATTAAATGAGCATGCAAGCAAGCCTAATCAATTGCTGCTATAGTTGGTTGCTGAACCTTCCCAATTTTTTTCTCCTGTGTTCTCTTCTTCTTCACTTCCTTCGTAGTAATTGACTTAGCTTCTTCTAGAAGCCTTTTTGGCATGCATACACTCGTGACCTTGATTACTACTACTGGTATTTCTTGGTCCAATAAAATGGGATGGCGGCATTTATTGTAGGGTGTTGATTATTGTGAAGTGTGGGAGGCTCAAGTGACTACTAGATGGAACGAGTTTGGTGGGAAAGAAGTCGTTAAAAGTTCTTTTCTCAGCACAAGTTTGGGGATGATAATGACCTCTAGTGTTTCATTACTGTTTTTCTTTCTTTCTTTGAACCTTTTTTTTTTGCAAAGAATTGGTTTGAACCTTAATCCCTAGCTTATGGTAACTGACTCTTCAATATCTTTTCTTGGAACTTATATTCAGCTACTAGTTTTATTTATTAGTAAGGTTCGTCGTCTATTAGTCCACAGATATATCAGGGTCGTTTAAGGAGAAAAGGGAGGAATTTAGTGGTCCCATTCGAGGGTAGCACCACAAGTGGATCTAGATACAAAAATTAATAATTATTCCCTGTTTTAATTAGTCAGTTAACTTGTACTCCCTCATTTCTCAAAAGATTGTCACTTTCTAGTTTTTTTTTACTAGAAAGTGACAATCTTTTGAGAAAGGAAGGAGTACTAAATTTCCTTGAGTGCGAGAAAGAGAGATCAAACCAAGTCGTCATCAACAATATGTATTTTGTGAATGATTAATTTTTTATTAACTCAATCTTCTTTCAGAAAAAAAGTAAGGGCGTACTGGTTGGATAGTAGTCTCAATGAAAGGAGAGGAAAAAATACTCCTATTGTTGACACACATATTTTCGTTATATAGATGACATTGAAATACCATCAAGTGCAAGGCCATATTGATTTGACAATAACATACACCGCCTCCAAAGAAAAATTGAGCATATGTCACATGTAGGGTGATTAGTGGGGCATTGTTACGTGGATTGTAGTTGAAGCTGATAGTGGGACGTGGTGTTGGACCTCGCACCAAGGAGGTGGGATATAGAGAGGGGATAAGATAGTTTTATTACCTCATTCTTGATTTGGTAAACCAAATGCCCGGATGTGGGTTCTCCTTATATATATGAGGGTACAGTCTTGTCTTAACAGGGAAACTAGGGATTACAATCGATAGCAAACTCAATCTTAACTATCTCTTCGCTACTTCTTTCGATCTTTTTATTTATCACCGGTTAGTTAAAAATAAATTAGACGACAGTGACAAATAAAAAGATTCGGAACGAGTATTTCAAACTCTAATACTAATCCAACTATGACTCCGATGTTGTTCCACCCACACTTGGAATAGGTAAACACTACAGGAATCGATTAATAGGTTGTCGGCCATATGGTCGTCGGTTGGCTACTGTAGCTGACGCATCTAATTTAAAAGTGTCGGTTTGCCGATGGTTATATCCGACGGCCTTTATTCGACATATTCAACTCTTAAAGCCGTCGGGCCTGTCACTTATAGTGCTTAAGACCGTCGGTTTTGGTGCACCGTCGGTCCTACTCACTTTTCGCATCTATGACCGTCGGTCTGGTCCCCGTGGGCCCATTGGAACCCGACGGTCATAGGAACTATGATCGTCGGCTTGCGGGTGCAACCGACGCCTTTAGTGCCGCTATGACCGTCGGTGGCTGATGGCCAGGCTGTCGGTTTTATCATTAGAGTTGTCGGCTTCTAGTGAAACCGATGGACATAATGCGCTTTTTTCTTTACAACACAGCTCGCGCTCCCTCCCCAATTGGGGAGCCTCCAGGCCCTTCATACAACATACATAACAGATTTCATCTAGTAAGCATACCAGAACAGATTTTATGCACATCCAGAACAGATTTCATACTAGCAACAAACACAAATTTCATACCAGATCCAAATTTCATACAGCCACATCCAGAAGATATCGAGCACATAGTTCACATAAATTCATACAAAGACAGTACAGAGCACATAGTTCATAACAAACACCAAGTTGTGAACACTTGCATATAGTTAAGTATGAGTGAAACCACAATAGAAATGACATTGGATCAATCCGTGTCGTTGTTTGAACCTCCGCCACTCGCACCTCCGGCATTAACATTGAGAAAACCATCATAATCGTCAGATGTTCCTTGACCACCCTGCAATAAACATATCATAAGCGCTATTTGCTAATGCTTATAAAAAAACCGAAGAAAGAACTATAAGACCAAGTTCAGTAGATATTGTTAGATTAGGTGCATGCACATCCCTCAAAAAATGAAAACATAATATGAGAATGGCATCGGTGGGAAAACATGTGGATAAGGTTGAAATTCAGTTCCGACCAATATCGCCATGAATCCTTGAGGTTGTGGGACATATGGTTGACCACTTTGAGAACCCTGTTACATGTATGATTGCAGAATTAATGATTACAACTTTGTATTATAAGTCAAACTAATAAGACCTGTTATACCTGTGATGAAGAGTCAATCTGAAGTCTTGGCTGGGTGGGACGGGGCATACTGAACTGAGTATCGGGAAACTGCATCAAGTCAAAATATTTACTTAATTAGTTTAACACACATATGGTAAAGAATGTTCTAATTTTAAGAAGACTGACAAGTGTACTTGCGACATTGTGTCAAATTGGGACGACATAGCAAACTGAGTAGCAATGTTGCCATGAGACAAAAACTGCATCAATCAATTTATTCGTGAGATTTTAAACAGAAGTATTTTGGAACTCAATGAATTACTCAATTGTTAATATTACATGTTACCTGTGCCATATAGAGATATTGCATGTGTTGTTGCATATGTTGTATCAGATCCCTGTTGCGTCTCACTTCTTCTTTTAATTGCTCATTCTCCACACTCACCTGCTCAGAATGACTGGAACTGGTAGTGGAGGACCGTCATCGTCTAACGTACGTATCGCGCTCCACGTACCCGTCGCCCAATCCAAGTCTACAAAAAATACAAGTGTGGTAAATTGACATTCATTAATATATAAACTATCAATAGTTTTACACATACCTCCCATGCGGTAGACCTCCGCCGGCTTCGTACGCCGCATCCACATCTAACGGCGCTCTTGTGTAATCTGCATCAGCTCCATGATTCTTTTTGAAACAATCAACATATTTTGCCTGTGTATATACATTTAGTTCACGAATATATGAAACAAAATATAACCTAACTGTATAGATAGATAAAAAAAATCAATGATAATATTTACCAGTTTTTGTGTTGCTGTCTCGTCACACAACTGCTCCGGGCGATTTGGATCCGGACCTTTATGCCCTTTAAGGTAAACATCGAAAAACGAAGGAGCGACTTCAGTTTCAGCTTCCTACAAAACAAAATACAAAGTTTAATCAATAGACATATTTGAAACAATCTTACAATTAGAAGAATTCATACCATTCTTTGTTCTTTTCGAGCATGTCCATCGGGGCCATAATAGTGCTTTACGGGCTTGCTCTTCCCATTTTTCCTGTTTCTATCTGAAACATGTTTGAACTCCTCTGACACCCAATACTCACATAACCATTCCCAAGCTTCTGGATCGGCACAAATCCAATCCACGTAGTTGTCCAGGTACTCCTCCTTCGTTAGATGTATTGTGGTTGCTTCCTAGTTTGTCATGGGCTCAAACAACTTTGTCTTGTAGTACACAATAACAACTTTGATTTGTGCATTTGAGAATGAGTCTTTTGCACGTCTTTTCGCTGACTCTTGATAAACTGCTCTTGCATATGGTAAACTCGTACCCTCCTCCAAACGGAACAAACCCTGCATAGAAGCAAAATTTTGTATCAATCAAAACAAGAAGCAATATGATTGAGAAAATAAAAACAAACTTACCCAAAAGATCTCCAAAACTTTGTCATGACAAGTACCTGAACTGCCATACTATTTCAGCGCATAGTGATCCCAACAGTGTGCCGCAATTCTTTGACCGCCCGCTATGACCATACCGGGATAGCAATACCGAATGGCATTCCCCAACTCTGTGTTAATTACTCGCCGACGCCCCTTGCCGCTCCAGCCAGGCTTGATCCAGCACCTAGTACCCTTCGACCTTATATCAGTCCGCACATCAGGGGCTTTAGTTGGAGCACATAAAAGGTTCCTCTGTAGCCTGTATAAAAAATTATTTTATGTATGAATTAAAAGATAGCTTATGTATCAATTAATCCTAAATAGTACCTGAAGGGGCATCGAGCGGGTGGCCCCTCTCTTGACTCACGTAGCTCTGCTAGTCTTGCCAACCTCTTATCTCGCGTGGGGTCATCAACCTCTTCTTCATCGCCGCCCTCATCATCCCCCTCATCACCACCTTCGGAGGAGGACTGTCCAAAGAAACCCACAGTCGTACAGTCTCTCGTGCCTGCACTAGAGTCTCCTCCCTGATCTGACGACTGTGTCACAACATTTGTCTCCTCGTTCACCTCCTCGTACGTCGGACTTGGCTCTCGTGTAGGCTGGCTCAGTGCCTGCTCTGTGACACACTGCATAAGTTGCCTGCTCTATGACACACTGAATATGTATCCTTCTTTCATGCACATGTTGGGAGGTAGATTGTATGGCATGATAAATACAGACCAACAAGAGTATGGGCTGCTACTGTTGCTGAAAGGAGTGAAGACATTTGTTGACATCCCAAGACGAACATTTCTAGGATCTCTTGCAAACTCCGGATCAAAACGATCTAGAGCTTGCCAAGCCTCGTCATCTGAAGGATGCGTCATAATATCTTTGTCGGTCTCACGTTTCCCTTTAAAATGCCACCTCATCCGCTTCGCTGTTTCTTTGGACAGAAACAACGGTTTTAGCCTTGATGTGATAGGCATGTATCGAAGATGTTTGATCGGTACTTTTGTAGTTATTTCTTCTCCATCATCGTTCACAACCTCCACATATCTAGATGTCTTGCAATGCATACAATGATTATCGTTCTTGTGTTCCTTCCAAAACAACATGCAATTATTCTCGGACGCATCAATCTTCTCATAATTCATGCCCAGATCGGCCAAAATCTTCTTAGAATGGTATATACCTTTCAACATCTTATTATTCGACGGAAGGAGATCATGAATCAGTTTCAAGATACCATTGTATCAATTTTTTGTGAAATTGAAATTGGACTTCATCGCCATAAGTCGTGTCACCGCCTGCAAAACTGTCAATTTCGCTCCCACATACACTTTTTCATCTGTGTCGGCAAGAATCTTGTAAAACATCTCCACCTCCTTCGTCAGTGACTGCTCTTCGTACTCTCTAGCAACATCCACTAATCAATCCGATCTTCATCCTCATTTTCATGGAAATCACTTTCATGATCCATCTCCCATGCTCGTGCCACACTAATTAATCGGGCATAAATCCATGCTTGCAAAGGTGCACCTCAATTTCAAACTTATACAGACGTCGACGATTACGACACTTGGTACACGGACACTTTGCAACGCGAGCACCACTAGCAAAATCTTGCTTAATGAAAACATCCGCGATATGAGCCCATTTCGTAGTGTGTGCACCAGTTGAACTCCAACCATCATACATCGCCTTACGATCGTCACTCATTTTCAGCTTATACCTTCAAAGCAGACAAAACATCATAAGTTTATTTTTATATTATGTGACGGCCCCTACAATTAGTCAGATAGGTCATAAACCCACCCAAGAGTGACCGAGTAAACGTGCTAATGACTAGACATGAAGTCTGAATCCGGACGAAATTTCGGCGACATAACCCCGCTGGTCTCCACTGCACGCCCAAAAATGGTGCAACAGAGAACATTAGGGTTATGTTGTCGAAATCACGTCCGGATCTAGACCCTGTACCTATATATCGTTAAAAGCACATCCTCGGTCACTCTCAGGTTGTCCAAAAAGGAACAATTCCGAACCTGCACGTTTCACATGCCTATCGCATGTGAAACGTGCCGATTCGGAACGGGTAATCAAATTTCTATAGGTTATGTTGCTCATTTTCATGATTCAGTCATTTACAAGAGAGAAAAGAACGAGAGAGGGAGGGGGAAAGTTGGTCAGAGTTGAAAGTTCCAAGTCCAAGTCCATCGTCCACAAGCCTCCTTACTCGTCTTGACGCATATGTTACGACTAAAATAATCTTTTACGACATGAACGCATTTAATGTGTGCCATGTCGGATTGAGGCATAACATGCACTAAAGCACGTACGCCATAATACATTAATCAACATACAAACTCTTCAAACTAAACATTCAAAATCACATAATGTACAAGTTCAATTATTACACCTTAAATTAATAGAAGTTATATTATCAAATTACAATGAAGCTTACATTTATACATTAACTATTGCGAATTCAACTTGCACACACAATATTAATGTGACATATATATTAGCGTGAAGCATACATATTAGTATGACAATATCAACCCACATATACATTTAACTCACTTATACATTCAATTCGCATATACATTTAACCAATGCAAGCTCACATAATCATACTAGTGTGACAATATTAACAAGTAATCATCGTAATCAATCATTCATTAACTTGTAAACGACGGAAAGGAAAAGTTAACGAGTAACAATCGGGATTACCTTAACCTCTCCGACGGAAGGCATCGCTGCTCGGAGGCCGAAGCTTGGGAGGACGGGGCGGCGGGACTCGGGAGGACGGGGTGGCGGGACTTGGGAGGCTGGGGCGGCGGGGCCTCGGGAGGCCGGGCGGCGGGGCCTCGGGAGGCTGGGGCGATGGGGCCTCGGGAGGCCGGGCGGCGGGGCTCGGGAGGCCGGGACTCGGGAGGCGGGCGACAGGGCTCGACGGCGGCATGAGGAATGGTTCGGGACACGCGGGAGCGAATACAGTTTCAGGGGAGCGAATAGGGTTTCGGTGCACGCGGAAGCGAAATGATCCTCTAGCGGGATCCAAAAATATGACCGTCAGCCTCCTGGCCGACGACTTTATTACAAACGTCGGTTCAGTCGGTGGGACCGATGGCTCTATTAGAGCCGTCAGTTTTTCTAATGGCCCCGGCGATTATAGACTATATTCGTCGGTTTCGCCAGGGCGACCGACGGCTACAACTTACGTGCGTCGGTACTGCTAAACCGACAGTATTAACTCGTCTATATATGTCGGTCCCGACGGCTCTAAGATAACTGACGACCTATTTTCCGTTTCTTGTAGTGAAAGTCCCCAAATAACAACATGATTCTCAAATCGTCAATTTACAGACGAATCATTTAAGTATGTATATATTTGGTCAAGATCCATATGTTAAAAAAGTTCGGGCATACTAGTTGAATATTAGTGTCAATGGAAGGAGAGAAAAAAATACTACAATTGTTGACACGCTTATTTAATTTATAGTCGACATCAAATACCATCAAGTACAAAGCCGCATTGATTTGACAATAACATACAATTCCAAAGAAAAATTGAGCATATGTCATGGTTAGAGCGATTATATAGTGGGTGGTTGCGTAGCTTGTACTTGAAGCTCTCATGGGACATATGATGCTAACCGGACCTCGCACCAAGGAGGCCATATACAAATGGAGATGAGATACTTTTACTCCTATCTTGATTCGCAAACCAAACGTCTAGGTGTGGCCTCTCTTATATGAGGGTAGATTTTTACCCTAACAAGAAAAATAGGGATTACAATCGATAACAAACTCTATCTTAACTATCGATCCCTTCTAACAAATAAACTCTAATATTAATCCAACCATGACTCCGCTGTGGTTCCTCCTACGTGTTGAATATGTAGAATCCCCACATGGCAACATCGATCATTCTCAAATTGTCAATGGTACAAGAGGATTATTTAAGTACATATACATTTGGTTGCGCTGCATACATTTATAAATGTATTTTCTTTAAATTAAGTATTAACCCTTTGATGATATATCCCTGCAAGGATATATCTTGATTATGTTTCGGCTGGCTCTAATTATAAATTTACATAACCTAAAATTCAAATTAGAGTGAGTTATTTTTTTACTGACTGGTCGTTTTCCACTACTACGTACTCCCTCGGTCCCCATGAACTTCACAATTTGATTTGTTCATGAGGACGGAGGGAGTACATTCAAGCTATTGAGTTTTACAATTCGTGGTCCGAACTCTTCAGTGGAGTATCTTGCAACGCTAAACTTGTGTAAGCACGAACAGAGTGAAACAATTAGAGTATATATTGCCAACGCGTTATGGTAGTAGTAATCCACAAGACAAAACAACCCCATGCCGGAAGCTACCGGTGCAAACTAAGCAGCCGTTAATCTTAGAGACAGAGTTGTCTTGGTCCCTACTCTCTGCCCCATATCTCTCTCTCCTTCCCTCCTCCAAAGTTCAATTATCTATCATTCCATCCTTGTGTTATCCACTCCACTCCAATTAACTCTTCACCACGAAATCACCCCTTGTCGTCCTTGTTCTTGTCAGTCTTCTTCGCTGTCATCGATATCGGCGTATATAAGCACCAATTCTCGGCTAAATCACAAGCCAGCTGAAGCAGTCCCTGTCCACATTCTTCCCTGAGCACCTGGCTGGCCGGCAGCTACCTACCTGCTCTAGCTCATCGTCGTTCACCATGGGTCTCTTCAGCTCGCCGGCCAAGGTCTACAAGCCGGCCGCCGAGGTCGACCTCGGCGCCGGCAGCGACGAACTCTACATCAGCCCCAACGTCAAAGGTCTGCTAGCTCGTCATTCATTCGTTCCCGGCCGACCCTGTTCCGGATTTGTGTGTGTGTGTGTGTTCTGTGAAATTCAGTTCTGGGATTAGAGCTAATAGAGGTGGGAGAATTTTTGTGCCGGTGCTCGACGTTTCAGAGTGAAATTTGTTGTTGTTGTTGGTCTTTGATGAGCAGCTCCACGGGTTGCCGGGCTTCTGGTGAAGATCTTCGTGTGGATCCTGGAGATGCCCATCATCGGGCCCATGGTGCTTTACATCTTGAAGAAGGATAATCTCATCAATAAGGTGCATAAACAGAGCTCCACTTCGAATTTCCCTTCCCCTCTTTAGATGACGAGATATGATGCTTCATCAGTTCAAATATGCACTGTTCTCTGACTCTGCATCAACCCACTACCTGCAGCTCGTATCCGAGGCTGACATCCCGGAGCCGCCGCTCTTCACCGCAGCCCACAGCTGGGAAGGTTCGATCTGCACTGCACCTAGCTCCTCCTGAAATAGTTTCTGAACATGCAGACCGGCGATCGAGCTTCTGAAAAAAACCTGAATTACACAAACCAAAAACATTATTGTTTTGTGGCAGACGTCCCGGAGCAGAACGTGAGCCTGACGAAGCCCGACCTGTCGCCGGCCGAGCGGGTGCAGCAGGCCGTCGGCTGCCTCCCGGCGCGTCTCGAGTCGACGCTCGCCGCCGCCGACGCGGCGGCGCCGGGGCTCATCAAGCGCTGGACGGTCAGGGACTTCCACGACGCGTACAGGTCGGGAGAGACGACACCTGTCGAGGTGAGTTCCACGTTGCACTGCCATGTGATGTGGCAACAACAACCAACACACCGTCGCGTGCCGTGCAGGTGGCGAAGCGGTTTCTGGCGGCAGTGAAGGAGTGCTCATCAGGGCCTGGCCTCAACAACAACATGGCCTTGTTCATCAGCTACGACCCCGACGACATCATCAAGCAGGCTGAGCAGTCCACCCTCAGATACCAGCAAGGTACTCTACGTAGTAGTAAAACGTAACTAACAGCTAGAGAAGAAGTGCCATTTCTGTTGCTCTCAACGTCGTCGTTGGGTTCTTGTTCTTCTTCCACCACCAACACCTCACCTTTCTGTTGTTCTTCTGCATACCAAACTTTGTACTGTAGTCTGTTATTAGGTCTGCAGCAGATCTGCACCCCACCTGCTACCGGCCCAGCTTTCCAGTATGGTACTAGTTCTGTTATTAGTGGTCATATTCAGTCAGTTTTACAGTATGGTACTAGTTGTCATATTCAGTCAGTTTTACAGAGTGAATCAAGACGGGAGATTCCAGTTGTGCCATGTATGGTTGAGACCGTTACCGTGCTTGCTCTGAGAGAGACTGAGACAACTTGACCCATCCGTATCCACGGTCCTCGCACTCACTGCGCTGCCAATCCAGGAGGAGTACCTGGTTCCGTCATCGGTGACTGGTCTCTGTCATTCAGGCAGGGCAGGGCAGGGTTTTGTGGCTGAAATCGGAGGCCTTGTCGCACCTGATGCAGGCCAATCGATCTGGAAAAAAGGGTCGATTTGTAGCTTGCTGTGCTCGAAAAGAGAGACAGATCTGACAGTTTCATTTCATTGCATTATAAGTACTCTACATGCGTATACAGAAGGAACAACAGAGGGTATGTATCTGAATGTAACTGACTGCAGGGACGCCTCTGTCGGCGATGGACGGGGTGCTGGTGGCCGTGAAAGACGAGATCGACTGCCTCCCCTACCCCACCACAGGTACGTACAGCTCGCCTTGTTGTCTGTGGCCACCGGAGATCGAACACTGACGGCCAGCGTGTGCATGCAGGCGGGACGCGGTGGCTGGGTTCGGCGCGGCAGTGCGCGGCGGACGCGGCGTGCGTGGCGCAGCTGCGGGCGTGCGGCGCCGTGCTCGCCGGGAAAGCCAACATGCACGAGCTCGGCGCCGGCACCAGCGGCATCAACCCGCACCACGGGTACGTACGCACCACGTGCTGATCGCAGTTTCCTTCCTTTCACTACGTGCTCGATCGATCTAGCTAGCCTGCTGTAGCTGGCCTGGCCGCCTGCCAAATCATCAGTGACAGTGGTCACCTGCAACTACTACTGCTGCTGCTGGCCATATACTACCAAGCTGTACGCGCGGTACTGCTCATTAACCGCCGCCACCGATCTGACCTGCCGCCACGCGAGCTAATCATCACTACACTACAGTCCTACTACTGCTCATTACTCACTCATGAGTGACAAACAACCAACAAACACTACTTGTGTGGTTGTTGTGTCGTCCGCGCATGCATGCAGGTCCACGAGGAACCCGTACAACGTCGGCAAGGTCGCCGGCGGCTCCTCCAGCGGCTCCGCCGCCGTGGTCTGCGCCGGCCTCTGCCCCGTCGCGCTCGGCGTCGACGGCGGCGGCTCCGTCCGGATGCCCGCGGCGCTGTGCGGCGTCGTCGGGTTCAAGCCCACCGCCGGCCGCCTCTCCAACGCCGGGTGAGTAGGGTGGAGTGCCCGCCTCCTCTTTATTTTGCCGTCGTCAGTCTCAATCGTCACGCACCCACGCACGCGCGAGTGCCTGAACAGCGAATGACACTTGTTGCTTGCTGTACGTGCCATGTGCAGGGTGCTTCCGCTGAACTGGACGGTCGGGATGCCGGGGATCCTGGCAGGGACGGTCGAGGACGCCCTCGTCGCGTCAGTCACCGCTCTCCTCTTCTCTTCCTAGCTAGTCCACGCTATTTTACTCTGTAACAGTATCTTTCATCTGAATCGTAAAAAACCTCGTGCTTGTGAATTTCTTCTGCAGTTACTCGGCGATCGTGGACCAGTCGCAACCGTCTTACATGCGGGTAATAACAAACAGAAAATACTAACTTACCCAATTTCTCAACTTATTTACTGCTACTGATCACAGTGAATTTCAGTTTTCTCGAGTCATTCATTACTGACGAGTTTTATCTGTCTGCAGCCGGAGCTGAACCTGCCTCTTCTCAACTCCACGCCGTCCATCAGCAACGTCAAGCTAGCGAAATCCGCAAAGGTTAGCTACTATTTCCTCCGTCCTAAAAAATTTATCACTTTGTAGTTTATTTTTGAACTACAAAGCGACAAGTTTTTAGGGATGGAGAAAGTACCTCATATATGCTGCTAACAATTTTTTTCTGAGATTTAAATCGAATTACAAGACTCTGAAAATAAGCACTACTAACATTGTGCTCACATGTACACTGCTGCAAACAAATAAACAAAAATACGCAGTGGTTCAACGACAGTGCCGAGGACATCAGGAGCTGCTGCGACGAGGCTCTCCGGACGCTGCAGGCTTGCTACGGCTGGCAGGTGAGTACGTCGTGAGTGAGGAACACACTTACAGTAGTTCTTCAGTTAGGCACTGACAGGTTAATTCAGTCACTCTCATTGTTTCGTTCCTGCGATGTGATGATCGACGATCGTATATATCGCTGTAATAATAAGCAGATTGTGGAGGTGACCATTCCGGAGATCGAGGAGATGCGGCTGGCGCACTACGTGACCATCGGTTCAGAATGCACCACCTCGCTCGCCAAATACCTCGACACCCTGTAAGCATATTCAATGTGAACTGATCGATGACGATTGTTCGCACATACAGTACGTTGGGTTGAACACAAACCAGGCTGTCTGAAAACTGTTCATCGTACTGTGGCACAGAAAGAGGTCTGAAATCGGCTGGGACGCGAGGGTCGCGCTCAGCGTCTACGGCTCGTTCAGCAGCAGGGCGTACCTCAACTCGCAGCGCCTTCGGTGAGTCGCTACTTGTTTTACCTTCGTTCTCACCTGAAAGTGAAAGATCAACTGCATCTCGTGTACTATACTACTACTCCGTACAAAACAAACTTGCAACTGAACAAGCAAGAACACGTACGTTGGCGATTATCCAGGAACCGTCAGATGTTCTTCCACAAGGAGATCTTCAAGACCGCCGACGTGATCGTCTCGCCGATGACTGGGTGGGTACCTTTCCAGTTCCCGTCACTTCACAGACCAGCAGCCTCGCACACCGTCACTTTTGTAACTCACTGCTCACTCGTCTTCTCTTCTCCTCCCTCCTCGTGCATGCATGCAGTGTGACTGCCTACTCGCTGCAAGACGACGCGCTACAGACCGGCGAGCTCGACTACATCAACGGAGGTAACAAAAATTTCATGCTTAATTAACAACTCCATATATATCCGTCAGGCACTATGTGTACATATACGTATGTGATGTCCTGACATCATGCGTGATGTTTCTGATTCCAATCGGTAGCCGCTCTGGTCCGGTACTCCATCGCCGGCAACTTCCTCGGACTGCCGGCCATCACCGTCATGGTAATAACCGCTACTACTCTGATTCTTCAGAAACAAGATCTGAAAAGAAAAACCATTTTTAACACCAACTTGAATAAATAAATACTAAAAAAATTGTCTTAATGGAATTTGTCAGGTTGGGCATGACAAGGAGGGCCTGCCGATCGGACTCCAGTTCATCGGGCGGCCGTGGTCGGAGGCGACTCTGCTCCACGTCGCGTTCGCCACGCAGGAGGCGTGCGCCAAGAGCCGCCGCGGGAAGCCGGCGGTGTTCTACGACCTGCTCAAGAGAGATTGACTGGTCGATCGATCGATCGAGAAGGGAAACAAACCAAGGAGTTAAAATGGAAGATGATGTTAGTTATAGAGAGCAGGTGATCCAAGAGGAATTAAGCTGAATCGGAGGTCAAAACCGAAGAGTTTGATTTTATTAGTATTCGACGTACAGGATCCGATCCGAGAATTAATAGAGTTCAGAATCGTCCGGGTCAGTTCATGTATGATAGTCTCTCCCTGCATGTCGTGCAGAAGAATATATAATATGAAGTATTTGGAAGCTGGAACAGTTCGACATGTCATTCCGGCACGTATGAATTATTTCTTTTCCTATATAGTTGTAATGTCCCTCTCATAATTTTGAACTTGCGATCGAACTACTCCCTCTGTCCAAAAACAATTGTACATAGCGATAAACTTTTTTGAACGTAGCTAGGGAGTACTTGATCTCATCTTGCTACGAATTTTTGGAGTTTATGCATGTGAAGGTTCCGGAGTTTTCCTAAGGATGATTGGAGTTTACGCATAGCACACGTGTCTGTGGGTGTTAGGACTCTGCTCTTAATCGGTTGTACACTTGTAATGATTAAAAAATACCTTTATAAAAAAATCATATGCGGAACATTTCCAAAACATTGTATGTACAGGATCCGATCCGAGAATAGAATTCAGAATCGCCCGAGTCAGTTCTTGTACGATAGTCTCTCTCTGCATATATAATATGCAGAAGAATATATAATATGAAGTATTCTGAAGCTGGAATAGTTCGACATGTCATTAATTCCAGCACGTATGAATTTATATTTCCTTTCCCATATAGTTGTAATGCCCCTATTATAATTTTGAACTTGGAAACCACTACAAGAAACACTACTACAAAAAGCATTTTTACAGGCGCCTCAATTTTTCAAACACAGGCGGTCCTTAAAAATATGCGACTGTGATGACGAAGGATATAATAACCGTCTGTGATGAAAGAACAACACAGGCGGATTTTAAAGAACAACCGTCTGGGTAAATACATGATCTTCAGAATCGGTTCTTAATTAAGAACCGCCTGTAGTGCAACGAACTTCACAGACGGATTTTAAGAAACAACCGTCTGGGTAAATACATGATCTTCACAGACGGTTATTAATTATTAACCGCCTGCAATGCCATGAACTTCACAGACGGATTTTAAGAAACAACCGTCTGGGTAAATACATGATCTTCGTTGGCAGTTCTTGATTAATAACCGTCTGTAATGCAATGAACTTCACAGATGGATTTTAAGGAACAACCGTCTGAGTAAATACATGATCTTCGTTGGCGGTTCTTAATTAATAACCGTCTGTAATGCAATGAACTTCATAGCCGGTTCTTGATTAACAACGGCCTAAGAAGATCATGTATTTTCAGTGGCGGTCATTGTTTAATTATCATAAGCGGTTTTCATTGAAATTACAGGGATGTAGTTGCAATTATATATCACAGCCGCATGTAGTCGTGCAGGCAAAATTGTATCAGGAAAAAAACACAGATGAGCTAGCGGATACTAGTACAGTAATGCATTATAGGAAATGCTCGATCACCAGTGAGGCTGGCTTAATTGTGATAATACACTATTAGAGGTTAACTCAGGCGGGTGTTACTAACCAACCGCCTGAGATAATTGTATCTTCTCAGGCGGGTGTTACTAACCAACCTCCTGAGATAATTGTATCTTCTCAGGCGGTTGGTAAGTAAAATCCGGCTGAGATAACAGTCTTCCCTGACGGTCGGTACTTAAAATCCGCCTGAGAAAATGTGAGTCTATATATACCCCTCGGCAGCATTGGAAAAACCTAACTCGGGCGAAACACTTAGACGCCGTTAGGCTGCCAAAATTTCGTTTGCCGCCAAGTGTTCCCCCTCGTCACTTCCAGGTACGCCGCCGAGCTTCGCCGTCGCCGAGCTTCGCCGTCGTCGCCGAACTTCCAGGTAATGCCCCTATTATAATTTTGAACTTGGAAACCACTACAAGAAACGGGAAATAGGTCGTCGGGTATCTTAGAGCCGTCGGGGCCGACGGATATAGTCGAGTTAAGGTTGTCGGTTTAGGCGTACCGACGCATGAAAGTTATAGCCGTCGGCCGCCCTGGCGCAACCGACGAATATAGTTTAACACCGTCATGGCAATTGAAAAAACCGACGGCTCTAATAGATCCGTCGGTCCCACCGATTGAACCGACGTTTGTAGTAAAGCTGTCGGCCAGGAGGCCGACGGTCATATTAGTGGGTCCTGCTAGAGGATCGATTTTGCTCCCGCGTGACCCCGAAACCTTATTCGCTCCCGTGTGTCCCCGAACCGTTCCTCACGCCACCACCTCCTCGTCGCCGCCGCCTCCCGCCGACGAGCCCCGCCTCCCCAGCTCGGAGCCCCGACCTCATGCCGCCGCCACCGAGCCCCGCCGCCCGCCTCCCGAGCCCTGACCTCCCGATCCCCGGCCTCCCGAGCCCTGACCTCCCGAGCCCCGGCCTCCCGAGCCCCGCCGCCTCGGCCTCCCAAGCTCCGCCGCCCGCCACCCGAGCCTCGGCCTCCCGAGCGCCGGCCTCTCGAGCCCCGTTGCCCGCCTCCCGAACCCCGGCTTCCTGAGCCCCGGCCTCCCGAGCGCCAGCCTCCTGATCCCCGCCGCCCGGCTTCCCGAGCCCCGACCTCCGGATCCCCGCCGCCCGCCACTCGAGCATCGGCCTCCCGAGTCTGCCGCTCGCCTCCCTAGCCCCAGCCTCCCGAGCAAGGACGCCTCTCGACCAGCAACGCCTTCCATCGGAGAGGTTAAGGTAATCCCGATTGTTACTTGTTAACTTTTCCTTTCTATTGTTTACAAGTTAATTAATGATTTATTACGATGATTACTTGTTGATATTGTCACACTAATATGATTATGTGAGCTTGCATCGGTTAAATGTATATGTGAATTGAATGTATGAGCGAGTTAAATGTATATGCGAGTTGATATTGTCACACTAATCTGTATGCGTCACTTATATATATATATATATATATATATATATATATATATATATATATATATATATATATCACTCTAATATTCACACAATGCAAATTGAATTAGCAATAGTTAATGTGTAAATGTAAGCTTCATTGTAATTTGATAATATAACTTGTACTAATTTAAGGTGTAATAATTGAACTTGTACATTATGTGATTTTGAATGTTTAGTTCGAAGATTTTGTATGTTGATTAATGTATTATGGCGTACGTGCGTTAGTGCATGTTACGCCTCAACCCGACACGACACACATTAAATGCGTTCGTGTCGTAAAAGATGATTCTAGTCGTAACATATGTGTCCAGACAAGTACGGAGGCTTGTGGACGATGGACTCTGTCGGTGGTTTGATCCGGCAGATCTCCCGACACTACTAAGGTGTTTGCGGAGTTTGAAGTTTGGTGTGGGCTCGCGAAGATTCAAGAAGGTGAAGCGTTAAATGACACAGGAGACACGAAGATTTACGTGGTTCGGGCCGCCTGAGCGTAATACCCTACTCCACGGGGTGTGTTGGTGTTGTATTGGGTGTATGAGCTCAACGTAAGTTGAGAGTGTAGAGTGAGCGCATCGAGTCCCCCTCTATGTATCGTCGGCCTGTCCTTTTATAGTACAAGGGCAGACCGTTACAAGTTAGCCTGACCCGACATGTGGCCCCGACGGTTATTAATATTGATACATATTTGATGCGATTAATTGCCCTTAATGACTGAGTTACGGGCTTTGAGAGCACCGTTACTGGTAATTAAAGTCGTCCGATCGTGTGTCATTAATATATTATTAATGACACTTAATCGGGTCTTGAAGTCCTTGATTCTCCTTTAAAGATCCGGAGCCGTTGTGGAGTCTTCCGGAGGTTAGAGGCTGAAGATCTGACGGTTGGACACGTGGCAGCTCCGGAGCATACCGTGGGGAACAGATAGGTCCGGTGCCACCTGACACGTGTCAGTTCCGGAGCTTCCCTCGGTCTGGGGTTAGGTTCGGGGGTGCTGTTATGGTACATAGCCCGGAGCTTCCCCCTTGTGGGCGGTAGCTCCGGTTTGATAGTACACGTGGCGACCCTGGGACTAACCATATTGGGGAAGCGGGTCCGGTTATGTCTGACATGTGGGCCTCAAAAGGTCTTCAAATCAAGTAGATGACATTCCCTTGAGATCTTTGCAATCTCAAGGGATATATGGTTGCCAGGGTACCGACAGTGGCCCCATGGGCCCACCTCTGGGGAAGACCCCTTGGGTGAGGTCATTCCGCCGGAGGTGGGTCCATCTTTTGACTTTTGAACTGAGTCTTCAAAGGTCTTCGGATGTGCCGTTGGCGATAGTTTGGAGTTAAATCCTCGCCGCGTGGCATATCCCGTGTGCGGCAAATGAGATCTTTGGCTTGCGGATCTCACGCAATTGAAGGTCGCCGGTTCCCGATACGAAAATCGTATCGGTTCTGCGCGCCTTGTCAGGCTGCCGCCTTCGGGCTTCCCGCCTCATGATGACAACCGTTCGCCTGGGTAAGAACCTCGACTTGATCGTCAGGGTGGTCCTGGGCCCTCTTATCATCGGCAGGGTGGAATTTTTGAGTAGTATCTTCAACTTCCTTGCGGTTTCCATCCAAGCGTTGTGAGGGCTTACTTAAGAAGGAAAGCGCGCACCGTCTGGGGTTCTTTACGCCTCTCATCTGATCTTGCGCTCAAACTCCCAACTTGTGCTTGCTTTTCTCTCTTGCCTCGCTGTGCCGCGATGGAGTTGGGTCTCCGCGAGAGCCGTTTGAAGACCGAAGGTGACCTGAAGAAGGTTCGGGCCCTCATGGGATGGTCTCTGGACTTCTTCAACCACCTGGTCCGCACCGGGGGAGAGCTCCCGTTCGAGAAGGAGCACGCCGACGAGATGGTGTACTTCTCTTCGTACGCCATGGTGGGGTTGATCCCACCTTTTTCCTCCTTTTTCTTGATGCTGCTAGACTTCTATGGTCTGCAGCTGTATCACCTTGGCCCCCACTCCATTCTTCTTGTGTCTGTCTTCGTCCACTTCTGTGAAATGTGGGTGGGCATCCCCCCTGCATTGAACTTTTCCGGACCTTCTTCATCGTGCATACCACCGGTAGGAGTAATGAGTACCTTGGCTTCTACTACTTCGTGAAGCGCAAGAAGTGCCCATTCAAGTACCTCTGGTCGTTTCCCTCTGGAAAATGGGATGATTGGAATAAGGACTGGATAGTCATCCGGGTGGAGGAGCACGAGAAGCTGGAGCTACCTGAAGGCCTCCCCAACATCGACACTGCAGTCTGGAGTGAAGCTCCGGTGCTGTCGGATGCCTTCAACCCTGCTCTGACTAGGATCCGCCAGTGCGTGGAGGGAGGATTAACTCCTCAGGCGGTATTTTGCAATTTCCTGGTCAACAGGTGGGCATCACTGAAGAGGAGAGAAAAACTCGCTTGGGCCCTCAACAACATGATGGACGACGACCGGGTCGAGACCGGGTTGAAGTCCAACATGGCTGGGGCAACCTTGGAGTTTCATCTCAAGAAGTTCCAGCATGGCATCGACATCGCGGGTGATGACTTGACCCCGCCACCAGCTTTTCTCCCTCTGAACGTGGAAGTAGAGTTCAGCAGGGAGCTCCGGCGGACGATGCCGGTGCTTGACGACCTTGGTGTCGTCGAGAGAAGATTGACCTCCAGGGTGGTGATCCCTGGGGCTTCTGAAGGTGGCTTCGACCCTGCCCCGAAGCCAAGGATCGAAGTCGTCGGCAAGGGCAAGGAGCCGGCGGACGAACCCTTGAGCCGGAAGAGGAAGCTGAAGCATGCCGACGGAAGGTCCGACAGGCCTGCAACCTCTGCATCAGCTCCTTCTCCCCGGAGGGGGAGATCTTCTAAAACTGCGAAGACTGTACCCGCAGCGGCGTCTTCCCGAGGTGCTAGCTATGGGCATGCGACTCTAGCACCAGGGCCAGTTGAGGCATCTAGGTCCGGAGGTCCTTCCCGGTCGAGGGGGGCCTCGACTAAGGAAATGCCCGTGGCTGCAACGAGTTCCGGGGGGCCCTCCGGAGCTTCCACGCCGGCGGCGGCTATGGTTAGCCCAGAACGCCCGGTGAAAGCATCTAGGCCCCCATGAGGTATGGTTTCGGTGATTAATGACAACCATTAGATTTGACTAATGAATTTGTGAATGCAAGGTCCCCATAATCACTCAATCAAATGAAATAAACATGTTATTGGAGACCCATATACAATCAATGTATGAGATCAGATCAATTATGTGAAGACAAGAAGTGAAAGCTCTTATGTCAAAGTCACTCAATCAAAATTGAAGACACTTAATGATTGACAATCATCAGAGATACATGTTCAACAAAGTCTAAGAGGTCATTTGAGCAAGACACAAAAATTCACTTAGAAACAACCCGAAGCAAACAAAACCAAATCACCGGATCAACCGATGATTCCTCAGAATAACACATCGGTCGAGTTGGTTTAGCTGAAGAAGAAGACCTCAGAATCAAGTACTCACCGGATCATCCGATGTGAATGGCTCAGTAACATCGGTCCATAAGTACAGTTTGCGAGATCATTGGACCAAGTGTAGCACCGGATCATCCGATGTACAGAGAAGCACACATCGGTCGATTACTCCAGTAAGCATCAAGTTTGAGTAAATTCTGGAGGAAGAGCCACTGGATCATCCGATGAGAAGACAGGATCAACATCGGTCTAACAACGGTCATATCTGACACAATGACGTCTGCTAAAGTTACTTGACCGATGATAACTAAAGGGGAGACATCGGATCATCTGGTGTTCACAGTAATTCTGTCAGCCTACTTTTCCAACGGCTATTTCGGGGAGGCTGGCTATAAATACCCCCTAATCCTGTCATTTCGTTAATTCTTGATCACCAGACACCATCAACACATCCACAAGCGTTCAAGACCAAGAGCAATCACTTCCACACCATTTCGATCATCTATACACCAAGATTTAGGCTAGAACTAGCTAGAGAGAGAGCTTGAGTGCCTCCATTCTGGGTGAGTGGACTCTCTAGGATAGTGTGAGATCCTCAAGGGAGTGCCCTTGGTGTTTGTAACTGTGAGAAGACTTTCGGAGCTTGCCAAGACGTGTGTGGAAGCCCGGAAGGTCGAAGTTGTACAAGGCTTAAGCTCCACCTTGCCAAGGGAGGCGAACGGAGAGGAATAGTGAAGATCCCTCGTCTCGGTGACTTGGGTGTGGCAAAACCCCTTGGTGGGTGCCACAACGTGGATGTAGGAAGATCTTGACGATCTTGCCGAACCACGGGATAAATCCTTGTCTCCTCGGGAGTTTGCATCCTTCTCCTTTCTCTTACTTTTATGCATTTTATATTCCGCGAAGTTTCTATCTACTAGAATGCATAGATAGTTTGCGTAGGGAATTGGGCTTTAGAAATTAAGTTTCATTGCTTATAATTTTTCGAAGAAAGCCCAATTCACCCCCCTCTTGGGCATTCGGTCCTTACAATTGGTATCAGAGCAAGGTTGCTCATAGGATCATTCTAGCTTCACCGCTAGAGAGCTAAAATGGCCAAGGTTGGGGGTTCGGTTCCTATCTTCGAGGGCAAGAACTTTGCCTATTGGAAAGCACACATGCGCGCTTATCTTGAGGCTATTGCTCCCGAAGTATGGGAAGCGACCCACGCGGGGTTTGGAGAACACAATTATGTTGGTGATCAAATTAAGTGGGATGCTAAAGCTAGGAATGCTATTTATGAATGCATTAGTCAATATGTGTTTTCTAGGATTGCTAGCAAGGAAAAGGCTTGTGAAATTTGGGCTTGCTTAATAGAGATTCATGAGGGTTCTTCTAGGGTCAAGGAACTTAAATATCACATGCTTAAAGCGAAATATGATGAATTTAAGATGCTACCTCATGAAAATGTTAATGAGATGTTCTCTCGCTTAAATGTGTTTATTGAAGAAATAAATGCTCTTGACATTGCTTCTCTTGGCAAGGGACTCATCAACCGCAAGATCCTCATGCTCCTTCCCAAGCCAAAGTACAACATCATCAACTCCATGCTCCAAAAAGAGTCACTTGACCACATTGAAGTTTCGGAGCTCATTGGAGAAATACACGCTCATGAGATGAGTGTACTTGGGATGATGCAGCAATCATCTTCAAAGACAATTGCTCTAAAGGCCTCCACCAAGAAAACAAGCCACAAGAAGAAGAAGGTGGTTGAGCCTAGCTCAAGTGAAGAAGAACAAGCATCAAGTGAAGATGATGATGAGCTTGCGTTGATGATGAGAAAGTTCTCACGCTTGAACTCCAAGATCACTAAGAAGGGATACACATTTTATCCTAAGAAGAGAGCATTTATACTAAGGAGAGATGATCACAAGACTTGCTACAATTGTGGTGATCAAGGCCACATCTCCTATGATTGTCCAAGACCGGACAAACGAAGAGAGAACCACAAGAGCAAGCAACGCAAGCTTGAAGGAAGTAATGATGATGAAGAAGAAGCCAAACCAAAACCAAGATCCTTTGGGAAGAAGAAACATGACAAGGGCAAGAAGGAAAGGCTCTTCCCAAAGAAGAGAAATGGCCCACAAAAGGTGTTCATGTGTGAGGCAAATGAATGGGTCACCGACGAAGAAACAAGTGATGAAGAGAGTGAAGAGGAAGAAGAAAGCTTGGCCGGCCTCGCCATCGCCAACAACGATGATGCACCTCTTCATCCACCGCCCATGTGCCTCATGGCGAAAGGTAACACCAAGGTATGTGATGACTCTAGCGATGATGAGCTTTCCCCCGATGATTTAACTTCTTTGATAAATGAATATCATGTTATCATTAAGAGGGAAAAGAGTAAGGTTAAAGTGCTTGAAGAAACTCGTGCTAGACTTGAGAGTGCTAACCTTGATTTGCTTGACAAGTATGAAAACATACTCAAAGAGCATGACACGCTCAAATCCCATGTCAAGCAAATTGAGGAAGAAAAGGCTAACATCAAGATAGATAATCATGAACTTAACTTAGAACACCAAACACTCTTGGAAGAGCACAACAAGTTAATACAAGAACATCAAACACTTAACCTTGCTCATGACATGCTTGATCAAGAGTTGAAAAATATGAAGAAGCAAACTCTTAATGATAAGATATCCATTACTTCTCATGCCACTAATGCTTTGCACAAGTCTTTGCCTTTGAAAGCTAATGCTAGGGAGAAGGACTTGTTGGAAGAAATTGAGAGTCTCCGCACTAGTGTGGCTAGACATTCAAAAGGGGAGGTCAAACACAAGGAAATCCTCTTCCAACAAGCAAAGGCATTCAACAAAAGAGGACTTGGATCCTTCCCGGTGCCCAACAAAGGAAAGGTGCCCTCACCGGAGCTAAGAACAAGCTTCATCAAAGAAGTTGGTTCTTATTGCCAACATTGTGAGGTCACCGGTCACCACACAAGGGAGTGTCCTCTTCCTAACCGGCCCTCTCCCAAGCTTCCTACTAATTACAAATCTACTTTTAATGATCGTTATTATCTCTTAAGTAAAGTAGATGGCAAAGTGAAGACTAGGTTCATTGGCAAGGACATGAAGGACATGAAGGGGAAGCTCCCCAAGCAACTTTGGGTCCCAAAGACACTTGTATCACACATACAAGGACCTAAGTTGGCTTGGGTGCCTAAAGTTAAAAATTGAATTCATGTGTGTAGGTGAACTACAAAGCCGGAGAAAAGCATTGGGTACTCGATAGCGGGTGCACCCAACATATGACCGGCAATGATGGTATGTTCACCACCATAGAAAACCCCGGCAATCATGAACAAGTCACCTTTGGTGATAACTCTAAGGGCAAGGTAATAGGCTTAGGTAAAATTGCTATTTCAAATGACTTATCTATTTCCAATGTCTTGTACGTTAAGTCACTTAGTTTTAATTTACTTTCTATTGCACAACTATATGATCTTGGACTAACGTGCACATTTAGCAAAAATGATGTTGTTGTGAGTAGTGAAACAAGCCAAGACATAGTCTTCAAAGGATTTCGGCATAGACATCTCTACCTAGTGGACTTCGCCAACAAGAATGCTAGCTTGACCACTTGTCTTTTCACTAAGAAAAGCTTGGGTTGGCTATGGCACCGACGCATAGCGCACATTGGAATGAGCAAACTCAAGAAGTCATTCAAGCTTGGGATGGTGACCGGCATGAAGGATGTCACATTTTAGAAGAACAAGCTTTGTAGCGCTTGTCAAGCCAGGAAGCAAGTTGCTTCACACCACCCAATGAAGACAATGGTGTCAACCTCCAAGCCACTTGAGCTACTCCACATGGACCTCTTCGGACCATCCACATATCAAAGCCTTGGTGGTAACCTCTATTGTCTCGTTATTGTTGATGACTATTCTCGCTATGCTTGGACTTTATTTCTAGGTGACAAGAGTGAAACTCCGAAAGTGTTCAAGACCTTCTCCAACCGCGCTCAAAGGGAATTTCAACTTCCCATCATCAAGGTCCAGAGTGACAACGACACCGAATTCAAGAACTACAACATTGGGGAGTGGTGTGACCGCGAAGGCGTGAAACATGAGTTTTCGTCCACATACACTCCTCAACAAAACGGTGTCGTTGAAAGGAAGAACAAGACACTCATCACTCTTGCAAGAGCAATGCTTGATGACTACGGCACGTCGGAGAAGTTTTGGGCCGAAGCGATCAACACGGCGTGCCATGCCGCAAATAGGGTCTACCTACATCGCCTACTTCAAAAGACCCCGGACGAGCTTCTCATTGGGAGAAAGCCCAACATCTCCTACTTTTCAGTCTTTGGATGCAAGTACTACATCTACCGAAAGAAAAGGCTCGGTAAGTTTGAAAGAAGATGTGATGTTGGTATATTTCTTGGTTATGCATCAAACTCAAAAGCATATTGAGTATTCAACCAAACCTCCGGTTTAGTTGAAGAAAGTTGTGATGTTGAGTTTGATGAATCTAATGGCTCCCAAGAGGAGAGTTTTGGTCATGATGAAATAGATGATGAGCCTCTACGAGAAGCCATGAAGAACATGACCATTGGAGACATCAAGCCCGAAGTTGAGGAGAGCCATGATCAAGGGGGAGCCTCAAGTTCCAACAACAACACCTCTATGGCGCCTCAAGTTGACGAAGAAGAGAAGGATGATCCATTGCCAACTCAAGACTCACAAGCACAACAACATCAAGAGGAAGAAGAAGTCCATGATCAAGTCCAACCACAAGAGGAACAACACGCATCACCTTCGCCAAGTGCTTCACAGCCACTTATGAGGCATGGACGCATCTCCAAGGCGCATCCAATGGACCAAATCATTGGAAGTCCGTCAAGGGGTGTAAGCACACGTTCTCGCCACTTTGCTTCATTTTGTGAGCACTACTCGTTTGTTTCGTGTGTAGAACCCACTCACATTGAGGAAGCACTCCAAGACCCAAATTGGGTGATGGCCATGCAAGAAGAACTCAACAACTTCATCCGCAATGAAGTTTGGGTGTTGGAGGAGCGACCCAAGGACAAGAACGTCATCGGAACAAAGTGGGTGTACCGTAACAAACAAGACGAGAATGGCATTGTGGTCTGCAACAAGGCAAGACTTGTGGCCAAAGGGTTCTCACAAGTTGAAGGACTAGACTTTGGAGAGACATTTGCCCCGGTCGCCCGGCTAGAAGCCATCCGTATACTTCTTGCCTTTGCATCACATCATAGTATTAGACTTTATCAAATGGATGTGAAAAGTGCCTTTCTTTATGGTTACATTAACGAGCTTGTTTATGTTGAACAACCTCCCGGGTTTGAAGATCCGAGGAATCCTAATCATGTGTATAGGTTGCACAAGGCGCTCTACGGGCTCAAGCAAGCACCTAGGGCGTGGTACGAACGACTACGAGATTTCCTCATCATGCAAGGATTCAAGATCGGGAGGGTGGACACTACACTCTTCACCAAGGACATCAACGGAGATTTGTTCATTTGTCAAATTTATGTTGATGACATTATTTTTGGTTCAACTAACGAAGATCTTAGCCATGAGTTTGGCAAAATGATGTCTAGGGAATTCGAGATGTCAATGATTGGAGAGCTCAACTTCTTCCTTGGATTTCAAATCAAGCAACTTCAAGAGGGGACCTTCGTCTATCAAGAGAAGTACACCAAGGACCTCTTGAAGAAATTTGAGATGGGAGATTGTAGCTCAAGAAGCACTCCAATGGCAACCAATAGTCATCTCGACGCGGATAAGGACGGTAAACCTATTGATCAATCTAACTGCCGTTCTATGATTGGTTCATTGCTTTACCTTACCGCATCTAGGCCCGATATCATGTTTAGTGTATGCTTGTGTGCTCGCTTTCAAGTGGCACCTAAAGAATCGCATAGGAAGGCGGTCTTTAGGATACTTAGGTATCTTAAGCATACCCCTAGTGTGGGCTTGTGGTACCCTAAAGGTGCAAAATTCCATCTTGTGGGATACTCGGATTCGGGCTTTGCCGGATGCCGCGTGGATCGCAAGAGTACCTCTCTGGTGGGTTCCACTTGCTTGGGCGTTCCCTAGTATCTTGGTCAAGCAAGAAGCAAAATTCCGTCGCCTTGTCCACGGCGGAAGCGGGATATATAGCGGCCGGTGCATGTTGTGCCCAAATTCTTTATATGAAACAAACCCTTTTGGACTTTGGTATTAAACTTGGTTGTGTGCCTCTCCTTTGTGACAATGAAAGTGCGGTTAAGATAGCTAAAAACCCCGTTCAACACTCCCGCACTAAGCACATTGTTATTCGCCATTATTTCCTAAGGGACCATGAAGCTAAGGGAGACATCTCTTTGAGAGGTGTTAGGTCCGAAGAACAATTGGCGGATATCTTCACTAAACCACTTGATGAGAAAACTTTTTCTAGGCTAAGAAGTGAGTTAAATGTTCTAGATGCAACGAATGTCATGTAAGAATGCACTTCATATAGGTCTTGCCTAACTCTCAAAGGATAGGGGTGAGCAAGGGTTAGCTTGGGATGGAGGTTCCTTTGGGTTTCCCAAGGTTTGGAGAGTGGTTCTCCCTGAAGAAGCCTTTGAAAGGTTCAAACTTGGCAAGATAGATTTATTTTATGCCTTGCATGATGCCTGCCATATAGACTTACAATTTCTTGCATTATAAAATGTTTGGCATTGCATACGGTAGATTGTCACAAAGGGGAACCCACCTCATGAGAAAGAGACTTGTTTGAAATGCAATATATCAACTCATATAAGGTGGAAAGAACAAAATGATAGGTGCATTAATGCCTAGAGGAACATGCTCTAAAGAGATAGAAGTCTTCATACTCTACCTCACAAAGCATGGGCCTTACATTTTATTTGGACATTTTCCTCCTATTTTTCTCGATGTTCCATTTGCTTTAAGGCCTAGCCAAGTTATTGGCATATTAGTATCTTTGAGGGGTAAGGGGTTGCCCAAAAAGTCCTAAGACATGTGTTTCTCATGGCTTGTTCGTTTGGTCAAAGGACATATATGGGATGCTATTGTTCTGTAGTCATCGGATTATCTGATGCCTAGGTCAATCCCGCATCGGATCAATTGGTGTTCAATCTCCAAGGGCCAGTTCAGTCAGAATCTCAAATGATCTGACGAGTTCATCCTGAAAAACATCGGTCCATCCGATGTGTACAATTCTGGAACTTTGGTCAATTCCACCGATGCTACCTCCTCCCTCGTCGGACCATCCGGTGTCAACATTCCATTTTTGAACACCCTTACTGTACCATTCGACCGATGATCCCATCCTTCAACGTCAGTCCATCCGGTGACAACAATACCTTTTGAATATCCTTACTGTGGCATTTGACCGATGCTTCTCATGTTCAACATCGGTCCATCCGACGTTAAATTTATGGCTAGGGTTTGGGACCCACTATTTGAACGTCGTTTCACCTTCGTCGTTTTATCTCTCCCGATGCGTCGCCAAATCACACCGCCGCCGTTCCTCTCGCCGCGCCACCACCGACTGCCGCCGCCATCGCCGCCCTCCGGCCGCCACCGCCGTCTCCGGCTGCCGCCGCCGTGCTCCCGCCGCCGCCGCCGCCGCCGCAGCACCACTGCAGCCGCCGCCGCCACACCACCTCAGCCGCCGCCGTCGCCGCCGCTTCACCCAGCCGCTGCCGCGCCTCCACCCAAGCAACGCCGCCTCCTCCTCCCGTGCACCACCAGCCGCTCCACGCGCACACATCATTGCCGTGGTGCCTTCCCAAACGGTCGTCTCACCGCCGTTAGGGTTTCCGGCCGCCTCTATCGTCGTTCGGTGCGCGTAACTTCGTCAACCTCACTCTCGCGCATCGCAATGGCTCGCGACAAGAATAACAAGGGCAAGGCCATCGCAGAGCCGGCCGCGAAGAAGCAAAAATTGTCGAAGGAGGAGAAGAAGGCGTTGATGGCCGCTCGCGCCGCCGAGGAGCGTGAGCGTGGCCGAGGAGGATCGCTGAGGATCCACGAGGCTTGTCCGAGGCAGCCTCCTGTGATCGATGACTCCGAGGCCGAAGAAGAGCAGGTAGAGCCTCTCGTCCACCGGCGCTCAGCCCGGACCCGTGGGGGTCATCCCGCAGCAGCTCCACGTCCGAGACCGACGGCTGCCGATCGTCGTGAGGACAGGGAGGCCCAACGAGCTATCTACAAGATGGACACCACTGTCCATGTTGCTGAAGGAGTTCGGTTGACCGACTACCGGAAGATGAAGGCCAAGCAGCTTCACAGACTCAGGTGGAGTGTGCTGCTTGAGGAGTGGTACCCGTAGCCCCGGGAAGCCCTTGTAGACAGTCGTTTCTGGACTGTGACGCAGGCGTCTCTCTACGAGACTTACAGACGCCGAGGCCACAAGTTGTTCCAGCACAACTTCCTGGACTGGGATCAGCTCGCTCTGGCTGCCGAGACAGAGATTCGACCTTATTTCGAGAGGTACAGAGGTCTGGTGCAGCTAGTGTCCTATGAGAGGAGTGCCTACGTGGAGGATTGGGTCCGCGTGTTCTACACCACCCTCTACGTCTCTGAGGGCAGAAGATCGATTGATTTCATGTTCATGGGACATCACTATCACCTGACGAGGAAGACGCTGGCACAGCTGCTGGGAGTGGACTTGCACGACACCTGCGTGCATGAGAGGGTCTACGGTCAGGCAGATCCACCGGAGGAGTGTCACCACCGCTGGAGGAGATTCGTTCCATGTTTGGTCCCACTTTCTCTCCTGACCAGCCGAGAGTACCGGCCTTGTTGACTCCAGCTGCACGCACAGTGCACCTCGCCTTGCGCCGCACGCTCCTGCCGAGGTCTGGCTACTTGGAGGGGTTCACCAGCTTACAGCAGACTCTCCTGTTCTACATCATGAACGGGATGGAGTTCGACATAGTGGACATCCTCATATGCGAGATGGAGGATGTGATCACAGACGGAGTGGGCATGATGAGGCAGCTCGTATATGGACATTGGATCAGCTACCTGCTCACCATGATGGTTCCTGAGGGGTCCGCCGTGCATGACCGCCTCATGATGAGAGTGTCACACGGTTCGGTCACTACCGTGCCCTAGCTCCTGGAGACCGCCGCCTTGGCTGTCCAGTCAAGCATCAGGTTAGGGCTCGTCTTTCTGAGGAGGACTGGTCGGACTTGGAGAAGGAGGATGAGAGGCTAGCTGAGGCAGAGGCACAGGGTGAGGACGTACAACACATATGGTCCGAGAGCGACACCGACGACAGTGTTGAGGAGTACTTTCCACCTCCTCCCTCACCCAGGCAGCACGATGCGGAGGCTGGAGGCTCTACAGTGCCACCACCTACTCCACCTCCCGTCACTGAGGCACAGGTCACTCAGCCGTCAGATCTGACTTCGCTCCTCCAGCAGATGGTTGAGCAGCAGCGTCTGGACAGGCTGGCAGCTGAGCAGGCTCGAGCGGAGCAGGCTGCCCATCTCCTTGAGCTCCAGCAGCAGTAGCAGAAGATGCAGCGTCAGATCACCCGTGAGAGGCGTGAGGACACTAATTGGCTGACTAGACTCATCGACCAGATGTACCAGCGCACCCTTGACCAGCAGCAGCAGACGCAGCAGGCGATGATGGGCATCCTGGGGTTGATCGCCAACCTCTACACCCAGACCGAGATTGCCCTCCCGTCGCAGCTGCCAGGAGTCGCTCCACCACCACCAGTCCTGGCTCCAGCTGCCGCTCCGGTGCCGTCTACTCCGATTCCCTCCATCAGCATGTCTCCACTTCTGGCTCCTGGTGCTCCGATTCACTCCCCGCTACCGGCTACAACCCTGTTTCAGCAGACGCCGGCCTCCGTCGTCAGTGCCCCTGTTCCAGCAGCTCCTACACAGCAGGCACCGACGGTGGCTCCTACGGCTCCGGCAGCTCCTTCCACCACTACTCCAGCCAGCAGCTCAGACGACAGCGACGGTGACCAGTTCGTCATCGCTCCTAGTACTCAGGGTCCTTAGGAACTCAGATCCCTTTTTGGTGTCTTGATGCCAAAGGGGGAGAAGAGTTAGATGAGTAAGGGGGAGGAGAGCTTAGACTCAGGGGGAGTGTGAGGAGAGCTTAGACTCAGGGGGAGTGTCTTAGTCTCAGGGGGAGTCCTTCTTATGAGTCATATTTTGTAAATTGGAGTTTAATTTGGAGTTTATCTATATTACATTGTGTAATTCGATGCATTTGGTGTTCATTGAGTACTCTTATGTTAATTAATCGATTGAGCTTATTTGGTGTTACTCACTTATTCACACTTGAGTTATTGATCGTTTTTGAGGTTTCAAATGTTAAGTGTGATATCTTATATTCATTACATATCCGTTTAAGTTTCATTTTACCAAATTCATTACTATTGCGCTTTAATTGTTGTGTTGTCATCAATCACCAAAAAGGGGGAGATTGAAAGCATCTAGGCTCCCATGAGGTATGGTTTCGGTGATTAATGACAACCATTGGATTTTACTAATGAATTTGTGAATGCAAGGTCCCCATAATCACTCAATCAAATGAAATAAACATGTTATTGGAGACCCATATACAATCAATGTATGAGATCAGATCAATTATGTGAAGACAAGAAGTGAAAGCTCTTATGTTAAAGTCACTCAATCAAAATTGAAGACACTTAATGATTGACAATCATCAGAGATACATGTTCAACAAAGTCTAAGAGGTCATTTAAGCAAGACACAAAAATTCACTTAGAAACAACCCGAAGCAAACAAAACCAACTCACCGGATCAACCAATGATTCCTCAGAATAACACATCGGTCAAGTTGGTTTAGCTGAAGAAGAAGACCTCAGAACCAAGTACTCACCGGATCATCCGATGTGAATGGATTAGTAACATCAGTCCATAAGTACAGTTTGCAAGATCATTGGACCAAGTGTAGCACCGGATCATCCGATGTACAGAGAAGCACACATCGGTCGATTACTCCAGTAAGCATCAAGTTTGAGTAAATTCTGGAGGAAGAGCCACCGGATCATCCGATGAGAAGACAGGATCAACATCGGTCTAACAACGGTCATATATGACACAATGACGTCAGCTAAAGTAACTTGACCGATGATAACTAAAGGGGAGACATCGGATCATCCGGTGTTCAAAGTAAAGTTCTGTCAGCCTACTTTTCCAACGGCTATTTCGGGGAGGCTGGCTATAAATACCCCATAATCCTGTCGTTTCGTTAAGTCTTGATCACCAGACACCATCAACACATCCACAAGCGTTCAAGACCAAGAGCAATCACTTCCACACCATTTCGATCATCTATACACCAAGATTTAGGCTAGAACTAGCTAGAGAGAGAGCTTGAGTGCCTCCATTCTGGGTGAGTGGACTCTCTAGGATAGTGTGAGAGCCTCAAGGGAGCGCCCTTGGTGTTTGTAACTGTGAGAAGACTTCCGGATCTTGCCAAGACATGTGTGGAAGCCCGGAAGGTCGAAGTTGTACAAGGCTTGAGCTCCACCTTGCCAAGGGAGGCGAACGGAGAGGAATAGTGAAGATCCCTCGTCTCGGTGACTTGGGTGTGGAAAAACCCCTTGGTGGGTGCCACAACGTGGATGTAGGAAGATCTTGACAATCTTGCCGAACCACGGGATAAATCCTTGTCTCCTCGGGAGTTTGCATCCTTCTCCTTTCCCTTACTTTTGTGCATTTTATATTCCGCAAAGTTTCTATCTACTAGAATGCATAGATAGTTTGCGTAGGGAATTGGGCTTTAGAAATTAAGTTTCATTGCTTAGAATTTTTCGAAGAAAGCCCAATTCACCCCTCTCTTGGGCATTCGGTCCTTACACCCGGGAAAGAGGTTCCGCGCAAGCTGGTGCGGAAGCCTCCCGAGGTAATTTTTAATCTTTATCTCAGACAGTTGTTTTATTGTAGTAACTGTTTTTTAAGTTTCTTCATCCATCATCTGCAGCGTTCCCAAGAAGAGGAGTGAGGCTCCACCTTCAGCCACAACAGTTGAAGCTATGAGGGCGGAAGCTTCTGCTCCTGTCGCGGTGCTGCCCCAAGTGGTGGCTGAAGCTGCGGCAGCTCCGGTGCCAGCTGTCGTGGTCATGGACCTTGACTCATCCCCTGAGATTCCCGTGGTAGCGCAGGACCACCGGAGAGAAGATGCACCAGCGGCACCTGCCCCGGAGGTTGAAGCCCCGGGTCTTGATGCTGAGATGATGGAAGCTTCGGCCGTTGAGCCGGAGGAAGCAGTAATTCTGGCCCCTGAGTCGGAAATTGTCGAAGCCCCGACAGTTGAGCCGGTGGTTATTGAAGTCCCAGAGGTTGGGCCGGTTACTTCCGAAGCTCCAGCCTCAGAGCCAGTTGGCACTGAAGCTCCAGCTGCAGAGCCGGTTGTGGTTGAGGACCTTCCGGTGCCTAAGCCGGTTGAGGTTGAAGCTCCAGCCTCAGGGCCGGTTGTCGCGGAGGCATCGACACTCGAACCAATGATGGTCGAGGTGCCAACACCCGAGCCACCAGCGGAGGAGGAGCCCAGGCCGGAGCCAGAAGTAGCCCCTGCTTCGGAAGTGTTGTCGGTGGAGGTGCCTGCTGCTGAGCCGGAGAACCCAGATGAAGTCGCTGGCCCCCTGCCTGAGGGGGCAAATGAAGACTTGGCGGCAGGGCCTTCGGAACCACTTCCGGAGGTCGGAACTTCTTCCACGGGACCCTCGTCGGTGGCAACTGAGGCTATCTCGGAGGACGGCCCTAGTGCCGTAGAGGCTCAGGGGACCACTCTTGTGGAGTGGGACCCAATTTTTGTAAGCGAGAACCCGCTGGAACCAGCGGAGGAGACCCCAGCAGGTCCGGAACCTATTCCCCTGTCGTTGTCTATTGACAACGCTTGCTCCAGCCTGCGTCAAGTCCAGCTGGCGTTCTACCACGACAGCAAGGCTCTTGAAGAGGAGCGCCAAACCCTTAGGCGGTGGCGTAACCGGCTCTACTTCGAGACCAAGCTGGCACAATCGAGGCTGGCAGATGACAAAGAATGGATCAAGCAGGAGAAGGTCCGCCTTGAATACTGGGGCAAATTATTGGATGACAGGGAGAGCTTGACTCGCGACCTCGACGCTCAATCCCGAGCCATTTATGAGCAGACCAAGGAAACTAATAGTGCGGCTGATGAACGCCAAGAAAGGCTTGAAGCCATTAACACTACTCTCATCAAGCGCCGGGAAGCACTTGAGGAGAGGGATAAGAGGCTCGAAGATGAAGAGCAAAAACTCCTAGAGCTGCGGGATGACGTCTTGAGGAGGGAGGAGGAGCTCGCCGAAAAGGTGGCTCTGGTTGACAAGGGTCTCGAGGAACACACCAAGAAGTTGGAGGAGCATTGCCTTGAGGAGGAGGAGAAGGCCTGTGTGCGAGGGAAGGAACTCTACCAGCAAGAGTGTGCCCTCGCTACCAGGGAGAAGAAAGTTAGGGGCCGAGAGAAGGACCTGGTCGACCGCCGGAACAAGATTTACCTCCGGGAGGAGGAGCTCGGCAAACTCGAGAAGCAGGTTGCTGAAAAGATTCAGCAAAATGCCAAAGAGGTTGAGCGCCTTGCTCGCAAGAATTCTGAACTGGCGGTGGCCAAAAGATCCTTGGAGGAACTGAAGGGCTTGCGGACTGCGGACTCCCTACAGGTTTGGGAGTTCCTGAGCAAATCCAACGACACGCTGACACCAATGGGCTTCAGTCTCGTGCGTCCGGATGATCCGGAGTCGGAGCCGGACCTAGCGTTTCAAGCGTTGAGCTCGGCGGGTAGCAAACTCTCCAAGGTGGGCGACGTCATCGCGGACCAGTTGGAGGTTGAGGGGCAATCCCTGGTGAAGAACGTCGTAGAGTATGTGCTGATGTGCTACACCAGCCGGGATCCCCAATTCTCTCTGGACCCGGTGCTTGAAGGTCCCGTCGAAGGAGAAAGTGAAGCCACCCGAGCCAATGTGTTAGAGGTTGCTCAGAAGGTCGCCCAGTTCTTCCATAGGGTCTAGGACCATCTCTGTAGCTCCCACTTGTATTCTCTCTTTTTCTTCCCTAATTTTGTAATCCCTTGTCTCCAGATGAATGAAATCCAAATTTTTGTGAATTTCATTTTTTGTCTTCAACACTTTTGTCTTCACTTGGCCCCCTAGTAGATGTACACAATTTAATTGTGAACATGTACCAAGAGGATATTGTGTTTTGTTGAAGACTCATTTGCTTCGAACTTGTAGAGTGTAGGTCCGAAGTCTTCGATAGTGAAGGCCCCCTGAGGTTGTCGGAGCTTAGAAGCTCCAGCATTGGCTATCGTTGGAGCTTAGTAGCTCCGACAATAGTCCCTATCAACGCGTAGAGCATCGATAGTTAGCCCTCCAGGGTTTTGGAGCTTAGTAGCTCCGGCAGTGACCTTTACCAACACGTAGTTTGTCGGCAGCAGACTCCGCTTGTGGGGTCTTCTCACCATCTTTTATTTTGCGTCGACGGCTGGCCCCCTAGCTTTACTGGAGCTTGGTTGCTCCGGTGATGCTCGTTTTCAATGTTTAACATCGATTACAAGCCACCTAGGGGGAGTCGGAGCTTTGTTAGTTCCAGCTTTTCTCCATCAACGTGGATTTTTATTTTTCCTGCACACTGAAGCCAAGAAAAATAGTAAAATTTGTTCCTTGCCTATAACTTTGTTGCGGCTTATGATTCCCAAGAAAGTTTTAGGTCAAACGCGATTCTGAATACAACCGAATGTGTTGTCTTTTCTTCCAGATCCAATTGTACTTGGACCCGCCTTACTTCGGCCTGTCGGGGTGTAGGTAGAGTGGCGTACTTAGGGTGCTTGACCAGGCTAAGCCAATAGCACACTCCGGCCCTAGATTGGCTTGGCGGCATTCAGGCGAGTGAGCCATGAACAATATTTGAATCCAAAAGAATTGACAATACAGCTCAAATTGTACATGAACCGGTCGGACTAAAATTTCTTAAGAATTGCACAACTTTATTTTAGACAAGAAAGAGAAAAATAAAAAATGTTGAGCCTGTACAAAATAAATGCATGTGGAGTCTGTTTCACATGAAGATGTCTTTCATTATAGGTCCGGGGTACAGGGGAAACAAGTACACTCTTAGGGTATGGAACCAGGCTAAGCGTGTTTAATTTCTCGTTTGACCCAGGGTAGCTAGCCACACTTTTAGTCCTGCGACTGTGACAAGTGTTGCATGAACTTTGCGGGCCTTCCGGGAAAGGTTCGGCTGTTCTCCCGGAGGAACTACCCGACTCTGTACAATGACTATAACATACACCTCAAGTTACTACAGACTCACCTCCGTGATATTAAGTGTAGAACTTACGGAGGTGCTCAATGTTCCAAGGATTTGGGAGAGGTGTCCCATCCTCAGTAGCCAAGCGAACGCTTCCGGGACGGGATACTTTAATCACTCGAAAGGGTCCCTCCCAGCTGGGGGAGAGTTTGTTTAACCCTTCTCTGGATTGTATTCTCCGTAGCACCAGTTCGCCTTCCTCGAGCTGTCGGTTGTGTACATGCCGCTGATGATAGCACCGAAGGGCTTGGCGGTAGGCATTCCGAACAGCTGCTTGGCACCTTCCCTCCTCAAGGAGGTCTAGGTCTTCACACCGGAGCTAGTCCTGCGTGGCTTCATCGAAGGTCCGGACCCGGAGTGACCCCAAGGTGATCTCCAGAGGAAGGATTGCTTCAGATCCGTACACCAGGAAGAAGGGTGTCTCTCCAGTTGACCGGTTTGGAGTTGTCCTGTTAGCCCATAGAGTGGGCGGAAGCTCTTCAATCCAGTTGAGTCCTTTAAGGATTTCAGCATTTGCTCTCTCGGCCTGGCCATTGCTTGCCGGGTGAGCTACGGAGGCATAGCAAACTTGAATGCTGAGGTCTTCGCAATATCCTTGAAATGCAGAGCTTGTGAATTGGGTCCCATTATCAGTGATGATTTTGTTTGGGACTCCAAATCTGCATACAATGGACTGCAAAAAGTTGATAGCAGACTGCTTGTTGATTGTCACAACTGGAGTTGCTTCCGGCCATTTGGTGAACTTGTCAATGGCGACGTACAGGAACTTGTAACCTCCGACGGCTCTTGGGAAAGGTCCCAGGATGTCCATCCCCCACACAGCGAAGGGCCATGTAGGAGGTATCATTTGTAGGGGCTGAGCCAGTGTGTGAATTTGCTTTGCATGAAATTGGCATGCTTCGCATTTCTTCACCAGCTCAGTTGCATCCTGGAGTGCTGTAGGCCAGTAGAAGCCATGCCGAAAGGCTTTACCGACCAGCGTGCGGGAAGACGCGTGGTTCCCACACTCGCCTCCATGGATTTCTGTGAGGAGCTCACAACCTTCTTCCCTTGTTATGCACCGCATTAGGATGCCGTTGGCACCGCACCGGTAGAGATCCCCTTCTACCAACGTGTATCTTTTAGCCAATCTAACTATCCGATCAGCGGATACATCATCGTCAGGAAGGATGTTGTCTTTCAAGTAGCTCCGTACGAGATCCATGCATCGGAGCTAACTTGAGCATTTGAGTCTTGCATGCTGGGTTGCTCGGAGCTTCCGGTAGCACCTACGACCCTTGATGGCTGCCATGGTAAGAGGGCCATTGGGACCGTCAGCTTTGGGATGCTGATCTGACCCCCTTCGCTCAGTTCGGCAGGCTGAGCTGTGGGTTTTAACAACCTCCGGACAAAAGTTCCGTCAGGAGCCGGAGCTCCGGTTGACGCTTTCATCAAGAGTTCGTCGGCTTCAGCGTTGTGGGCACGCTGAACATGGTGAAGGTCTAGGACTTCGAAGTTTTTCTGAAGCCTCTGGACTTCAAGTAGGTAAGCAGCTAGCTGGAGATTGTTGCAGGAGCATTCACCCTTCACTTTCTTAATGATGAGATGTGAATCTCCCTTGACCAGCAACTGCTTGACACTGTATGACAGTGCCACCTTTAGTCCGTAGATGAGTGCTTCGTACTCCGCCATGTTGTTGGTCGCCTTGAAGTCAAGATGTACCATGTATTTTACCTTCTCCCCGGTTGGTGCGAGGAGAAGGATTCTAGCTCCAGCCCCTTGCTTTTGCATGGAGCCGTCGAAGTAGAGGGTCCAGTGAGGCTCGGTGAAGACCGGAGCTTTGTGTTTCGACTTCTGCTCACTCGGGCCCCCAGGGTTTGATGGAGAGGGATTCCATTCCGCCACGAAATCTGCCAATGCTTGACTCTTGATTGCTTGCCTTGAAATGAATTCAACATCGAATTCGGCCAATTTCGCTGCCCACTTTGCAATATTCCTAGTTGAATTGGGATTATGCAAGATTGCTCGAAGTGGGTAAGAAGTCACCACTGAGATTTTGTGAGCTTGGAAGTAATGGCGAAGCTTCCTGGAGGCAATAAGGACTGCATAGAGCAGCTTATGCACCTCTAGGTATCGAGTCTTGGCGTCATGAAGTACTTCACTGATGAAGTACACTGGGCGCTGGATGGTTCGGACCCTCCTGGAGGGGCCCGGAGCTTCCTCTTCATTGATCCGGATCCTCCCTGAGGGATCCGAACCTTCTTCGGGGACCTCCGGGTCCTGGCTGGAGGGACCCGGAGCTTCTTCTGAAGCGATCTGGACCCTCCCAGAGGAATCTGAGTCTTCTGAAGTAACTTCTTGTGGACTCAAGTCTGGGAGCTGAGACCCAGACTCGCTTTCAGGAACCTCCGGACCCCCCCCCCCCCCCCCCCCGAAGGGGTTTGGATTCCTGAGTATGGGATAGTTCTGGTCTTTCCGCAACCAGGACCATACTAACGACTTCGTCAGTTGCTGAAATGTAAAGCAGCAAAGGCTCACCAGGGTTTGGAGCTACCAGAGTTGGTAGGGTGGTGAGGAACTGTTTTAGCTCCTGGAACACCTTTTCTGCTGGTCTGGACTTCCTCAATAACTTGAAGAAGGGAAGTGCCCATTCCGCCAGTCTTGAAATGAACCGACTGAGGGCTGCTAGACATCCAGTTATCTTTTGGACATCTTTGATGCGGGCCGGTGGCCGCATGTCTTCAATGGCTTTGATCTTCGCCGGATTAGCTTCTATACCCCGGTGACTTACCAGGAAACCAAGAAGTTTTCCGGAGCTAACCCCGAAGACACACTTGTCTGGGTTTAGCTTTGTGTGAGTGACCCGCAGCTTGTCGAAGACAGCCTGCAAGGTGTCAAGGAGTGACTCCTTGTTCTTGACTTTGACCATGATGTCATCGACGTACACTTCCACTATGTCTCTAATGAGTTCTTCAAAAGTTTTGTACATAGCTCGTACAAAGGTTGAAGCTGCATTCTTGAGACCAAATGGCATGGCAGTATAACAGTACAATCCATCTACTGTGATGAAAGAGGTATGATCTTCATCTTCCCTAGACATTCTGATTTGATGATACCCAGAATATGCGTCTAGGAAACACAGTAATTCACACCCGGAGGTGGAATCCACTACCTGATCTATTCTAGGTTGTGGGAATGGATCTTTTGGACATGCCTTATTTAGTGTTGTGTAGTCAATACACATCCGAAGCTTCCCGCCGGCCTTGGGCACAACGACTGGGTTTGCCAGCCATTTTGGATGGAAGACTTCTCGGACGAATCTAGCTTCGAGCAACTTCTTCACTTCTTGTCGAATGAAGTTCTGTCGCTCCACGGATTGCTTCCGAGGCTTCTGATGCACGGGCCGGGCATCAGGGTTGATCTTCAGATTGTGCTCAATCACTTCACTGGGGATCCCAGGCATTTGTGGCGGTTGCCAAGCAAACACGTCGACATTAGCCCGGAGGAAAGCGATGAGCGCGAGTTCCTATTTGTCATTCAGACCCCCCGATATACGGGTGGTCTGAGCGGCATCGGAATCGATTTGGACGACTTTGACGGGAATGTCGGTGTCGCTGCTTGGCTGCACACGAGGTGAAGTCGAGCCTCGCTGACGAATGCTCAGAGATTTTGGAGCTTGCTCCTGTCTGGAGTCCTCCTCTTGCGCCGTAGTAAGCGCATGGAGTTCTTCCAGAGCAGTTACTTCGGCAGTGCGATCTCCGCAGATCCGGAGAACGCCTACTGGTGTTGGCATCTTTAACACCAGGTAACCATAATGAGCATGAAAGCATCTAGGCCCCCTCATGTAGTACGGTTTTGGTGATTAATGACAACCATTGAGCTTTACTAATGAATTTGTGAATGCAAGGTCCCCATAAGCACTCAATAAAATGAAATGAACATGTCATTGGAGACCCATAGATACTCAACTTTCGAGATCAAATTCATGAGATAAAGACAAGATGTGAAGGCTCTATGTCTAAGTCACTCAATCAAAAATTGACAACATACAATGCTTAAGAATCATCAGAGAGCCTTGTGTAACAAATGTCTAAGAGGTCATTCGAGCAAGACACAAAAGATTCACTCAAAACAACTCGTAGCAAACAAAATCAACTCACCGGATCAACCGATGATTTCAAAATGAACACATCGGTCGAGTTGATTCAACTGAAGAAAAAGACCTCAGACAAATGAACTCACCGGATCATCCGATGTGAAGGGCTCAAAAACATCGGTGCATCAGTACAGTTTGCAGTACAATTGGAACAAGTGAAGCACCGGATCATCCGATGTGCAGACTTACACACATCGGTTGATCACTCCAGTAAGCATCAAGATCAAGAAAATTCTGGAGGAAGAGCCACCGGATCATCCGATGAGAAGACAGAGGGCAACATCGGTCTAATAACGGTAATATCTGACACAATGACGTCAACCAAAGTAATTACACCGATGATAACTAGAGGGGAGACATCGGATCATCTGGTGTTCACAGTAAAGTTCTGTCAGCCTACTTTTCCAACGGCTATTTCAGTTAAGCTGGCTATAAAACCCCTCTAACCCAGTCATTTCGACAACTCTCGATCACCTGAAGCCAACTACACATCCAAGAGCATTCAAGACTATAGAGCATACATTTCCACACTTTTAGATCATTTGTAATAGGCTAGAGAGAAGCTTGTGTGCGTTCTTTCTTTGTGATTGAACTCTCTAGGCTAGTGAGAAGTTGAAGAAGATCGTTCCCGAGCTTGCCAAGGTGTGTGTGGAAGCCCGGAACATCGAAGGTTGTACAAGGCTTGAGCTCCACCTTGCCGGAGATGGCAAATGGAGAAGATTAGTGAAGACTCTATTGTCTCGGTGACATTGGAAGTGGCAAAACCCTTCGGTGGGTGCCACAACGTGGACGTAGGAAGATCCTTGCGATCTTGCCGAACAACGGGATAAACCTTCGTGTCCCCTAGCGTTTGCATTTCTCTCCCTCTCTTTACATTATGCAATCTTTACTTCACAAGTTATATCTACGTTGATTGCATAGTTAGAACCACATTGGGAATTGGGCTTAAGTAGTTCGTTTTTTAATTGTCTTAAAATTTGAAAGAAAGCCCAATTCACCCCCCCTCTTGGGCATTTCGATCCTTACAATTGGTATCAGAGCAAGGTTGCTCATAGGATCATTCTAGCTTCACCGCTAGAGAGCAAAAATGGCCAAGGTTGGGGGTTCGGTTCCTATCTTCGAGGGCAAGAATTTTGCCTATTGGAAAGCACGCATGCGCGCTTACCTTGAGGCTATTGCCCCCGAAGTTTGGGAAGCAACTCATGCGGGATTTGGAGAACTTAACTATGTGGGTGATCAAGTTAAGTGGGATGCTAAGGCTAGGAATGCTATCTATGAATGCATAAGTCAAGATGTCTTCTCTAGGATTGCTAGTAAGGAGAAAGCTTGTGAAATTTGGGCTTGCTTGATAGAAATCCATGAGGGCTCATCTCGTGTAAAGGAACTTAAATATCACATGCTCAAAGCTAAATATGATGAATTTAAGATGCTTCCTCATGAAAATGTTAATGAAATGTTTTCACGCTTAAATGTTCTTATTGAGGAAATTAATGCTCTTGACATTGCGTCTCTTGGCAAGGGACTCATTAACCGCAAGATCCTCATGCTCCTTCCCAAGCCGAAGTACAACATCATCAACTCCATGCTCCAAAAGGAATCACTTGACAACATTGAAGTTTCGGAGCTCATTGGAGAAATACACGCTCATGAGATGAGTGTACTTGGGATGATGGAGCAATCATCATAAAAAACAATCGCTCTAAAGGCCTCCACCAAGAATACAAGCTTCAAGAAGAAGAAGGTGGTTGAGCCTAGCTCAAGTGAAGAAGAGCAAGCGTCAAGTGAAGATGACGATGATGAGCTTGCCTTGATGATGAGAAAGTTCTCACGCTTGAACTCCAAGATCACCAAAAAGGGATACACCTTTGATCCCAAGAAGAAGGCATTTCTACCAAGAAGAGACGATCGCAAGATATGCTACAATTACGGAGATCAAGGCCACATCTCATATGATTGTCCAAAACCGGAAAAAAGGAGAGAGAGCTACAAAGTCAAGCAACGCAAGCTTGAAGAAAGTGATGATGATGAAGAAGAAGCCAAGCCCAAACCAAGAGCCTTTGGGAAGAAGAAGCAAGACAAGGGCAAGAAGGCAAGACTCTTCCCAAAGAGGAGAAGTGGTCCACAAAAGGTGTTTATGTGTGAGGCAAATGAATGGGTCACCGACGAAGAAACAAGTGATGAAGAGAGTGAAGAAGAAGAAGAAAGCTTGGCCAGCCTTGCCATTGCCAACCATGATGACTCACCTCTTCCTCCACCACCCATGTACCTCATGGCTAAAGGTAACACCAAGGTATGTGACGACTCTAGTGATGATGAGCTTTCCCCCAATGATTTAACTTCTTTGATTAATGAATATCATGCTATCATTAAGAGAGAGAAGAGTAAGGTTAAAACTCTTGAAGAAATTCGTGCTAAACTTGAGAGTGCTAACCTTGATTTGCTTGACAAGTATGAAAGCATACTTAAAGAGCATGACACGCTCAAATCTCATGTCAAGCAAATTGAGGAAGAAAATGCTAAAATCAAGGTAGACAATGATGAGCTCAACATAGCACACCAAACTCTCTTGGAGGAGCACAACAAGCTAACTCAAGAATACCAAACACTTAACATTGCTCATGACATGCTTGATCAAGAGTTAAAAGATGCAAAGAAACAAACTCTTAATGATAAGATATCCATTACTTCGCATGTCTCTAATGTCTTGGACAAGTCTTTTTCTTTAAAAGCTAATGCTAGGGAGAAGGACTTGTTGGAAGAAATTGAGAGTCTCCGCACTAGTGTGGCTAGACTTTCAAAAGGTGAAGTCAAGCACAAGGAAATCCTCTTCCAACAAGCAAAAGCCTTCAACAAAAGAGGACTTGGATCCTTCCCGGTGCCCAACAAAGGAAAGGTGCCCTCACCGGAGATTAGAACAAGCTTCATCAAGGAAGTTGGTTCTTATTGCCAACATTGTGAGGTCACCGGTCACCACACAAGGGAGTGTCCTCTTCCTAACCGACCTTCACCTAAATTGCCTACTAACTACAAATCTATTTTCAATGATCGCTATTATCTTCTTAGTAAAGTGAATGGCAAGGTGAAAGCTAGGTTCATTGGCAAAGATATGAAGAGCATGAAGGGGAAGCTCCCCAAGCAACTTTGGGTCCAAAAGACACTTGTATCTCACATACAGGGACCTAAGTTGGCTTGGGTGCCTAAAGTCAAAAATTAACTTCATGTGTGTAGGTGAACTACAAAGCCGGAGGAAAGCATTGGGTACTCGATAGCAGGTGCACTCAACACATGACCGACAATGATGGTATGTTCACCACCATAGAAAACCCCAGTAATCATGAACAAGTCACTTTTGGTGACAATTCTAAGGGTAAGGTAATAGGATTAGGTAAAATTGCTATCTCTAATGATTTATCCATTTCTAATGTGTTGTATGTTAAGTCGCTTAGCTTTAATCTACTTTCCATTGCACAACTTTGTGATCTTGGACTAACATGCACATTTAGCAAAAATGATGTTGTTGTGAGTAGTGAGGCAAGCAAAGAGCTAATCTTCAAAGGGTTTCGGCATGGACATCTCTACTTAGTAGACTTCTCCAACAAGAATGCTAGCCTAACCACTTGTCTTTTCACTAAGACAAGCTTGGGTTGGCTATGGCACCGACGCATAGCACACATTGGAATGAGCAAACTCAATAAGTCATTCAAGCTTGGGATGGTGACCGGCGTGAAGGATGTGACGTTTGAGAAGAACAAGCTTTGTAGCGCTTGTCAAGCCGGGAAGAAAGTTGCTTCACACCACCCAATGAAGACAATGGTGTCAACCTCCAAGCCACTTGAACTACTCCACATGGACCTCTTCGGACCGTCCACATACCAAAGCCTTGGCGGTAACCTCTATTGTCTTGTTATAGTTGATGACTACTCTCGCTATGCTTGGACTCTATTTTTAGGTGACAAGAGTGAAACTCCGGAAGTGTTCAAGACCTTCGCCAACCGTGCTCAAAGGGAATTCCAACTTCCCATTATCAAGGTCCGGAGTTACAACGACACCGAATTCAAGAACTACAATATTGGGGAGTGGTGTGAACGTGAAGGTGTGAAGCATGAATTCTTCGCCACATACACCCCTCAACAAAACAGTGTTGTTGAGAGGAAGAACAAAACCCTCATCACTCTTGCAAGAGCAATGCTTGATGACTACGACACGTCGGAGAAGTTTTGGGCCGAAGCAATCAACACGGCGTGCCATGCCGCAAACAGAGTCTATCTTCACCAACTACTCCAAAAGACCCCATATGAACTTCTCATTGGGAGAAAGCCCAACATCTCCTACTTTAGAGTCTTTGGGTGCAAATGCTACATCTACCGCAAGAAAAGGCTCGGTAAGTTTGAAAGAAGATGTAAAGTTGGCATTTTTCTTGGTTATGCATCAAACTCAAAAGCATATCAAGTATTCAACCAAACCTCCGGTCTAGTTGAAGAAAGTTGTGATGTTGAGTTTGATGAGACTAATGGCTCCCAAGAGGAGAGTTTTGGTCATGATGAAATAGATGATGAGCCTCTACGAGAAGCCATGAAGAACATGACCATTGGAGACATCAAGCCGGAAGTTGAAGAGGGCCATGATCAAGGGGGAGCTTCAAGTTCCAACAACAACACCTCCATGGCGCCTCAAGTAGACGAAGAGGAGAAAGATGATCCATTGCCAACTCAAGACTCACAAGCAATACATCATCAAGATAAAGAAGAAGTCCATGATCAAGTCCAACCACAAGAGGAGCAACACGCTTCACCACCGCCAAGTGCTTCACAACCACTTATGAGGCATGGACGCATCTCCAAGGCGCATCCAATGGACCAAATCATTGGAAGTCCTTCAAGGGGCGTAAGTACTCGTTCCCGCCACGTTGCCTCATTTTGTGAGCACTACTCGTTTGTTTCGTGTGTAGAACCCACTCACATTGAGGAAGCACTCCAAGACCCAAATTGGGTGATGGCTATGCAAGAAGAACTCAACAACTTCATCTGCAATGAAGTTTGGGTGTTGGAGGAGCGACCCAAGGACAAGAACGTCATCAAAACAAAGTGGGTGTACCGCAATAAACAAGACGAGAATGGCGTTGTGGTCCGCAACAAGGCAAGACTTGTGGCCAAAGGGTTCTCGCAAGTTAAAGGACTAGACTTTGGGGAGACATTTGCTCCGGTCGCCCGGTTGGAGGCAATTCGTATTCTCCTTGCTTTTGCTTCACATCATAATATTACTCTTTATCAAATGGATGTGAAAAGTGCCTTTCTTAATGGCTACATTAATGAGCTTGTTTATGTTGAACAACCTCCCGGGTTTGAAGATCCGAGGAATCCTAACCATGTGTATAGGTTGCACAAGGCACTCTACGGGCTCAAGCAAGCACCTAGGGCGTGGTATGAACGACTACGGGACTTCCTCATCATGCAAGGATTTAAGATCGGGAGGGTGGACACCACACTCTTCACCAAAGACATCAACGGAGATTTGTTCATTTGTCAAATTTATGTTGATGATATTATCTTTGGTTCAACTAACGAAGCTTTTAGCCATGAGTTTGGCAAAATGATGTCTAGGGAATTCGAGATGTCAATGATTGGAGAGCTCAACTTCTTCCTTGGATTCCAAATCAAGCAACTTCAAGAGGGAACCTTCGTCTACCAAGAGAAATACACCAAGGACCTCTTGAAGAAATTTGAGATGGGAAATTGTAGCTCAAGGAGCACTCCAATGGCAACAAATTTCCATCTCGACGCGGATAAGGACGGTAAACCTATTGACCAATCTCACTACCGCTCTATGATTGGTTCATTGCTTTATATTACTGCATCTAGGCCCGATATAATGTTTAGTGTATGCTCATGTGCTCACTTTCAAGCGGCTCCTAAAGAATCGCATAAGAAGGCGGTCTTTAGGATACTTAGGTATCTTAAGCATACCCCTAGTATGGGCTTGTGGTACCCTAAAGGTACAACCTTCCAACTCTTGGGATACTCGGATTCGGACTTTGCCGGATGCCGTGTGGATCGCAAGAGTACCTCCGGTGGGTGCCACTTGCTTGGGCGTTCCCTAGTGTCTTGGTCTAGCAAAAAGCAAAATTCCGTGGCTTTGTCCACTGCGGAGGCGGAGTATATAGCGGCCGGTGCATGTTGTGCCCAAATTCTATATATGAAGCAAACCCTTTTGGACTTTGGAATTAAATTTGGTTGTGTGCCTCTCCTTTGTGACAATGAAAGTGCGGTTAAGATAGCTAGAAACCCCGTTCAACACTCCCGCACTAAGCACATTGATATTCGCCATCACTTCTTGCGGGATCATGAGGCTAAAGGAGACATCTCTTTGCAAGGTGTTAGATCCGAAGAACAATTGGCGGATATCTTCACTAAACCACTTGATGAGAAAACCTTTTCTAGACTTAGAAATGAATTAAATGTGCTAGATGCATCTAACGTCATGTAAATTGCCATGTTCATGTAAGGACGCATATCATATAGGTCTTGTATAACTCCCAAAGGATAGGGGCGAGCTAGAAATAGTTTTCCCTGAGGAAGCCTTTGGAAGGTTTAAACTTGGCAAGATAGATTTATTTTATGCCTTGCATGATCCCTGCCATATAAACTTGCACTTATTTAATCTCCTGCACTGTAATTTGTTTGGCATTGCATACGGTAGATTGTCACAAAGGGGAACCCACTTCATGAGAAGGAGACTTGTTTGAAATGCAATATCTCAACTCATATAAGGTGGAAAGAACAAAATGTTAGGTACGTTAATGCCTAGAGGAACATGCTTCAAAGAGATAGAAGTCTTCATACTCTACCTCACAAAGCATGGGTCTTACACTTTATTTGGATATTTTTCCTCCATTTTTTCTCGGTGTTCCATTTGCATTAAGGTCTAGCCAAATTATTGGCATACTAGTATTTTTGAGGGGTAAGGGGTTGCCCAAAAAGTCCTAAGACATGTGTTTCCCATTGTTTGATTGTTTGGTCAAAGGACATATATGGGATGTTGGTGTTTAGTTTTCATCGGATTATCCGATGCCTAGGTCCATCCCCCATCGGATCAGTAGGTGTTCAAAATCCAAGTGCCAGTTAAGTCAATATCCAAAATCGACCGATGTGTTCAAACAGAAAAACATCGGTCCATCCGATGTTCTCAATTCTGAAACCTTGATGAATTCCACCGATGCTTTTTCATCTAAACGTCGGACCATCCGGTGTCAACTTCCCTCTCCTGAATACCCTTACTGTGCCATTCATCCGATGATCAAAACCCTAAATGTCGGTCCATCCGATGTCTTCAGTGACTCTTTGAATATCCATACTGTACTATTCGACCGATGTCCACATCGATAAGCATCGGTCCATCCGGTGTTTAAAACACGGCTAGGGTTTGGGACCCACTATTTAAACCGGCCGTACCTCTTCGCCTTTCCTCTCCCCCGATCCCGACGCCGCCACCATCTTCTCTCGCTGCGCCGCCTCCGCCACCGCCGCTCACAGGCCGCTACCGCCACCGCCGTCGCCGGACGCCGTCGCTGCCCACAGGCCGTCGCCGCCATCCACCGGCCGCCGCCGCCCGTCGCGCCGCCGCCTCTAATCATGCGCCACCCACTCCACCGAGTCTCCATCAAGCGTCGCCGCCTCCATCCTTGCACCCACCTCCGCCGTCTCCACTATCCATCCCCATCGCCACCATCACCTTCCACGTCCTCGTCGCCGCTAGGGTTTCCGGCCGCCCAACGTTGTTCCACGTCCTCAAGTTTATTCTCCCGCATCGCTATGGCTCGCGACAAAAGAAACAAAGGCAAGGCGATCGCGGAGCCGGCCGCGAAGAAGCAAAAGTTGTCAAAGGAGGAGAAGAAGGCCTTGATGGCCGCTCGCGCCGCCGAGGAGCGTGAGCTTGGCCGAGGGGGGGTCCCTGAGGATCCGCGAGGCTCGTTCCAGGCAACCTCCCGTGATCGACGACTCCGAGGCTGAAGAGGAGCCGGTTGAGCCTCTCGTCCGCCGGCGCTCAGCCCGGACGCGTGGGGGTCACACCAAGGCTGCTCCTCGTCCGAGACCGACAGCTGCCGACCGTCGTGAGGACAGGGAGGCCGAGAGGGCCATCTACGAGATGGACATGGCAGTCCGTGTCGGTGAGGGAGTCTGTCTCACGGACTACCGGAAGATGAAGGCCAAGCAGCTACGCAAGCTTCGATGGAACGTGCTGCTTGAGGAGTGGTACCCACAGCCCCGAGAGGCTCTTGTGGACAGTCGCTTCTGGACTGTCGCCCAGGCATCTCTCTACGAGACCTACAGACGTCAGGGGCACAAGCTATTTTAGCATAACTACCTGGACTGGGGGCAGCTTGCATTAGCAGCGGAGACGGAGGTTCGTCCATACTTTGAGAGATACCGAGGATTGGTGCAGCTGCTAGCTTACGAGAGGAGTGCATATGTGGAAGATTGGGTCCGTGTCTTCTACGCGACCCTGTACATCTCTGAGGGCAGGAGGTCGATCGACTTCATGTTTATGGGTCAGCACTACCACCTCACGAGGCAGACGTTGGGGCAGCTTCTTGGTTTGGACCTGCACGACACCTGCGTGCACGAGAGGGTATACGGGCAGGCAGATCCACCAAGGAGGCCACTTACCGGAGCGGTGGCACCACAGCTTGAGGAGATCCGGTCCCTGTTCGGCCCCACGTTCTCTCCGGACCAACCGAGAGTTCCAGCACTTCTGACCCCAGCTGCGCGCATTGTGCACCTCGCCTTGCGCCGCACGCTCCTGCCGAGGTCGGGGTACTTGGAGGGGTTCACTAGTTTACAGCAGACCCTCCTATTCTACATAATGAACGGGATGGATTTCGACATTGTGGACATTCTCCTGTGCGAGATGGAAGACGTGACCACAGATGGGGTAGGCATGATGAGGCAGATGGTCTACGGGCACTGGATCAGTTACCTATGCACTATGATGGTGCCTGAGGGGGATGCAGCACAGGTCAGACTTGCTGACGAGAGTGTGACTCGCTTTGGTCACTACCGTGCCCCGGCTCCTGGAGACCGCCGCCTTGGTCGTCCAGTTGAGCGCCAGGTCAGGGCCCGTCTGACAGAGGAAGATTGGTCCGATCTAGAGCGGGAGGACGAGAGACTTGCAGAGGCTGAGGCTCAGGGGGAGGACCTGCAGCACATTTGGTCAGAGAGCGACACTGACGACAGTGTCGAGGAGTATTTCCCTCCTCCTCCCTCTCCCCGACAGCACGACGCGGAGGCTGGAGGTTCTACAGCGCCACCACCCACTCCACCTCCCGTCACTGAGGCGCAGGTCACGCAGCCGTCTGAGCTGACTTCGCTCCTCCAGCAGATGGTCGAGCAGCAGAGGCTAGACAGGCTGGCCGCCGAGCAGGCCCGCGCTGAGCAGGCTGCACGTCTTCTTGAGCTCCAGCAGCAGCAGGAGATGCAGCGTCAGATCGCCCGTGAGAGGCGTGAAGACACTGACCGGCTGACGGGGCTCATCGACCAGATGCACCAGCGCACTCTGGATCAGCAGCAGCAGACGCAGCAGGCGATGATGGGGATCCTGGGGTTAATCACCAACCTCTACACCCAGACCGGGATCGCCCTCCCATCGTAGCTGCCTGGAGTAGCTCCTCCGCCTCCTGTCTTGGCTCCAGCTGCTGCACCAGTGGCTCCAGTTCCCTCCACTCCGATCCCTTCATTCAGATGTCCCCGCTGCTGGCTCCTGGTGCTCCTCTTCACTCCCCACTGCCGGCCACGACACTGTTTCTTCAGACGCCGGCCTCAGTCACCAGTGCCCCTGCTCCAGCACCTCCTCCTCAGCAGGCACCGATGATGGCACCTTCGGCTCCGGCAGCACCCTCCTCCGCTACTCCGGCCAGCAGCTCCGACGACAGCGGCGGTGACCAGTTCGTCATCGCGCCCAGCTCTCAAGGTCCGTAGGCGCTCGGATCCCTTTTTGGTGCCTTGATGCCAAAGGGGGAGAAGAGTTAGAGGTGTCAGGGGGAGTCCTAGTGTAAGGGGGAGTCGAGTGCGTATTTGCTACATTTGGTGTGTAATGAACCTATTTCCATGAGTTGTTAATCATTTGAACTCATTTGATGTTTATTGATGTTTATCTATGATTATGATCTCTTTGAATTCACACTTGTGTTATTAATTGATGTTTAAAGCTTCAAGTGTGACACCCTGTATTCATTGCATATTCTTTTAAGGTTCATTCTATCAAATTCATTACTATTGCGCTTTGACTATTGTGTTGTCATCAATCACCAAAAAGGGGGAGATTGAAAGCATCTAGGCCCCCCTCATGTAGTACGGTTTTGGTAATTAATGACAACCATTGAACTTTACTAATGAATTTGTGAATGCAAGGTCCCCATAAGCACTCAATAAAATGAAATGAACATGTCATTAGAGACCCATAGATACTCAACTTTCGAGATCGAATTCATGAGATAAAGACAAGATGTGAAGGCTCTATGTCTAAGTCACTCAATCAAAAATTGACAACATACAATGCTTAAGAATCATCAGAGAGCCTTGTGTAACAAATGTCTAAGAGGTCATTCGAGCAAGACACAAAAGATTCACTCAAAACAACTCGTAGCAAATAAAATCAACTCACCGGATCAACCGATGATTTCCAAAATGAACACATCGGTCGAGTTGATTCAACTGAAGAAAAAGACCTCAGACAAATGAACTCACCGGATCATCCGATGTGAAGGGCTCAACAACATCGGTGCATCAGTACAGTTTGCAGTACAATTGGAACAAGTGAAGCACCGGATCATCCGATGTGCAGACTTACAAACATCAGTTGATCACTCCAGTAAGCATCAAGATCAAGCAAATTCTGGAGGAATAGCCACCAGATCATTCGATGAGAAGACAGAGGGCAACATCGGTCTAATAACGGTAATATCTGACACAATGACGTCAGCCAAAGTAATTACACCGATGATAACTAGAGGGGAGACATCGGATCATCCGGTGTTCACAGTAAAGTTCTGTCAGCCTACTTTTCCAACGGCTATTTCAGTTAAGCTGGCTATAAAACCCCTCTAACCCAATCATTTCGACAACTCTCGATCACCTGAAGCCAACTACACATCCAAGAGCATTCAAGACTATAGAGCATACATTTCCACACTTTTAGATCATTTGTAATAGGCTAGAGAGAAGCTTGTGTGTGTTCTTTCTTTGTGATTGAACTCTCTAGGTTAGTGAGAAGTTGAAGAAGATCGTTCCGGAGCTTGCCAAGGTGTGTGTGGAAGCCCGGAACATCGAAGGTTGTACAAGGCTTGAGCTCCACCTTGCCGGAGATGGCGAACGGAGAAGATTAGTGAAGACTCCATTGTCTCGGTGACATTGGAAGTGGCAAAACCCTTCGGTGGGTGCCACAACGTGGACGTAGGAAGATCCTTGCAATCTTGCCGAACCAAGGGATAAACCTTCGTGTCCCCTAGCATTTGCATTTCTCTCTCTCTCTTTACATTATGCAATCTTTACTTCACAAGTTATATCTACGTTGATTGCATAGTTAGAACCGCATTGGGAATTGGGCTTAAGTAGTTCGTTTTTTAATTGTATTAAAATTTGAAAGAAAGCCCAATTCACCCCCCTCTTGGGCATTTCGATCCTTACAGAGCAGCTGCCATGAATTTGTACAAGGAAGGCCTACCCAAGATGGCATTGAAGGGTAAGTTGATCTGAGCAACGTCAAAGACCAACTTCTTGGTGCGACACTTCTCCCGGGTCCCGAAGGTAATGGGGAGGGTAATAGCATCGAGTGGGGTAATGGCTCCCGGACCTACTTCGGAGAAAGGTCGGGAGGGGTGAAGATCCAAAGGTCGGAGCTGAAGCTTGGTAAAAGCTTCGAAGCTTATGAGGTTGAGCCCCGAACCTCCATCTACCATGACATGGTGGAGCTGGATGTTATTGATAGTAGGAGATACCATCAAAGGTAACTGACCTGCTCCAACCATGCTTCGAGGGCAGTTTGAAGCATCAAAAGTGATGGCTGTGTCCATCCACTTCCGATGAGGCTCCGCCCTGGCTGTAGGAGCTACAGCGGCCATGTCCCGACGCATAGTCTTGAGGACGCAACGGGAGGTGATGTCCCATGATCCACCAAAAATGGTGTTCATGGTCTTCCGATGCTCGTTGTCAGAGACGTCAGAATCGTCGTTGACGGAGGTGTAAACGGACTTCAGGACCTTTTTAGGATCCTGAAAACCTAACTCCTCTTCAGCCGGAGCTTCGTCAACTTTTTGTTTTCCTTCCCTCTGTCGGAAAGGAACTTCTTCCCGACGCTTGTTGTAGCGCTCGGCAAGGTTTTAGACCTCCCGGCAGTCTTCCAAACTGTGGCTGTCCATTTTGTGAATTGGACACCACACCTTGGGTTTGCTACCGTCTTCAGAAGACGGTCGAGGTCGCTTCTCGGGGCGTGGCCCCCGGCTACCCAGAGCTGCAGCAGCTGCAGCGTTAGATGCGCCGGCTGACGACTTCTTCTTGTCGTTGGTCTTTTTCTTCTTCTTTCCACTCCCGGAGGTAGTGGCTTCTCCTTTGGAGGATTTCTTGTGGTCCTCCGGAGGTGGTTTGGAGTGCATTTCACGGCCCTCCGCAGCTCTGTCACATTTGTCAGCCAAGCTGAAGAGTTCTGTGACACAGGTGATCTCCTTGATTGCTAGTTTCTCCAACATCTTCTTATCCCGTACGCCCTGTCTAAATGCCACAATGACAGAAGCGCTGGAGATAGAAGGGATAGTATTTCGTACCTGAGAGAATATCTGGATGAATGATCGCAGGGATTCTCCTCCTTTTTGCACGACTGCAAAAAGGTCCAGTTCGGTGCCTAGTCGGGTGTATGAACTCCCGAAGTTGGCGGTGAGCTGCCGGCACAACTCCTCCCAACTGTTGACGGAGTTGGGTGGAAGGCTCATAAACCAGGACCGAGCGGTCCCAATTAAAGCCACTAGAAAATAATTGGCCATTACGGCCTCATTTCCTCCAACTGCTAGGATAGCAGTGGAGTAAATCTGAAGAAATTCGACGGGATTAATGGTCCTGTCAAACTTCTCCGGCAGGTGAGGCTGGAATTTCTGTGGCCACCTGACCATATGCAGATGCATGGCCAGGGCTGAACAGCCTCCTCCTACTCCTTCAGGAGCAGGAATGTCCTGAGCTTCTCGTCTTTCACGAGCACGCTCGATATGGACTCGACCGTCTTGTTGACGGTATCGGCGATCAAGCTCCGCCCGGAGGTCATGAGTTGAAAGCCTTGATACCGTGTGAGTGCATCGTGCCCCGGAGGGCAACGACGTCACCTGTTGTGACGCAGCACGTCTCCTGTTATTGGAAACGTGCGGACCAAGTCTGCCAGACAAGGTCCGTCGCTGCGACGGGGCCCGTCCTGAAGGAGGAGGACCCTGGTTGCTGATGCGGTCAGCTGCTGCTGCAACCAAGTGTTCCACATCGTCCCTCCACTACTCCAGTGCATCCCGGGATGCATCCGGAGGTGGTGGGCGCTGAAGGAGAGCACGTGCTGCATGGAGCGCGTGTTCCGGGTTGTCAAGATTCGCCGACGCAGTGATTGATGTCGTTGCACCATCGCGTTGCCCAGCTTGATTTGCTGGTGGAGGTGGCGGTGGTGGAAGTGTGACTCCTGCTGGAACCGTGGTTCCTGCTGGTGGCTGCATATTGGAGGGATTGCCCCCAACAGCTTGAACAGCGGGATGACCATTGGATGATCCAGCGGCTGAGTTCACCATTCTTGAAATCTCAGGCGCCCCCTATGTGGCGCGCCAACTGTCGGTGGTTTTATCCGGCAGATATCCCGACACTACTAAGGTGTTTGCGGAGTTTGAAGTTTGGTGTGGGCGCGCGGAGATTCAAGAAGGTGAAGTGTTAAATGACACAGGAGACACGAAGATTTACGTGGTTCGGGCCGCCTGAGCGTAATACCCTACTCCACGGGGTGTGTTGGTGTTGTATTGGATGTATGAGCTCAACGTAAGTTGAGAGTGTAGAGTGAGTGCATCGAGTCCCCCTCTATGTATCGTCGGCCTGTCCTTTTATAGTACAAGGGCAGGCCGTTACAAGTTAGCCTGGCCCGACATGTGGCCCCGACGGTTATTAATATTGATACACATTTGATGCGATTAATTGCCCTTAATGACCGAGTTACGGGCTTTGAGAGCACCATTACTGGTAATTAAGGTCGTCCGATCGTGTGTCATTAATATAGTATTAATGACACTTAATCGGGTCTTGAAGTCCTTGATTCTCCTTTGAAGATCCGGAGCCGTTGTGGAGTCTTCCGGAGGTTAGAGGCTGAAGATCCGATGGTTGGACACGTGGCAGCTCCGGAGCATACTGTGGGGAACATATAGGTCCGGTGCCACCTGACACGTGTCAGTTCTGGAGCTTCCCTCGGTCTGGGGTTAGGTCCGGGGGTGCCGTTATGGTACATAGCCCGGAGCTTCCCCCTTGTGGGCGGTAGCTCCAGTTTGATAGTACACGTGGTGACCCTGGGACTAACCATGTTGGGGAAGCGGGTCCGGTTATGTCTGACATGTGGGCCTCCGAAGGTCTTCAAATCAAGTAGATGACATTTCCTTGAGATCTTTGCAATCTCACGGGGTATACGATTCCCAGGGTACCGACAGACTCAGACTTGCAACTTTCAACTCTGACCAACTTCCCCCCCTCCCCCTCTCGTTCTTTTCTCTCTCGTAAATGACTGAATCATGAAAATGAGCAACATAACCTATAGAAATTTGATTACCCGTTCCGAACCGGCACGTTTCACATGCGATAGGCATGTGAAGCGTTCAGGTCGGAATTGTCCATTTTTGGACAGCCTGAGAGTGACTAAGGACGTGCTTTTGAGGAGATATAGGTACGGGGTCTGGACCCGTACGTGATTTCGACAGCATAAACCTGATGTTCTCTGCTGCACCATTTTTTGGCGTGTAGTGGAGAACAACGGGGTTATGCTACCAAAATTCTGTCCGGATTCGGACTCTGTGTCTCGTCATTAGCACGTTTACTCGGTCACTCTTGGGTGGGTTTAGGACCTATCTGACTAATTGTAGGGGCCGTCACATAACATAAAAATAAACTAATGATGATTTGTCTACTTTGAAGGTATAAGCTGAAAATGAGTGACACGGAGTTGGGGAATGCCATTCGGTATTGCTATCCCGAGATGGTCATAGCGGGCGGTCAAAGAATTGCGACACATTGTTGGGATCACTATGCGCTGAAAGAGTATGGCAGTTTGGGTACTTGTCAGAACAAAGTTTTGGAGATCTTTTAGATAAGTTTGTTTTCATTTTCTCAATCATATTGCTTCTTGTTTTGATTGATACAAAATTTTGCTTCTATGCGGGGTTTGTTTCGTTTGGAGGAGGGTACAAGTTTACCATATGCAAGAGCAGTTTATCAAGAGTCGGCAAAAAGACGTGCAAAAGACTCCTGCTCAGATGCACGGATCAAAGCCGTGACTGTGTACTACAAGACAAAGTTGTTTGAGCCCATGACAAACAAGGAAGCAGCCACAATATATCTAACGAAGGAGGAGTACCTGGACATCTACGTGGATTGGATTTGTGCCAATCCAGAAGCTTGAGAATGGTTATGTGAGTATTGGGCGTCGGAGGAGTTCAAACATGTTTCGGGTAGAAACAGGAAAAACTGAAAGAGCAAGCCCGGAAAGCACTATTATGGCCCCGATGGACATGCTCGAAAAGAACAAAGAATGTTATGAATTCTTGCAATTATACTTAGATTGTTTCAAATATGTCTATTGATTAAACTTTTGCATTTGGTTTTGTAGGAAATAAAACTGGAGTCGCTCCTTCGTTTTTTGAAGTTTACCTTAAGGGGCATAAATGTCTGGATCCGAATCGCCCAAAACAGTTGTGTGACGAGGCAGCAACAAAAAAATTGGTAAGTATTATCATTAATTTTTATATCTATCTATACAGTCAAGTTATCTTTTGTTTCATATATTAGTGAACTAATTGGATATACGTAGGCAAAATATGTTGATTGTTTTAAAAAGAATCATGGAGCTGATGCAGATTACACAGGAGCGCCGTTAGATGTGGATGCGGCGTATGAAGCCGGCAGAGGTGTACTGCATGGGAGGTATGTGTAAAACTATTGATGGTTTATATATTAATGAATGTCAATTTACCACACTTGTATTTTTTGTAGACTTGGGTTAGGCGACGGGTACGTTGAGCGTGATACCTACGCTAGACGACGATGGTCCTCCAATACCAGTTCCAGTCATTCCCAGCAGGTGAGTGTGGAGAATGAGCAATTAAAAGAAGAAGTGAGATGCAACAGGGAGCAGATACAACAGATGCAACAACAGATGCAATATCTCTATATGGCACATGTAACATGTAACATTAACAATTGAGCAATTCATTCAGTTTCAAAATACTTCTGTTTAAAATCTCACGAATAAATTGATTGATGCAGTTTTTTTCTCATGGCAACACTGCTACTAAGTTTGCTATGCCATCCCAATTCGACACGATATCGCAGGTACACTTGTTAGTCTTCTTAAAATTAGAACTCTCTTTACCATATGTGTGTTAAACTAATTAACTAAATATTTTGACTTGATGCAGTTTCCCGGTTCTCAGTTCGGCATGCCTCGTCCAACCCAGCCAAGACTACAGATTGGCTCTTCATCACAGGTATAACAGGTCTTATTAGTTCGACTTATAATACAAAGTTGTAACCATAAATTCTGCAATCATACATGTAACAGGGTTCTCAAAGTGGTCAGACATATGTCCCACAACTTCAAGGATTCATGGCAATGTTGGCCGGAACTGGATTTCAACCTTATCCACCTGTTTTCTCACCAATGCCATTCGCTCCAGAGCAACCTCAACCATCAGTTCCTCCAGTCGTAGCGATATGATTTCTCAACCATTAATTTTTGTAGTTTCGATTCATTCTAACCGGTCAAAGATCTGCTATATAACATTTCCCAAAGGACCCCTTTATGTGTTACTCCATTTCGTTTTGACAAGTATGATTACATTCACGTAAAGTTTTTATTTTTTGTGGGACGTGCATGCACCTAATCCAACAATATCCACTGAACTTTGTCTTATAGTTCTTTCTTCAGGTTTTTATAAGCATTAGCAAATAGCGCTTATGATATGTATGTTGCAGGGTGGTCAAGAAACACCTGACGATTATGGTTTTCTCAATTAATGTCAATGTCGGAGATGCGAGTAGCGGAGGTTCAAACAATAACACAGATTGATCCAATGTCATTTCTATTGTGGTTTCACTCATACTTAACTATGTCGTTGCATTGTGCTTTTATGTTCAGAACTTAGTGTTTGTTATGAACTATGTGCTATGTACTGTCTTTGTATGAATTTGTAAGAACTATGTTCGATCTGTTCTGGATGTGGCTGTATGAAATTTGGGTCTGGTATGAAATTTGAGCTTGTTTCTGTTTAGTCTGAATAAAATGAACTTTGGTATTATCTGTATGTTGTATGATCAGTATGAACTTCAATCTGTATAAAATGGACGGCATGGAGGCTCCCCAACCGGGAAGGGAGCGCGAGCAGCGTTGTAAAAAAAAAATTTATGTCCGTCGGTTTCACTGGAAACCGACGACTCTATGACCGTCGGGTTCCGTCGGGCCCAACGTCTATAGCGGCTTAAATGCGACGGGGACAAGACCGACGATCATAGATGTGAAAAGTCAGTAGGACCAACGATGCAGCCAAACCGACGGTCTTAACCTCTATAAGCGTCGGGCCCGACGGCTTTAGATGTTAAATACGTTGAATAAAGGCTGTCGGATATGACCGTCGGCAAACCGACGCTTTTAAGTTAGATGCGTCGGCTACTGTAGCCAATCGACAGCCATATGGCCAACGGCCTATTAATGGATTCCTGCAGTGAACAACTTGATCTCATCTTGATACAAATGTTTGGAGTTTGTGCATGTGAAGGTTCCGTAGTCCCCCTATGGATGATTGGAGTTTACACATAGCACGCTTTTGTGGGTGTTAGGACGACTCTGCTCTTAATCGGTTGTACACTTATAATGATCAAAATACTTTTATCAACAATCATATACGGAATATTTCTAAAATATCGTATGTAATAAAAGACATTTCAATCTAGCCAATGATGATCATTAGTGTCACTACTACAAAAAAAACATTTTTACAAGCGGCTCTAAACATATTATCGCTGGCGGATTTTAAAACCGCATGTAACAAATAGCTTGTGAAAATAGGCGATTATCACAGGCGGCAACAAAATCCGTCTGTAAAAATGTATTATCACAGGCGGTTTTTAATTAAAATCCGCCTGTAAAAATGCATTATCACAGGCGGTTTTAATTACAAACCGCATGTAAAAATCATTTTCATAGGCGGTTTTTAATTAAAAACCGCCTGTAAAAATAAGGAACTGAACATGCATAGTATTATCACAGGCGGTGCACTGTATTCATGACTGACAACATGCACTGTTGGGGGCTACGAAGAAACATTGCAACATATAAAAAAATGATTTGACCATGCAATACATTATAGACCAGACGGTTACACTGGAATCTGTAAAATTGAAACATTATTGACCATGGAATACAAAATACAGACCATCAAACTGAATTTGGAAGCACAAGCTGAAGTTCTATTTCGACCAACAGCTGCCTCTAGCAGAGCCTTAGAGTTTGTTGAGAGCAGAGGAGCATGTTGTTTTTCAGACTTCGGAGCAGACTGTTGAGGCATTCATCGACGGTGGTGTCCTCAGATTTTTGAGGGCTTACGTATGGGTACAGCTTCTCCTACAGGGACAACACCTTGTTGTGTGTCAGCGTGTTGGCCGACGGCTTGATGTCAACACCTTGTTCGCCGGTCAGGAAGTCTACTTGCTGATGTCGCGACCTCCATGCTCCAGATGCCGCCGCTGTTCCTCTCCCCGAGTACCTGCGCGGCCAAACGGGTGATCCAGTTGCTTCAATCGGGGAGGCTGATGTTCGAAAGAACCTGAACGATGAGTCTCGAGTCCTTGCTGTTGTACCCGTTGTAGCTATGGTCTTGCTGAAGTCGTCGACGGTTGCGTCAGTAGGCTCCCGTCCTCCCCGTCTGTCCGTCCGTCCGCTAGTCTGGCTGGCCACCGGAGGAGGACGCGACTGCTGCCCCTACCGCCGCGGCGGCGGCCTGCCTCTGACACTAGCGGGAGCGGCGATTCTTGGTAGGGTCGGGCCGAAGGTGGAGGCACACGTAGGGAGGCGGACCTTGAAGTCGAGAGAGATTGGGGATTTTGGACTCTGCTGGTTTGGGAAGGAGACGGGTGGGTGGAGTATTATTGAGGAGGGAGACGGACAAACAATGATGTGTGGATCCGAGTGAAGAGTGCTGATTGGTTGAGGAGCTGAATGGGCTTTGGTAGTATTTTCGCAGGTGGTTTGTACCACCAACCGCATGTGATATACTATATTTTTTACAAACGGTTTTTAGTTATGAACCGTCTATGATATGTGATTATTACAGGCAGTTTTTGAAGCATTTTACAGCACAGACAGATTTCTTTACAGTCCGCCTGTAAAAAAAATTTGTAGCGCCTGCAAAAATACATTTTGTAGTAGTGGTCCATATAAGTACCGTGTCACGGCCACATTATAAGGACACTTTTTCCTTTGAATACACATGGGAGCCACTTTTTATCTCAAAATTTGTTTCATTCACCTTCGCATTGTATCATCTCTAAATCCGTTTCGGGAGTTTAGGCTGATTAAAATTGCAACAGATGCATGCGTTAAGGAAGAGATATACAGTATATATAAAATATCTAGTGGATACGATTCGGCAGTTACCGAGAGCGACTCCTGTCGGCAGCCACTCCGGCTCCGGCAGCCACCCCTTTCTCTTTCTCTCCGGTGAGTCTGCCCCGGCGAGACTACTCTGGTGAGATCACTCCGGTGAGCCTGAAGAAAGAAAGTCGTAGCATCGATCGATCTTCAACAAGCAAAGTGCCCTTCATCTACAAACAGTCAGGGAGGCTACCAACTCCAGCGCAGAGAAAGATCGCGGACTTCGCCAGCAAACAGGAGCAGACGCCACCGGCAACCAGGGGCGGACGCCGCAGGCGCGGCCACCCTTCCGTTCAAGGTCGTCATCGTCGGCAAACAACATGTGCTGACGACCAAGCAGAGCAGGTGTGTCAGGGGGACGTCGACGTGACGTCGGCAGCTACGTGCATGGCACTGTAGCTGCCGACGGCGGAGCTGTGAGGCGTTTTCTCCCACCGACGGATGCTCAGGCGAGGCTGTCGGCAACATGGGGAAACTACGGCTGCGTTGACTAACGCTGGCTCCGATGGCTCACACGCATCAGGGAATAGATGCTGAAGCTCAAAGAATCCTTGATATTGAGCATTTCGCACGAAGATCTGAATTGGCAATAGCTTCGTCTCTGAGTAAAGACTCAAGAAGAACTCATGTGTCGGGCGGTTCTCCATTCCAAGTGCTGGACACAGGTGGGGAGGGAGACGTACAGAATAACAACAATGCAAAGGATCAAGTGGTTCACATCAAGAACGAAGGTATGATCAATCGTAGACTTCATACTAACACATTGCAGGTTCAATCGGAGAAGGATGGGCGACGGGAAGCAGCCACAGGGGGAACCGACTACATCGGCCGATATCCAAGTTTCAAGGAGGCTTTGAAAATTTGAAATTCAGATTATGTGAATTCAAACAAAGGTTTACAAAACATGAGAAAACGTATTGGGCCACAGAAAGGGTATTCTAGCCCGGTTCTGCCGTACCGGCCTATTTCTGGCTTGCACTACAGGAAACGCCAAGAATTACGTCGGCCACCGCAACTTACGTGCGCCAGCCGACGTAATTAAGTAACTTACGTTGGTGCCTGGTAACCGACGTAAGCTAAATAAATTACGTCGGCTTCTCTCCCATGGCCGACGTAAGTAAAAGAATCGACGACAATTAACGGATACTAACATCGGCCGTGGCCCGTAGCCGACGTAAGTTGAACGCCCGACGTAAGTTAACATTTACTTACGTCAGTCTTGACTTCGGCCGACGTAAGTAACCACGGACGATGTAAGGTATGCATTTAACCTAACCGCGCAAGCCGCACGCGCACGTGCGCCTGTTTCATTTCCCCGCACCGCTTGCTTTCCCAACCGCCGCCGCCGACCGATGCCCCGCCGCCTACCCGCCGTCGCCGCCCCACCGCCGGCCCGCCGCCCCGCCGCCGGCCCGCCTCCCCGCCGTCGCTGCCCCGCCGCCGCCCCTGCTCCTGCCCACGGCCCCGCCCCCGCGGCACCGCCCCAACCCCGAGCCGTGTCAGCGCCCCACCGCCAGCCTGCCGTCGCCGCCCCTGCGCCCCCGCCGCCGGCTCGTCCACGGCATCCGCCGCCCCTGCGCCCCCGACCCCACCGCCGATCTTCGTTGCAAGTATTTCCTCGCCTCTCCGCTTGCTCTCATGTTTTGAATTATTGGACATGCATTTGCTTGAAATTTTGCCTGAACTGCACATGTATCGTGTTTACTCTTAATAGAAAATTGTGAATTGCTATGCTCATGTTAGAAATTGATGAATTGCTATGCTTATGTTAGAAATTGATGAATTTCTATGCTTATGTTAGAACTTGATGAATTGCTATGCTTATGTTAGAAATTGATTAGAAATTATATAGATACACAAATAATGTTTACTATGCTTATGCTATAACTGAATTGCTTATGTTTAGGTTTAATTTAATTGAATTGAATTGCTTATATTAGAATTGAGTTGATAAATTGATGAATTACAATGGATAATTGTTATGTTTAGGTTTATTTGAATTGCTTAGTTTTAAATTATGGTTACAATTTTAATTTTGATTGCTTGAGTGTTTAAGAACTATATATACATAAATGGGATTCGGACCGGCTTGACAAGGCCCGACAAGGCCCATTTAGTGGTAAGGTAAAGTATGCGTGTAGACGGGTACGGAGGCGAATGACGACGATGAGGATGGCAAGCACCTGCGCGTGGATGGCGTACCCCAACGAAGTGGTTTCATCTCTGATCTATTTACAGCAGCTAACCCTAAAGTCGTCGTGGAATTGTCATCTAAGACCAACTTTCCTCTCACTCTTTCTCTAGTTCTTTCCTCTCTCTTAAATGACCTCAAAATGAAAATGAGCAACGTAACTTATAGCAATGTATTACCCGTTTTGGATCGGCACGTCTCACATGCCATTGGCATGTGAGACGTGCAGGTTCAGAATTGTCCCTTTTTGGACAGCCTCGGAGTGACCGAGGGGGCGTGGCTTGTAACGAGACGCGGGTCTGGATTTGGACGAGATTTTGGTGGCGTAACCCTGTTGTTCTCTGCTGCACCATTTTTGGGCGTGTAGTGGAGAACAGCGGGGTTATGCTGCTGAAATTTCGTTCGAATCTGAATCACGCGTCTCGTCATGAGCACGCTCCGCTCGGTCACTCTTGGGTGGGTTTAGGATCTATCTGCCTAGGTTGTAGGGTCGTGACATAACATAACAATACATTAGCGACAATTTCTTCCGCATTAAACTGTAGAGCCAAACATGGGTGAAGACCGCAGTTGGATGTATACTGGCTGGAAGAGCAGAACTGGTGGTCACTCATATGAGTGGTACGCCAAGACAGAAGCTTTTGTGGAACGAGCTTTTTCGTTGCCAAATAGCGATAAGGCGCGGTGCCCATGTACGAAATGTCGAAACGGAACGTTTTTGGAGAAAGTGGAACTTACGATGCACTTGTGTCGAAACGGTTACGTGTCACATTATGAGTTGTGGAACTTCCACGGCGAGACAGCTTTTCACGCTGTACAAGAAGTGGAAGCGGACAATGGTGATGTCACAGAGGTTGATATGATGGATGAGATGCTGGAAGCTATACGACCAGAGCTTACAGAAGATCCTCAAACAGCAGAGGTTAAAGAGTTCTTCAAACGTCTCAAAGATTCAGAAGAGGCACTGCATGGACACACTAAAATGTCAATCCTCAATTTTGTGACTAGACTTATGGCAATTAAGTCTAAGTTCTTCATTTCTAATAATTGTTACAACATGCTCATCGATTTTTTCAAAGATGCCCTTCCACAACCCAACAAAGTGCCTAAGGATATGTACAACTCGAAGAAAATTCTTTCCGGTCTTGGTATGAAGCACGAAAAGATTGATGTGTGTCCGGACAACTACATGCTTTTCTGGAGAGAGCATGCCAATGAGAACAAATGTTTGAAATGTTGTCAACCGAGGTTTGTCGAAGTTGTTAATAACGATGGTAATACTATGACGACGGAAGTCGCACGTAAGCACATCGTTACTTACCTGTGACACCGAGGTTGAAGCGGCCATTGCTTTCAAAAAAACGGCCAGACACATGAGATGGCACAAATAAGGTGAGCGTGAGAACAATGGAGTCATGACACACCCGTCCGATGGTGAGGCATGGAAGGCGTTGGACCAGTTCGACCCAGAATTCGCTCGTGAAGCGAGAAATGTTCGCATCGGGTTGGCGACAGATGGGTTCACGCCTCAGCACAAACGCCGCACCATACTCCTGTTGGCCCGTCTTTGTCATTACATACAATCTTCCACCGGCTTTTTGCATGAAGAATGAGTTTATGTTTCTTAGCCTCATTGTACCTGGGCCAGATCATCCTGGGTCACGTCTCAACGTGATGTTGAAACCGTTGATCGAAGAGTTGAAAATGTTGTGGACAGAAGTCAAGGCGTACAACTGTTACAAGAAACAGAAATTCAACCTCCAAGCTGCTTATTTGTGGTCCGTTCATAATTTTCTGGCATACGACATGTTTTGTGGATAGAGCACTCATGGTCGGTTGACGTGTCCGATATGTGCCTTGGATACCGATTGCTTTCGACTTACCCATGGAGGCAAGATATCTTACTTCGATTGTCATAGACGTTGGCTGCCTCCGAATCACTTGTTTAGACAACAGAGGAATATCTTCAGAAAGAACACCGTTGTCACTAAAGGACCACCGAAACGTCTTAACGGGTCAGAAATATCTGATATGTTGGACAAATTGGTGCCAGATGAAGGTCGTCCTGGATATTTCGAAGGTTACGGAGACAAACACAATTGGACTCACATATGTGGACTTTGGGAGTAACCGTATGTGAAGTCGTTGATTCTAAGGCACAACATTGATGTTATGCATCAAGAGCGTAACATGGCCGAATGTATCATAAGCACATGCATGGACATGACGAGCAAAACAAAAGACAATTTAAAGGCTCGAAAGGATTTTGCCGAGCCGTGAATGTGAAAACGAGAAAGCTCATTGGGTTGAAGAGTCATGATTATCACATAATCATGGAAAGACTTCTGCTTGTTTTGTTTCAAGGCTATTTTGACGATGCAGTGTGGAAGGTGTTAGCCGAGCTTAGCCACTTCTATAGGCAACTCTGTGCTGAAGAAATCACGCCAGAGATGATGACTAAATTGGAAAAGGAGGTTCTGGTACTTTTGTTTAAGATGGAAAAAAATTTCCTCCAGGATTTTTCAATCCAATGCAACATCTATTAATTCATCTTCCATTTGAAGCGAAAGTGGGCGGTCTCGTGCAATATAGGTGGATGTATCATATTGAAAGATCACTTAGATATCTGAAACCAATGGTTGGTAACAGGGCAAGGGTTGAAGGTTGCATCACCGAAGCTTTTACTCTTAAGGAAGTAGGATACTTCTCAAGTGTTTACTTTGTAGAGGAAAACAATGTTAATACTTCGGTAATGCGGTACAATATAGATGAGCAACCTCCTTGTAGCGATCTCTCCATTTTTGCAACAAGAGGCACTACTGTTGGTAGTTACACTTCGTACGATGTTAGCGAAAAAGAAAGGCGTGCTGCATTCTTCTACATGTACGCTAATATGGAAAAAATGAATGAATATTTCAAGTAAGTGTTTCTCCTACACTTATGCTTTTCACCATCTTTTCTGACACATGTATTCTAAAAGGTTCTCTTTGTCGTGTAGTATGTTCGACAAGCAAAATTGGAGACATAGACATCAACCCACGAGCAAGCAAATAGAACATATTCGACGGGAAGGAATAAATGGGGGATCTAATTTTCTCTCCTGGTTTCGAGATCATGTAACATTTTCTCGATAACTAATCAATGTTAACAATGTTTCTTATAACTTAAGAATGCTTACGTTTTCTAATAACTCCATATCTTGGACAGTGCCAAAAATATGCCAACGTCCATGAAGATTTGCGACAACTATCCCGTGGAGTGGTCAATGTTAGAAGCTATGGTCGATATGACGTCAACGAATTTCGATTTCGTACAACTCAATTTGAATATCTTCGTCCTCTCGCGGCAACATGTAACACCGGAGTTGTGATGAGGGCAATCGATTCGCAAGATCATGAAACACAGTACTACAGGATTATTAAAAAAATCCTTGAATTCACTTTTGTCGCAAACAAGCCAATTCGAGCGGTATTCTTTGTCTGCGAATGGTTTGATTCCATTTGTGGAATTCGAGTAAACAAATTTGGCATGGTCGAAGTAAAACACAAGGAACGGTTGAAAGGATCCGATTCATTAGTTCTTGCACACCAAGTAGAGCAAGTGTACTATCTACCTTATCCATGCAATAAATTCAAAGCTTGGTGGGTGATACATAAGGTGAATCCTCGTGAGCGGTTATACGCTCCAGGAGATGATGATTACCCCGACGAAGCTGAGGTTGATTGTGTCTACCAAGAGGAAGAGTTGCCAGACTCCTTCTCAGTTGAGCCCGATGTAGGATATGATGACTTAGTTGGAGACGCTCAAGATATCGAGGCTAGCACGGAAGTGGAAACAGAATCAGAATCGGAAACTGAAGATATTGATGACATAGTCGAACCTGCTGATTTGCGCAAACGGAAACAATATGCGGAAGAAGAAGATCGATGGGCTGGTTTAAGGAGTAGGGTGCATGATCGTGATGTTGATGAATATTGAAGTAACATTTTATTCACTAATTTAACATTAATTTTGTATATTATCTTTGCATATTAATCATTTATTCCTTGCAACAGGATGTCGTCAAAGGGGAAGGGGAAGGAGAAGCCAGTGAGAGGGTTTGAGCCGCCACGAGACCCTTACTCAGGGACCTCGTTCCATTCTAGCCGACGTTCCCTCTTTCTGGCACACGCTCCACCCTCAGCTGTCGTGTGCTTTCAGCGGACTGAGGTAAATTTTAGTTACAATAAAGTTATTTTTGAAATTGCAGTTGTTATTGATTATTTATTGTCAATCTTTTCCTTTTGTGCAGTCTGACTCAGAGACTTCTGAGTCAGAGTCAGAGTCAGAGGCTAGGGGCCCGCTACAGGAGCCCGACTCAGAGGCTAGGGGGCCACTACAGGAGCCCTCTAGCGCTAGCCTTCCTTCAGAGCCAGCTAGCACTAGCCTCCCTGTGCAGCCGACTACCACTAGCCTTCCTGGAGACTCTGGTGGTTTCGCAGAGCCTTCAAGGTCACAGTATGCGACAGCGTCGCAGCAGAGGCGACGGACGTGGAGGACCCACTTTGCGGCTCCTCCTCCGTTTACTACTCAGCGGACCACGATCTGCCCTGTTGGAGACAGGTAAATACTGTATATAGTATATTAAATATTAGATGTTGTTTTCCTTTACTTAATGATTTAATATATTTTGTAGATGTTGGTACGATTTTTCGTTCACGGGGGCCGAGAAGCACCACAAGCAGGTTAACAGTGTCCTGGGTGCTATCGTTCAAGTTGCACTACCCTCATGTGATTGACAGTTTTCCTGCTCTGTCGTGGGATGACTACGCTCGTGTCTCTCACCCGGTCCACGGCACGGTTCAGGGAGTCGTGTGGCACGATTTTATGGTAAGTTTAACTGTTTCATTTTTTCAACTCGTTTGAATTGTTAATTCATATCACTTAAATATTTGTTTGCTTAAAGCTGAGGTACCAAGTAGAGAAACCGGGCATGGAGGACCACGCGAGACGCGTTTTCCATTACAACGCTCGAAAGCTCACGACGGCGGTTGTTGTACGCCCGGATTCAGGCCATCAACGCGTACTACAAGCGGAACCCCCGGGAGCAGGAGCAGGAGCAGCAAAGGGGTGTATTTAGAAAGTACTCCGACTCGTACTTGACAGGGGAGCAGTACGCGGAGGTAAGTTTTTAATATTGTTAAATATTTACAATATATACGTATGTTAACTGCGTTGATGAAAAATGAAATATGTGCAGGTTAGTATTTCCTTGTTATAGGGTAACATGGAGGCGTACTTAGCTCTCTATCGATACTGGGCTAGCGACGCTTTCATCAATAAGTCCACGAAGGCTAGACAGTGCCGCATGGGGTCCGAGGGCAAGCACAACTATGGCGGCGACGGCTACTTGCGTTTGGCTAAGCGCATGTTAAGTACCTTTTCAATTTATTTTTGTGTTCCTAATATATTGATTATCTCACTAACACGGCTGTACAGGAGCGAGAGATGGGTCATGAGCCGACCCCGACCCAGGTTTGGAAGAGAGGTCACAAGGGAAGTGACCCTTCTCAGCCAGGGCAGTGTAGTCAGGTCGCAGCCGACCGACTGTTAAGTTTTTGAAATTCATCAATTTTATTATAACTAATACTGTTATTGACATCCTGACAAGATTTATTTGTTTTGTAGGCAAAGTACACGCAGGAGGTCGCGAAGATACACGGTGCGGATTACGATTGGGAAAGCGCGCCGATCGACCCCCAAGCCGCGTACGCAAGCGGGGGCGAGAAGGCCCACAGACGGTGAGTTCTTCGTGTGTTTCATTTCTTTTTCAATTAATCTTCTTCTACTTAGTGTTTTCATTCTTTTGCAGGTTTGCCATTTTTGATGGAGTTGTCGACTCGAGGTCGACGCGACCTTTGAGAGGCGCTTCATCATCGCAGGCTTCGTCCGTTGGTACCAGTGGTCGTCTCTCGCAGACCCAGCTAGAGCTCCAGGCCATGAGGGAGACGCTGACGCAAACCAAGGCAGAGCTGGAGAGGACGAGAGAGGAGGCAAGGGAGGAGCAGCAGAGGACGACCTTAATGATGGCGCAGATGCAAGCAACGGTGGCGGTAAGTAATTTAAAATACCGTAGTTAAATTTCACAGCACTTCAATAACATATATCTTCTAATATTTTGCAATGGCAGACTCTTGCTTGACACAGCGGTCAGGATATCGAGATTCCTACGCTTCCGCCGCAGCAGACACCGGAGGAGGTGATAAACTCTCTCTTTAATATCAGTTCGGTCTCCCTTTAGTTTCAGTTTCAATTTATTAGCAATCTGCTCAGCCTCCCTCTATTAGCAATCAGGTCTAACTAGTTCAAAGCATTGCCTAACTGTTTTAGTTTCAGTTTGGGCATTCTAATTAAAGTTCAGTTCAATTCCGGCACTATAAGTTTCATATTCACATCTAGGGAAGATTCCGACTTTAAAATCATGAAAAATGACATAAGAACATAAATTGTTCTACTAGCAAATCATTCATTCTTTCATGGTGAAATGGTATTTTATTTTTGCCATAATCTCAATCTGTTCATATACTTACCTCCATGCTTTAGGATTGTGAATGAATGTATTGTACATGGTTAGAAATATATGGAAGTCCTCTAAAACTAAACTTTTGTATGTATTGTTTCTTCTGCAGGGTTCGGGAACGCGCCGAGAGGATCTCTGAGGTAGTGGAGGGGCTAGCGTGTAGCCCGATACTGAAATTGCGTTTTTCTCGATGTTTGAATATTATTTTGAAACTGTGTGGTCTGTTCTGTGTATATGTGTATATGTTTGCCTATTCTGTGTTCTCGCCATCGAGCGAGGTAGTCAGTTTCTGTTTAAAAAAAAAAATCGAAAACTTTACTTACGTCGGCTATGGCCTTGTCGACGTAAGTTAGCCCAGTTTAACTTACGTCGGTCAGGCCATACTGACGTAAGTTAGACCACTTAACTTACGTCGGTTTGGAACAACTGACGTAAGTTAGAGCACTTAACTTACGTCGGTCTGCAGCAACTGACATAAGTACTCCGGCCCAGCCCACGGCCCATCCCGGTACGTGACTTACGTCGGCTGCTGCAGACCGACGTAATTAAGGTAACTTACGTCGATGGCCGACGTATGTTACCTTAATTACGTCCAAACCGCTACGTCGGCCAATGGCCGACGTAATTAAGTAAAAACCGACGTAATTAAGTTACTTACGCCAGTTTAGGGCTTAATTACGTCGGCTTCGGCCGACGTAATTGATCGATATTCCTGTAGTTTTGGTGGCACTCTTCAAAAGAACGGGCACTTCTAGGGTTTCCCCATGTGCAACTCAAGTCTCCCATCGCTGCAGTGCAAAAACGTATGCAGAGGCGGCGTGCTCGGCAATGGAAAGAAGAGGAGACAACGGTGCGTGGCGAGGTGGATACCCTAACTAGGATTCTGGCCAGCCGTACGCAAAGGGATACGGCAGAGAGGAAGAAGATCCCAATGGAGGCGGCCGAGGAGTACCTCGCTTTTCTCCTGGTTATGGCGGCACAGGACCAAGAAGCAGGGCAATGGGGAATCAACTGGGACATACAAGATTTGGTGGCTTCGGAGGAAGAGGACAGACCTGGAGGATGAACAACAATGGCGGAGGAGGCTACGGGGGTGCTGGAAGATCGAATTATGGTAGAGGAGGATTCAGCTCTGGAAGCCGAGGCAGGGGGATGCATGGTGGATATCACTTGCCAGGGAACAACTTCGGTAATCAGGAAAGACATGGGTTGAATCTGCCTGGAGGCTTTCATGGCCAAGGAAATAATTTTGGCAACCATGCAGGTCAGGGTTTAGGTAATATCTCCCTCAATTGACCAGCTCAAGCAGCATCCTTGCTTACCCAAGCATTTGCATCTGTGGCTGGCATGTCGCATGTTGAGAATGAAGGAAAGAATCTGGCTATGTTGAAGTCATCATTCAAAGTTGAAGAAATAAAATCATTCTCAAAGCCAACCAGATATGAAGCCCCTGAATCCTCTAGATCCAAAAAAGACAAAGATCCATATTGCTATAAGTGTTTGACTAAAGGACATGTCAAAGAAAACTGTAAAGGTGGAGTCTGGTGTGAAATATGCGATAGTAAAGATCATGAGAAGATTAGATGACCGATTTTCCGAGGAGAGAAAAAAGGGCCAGAGATCAGTGGATATGCAGTTGATGGCTTGGGCTTCTTTCACATACCTCGTATTTCAAAATCAAATACAAGAATTGAAGACAGGGCAACACTTATTAGAGTGATAGAAGGTGACCTCACTGCAGAAGAAATAACAGCTGAGATGGAGAGACTTATACCAGGGAGGTGGGTCTGGAAAGTTGAGTATATAGGGAACAATTACTTCAGGCCTGTATTTCCTTCAAAAGGGGAGCTTAGGAGGATGGTGGAGTGGGGAGCAGTCAGCACTAAAATTAGTCCGGCGAAAATCAGAATTGAAAAAAGAAGCGGAGCTACTAATGCCAAGCAGCACTATCCAAGGTCTGGGTTCGTTTGTCGGTTTGCCGATGGAGTACAGAGAATTCCTCATAATCTGGGTCATAGGAGCCCTGTTAGGGGTTACAAAAGACGTGGATATGCTTTTCACAAACAGGTATGATATATGCCAACTGCAGGTGTCTGTCATTGACTCATCGTTAATACCAATGTATATCGCTGTGGTGATAGACGACTTTGTGTATGAGCTGAAATTTCGTGTGGAGAAAAAAGGCAATGATAATAATGCTGAACCAATGGAAATGGACATTGATGAGCTTCCAAGTCCTGGGGAGCAACAGAGACAAAATGAAGATGCCCAGAGAGATTTGACTGAAGGAGGTTACAGGGGAAATAGTGAAGAGCAGCAAGGTGGTAAGAAAACTGAAAATATGGGTGCACTTGCGCTTCCCAAACAGCGTCAGGTTTTCCATTTGGCAATGCCAAACATAGAGAAATACTTGGAGGGATGTAGAAGGAAGGCACTCCTCAAGGAGCAGTCGGGCCAGGAAGTAATTCAACCATATGATCAACAAGGAGATATCAGAATGGAAGAGGTGGAGGATGGAAAACTACAGACAGTAAATTGGGAACAGAATTTAAATCAAAAGGAAAAAGATAATAGCTCTGTCACACCCCATTTTACGCAATGTAAAATAGGGCAAACCTGCATGTATGCCAAGATCAGTTTGATCATACATGCACGACAAAATATAGTAAACAGTTCTATATCGAATAAAACAACAATTAAATACCTTAAAGCAATTACGAGCAACAGCGGGGGAGGGAAACAAAACAGGGCACGCCACAGGCAAATCAACTGGCAGCAACGTGACCTTCTAAACTCCATCTTCACTTGATCATCTTTTACCTGAGCAGCATGACATGTACAAAAAAACAGAAAAGGAAAGAAGCAAGGATGAGTACCTAATGTACTCCGCAAGTGAGGGAAATTATGACATGCGGGTTATTCAATGGGAAAAGGCTGACATGGGTTAAGCCTTTATGCATCCTTAATTTCCTATGTTGACCTTAGCATCCTATTTACTAGGTGAATGGCATATATATACGATATATAATATGTCGGGTTACACCCACCCGACTCACCACCATCTAGGTTTCCCACCTGGATGCCAACTCACCGGGTTACCCCACCCGGGACCAACTCATCGGGTTACCCACACACCCGACTACCAACTCACCGGGTTACACCACCCGGCTACCAACCAAACCAGTCCCAACTAATCGAGGTTGAGCTATCCAAGCGAGCTCATGACTGTGAGCACGGCTATCTAAGATAGATTTAATACTCTGTAGAGTTTGTACCACTTTACCCACAAGTTGTGATTTCATCATCTGACGACGACTTATAAAAACTCCTTTCTGCCATTCCACACTTCCTATGGTGTGCGGCCCAGAGTCCACAACAGAGCCTTTACAAAGGGTCTCCCGACAAGTACGAGCACTCTAAGGTTTCGCATACCCCGCCATACTGGAGTACACCCTCCGATGCGGTAGCCCCCTCTTGAGCCATGCGGATCCCAGAGCAGGTAACGCTGAACTCGTCCCCCGCACAAATCCATTGCCCATACTCATTGAAAGATCTCCTAATTAATTGGCTAAGCTGTTCCATACCGTCATGTGGTTGTACGATAAGGCCTGGAATCGCAACGCCAAGAACCGGTCCTTAGAATCCACACAGGCATGTAACAACAAACCCGAGTCTCGTGCGTACTACACCCACCAAGACAACCTGCCTGCTAGATTCCTATCTACTATATATATATATATATATATATATATATATATATACCCATAACCATCCAATAAGTGATAATAATAGTGGTAATAGTATTATATCAAGTTATCATTACCACCCAACTAATGACAGCAGGGCTAAGCGTAAACACATTCCCAAGTCCCAACAATACCATCCCAAACCCAGCGACAAGGAATAATATAGAAATCTAGGAAACTTCCTAACATAGGATTCAATTTAAGACTTGCATGTAGCTAATTCTATCTATGTCCTTAATAATTCCTAACCGGTGCAAAGTGGTCAAGGACACTTGCCTTTTCTTTATTTCATGCAGCTGCTCAGTCTTCGGGTAGAATGCTTGCTCTTCTAGGTCTTCTCATCACATCTCGATCAGCACGCGAACATGAACAAACTACCGAAAGAGAGATAAAGAAGCACATTCAATAACAGTACACCATACAAGCAAAACAAGTAATAAAGAGTACAACTTGAATATCCTACGGTATAACGAGAGTCTATGCATGATTACGGCTTAACACGGTGTTACTGGGTTTTATCATATTATATCAATATTCATAGTTCAACTTGTATAATTTAGATAATGAGTAAGACAAGAAGATAGTTTTTTATGGAAATTCATTGGTTTTAACAAGAGAGCACACATTTTATGAATTCATGCACACAATAACAAACTAAGCCTAGGTTGTAAATCATTTACAGATGAAAGAACATATTTATCAGACATGTATTAATAGATTAAATCTAGATTATAAATGATTCACATTGCAAGAATATATTCTCTAGTACTTTTCTAGACCACGATTCATTTATCACATGCGATGATACATTTTTATTATCTACCCTATATGCCAAGAATCATTTAATGGGTGTATAATATATTTTATTAAGTGATCATATAACTATTAATCACAAATAAACATTTATAACATAAAATAGGATTTTATTTGAGCGTGCCACTTATTAGGTTTACTGCAAACAACATTAATCTATCATTTTATGTCCATAGCTACACACTACAAGGCCATTTTAGTTGAAACAGCATGTTACAAGGGTTTTTATGCAAATTTACAGTCTACTGCAGGAGCTAAATCATAATTAACATTTATTCCAGGGGCTTAACTACTAAAACAGAGGGCTGCAGGGGGGTCTTATAGCTATTTTCCACTAAAACAGAGAGTGCAGGGTGTTTTCCATAAAGACTAGGACGCATCTGCAACAATCACAAAAGATCCAGGGGGTTAAGTGCGAATCTGCAAGGGATGGGGGGCGGGTTTAATATGAGCCGTCGGATTTTAAATCAGTGCATCAGATCATAACATCGAAGAGGTATGCAACTAGGATCGTCGGATTCTAAACCAAAGGCCCAGAACTAATCAACCGAAGGGGTATAAAGAAGCTTCTAATCTAGACCGCTCAACATGAATCCAACGACTGGTATCAAAAGGAGCCAAGGCTCCTTTTCCCCGAGCCGCACGGCGGCGCCGGTACGTAGGCGCGCCATGGGCGCAACCGCCGAGCTCGCCGGCGCGCACGCGCCCTACCGCTAGGACGCCATAGGATCGGATCTAACGACACGAATCGAAAGATAAGTAGGACGCGATCTCACCTAGGGGCTTCTCGGAACGTGGAACAGTGCGGAGGAAGGCGCGCGACATGGAGGGGCATCGGGGAACGCTGGTCTTCGTCGGGTGCGCGATGCAGGGAATATTACTCGTCTTCTTCGCGCATGGGAGTTCTCTTTAGGTATGTTGAACCTATTTGAGCGATCATCGTGAGGGAATCGGAGGAAAACGACGGGACAATAGAGGCGGACGGTCACTCACCGATGCTCGATAGGGACAAGTTTCCGGTGAGGTTCTGGAGAATGCGTTGTACCACAGAAGTGTTAGCGTGAGGATAAAACGATTGGAGAAGTAAGAACGGCGGCGGCAGCGTCGGGACTCACCAGATCCTGCCGGCACAAAGGTTCCCGACATCGATTCGAAGCGAGTGAGGCGAGGAGGTTTGCGTGAAGCTTATAGAAGCAAGGAGGCGAGCTATCGGAGCCATGCACTATGTGGGTTTGGACGAATTGCGCGGCGGCAGCGGTGCTCACAGAGGAATAGCGGCGGCGGCGCGCGACGACTAGGGTTTGGGGAGGAGGCAGCGTTGGCGTGCGAGCGGCTTTATAGGAGGAGGCAGCGTGCGCCGCAAGAAGGTCAGGGCCAAGATATTTCGGCGCTTTGGCGTCTGCGCCCGGTTGGCGTCCGTGCCACGGTGTGTGTCACGCGAATCGCGTGACCCTGCGCGCGTGAGGGAGAAAGCAGCTGGGGGAAGGGGAAAAGCCGACAAGTAGGCCCCGTGTGTCGGTGAGATACGGAGGAGACAAGGAAAGGGAATCCATGGCACGATTGGGCCGGCAGGCGCGCTGGTAGTGGGCCGTGGGGAGGTGGATGACGTGCAGGCCCCACTGGCCATAGAGAGGAAAGAGCATCCAAGGCACTAGCGGGTTGGGCTGGCAACTTCATCCCAAAGGAAAAAGAAGGGGAGGGAAGAAAAGAAAATGGGCCTGAGAGGTTTTTGGGTCTGGTTGTGCTTTTATTTAATTTTGTTCATTTCTTTAGTTCAATTTTAGACTTCAAATTCAAACCAAAATGCTAGCAAGTTTCATAAATGAAATTTTAATTCAAATCACACCCAAATGCATCAAGACACAAGAATTAAACATACATTTTTTTATTTTAATTTATTCCCTTTTAAAATTTTAACGATTAAATTATTTTTAAATTCAAATTTTTCTTGTTTTTGAATATTGGGGTGTTACAACTCTACCCCCTTAAACGGAATCTTGCCCCGAGATTCAAAAGCACTGGACGAAAAGAGAACTAGGTTTTACGCCATTTCCAAAATAATTTTATTTGTTGTTATAATTCAAATTTTAATATCCAAACCTATATTCCAAACTGAATCATTCAAAAACACGCAAAGTACCACACCAATGCAGCAATACAACATGACAAGTTTATTTAAAATAAATTTTTGGAAATACTTTATTAAATCATAGACTTTCATTATAAACAATTAGGGATTGCATTTTTAATATGAAAAACACTATGAAAGAATTGTTAACTATTTTAAATATGAAAACATTATGAATGAAATGTGAAATATATTTTTCTTTTAATTATTTCTAAGTTATAAACATCAAATCTTAAATAACATTATGTTAGAATATTATTCTTTCTTTCTCAATTTTAAATTTTGAGTTTACCAAAAATCGAAGTGTGGTTTTCCAAAATAAAGCATGTTAATCAAATGCATTTTAAAATGTTGAATACACATTTCATTTTATTATCTTTTGGAAAATACAAGTGTTAAAAGAATTAAGGTTTGATTAATGATGGGCTACCCCCCTTAAACAAGAAAAAGCTATATTTTATGTGTTTGTTTATTTTTAACTTTCAAAACACCAATCAATGTTTACTAATTCTGTTGTGGCAAGGTAAAAACTTGACTCGCTAAACAAAGGAGGACCTAAACGAGTGAATATAACGAATCTTCTAGCAGCCATCTTCTCGCTTCCGACCATCTTCTCATGTAGATCTTGAAACATCGTTGGCCGAGCCGAATCTTTGTCTTCATCAGCGGGGCCAAAAGGGAAAACTTAAAAATCCATTCTAACTAAGGTCACGTGCCTAGAGTCGATATATAGCTCTGATACCACCTTGTCACACCCCATTTTACACAATGTAAAACAGGGCAAACCTGCATGTATGCCAGGATTAGTTTGATCATACATGCACGACATAATATGGTAAATAGTTCTATATCGAATAAAACAACAATTAAATACCTTAAAGCAATTACGAGCAACAGCGGGGGAGGGAAACAAAACAGGGCACGCCACAGGCAAATCGACTGGCAGCAACGTGATCTTCTAAACTCCATCTTCACTTGATCATCTTTTACCTGAGCAGCATGACATGTACAAAAAAACAGAAAAGGAAAGAAGCAAGGATGAGTACGTAATGTACTCCACAAGTGAGGGAAATTATGACATGTGGGTTATTCAATGGGAAAAGGGTGACACGGGTTAAGCCTCTATGCATCCTTAATTTCCTATGTTGACCTTAGCATCCTATTTACTAGGTGAATGACATATATATACAATATATAATACGTCGGGTTACACCCACCCGACTCACCACCGTCCAGGTTTCCCACCTGGATGCCAACTCACCGGGTTACCCCACCCGGGACCAACTCATCGGGTTACCCACCCGACTACCAACTCACCAGGTTACACCACTTGGCTACCAACCAAACTAGTCCCAACTAATCGAGGTTGAGCTATCCAAGCGAGCTCATGACCGTGAGCACGGCTATCTAGATAGATTTAATACTTTGTAGAGTTTGTACCACTTTACCCACAAGTTGCGATTTCATCATCTGACGATGACTTATAAAAACTCCTTTATGCCATTCCACACTTCCTATGGTGTGCGGCCCAGAGTCCACAACAGAGCCTTTATAAAGGGTCTCCTGACAAGTACGAGCACTCTAAGGTTTCGCATACCCCGCCATATTGGAGTACACCCTCCGACGCGGTAGCCCCCTCTTGAGCCATGCGGATCCCAGAGCAGGTAACGCTAAACTCGTTCCCCGCACCAATCCAATGCCTATACTCATTGAAAGATCTCCTAATTAATTGTCTAAGTCGTTCCATACCGTCATGTGGTGGTACGATAAGGCCTGGAATTGCAACACCAAGAACCGGTCCTTAGAATCCACGCAGGCATCTAACAACAAACCCGAGTCTCGTGCGAACTGCACCCACCAAGACAACCTGTCTGCTAGATTCCTATCTACTATATATATATACCCATAACCATCCAATAAGTGATAATAATAGTGATAATAGTATTATATCAAGTTATCATTACCACCCAACTAATGACAGCAGGGCTAAGCGTAAACACATTCCCAAGTCCCAACAATACCATCCCAAACCCAGCGACAAGGAATAATATGGAAATCTAGGAAACTTCCTAACATAGGATTCAATTTAAGACTTGCATGCAGCTAATTCTATCTATGTCCTTAATAATTCCTAACCGGTGCAAAGTGGTCAAGGACACTTGCCTTTTCTTTATTTCATGCAATTGTTCATTCTTCGGGTAGAACGCTTGCTCTTCTAGGTCTTCTCATCACATCTCGATCGGCACGCGAACATGAACAAACTACCGAAAGAGAGATAAAGAAGCACATTCAATAACAGTACACCATACAAGAAAAACAAGTAATAAAGAGTACAACTCAAATATCCAACTGTATAACGAGAGTCTACGCATGATTACGGCTTAACACGGTGTTACGGGGTTTTATCATGTTATATCAATATTCATAGTTCAACTTGTATAATTTAGATAATGACTAAGACAAGAAGATAGGTTTTTATGGCAATTCATTGGTTTTAACAAGAGAGCACACATTTTATGAATTCATGCACACAATAACAAACTAAGCCTAGGTTGTAAATCATTTACAGATGCAAGAACATATTTATTAGACATGTATTAATAGATTAAATCTAGATTATAAACGATTCACATTGCAAGAATATATTCTCTAGTACTTTTCTAGACCACAATTCATTTATCACATGCAATGATACATTTTTATTATCTACCCTATATGCCAAGAATCATTTAATGGGTGTATAATATATTTTATTAAGTGATCATATAACTATTAATCATAAATAAACATTTATAACATAATATAGGATTTTATTTGAGCGTGCCACTTATTAGGTTTACTGCAAACAACATTAATCTATCATTTTATGTCCATAGCTACACACTACAAGGCCATTTTAGTTGAAACAGCATGTTACAAGGGTTTTTATGCAAATTTACAGTCTACTGCAGGAGCTAAATCATAATTAAAATTTATTCTAGGGGCTTAACTACTAAAACAGAGGGCTGCAGGGGGGTCTTATAGCTATTTTCCACTAAAACAGAGAGTGCAGGGTGTTTCCATAAAGACTAGGACGCATCTGCAACAATCACAAAAGATCCAGGGGGTTAAGTGCGAATCCGCAAGGGATGGGGGGCGGGTTTAATATGAGCCGTCGTCGGATTTTAAATGAGTGCATCAGATCATAACATTGAAGAGGTATGCAACTAGGATCGTCGGATTCTAAACCAAAGGCCCAGATCTAATCAACCGAATGGGTATAAAGAAGCTTCTAATCTAGACCGCTCAACATGAATCCAACGACTGGTATCAAAAGGAGCCAAGGCTCCTTTTCCCCGAGCCGCACGGCGGCGCCGGTGTGGAGGCGCGCCATGGGCGCAGCCGCCGAGCTCGCCGGCACACACACGCCCTACCGCTAGGACGCCATAGGGTCGGATCTAACGACACGAATCAAAAGATAAGTACGACGCGATCTCACCTAGGGGCTTCTCGGGACGTGGAACAGTGCGGAGGAAGGCGCGCGACGTGGAGGGGCGTCGGGGAACGCTGGTCTTCATCGGGTGCGCGATGCAGGGACTATTACTCGTCTTCTTCGCGCATGGGAGTTCTCTTTAGGTACGTTGAACCTATTTGAGCGATCATCGTGAGGGAATCGGAGGAAAACAATGGGACGATAGAGGTGGACGGTCACTCACCGATGCTCAACAGGGACAAGTTTCCGGCGAGGTTTCTTTGTGGACACCTTGCCGGGTAGGCGTTCTGGAGAATGGGTTGTACCACAGAAGTGTTAGCGTGACGATAAAATGATTGGAGAAGTAAGAACGGCGGCGGCAGCGGCGGGACTCACCAGATCCTACCGGCACAAAGGTTCCCGGCGTCGATCCGCAGCGAGTGAGGCGGGGAGGCTTGCGTGAAGCTTATAGAAGAAAGGAGGCGAGCTATCGGAGCCATGCACTATGTGGGTTTGGACGAATTGTGCGGCGGCGGCGGTGCTCACAGAGGAATAGCGGCGGCGGCGCGCGACGGCTAGGGTTTGGGGAGGAGGCAGTGTTGGCGTGCGAGCGGCTTTATAGGAGGAGGCAGCGTGCACCGCAAGAAGGTCAGGGCCAAGATATTTCGGCGCTTTGGCGTCCGCGCCCGATTGGCGTCCGTGCCACGGTGTGTGTCACGCGAATCGCGTGACCCTACGCGCGTGAGGGAGAAAGCAGCTGGGGGAAGGGGAAAAGCCGACAAGTAGGCCCCGTGTGTCGGTGAGATACGGAGGAGACAAGGAAAGGGAATCCATGGCACGGTTGGGCCGGCAGGCGCGCTGGTAGTGGGCCGTGGGGAGGTGGATGACGTGCGGGCCCCGCTGGCCATAGAGAGGAAAGAGCATCCAAGGCACTAGCGGGTTGGGCTGGCAACTTCATCCCAAAGGAAAAAGAAGGGGAGGGAAGAAAAGAAAATGGTCCTGAGAGGTTTTTGGGTCTGGTTGTGCTTTTATTTAATTTTGTTCATTTCTTTAGTTCAATTTTAGACTTCAAATTCAAACCAAAATGCTAGCAAGTTTCATAAATGAAATTTTAATTCAAATCACACCCAAATGCATCAAGACACAAGAATTAAACATACATTTTTTTATTTTAATTTCTTCCCTTTTAAAATTTTAACGATTAAATTATTTTTAAATTCAAATTTTTCTTGTTTTTGAAAATTGGGGTGTTACAACTCTACCCCCTTAAACGGAATCTTGCCCCGAGATTCAAAAGCACTGGACGAAAAGAGAACTAGGTTTTACGCCATTTCCAAAATAACTTTATTTGTTGTTATAATTCAAATTTTAATATTCAAACCTATATTCCAAACTGAATCATTCAAAAACAACGCAAAGTACCACACCAATGCAGCAATACAACATGACAAGTTGATTTAAAATAAATTTTTGGAAATACTTTATTAAATCATAGACTTTCATTATAAACAATTAGGGATTGCATTTTTAATATGAAAAACACTATGAAAGAATTGTTAACTATTTTAAATATGAAAACATTATGAATGAAATGTAAAATATATTTTTCTTTTAATTATTTCTAAGTTATAAACATCAAACCTTAAATAACATTATGTTAGAATATTATTCTTTCTTTCTCAATTTTAAATTTTGAGTTTACCAAAAATTGAAGTGTGGTTTTCCAAAATAAAGCATGTTAATCAAATGCATTTTAAAATGTTGAATACACATTTCATTTTATTATCTTTTGGAAAATACAAGTGTTAAAAGAATTAAGGTTTGATTAATGATGGGCTACCCCCCTTAAACAAGAAAAAGCTATATTTTATGTGTTTGTTTATTTTTAACTTTCAAAACACCAATCAATGTTTACTAATTCTGTTGTGGCAAGGTAAAAACTTCACTCGCTAAACAAAGGAGGACCTAAACGAGTGAATATAACGAATCTTCTAGCAGCCATCTTCTCGCTTCCGACCATCTTCTCATGTAGATCTTGAAACATCGTTGGCCGAGCCGAATCTTCGTCTTCATCAGCGGGGCCAAAAGGGAAAACTTAAAAATCCATTCTAACTAATGTCACGTGCCTAGAGTCGATATATAGCTCTGATACCACCTTGTCACACCCCATTTTACACAATGTAAAACAGGGCAAACCTGCATGTATGCCAGGATTAGTTTGATCATACATGCACGACATAATATGGTAAATAGTTCTATATCGAATAAAACAACAATTAAATACCTTAAAGCAATTACGAGCAACAGCGGGGGAGGGAAACAAAACAGGGCACGCCACAGGCAAATCGACTGGCAGCAACGTGATCTTCTAAACTCCATCTTCACTTGATCATCTTTTACCTGAGCAGCATGACATGTACAAAAAAAAACAGAAAAGGAAAGAAGCAAGGATGAGTACGTAATGTACTCCGCAAGTGAGGGAAATTATGACATGTGGGTTATTCAATGGGAAAAGAGTGACACGGGTTAAGCCTCTATGCATCCTTAATTTCCTATGTTGACCTTAGCATCCTATTTACTAGGTGAATGACATATATATACAATATATAATACGTCGGGTTACACCCACTCAACTCACCACCGTCCAGGTTTCCCACCTGGATGCCAACTCACCGGGTTACCCCACCCGGGACCAACTCATCGGGTTACCCACCCGACTACCAACTCACCAGGTTACACCACTTGGCTACCAACCAAACTAGTCCCAACTAATCGAGGTTGAGCTATCCAAGCAAGCTCATGACCGTGAGCACGGCTATCTAGATAGATTTAATACTTTGCAGAGTTTGTACCAATTTACCCACAAGTTGTGATTTCATCATCTGACGATGACTTATAAAAACTCCTTTATGCCATTCCACACTTCCTATGGTGTGCGGCCCAGAGTCCACAACAGAGCATTTATAAAGGGTCTCCTGACAAGTATGAGCACTCTAAGGTTTCGCATACCCCGCCATACTGGAGTACACCCTCCGACGCGGTAGCCCCCTCTTGAGCCATGCAGATCCCAGAGCAGGTAACGCTAAACTCGTTCCCCGCACCAATCCATTGCCTATACTCATTGAAAGATCTCCTAATTAATTGTCTAAGTCGTTCCATACCGTCATGTGGTGGTACGATAAGGCCTGGAATTGCAACGCCAAGAACCGGTCCTTAGAATCCACGCAGGCATCTAACAACAAACCCGGGTCTCGTGCGAACTGCACCCACCAAGACAACATGTCTGCTAGATTCCTATCTACTATATATATATACCCATAACCATCCAATAAGTGATAATAATAGTGATAATAGTATTATATCAAGTTATCATTACCACCCAACTAATGACAGCAGGGCTAAGCGTAAACACATTCCCAAGTCCCAACAATACCATCCCAAACCCAGCGACAAGGAACAATATGGAAATCTAGGAAACTTCCTAACATAGGATTCAATTTAAGACTTGCATGCAGCTAATTCTATCTATGTCCTTAATAATTCCTAACCGGTGCAAAGTGGTCAAGGACACTTGCCTTTTTTTATTTCATGCAATTGTTCAGTCTTCGGGTAGAACGCTTGCTCTTCTAGGTCTTCTCATCACATCTTGATCGGCACGCGAACATGAACAAACTACCGAAAGAGAGATAAAGAAGCACATTCAATAACAGTACACTATACAAGCAAAACAAGTAATAAAGAGTACAACTCGAATATCCTACGGTATAACGAGAGTCTACGCATGATTACGGCTTAACACGGTGTTACGGGGTTTTATAATGTTATATCAATATTCATAGTTCAACTTGTATAATTTAGATAATGGCTAAGACAAGAAGATAGGTTTTTATGGCAATTCATTGGTTTTAACAAGAGAGCACACATTTTATGAATTCATGCACACAATAGCAAACTAAGCCTAGGTTGTAAATAATTTACAGATGCAAGAACATATTTATTAGACATGTATTAAGAGATTAAATCTAGATTATAAACGATTCACATTGCAAGAATATATTCTCTAGTACTTTTCTAGACCACAATTCATTTATCACATGCGATGATACATTTTTATTATCTACCCTATATGCCAAGAATCATTTAATGGGTGTATAATATATTTTATTAAGTGATCATATAACTATTAATCATAAATAAACATTTATAACATAATATAGGATTTCATTTGAGCGTGCCACTTATTAGGTTTACTGCAAACAACATTAATCTATCATTTTATGTCCATAGCTACACACTACAAGGCCATTTTAGTTGAAACAGCATGTTACAAGGGTTTTTATGCAAATTTACAGTCTACTGCAGGAGCTAAATCATAATTAAAATTTATTCTTGGGGCTTAACTACTAAAACAGAGGGCTGCAGGGGGGGTCTTATAGCTATTTTCCACTAAAACAGAGAGTGCAGGGTGTTTCCATAAAGACTAGGACGCATCTGCAACAATCACAAAAGATCCAGGGGGTTAAGTGCGAATCCGCAAGGGATGGGGGGCGGGTAAAATATGAGCCGTCGGATTTTAAATGTTGCATCAGATCATAACATTGAATAGGTATGCAACTAGGATCGTCGGATTCTAAACCAAAGGCCCAGATTTAATCAACCGAAGGGGTATAAAGAAGCTTCTAATCTAGACCGCTCAACATGAATCCAACGACTGGTATCAAAAGGAGCCAAGGCTCCTTTTCCCCAAGCCGCACGGCGGCGCCGGTACGGAGGCGCGCCATGGGCGCAGCCGCCGAGCTCGCCGGCGCACACGCGCCCTACCGCTAGGACGCCATAGGGTCGGATCTAACGACACGAATCAAAAGATAAGTACGACGCGATCTCACCTAGGGGCTTCTCGGGACGTGGAACAGTGCGGAGGAAGGCGCACGACGTGGAGGGGCGTCGGGGAACGCTGGTCTTCGTCGGGTGCGCGATGCAGGGACTATTACTCGTCTTCTTCGCGCATGGGAGTTCTCTTTAGGTACGTTGAACCTATTTGAGCGATCATCGTGAGGGAATCGGAGGAAAACGACTGGACGATAGAGGCGGACGGTCACTCACCGATGCTCGACAGGGACAAGTTTCTGGCGAGGTTTCTTTGTGGACACCTTGCCGGGTAGGCGTTCTGGAGAATGGGTTGTACCACAGAAGTGTTAGCGTGACGATAAAATGATTGGAGAAGTAAGAACGGCAGCGACAGCGGCGGGACTCACCAGATCCTACCGGCACAAAGGTTCCCGACGTCGATCCGCAGCGAGTGAGGCGGGGAGGCTTGCGTGAAGCTTATAGAAGCAAGGAGGCGAGCTATCGGAGCCATGCACTATGTGGGTTTGGACGAATTGCGCGGCAGCGGTGGTGCTCATAGAGGAATAGCGGTGGCGGCGCACGACGGCTAGGGTTTGGGGAGGAGGCAGCGTTGGCATGCGAGCGGCTTTATAGGAGGAGGCAGCGTGCGCCGCAAGAAGGTCAGGGCCAAGATATTTCGGCGCTTTGGCGTCCGCACCCGGTTGGCGTCCATGCCACGGTGTGTGTCACGCGAATCGCGTGACCCTACGCGCGTGAGGGAGAAAGCAGCTGGGGGAAGGGGAAAAGCTGACAAGTAAGCCCCGTTTGTCGGTGAGATACAGAGGAGACAAAGAAAAGGAATCCAAGGCACGGTTGGGCCGGCAGGCGCGCTGGTAGTGGGCCGCGGGGAGGTGGATGACGTGCGGGCCCCACTGGCCATAGAGAGGAAAGAGCATCCAAGGCACTAGCGGGTTGGGCTGGCAACTTCGTCCCAAAGGAAAAAGAAGGGGAGGGAAGAAAAGAAAATGGGCCTGAGAGGTTTTTGGGTCTGGTTGTGCTTTTATTTAATTTTGTTCATTTCTTTAGTTCAATTTTAGACTTCAAATTCAAACCAAAATGCTAGCAAGTTTCATAAATGAAATTTTAATTCAAATCACACCCAAATGCATCAAGACACAAGAATTAAACATACATTTTTTTATTTTAATTTCTTCCCTTTTAAATTTTTAACGATTAAATTATTTTTAAATTCAAATTTTCCTTGTTTTTGAAAATTGGGGTGTTACAAGCTCAAAGGAGGGGGTTGATAATAATGAGGATGATTTATATGAGGTATGTGAAAATAGTTCTGTTCAGAACTTTAAACATAAAGTTTGCATTGGTCAGATGGTGGAATCTGAGTGGGGGAAACAGAATCGAGGGCGTAAGGGAGCTGGCGGCAGTCAGGGAGGCATCACCGTCATTTTCGGCTTCCCGTAAGAGCAAGAGAAGGAGTACAACGACGGATGAAAATGTGATGCAGAGAGCAGAGAAGCTAAAAGCAAAAAAGAAATGAAGGTCAGACCCATTTATCCTTTCTCGATATGGATGATAATGATATTTGTGTAGATTTGAATACAGTAGGAATTTTGGTTTGTGATCAAGGGTCTAGTAGTAGGTGCGAGCAGGGAAAGGAGTCCATTAAACTGTTGAGGAAAGGGGAATCAGATAGAACTTTAAATACAATGAGTGTGGATAGGACAGTAACATGGGGAGGAAAAGGAGTATACAGAAGATGAGGAAGTGAATAGGTTTATCCTCAACCACCTTTGTAATGATATAATGGGAGAAGTGATGGACATCAACGATGATCTGCAGGTTGATTATATTGCTGATGAACTTATATCACAGGGTACTGTTAAAAGCTGTATTAGAAATAAATATTTTAGAATTAATAAAAAATGAAAGGTGTATTTTGAAATAGTGACGGATTTGGCAACCCAGCCAAATTTCGTTTTTTGTCTGAACTTACAAAAGAACAAAGTCTAAGCTTCATAGGGACTCTGAAACGGGTGTAAAAGATTTTATGTACTCGTTCCTAAGGACCTTATGTGCTGGCAAAAATTTCTTTTGGCACAGTAAAGAGCCTCATGGAAGATCAGGAGGAATTGTTTTGGGAGTTAATATGGACGTCTTTGATGTAGGTTCGGTGGATGAGGGAGATTATTACGTTAAGTTTCAATTGCGCAATTTATCAGCTAATTTTATATGGGTCCTTGTAATTGTGTATGGTCCAGCTCAAGTACAGTTCAGAGAACAATTTTTAATCGAGCTAGTTAACTTGTGCAAAAAGATCAGCCATCCGATGTTAATCGGTGGTGACTTTAATATATTGTGGAGTCGACAAGATAAAAGCAAAGGAAATTTTGATAATCGGTGGCCTTTTTTATTTAATGCGGTCATTGATGGTCTGTGCTTGAGAGAGTTAGAATTGACTGGAAGGCAATATACATGGGCCAACTCATTACCAAATCCCACTTATGAAAAGCTAGATAGGATTTTAGTATCCACGGAGTGGGAGGATAAATATCCGACTTCAAACGTGATAGCACTTCAAAGAGGAATTTCTGACCATACACCTCTCCTATTAAGTTTTGGGGAGAATCGTCAATCCAACCAAATGCCTATGTTCAAATTTGAATTAGGCTGGTTGATTCCTGACGGTTTTAAGGACTTAGTGGCGAGAGTATGGAACGGATATTTTAGATAAAGTACACCAATAGACAGATGGCAGGCCAAGGTTAGACGCTTACGTCAATTTTTGAGAGGGTGGGCTAAAAAACAAAGTGGAGCTTACAAAAAGGAAAAAAATACTTGATAAGATGGATTATTTAGACAAAAAAGGCGAGATGGATAGTCTAACTGAATAGGAAGTGGAAATAAAAAATAAGAAGCAAGAACGGGTAGCTCAGCTATTAAAAGAGGAAGAAATAAAGTGGTACCAAAGAGCTAAAAATAAACATTTATTAGAAGGAGATGCAAACACTAAGTATTTTCATCTACTAGCCAATGGCAGGTATAGAAAAAGTCGCATTTATCAGTTGCAGGATGGTGAGAGGGAGATTAGTGGAGATGCGGAATTAATGAAATACATAACCAAATATTACAAGGATCTGTTTGGCCCGCCAAAAAATAATTTTTTTCAGCTAGATACGTCACGATCTAATGATATAACACAAGTGTCTGAGCAGGAGAATGAAATTTTAACAGATATATTTACGGAGAAGGAGATCAAAAATGCTGTTTTTCAGATGGAGCCGAATAAAGCACCGGGTCCCAACGGGTTCCCGACGGAATTTTACCAGGAGTTTTTGGAATTGATTAAATACGATTTGATTGATATGTTTAACGATTTCCATAGGGGGCGGCTACCTCTGTACAGATTGAATTTTGAAACTATAATCCTAATACCTAAGTGTGTTGGAGCAAATGCCATTAAAAAATTTAGGCCTATTTGCTTATTAAATGTAAGTTTTAAGATTTTTACTAAAGTTGTCACAAATAGGGTGCTGAACATTGCTCACAAAATAGTTAGTCCTACACAGACTGCATTTTTGCCTAGACGGAACATAATGGAGGGGGTAATAATCTTACATGAGACAATTCATGAATTGCATAGGAAGAAATTAAATGGGGTGATACTTAAATTGGATTTCGAAAAGGCTTATGATAATGTCAAGTGGACGTTTGTTAAACAAGTACTTAGGATGAAGGGTTTCTCTGAAAAGTGGATTTCATGGATAGAGAAGTTTATGTGAGGAGGTCATGTTGGAATTAAAGTTAATGATCAGGTGAGCGAAAATTTTCAAACTAAAAAGGTACTTAGACAAGGAGATCCTCTTTTCCCTATCCTGTTCAATATAGTGGTCGATATATTGGCCGTACTAATAAACAGGGCGAGGGATAGTGGACTTATTTCAGGAATTGTACCTCATTTGGTGTACAACGGACTGTCAATACTTCAGTATGCGGATGGCACAATACTCTTTGTGGATCACAATTTCGAGCAGGCAACTAAACTTAAGTTATTGTTGAGTGCATTTGAACAGTTGTCTGGGCTGAAAATTATTTTCCATAAGAGTGAGGTGTTTTGTTTCGGTGAGGCCAAGTTGTTTGAGGCGCAGTACTCAAACTTATTTGGCTGTCAACAAGGGACACATCCGCACAAATACTTGGGTATCTCAATGCACTATAGAAAGTTGAATAATAGTGAATGGAATGTTATAGAACAAAATTTTGAAAAAAAAAACTGAGCAGTTGGAAAGGCAATTAGTACTTATTAATTCTGTACTGACCAGCCTTGTGATGTTCATGATCTCTTTTTTTGAGATACCAAGAGGTGTTCTAGGAAAATTAGATTATTACAGATCTCCTTCTTCTGGTAGTCAGATAGTCATAAAAAGAAATATAGGTTGACCAGGTGGAATATTATTTGCCAACCTAAAGAACAAGGTGGATTGGGGGTTCTGGATCTCGATGTTCAAAATAAATGTTTGCTTAGTAAATAGCTATTTAAATTCATAAATGAGGATGGTATGTGGCAAAAGTTGCTAAAAAATAAATACCTCAAAAATCATACGATCGGTCAGGTAAGCAGAAGATCGGGTGACTCCCACTTCTGGTCTAGTCTAATGAAGATAAATGATAAATTCTTACAGCTAGGTATTTTTTAAGTAAATAATGGTAGAGGAACAAGATTTTTGGAGGATAAGTGGATTGGAAATTTTACATGTAAAGACAAATGCCCCTCATTATATTATATAGCAAGACGAAAAAAGGCAATAGTTGCAGAGGTTTTCAGTTTTGTACCTCTAAACATATCGTTTCGGCGAGGATTGGCAGATGCGGACTTGCTTAGATGGAATAGATTAGTGACAACTATTGCTAATGTATCATTATCAGAAGGCCCGGATTCATTTAGGTGGAGTCTTCATCAAAGTGGAATTTTTTTTTCCGTACAGTCGATGTACAGACTCATGATTTTCAATGGTAATGTTAGGCAAAATCGAGTACCATGGAATGCTAAGTTACCATTAAAAATTAAAATTTTTATGTGGTACTTAAGTAAAGGAGTAGTTCTCACCAAAGATAATTTAGCGAGATGTAATTGATTGGGGGACAAAACGTGTGTTTTCTGCAATAGTACAGAAACCATCCAACACCTATATTTTGATTGTCATTATGCTAAATTTCTATGGAGAGCTGCTCAGGTTTGCTTTAATCTAGTCATTCCACAAAATATTAATGACATGCTTGGTAATTGGTTGACACATTTTGATAAGAAAACCAGACGCCTGCTTATTACAGGTGCAGCGTCGATGTGCTGGACTATATGGCTCTCTAGGAATGATGTTGTTTTTGACAAATCTCAGGTTAAAACTTATTTGCAGGTACTGTTCAGAGCAACATATTGGTGGATAACTTGGGCTTCGCTGCAAAGACTTGAGGAGTCTAGCACATTCATCAAGGAAGCATGTCGAAGTCTGGAGTCATTAGTCATGAGAGTCTTTGTGTTTTATAGATGGAGGTTTAGGAATAGATTAATGTTTTAGAAATGTGTCAGATTAATAAGGGCATGCTTCATAAGAGTCTTTGGGTTTGAGTGGTTCAGAGAATTTTTGATTTTGCAGTTCTTTAGCTGCTATGTAATAAACTCGGACGTAACCTTTGTTAACGTGAAGGCTGGGAATGAACAATTCCCTTTATCCAAAAAAATATAAAATATCTAGTGTAAATTGTTGTTGTGATGCTAACATTTTAATAATCATTCCTCGCACATTGATCCATCAAGAGAGATCATAATTAGGAGTAATGAAAGAACGTAACCACCTATCACTTAAATGGAAGATTTCGTTAGAAACGAAAAGAGAGCCCAAAGATCAAATAGCCACTAAATCATCTCGAATTACATGGAGAAATCCGAATACAACATGAACACCAAGTGCTATCTCTCAAATAGCACAAGAACATCAATAATACCTTCTCTTCCATCTTTGTTGTTGCTTGACGATACAGCCATCGAGCCAATAAGGCGAGGCTGCAAGTAGAACGACGACAGGAGGCGTTTCCCCTTGTTCTTCTCTTGGTATTATTGATCGGATTCTGAGAATTGAGAGAGTTCTTGTGTCTAATGTGTATTTACAACACCACACTTCAATCATACACATAACCCTCTCCTTATATATAACCAAGAGACACAAGAGGGGGCCTCCCACCCTTAGAGACAGTTAAGTCCCCCGATCAGGGACATAATTGTCGGTGGGTTGTGTACTTTCAATTAGAACACATGTTATTTTCGAGTTCAAACTGACATTAACTGAAAAGACCGGACTGGTCCGGTCAAGGTCCGGACTAGTCCGATGTCCTTACTGGACAACATCGGACTAGTCTGGTCTTATATCGGACTAGTCCGTCCACTACCGGACTAGTCCGGTAGTGCTAACATTCTCCCCCTTGAACTCGAAACTGAAACTTACCCACTTACTTAATACTAAACTTAGTGTCCACTTTTTCATGCTCGATATATAGGGCACAACGCATCACAACAACCATTTACGTATTGTTGGACTCGAGGACCACAATATATCTCACACTTAAAAATGAACCTTACTCTTATTTGGCCCCTAAATATCCAGTGATCATAGGTTCTTCCTTAAACTCATGCTAGCCACGTGTTCACTGAACACGTTGGGTGGAAAACCTTTTGTAAGCGGACCGCAAGCATTTGCTTGGTACTAATTTGCTCAATAATCATTACTTAATATGATCCTGGATTTACTCCTTTACAACACATACCTTATGTCAATGTGTTTGGCATCACATATGACTTGTTGTATATGGAGTACAAAAAACTTAAGTGGTTTAATGCTGTCAACCACTAACAATTCGGGTTTACTTACTGTGTCTGCTCAGTGGTCTCATTTATAATAAATTGGTATGCATCACACATGACGCAGTGACCCTAAATTAGGAGCTTTTTTCACAATAAAGCTCCAATGTGCGAGTGTTGATTACTGATGTGGATTTACTACACATCTCGCACAAACTGAGTCTTACTAAGTCATTATTCCAATGATTTAATCTTATACTTAAATTACCATGAGACCTTGATACTTGCAAAACTGCAAGTAATACTTATTTCCATCCAGTCATCTGGATTGGACTTACTTATGCCAAAATTAACCCGATACTTAAACTTTATCAAGGTAACTTAGGAATTGAGCGAAACTTAAAACTTCTGACAGCAAGAAGTTTTGGAACCGATTCTTATTAGGTCAACCTCTTATTGGTTCCATACTTACCAACCTTGACTCATTAGAGCAGACAAAGATTTATTTTCATGCATACCGTACTTTTCAAGTACGCTCCTTAAGTATGCCTTTTGTGCTAAACTTAATACCCCTTTATTCTATCTCGGTGAATTTCTATGTCCAGTACATAGAATGCTTCACCAAGATCTTTCATATCAAAATTAGAGGACAAGAACTTCTTAGTTTCTGATAGTAGATTGACATCACTACTTGCAAGTAGTATATCATCTACATAAATCACGAGGAAAATAAATTTCCCGTCTTTAAACTTACCATAAATGTAATTGTCCTCCTCATTTTGTTTAAACCCAAACTTTCTTACTGTCTTATTGAACCTGAGATACCACTGTCTTAATGCTTGATTAAGTCCATAAATGAACTTTCTTAAGTGGCACCTCATATGTTCCTTACCCTTAACAACAAAACCTTTTGGTTGTGTCATATAGACGTTCTCATATAGATCACCATTGAGAAATGTCGTTTTTACATCCATCTGATGTAATTCTAAATTGTAATGTGCAACTAATACCATAATGATTCTGAACGAATCCTTACCTTTTGCAACAAGTCTGGACTTAAACTTATTAATATTCCCTTTGGAGTCACGTTTAGTTTTGTAGACCCATTTATAGCCTACTGTTTTGGCTCCATTAGGAATCTCAACTAATTCCAGACTTTGTTTGTTTCCATAGACCTCATTCCATCCTCCATAACTTTAAGTCATTCAGATGTTTGAAGACTTCTTATTCAAATGTGGTGGGATCACCCTCCATTTGAATTGCCTCACTTAATTAGATCTCATAATCGTCCGAAATGGCCGATTCTCTTTCTCTTTGAGATCTTCTTAATTGCACATTATCCTCATTTTGAGGCTGTTGTTGCTCTTCATTATTAATGACAACGGGCTGAGAATGTTCAATCTTTCTTAATAATTCCGTTGTCAATGGAAAACTAACAACAGGTGTTGAATCTTCACCAATAGACATTGATGATTCAACAACAATAGGTAATGAGAAATATGATTCTTGAATCATAGGAGTGGATACAAAAACCCACTTCTCTTCAAGATTAATTTCTCGTCTTATCGTACTCCCCCTGATCATGGCATCCTCTAAAAAGACGGCATGTCTTGTTTCTACAAACTTAGAATATCGTTCTGGACAATAGAAACGATATCTCTTACTCTTTTCTGCATAGCCAATAAAATGGCAACTTACTGTCTTAGAATCCAACTTACCAATATTTGGGTTAAACAATTTTTGCTTCAGCGGGACAGCCCCATATATGCATATAACTTAATGAGGGCTTACGTCCTGTCCACAACTCATACGGTGTTTTAGACACCAACTTACTAAAGATCCGATTTAGCACATGAATAGCGGTTTTTAATGCCTCTATTCATAAGCTAACCGGCAAATCTGATTGACTTAACATGGATCTTACCATATCCATTAGCGTACGGTTGCATCGTTCCGCTACTTTATTTTGCTGAGGCTCGCCCTGTGTTGAATACTGGGCAACTATGCCATTTTCATGTAGGAACCGAGCAAATGGTCCAGGAACTTGGTCATAGGGGTATGATGACCGTAGTATTCACCACTACGATCGGATCTTACCACTTTTATCTTACTGTTGTGCTGATTTTCATCTTCAGCCTTAAATATCTTTAATTTATCCAATGCTTCAAAGCGATCGGATCTTACCACTTTTATCTTACTGTTGTGCTGATTTTCATCTTCAGTCTTAAATATCTTTAATTTATCCAATACTTCAAAGCGATCGGATCTTATCACTTTTATCTTACTGTTGTACTGATTTTCATCTTCAGCCTTAAATATCTTTATTTTATCCAACGCTTCAAAGCGTTCTTTAATTGGATAAATATGGCCATAGCGAGAATAGTCATCCGTGAAGTAGTCATCCATGAAGGTTATGAATGAATCAAAACCATCAACGGATACTACAGGAAATGGACCACAAATGTCCGTACAGATTAATTCCAAATTCTCGCACTGCATATGGCACAATTTCTTACTTTTCTTAGTCTATGCATTCTTCTGAATCTGAAAAATCCGAATGAGGAAGAATCGATTGTGAAACCAATTGTTCAATTCTCCCCCTCGAAATATGGCCTAAGCAACAATGCCATAATTTCGAAAACATTTCGGAATCGATTCTCTTACTCTTACTCTGATGTGAGGAAAACTGATTGTCACTTACAACATCATTTAAGGAAGTCTATGCATTCCTTTTGATGGTGACCTTTGTCTAAACAAAAGTGACACCGATCTTTCTCTACTTTCACATCCTAACGTTAAGGATGATTTGTAGAGCCTTACTCTTATCTTTATCATGGTGAGAAGAACCATGATACTTAAAAAAGTGCTTAGAAGAATAATTCTTCTTAGCCTTACTTTTTCCCTTCATGTAATTAATAGCATCATTATCATGAAGAGATTTAATCCTCTCTTCCTCTTGAACACACATAGCCATGAGTTTTTCTATGTTCAGTAGTTCAGGTTGAGAGTCATAATTGATGACAAAAGTCTCAAATTCCTTTAGAACTGTGGAAAAATGAGATGCACAATGAACTCATCTTTAATCCCCAAATCTATAGGCTTAAACTTTGAAGTCATATTTGTCATCCTTAAAATGTGCTCTCGCACATCACCTCCATAATACTTTTCATCGACAAGTCTCTTGATAAGAGTACTTGCTAATGACTTAGAAGAACCAGTAAACTGATTCTCAATCTTTTGGAGGTACTCAGTGGCAATATCATATTCAGGGATTGCTCCCCCGAATGATTTCAGTGATAGTGCCCTTAATAATCATCAAACATTTCCTGTTTGATTGTTTTCACTTAACTTTGGATATATCACAAGCCAATAGCTTACTAGTATAGTACTTTGTCCTCACAACAAAGGCTTACTGAGTTTCATCAACTTTACTTACTAGAGCCACCGGCTCAACTGAATATGGAGTTGTGAGAGCAAAGTCCATCTCGGAGACTGCCAAAGCAATATCCAACTTTCTCTCCATCTCCCATAATTGCTTACCAGATGAAACTCAATGCTGAATTCTCATTAGATGAAACTTCTTAATCAAAAAAGAGATCATGAGTGAATGCATAGATATTAATCATAAGATAATGTTGAGTTTTATCAATCGATTTGGTTACTCGACCAAAACTCAACATTTGAGAATAACTGAAAAAACAACATAGTAATTTATCTTTCGCTTTGGTTACTTGACCAAATTACTATGTTCTTAAAAGAGAATGTCATTAATGCCTTTCGCTTTGGTTACTCGGCCAATAATGACATTAAAACTTAACATTGGAGAACAACTGAAATACATAGTAATTTATCTTTCGCTTTGGTTACTCGACCAAATTACTATGCACTTAAACATAAAATGTCATTAATGCCTTCCGCTTTGGTTACTCGGCCAATAATGACATAATATTGCTTAAAAACATGGCAATTCTATTTTTCGCTTTGGTTACTCAATAGAATTCCATGCAACTTAAAATGACATAGCAATTTATCTTTCGCTTTGGTTACTCGACCAAATTGCTATGACATTATAAACTTAATTCACAGCGGAAGCTTAATTAAATAAGCAACCTTAATTGTATAGCCCGAACTAGTCCGCACATGGTTGGACTAGTCCGAACTCTTATAGTATGATATTCAGACTAGTCCGGTCCATACACCAGATAAGTCCAGTCCCATCAAAAACATTTGATCCATTCTTTATTAAACTTTTCGAGTCTGGTCTGTACTATTCCGGACTAGTAGGACCAACACCGAAAAGTTTCATATAAAAAACTAGAAAAAAATGTCGAAATACCCAAAAGGGAATCTTAATCTTACTATCTTACCAAATCAACTTAATTTTCACAATGGATTTCAATCCAAAGTGCTTAATTGGTTTTCAACCAGATGAACGCGTCAAAAACATCCTGATCCGAAAACCAAATCAACTTAATTTTCACAATGGATTTCAATCCAAAGTGCTTAATTGTTTTTCAACCAGATGAACGCGTCAAAACGCCCTGATCCGAAAACCTAACCACTTTACGTGGCACACCGGACTAGTCCGACCCTTAGACCAGACAAGTCCGGACCTTCAAAACTTTCAGCGAAAAACTTCGATCAAAACTCAATTCGAAATGATTAGTGGTCTAAACGGCTCTGATACCATTGTTAGAAACGAAAAGGGAGCCCAAAGATCAAATAGCCACTAAATCATCTCGAATTACATGGAGAAATCCGAATACAACATGAACACCAAGTGCTATCTCTCAAATAGCACAAGAACATCAATAATACCTTCTCTTCCATCTTTGTTGTTGCTTGACGATGCAGCCATCGAGCCAATAAGGCGAGGCCGCAAGTAGAACGACGACGGGAGGCGTTTCCCCTTGTTCTTCTCTTGGTATTATTGATCGGATTCTGAGAATTGAGAGAGTTCTTGTGTCTAATGTGTATTTACAACACCACACTTCAATCATACACATAACCCTCTCCTTATATATAACCAAGAGACACAAGAGGGGGCCTCCCACCCTTAGAGACAGTTAAGTCCCCCGATCAGGGACATAATTGTCGGTGGGTTGTGTCCTTTCAATTAGAACACATGTTATTTTCGAGTTCAAACTGACATTAACTGAAAAGACCGGACTAGTCCGGTCAAGGTCCGGACTAGTCCGATGTCCTTACTGGACAACATCGGACTAGTCTGGTCTTATATCGGACTAGTCCGGACTGGACTAGTCCGTCGGACTAGTCCGGTAGTGCTAACAGATTTTTCTAATCGTGGGCTCTCATGGTCGGTAGATCAGATGGTCATACATGTATATTGGCATTTTAGCACTATAAATGTCAATTACATCGTATATGTTATGTAGAGTAAATACATTTTAGTAGCCTATGTTATTTTGTTAAATTATCTCTCATCGCTATATACTATAAAAATAGTAGCAACAATGTGTCTTCTTAATGCAAGGAACCGTAATTTATTATTTTAAAAAACCTAACAATGGATAATAGGGTTTTATATATTGGAACATATCTTATTTTAATAATTTTTATTATGCTAACTTACTAAATATCCATCTCTGACTATCTGAGCCATCACGGTAGACCTGAATTAGAGATGGTGGAAGACTCACACATTATTTAAATGTTTTATGTATAAATCACAATTAGAGAGACCTATTTCAGCGATGACGATAATGCATCTTAAATCATCCATAATCATTATCTCTTGTGAATAGATAAATTATCACGGATAGTTGTTAGGCTATCCACGCTCGTGTTCTCTAAACCATACTATATATTACTCTCTCCAGTTCATATTATTTGTCGCCCGTAGTCAGATAGGAAAGTGTTTTTTAATTGTCGCCCGTAGTGTCCGGTGAAGTTTACTTTTCACTTTTGCCCTTCGCTTCTTCTTCGTTGCGTGTCCGGGTTTTCTTCCTCGCTCCTTCATCTGTCACCGCCGCCGTCAGCTCTCCCCAGCGCTGCTGCACTTGGCTCTCTGTCGCCCGCCGGCCCGCTGCCGTCACCCTCGGCTCTCCGTTGCCCGTCACTGCCACCGTTGCTCTCGACTCTCCGTCGCCTGCCGGCCCGCTCCTGTCACCCTTGGCTCTCAATCGTCCGTCGGCCTGCTCCCCGTTCCCTCGCCCACGATCTCCGTTGCTGGCCTGCTGCGTCCTTGAAGCCCCAGAAGCAGATCTTGGCAGACCAGGAGAAGGCACGGAAGCGACAGCGCGCGGGATCTCAGCGGAGACAGCGACAACGCACAAGATCTAGGTAGGAACGGCGCAGCGCGCGAGATCTCAACGGGACAGCGGTGGCGACTAGGATCTCGATGAGGACCACGGTGGAGGAGCGGAGCGAAAGTGACATTGCGGCGACGGAGAGGATGGGATGTGCGGGAGGGCAAAAATGTAATTTCACACATTCCGTAATTTCCTCGAAAGTGTCGGAAACAACAACTATTTCAAAACGGATATAGTATATACTTTTTTTATACTTACAGTATATACTTTATACTATCCATATGTTCAGTATACGCATCTAATCTATACTTCCATTATATCTGCATCCGGTCAGCCATCGCACGGTCGGATCAAAGGGGCAAAACCGTCCACTCGGCAGCGTCGTGCACCTCTCGTCTTCTTCCCTTCCCTTCCCTTCCCCCACCCCACCCACGCGCCTCATCTCCTCAGATCAGATCAGAGCCCGCGACCAAAAGCAGAGGAGCAAAATCTCGAGACCTCGCCGCGGCAAGGGAGCTCCTCGATTTCCTGCATCGCGCAGCATCAGCGGTGTAGAAGCAGGAGGGGAGAAGATGTCGTCTGTGTTCAGCGGCGATGAGACCGCCCCTTTCTTCGGCTTCCTCGGCGCCGCCGCCGCGCTCGTCTTCTCATGTGAGTGTAACAACCTCGTCCTCCCATCCCTCGCCTCCTCACAGCTCGCCCTTTTTACTTAGGATTTCGTTAGGCGCTCGCGCGGCGTTCCTTCTCCGATCCGTTGGGGTCGTCGTTAATGTTCGTTCGATCCATGTTGCGCTGAGGATTCTAGCTCGGATCTCCGCATACAACTGCTTTAATCTGATCTAAAAAACATGGGGAACAAAATCGAGTGAAGTTTGGGTGGGGATCCATGTCGTGGTGGGGATGCTCGTGGAGCCGAATCGGAACGGCCTGAGTGTGTAGTCCGCGTTCGTTCATTCCTTGCAGGCATGGGAGCGGCGTACGGGACGGCCAAGAGCGGCGTCGGCGTGGCGTCCATGGGAGTGATGCGCCCCGAGCTGGTCATGAAGTCCATTGTGCCCGTCGTCATGGCCGGTGTGCTCGGCATCTACGGCCTCATCATCGCCGTCATCATCAGCACCGGGATCAACCCCAAGGCCAAGCCCTACTTCCTCTTCGACGGCTACGCGCACCTCTCGTCTGGGCTCGCCTGTGGTCTTGCTGGGCTTGCCGCCGGCATGGCAATTGGCATAGTTGGTGATGCGGGCGTCAGGTAATTAACCACGCTTGATTTCTCGCAAATTACCTGCTGTTACAAATGTTGGTTTCACAGCTATCTGCTTCTCTTTTATTGTAAGTGGTTCTTGTATCTCATGTGAATGATTAGGATTGATTAGATTCCTAACCCTTCATCTGGTAGTAGGCTTGCTTGTTATCAATTTTTCCAATAACGACTGACTGTCATTGATTACATCCAAATTACATAGTTCTTGGTTTGTGTTTAATGTAGAATGTCAACTTAAAACTGTAAACGGCATTCACACCATGACTTTTCTCAAATCCAGTACCCAAGGAGTTCCATATTAGTTCATTAATTCATCAGCTGCAGCTCCACCTATGCCAACTCTTCCACATTGTTTACAATAGCTACATACTAATTTCATTATGTTTGGAGAAGTTATTCTTATTTATAGAAAAATTTCAATGAGGCCACTTCTTGCCATTCCATTCTGTAGTCAGACTGCTGTGTTTTACTAGAAGTACAATATTATTTATGGTTTTCTTTTGACGTATGGTTTGAGCTTATAAAACATAACTCACGGGAAAAGCCAGTTTGCTGATGTTTCTTAATTATGCTATCTACACTTCAATTTTATGGTATGTCTTTGTCTCTAGGCCTGTATTTTTCCCTAGATGTCCTCTATGCGCATTGTTTCATTTCTGAAATTGGGTGTGTTATGTCTATTAGTCATACCTCTTCTCATTTGTGAATAATTGTTGAAGCCAAGAGAAGGTTTGTTGCTTTGTTTATGTGTCATCTGAAGGCTTGTTGCTTTGTATGTGTGTCATATGAAAGAGCTTATACATGTCTAGAGGTGTATGAGAGGAGCTTCAGAATTTGAAGCTTTCTACATACTGTTCTCTCTACAGAAATTCTTTCTTTCGAGAATTATATGGAAACACATTGTTTAGTTCTAGAGTTAGTGCTTAAAATTTCCTACCAGCAACCATAGGAACAAGTAGAAATGATGTTTTTTTTAGTACTTGTTTAGTTGTTTGTGCTGTCTGGGTAATCTGAAGAGTTATAGGCGTCCTCTCATTTTATTGAGTTGGCAAATCCACTGTGTTCCCTGTATTGCATGCTAACCTTTTCAATTTCTGCAGAGCAAATGCACAGCAGCCAAAGCTGTTCGTGGGTATGATCCTCATCCTTATCTTTGCTGAGGCGCTCGCCCTTTACGGTCTTATCGTCGGCATTATCCTGTCATCCCGCGCTGGCCAGTCCCGTGCGGATTAGGCATGTTTCTAGTTTCATTATCATGCCGGCGGTCCTCGCCACAGGCCTTGTTATATATTCCTGAAATGAGAAGCTGGAGCTCTTTAGAGGTTATTATTGTGTCTAGTTTCTGTCTTCTGTAGCCCCGGCCAGGGAAGACTTTCCCTGCTGTTGACATTCTTTCACCGTCGTGCTGGTGGTGTGTGGTTGATACTTGTGCAGTTTATGTGGAGTCTGGGTGGACGGCAATGTATCTGTTGAATAAACGAAACATCTAATGCAATGGATGTTCCATTGTTCTTTGTCGTTCTTGTGATCTGTGACTTGTGTTGGAAAATTATGCGTTGCTCACGATTAGTGCTGTGATCCTCCCTTGCAAGTCCAGTAACACTAATATCGTCTTGTGATCTACCATTGCTGGTAGGTATTTTTGGCATGTTTATACCGTCTCTGTGGTCGAAATTTCTGGATCCAGTGTATACAGTTATTGTAGGTTGGGGACAAAATTGAAGGAAGCATACTGCGGTTTTCAACGCCCGAGAAATATGTGAAATTCTACGACTCAATGACGGATGGATTCTCTGAGTTTGTTGTTTTGACAATGTGAGATTTTGGCTAGACGATGGATACATTCCATCTTGCCTGAATATGTCATAAATTCAAAATGGCATTTTTGTACTCCCTCTGTCTCGAAAAGTTTGTCGCTTTGTAGTTCAAAAATGAACTACAAAACGACAAACTTTCCGGGACGGAGGGAGTACATTGCTACACTCCGCTACTCCAAATTTAAGTTTTTGATCTGTTTACAAAATCACTTTCTACTCCCCAACTTTCACGCCTATATACTGCGAACGTTTTAAAGGCAGTTTGCTTCGCTATTACACTCTGCCAACTGACAAGCAGTGTCACCCAAACCATTTTGAAGCGACCAAATCAGTCTACAACTTCAGTGAAGTTCGACAGGATCTACAACGAAGTGCTTAGGAAACTGCAATGGGCCGCACTCCAACGCCACAGGAAAACCTTGACCTTAACCCGTTTGAGAAACTTTCCTGATATCAAGATGGGCAAGTAGTGTGTGGCAAAAAGGGAAAGGACCACATGGAGCTAGATTGGTAGAAGCCCCCGGCGACTGATTTAACGCTTTTGTGAAGGGATCAGTAGTATATACTTCCTCCGGTTTCGAAAAAGAAGTCGTTTTAGACAAGATTTCGCATACCAATGAGTCATTAATTTTACCACAGTTTTCCTTCTTTACCCATAATAAATACAGTTACATCTACATACAAATCTTGTCTGATTGGTTGAGCACGTGGAACGAAGGGAACCATATAGGGGTATATTTGACAAAAATGCATTGGAAAATGAAAATGACTTCTTTTATGTAACTTTGAGTACAGAGCTAAAACGACTTCTTTTTTGAAACCGGAGGGAGTATCTTGTCATGACCAATCTGGAACTCAAGGAGTATGTTGGCAGGTCTCGGACTCATGCAAAGGAATCTTGCCCAGTTTTGTCCATGACTGTCACTCACTGCAAGAAGATACTCCCTCCGTTGGTTTATCTTAAGGGTATTTGTGCTGGGCACTTAGACTAAGGACAATGACGTGTAATTAATTTCCTTTGATAATCTCCGGCTGACTAATCGACATCTTGCGTTTTCACAGGCTTGTATGATCTCCGTCTAACTAATACTCTTTTTATCTCAAAATACTTGTCACTCTCTAGTTCATTTTGACAAGTATTTTGTGATTTTTTTGACGAAAATACGGTAGGTGCGCTGCCCAATCATTATAGAAGGAAGAGATTACATAGTCTTATACAACTGAGCAACTTGGACTGCCCTAAAGGAAAAACATATAAGAAAAACAAACAAACTCGTGACTTCCAATCCTGGTAGGGAGAGAGAGATATCCCTATGGTCAGACCAAAGAAGGGACATAACGGGATGGTGAAGTTGCCCACTTAAACGAGTTAATCTCCTCCTTGGCGAGCCAAGCGACTTGCACGACGCGATTCTCTTCGCCCTTAAAAATCCTCCTGTTACGTTCCTTCCAGATATTCCACCAGACATAGAAAATTTGCCCCATTCGAATTTTCCTCTCTTTGGCATTCGTGCCGTGCATCGCTGCAGCTGTCCAGTCCTTAATAGAGTCCTGCAGCAAAAGTTGCAAAGGAGGAAGTTGAAGGTTTAACCAGGAGAGGACTTTCTGTAGCACCTGGATGGTAAAGGAGCATTTTGTGAGCAAGTGACAGGTAGTTTCCGCCTGTTCAAGGCATAGCGGACAAATGACGTTATTATCCCATCCTTTCTTTTTGAGATTGTCCGCAGTTTGTAATTTGTGGTGAAAAGCAATCCACGCAAACCATTGCACTTTGGGTTCAGTTTTCGATTTCCAGAGGGGGATGAAGAGAGGTTGCTTATCAACGTTAGCAAACTGGCAATAGTAAGCAGAGCTCGCCTTGAAATGTCCATCTCCTGAGAATCTCCATACCACTTTATCCTCCCTTTCATTGCATAACTGGATTGTGGCGATGTGCTCCCAGAGTCTAATATACTCCAACACTTCCGAAACTGATGAAATGTTGCATAGAGCCTTGATCCAGCTGTTATTTTCTAGCTCCTTTGCCACTGTCCTATTTTTATGTTTGGCTGCAGTATACAGGAGGGAGAATTTCTCTTTGAGAGGTTGCCTGCCCGTCCAATTATCATGCCAAAATAGTGTTCTACTCCCATTGCCGATTGTGATATGAGTCGAGTTTAAAAATAGATGCTGTTCCGATTTTGTGTTGGGGATCATCATTCCTTACCAACATCTCTGGGCTCCCGTTCTGGATAGCCAGATCCATCTCAGTCTCAAGGCTATGCCGTGCTTGCGTAAATTCAGTATACCCAGATCTCCTAAATGTTTGGGCATGCACGTGGTGCTCCAGTTAACGAGGCTACGACCCGCCATGCTGTCCGAGCCATCCGTTCCGGTCCAGAGAAAACCCCTTCTGATCCGGTCGATTTTTTTAATGGTCCATTTAGGTAAGCTGATCACCATGGCATGGTGCATCACTGTTGAGGTGAGGACAGATTTTACTAGCGTCGCTCGACCTGTCTTTGTTAAGTGGCTTCCTTTCCACACAGCTAGTTTGCTGCCCACCTTTATCTATGAGAGGTTGAATGTCAACTTTTCTCAGCTTCTTGGTGTGCACTGGGAGTCCCAGGTATTTGCACGGAACTGCATGAGGTTGGCCCGGGAAAGTTTTGCACAAGCTGGTTCAAGTCAATGTTTCTCGCACCTGATAGGAAAAATGTCGGATTTGCATAGATTAGTCCGCATGCCCGTGGATTGTGCAAACAGCTCTAACATTTGCTTAAGCAAGGTCAACTCTAATGCTTCTGGGTTTACGAAAATTGCCACGTCATCAGCATATAAAGATAGAGTTGGCCTTGCACACGGGAGCTAAGGGGGCGGAACAGCCCTGTCTCTGTTGCTAATTGCAGCATTTTTTTGCATATGGGTCCATAGCGAGGATAAATAGGAGAGGGGATAGGGGGTCTCCTTGTCGAAGTCCTCGACCATGCTTAATGGACTGTCCAGCCTCCCATTAAGTAAAGCTCTCGAAGAGCTGGAAGATAGAAGGATAGAGATCCATTCTCTCCACTTATGGCCGAAGCCCATCTTTTCCAGCAATTCTAACAGATACCCCCAACGCACCCGAATCAAAAGCCTTTTCAATATCCAATTTATGAAGAGTGCCAGCTTCCTTTTTCTCTGCAACTCCTTTACCATGCATTGCACATATTGATAGCTGTCGTGCATGCATCTTCCCTTTATGAAAGCATTTTGATTGAGTGCAATGATAGAATGCAGTTTCGGCGCCAACCTGTTTGCCATAATTTTAGAAAAGATTTTTGCCACGCTGTGGATGAGGCTTATCGGCCTGAATTCCCCAGTCCTTGTTGCCCTCTCTTTTTTGGGGAGCAGCACTATGTGTGCTGAGTTAAGAAGATTAAAATTAGCCTCTCTAAGTTGGGATAAATGATGGAGTACAAGCATTAAGTCAGGCTTGATGATTTCCCAACACTTCACGAAGAAAAGTCCGTTGAAACCATCCGGCCCGGGCGCTCTGTCTTTTGGAATCTCAAAGACAGCTTGCGCACTTCCTCTTCAGTGAAGTCTTGTTCAAGCTCATCCATTTGATAGCGTGGTATATTCAGTTGTTCCCAGTTGAGAGTCAAATGTCAGGCCGGTGGAGGAGCAAATAAGCTGTTGAAGTGTTGCTGGAAGTGCGCCTCTTTGTCTGGATGTGCAAACAAGACCCCCTGTATCAGTCTGCAGGGATTGAATATATTTTTTCCTCCTCCTTCCATTGGCTCTCAGGAAGAAAAACTTAGTATTGGTATCCGCCATTCTAATGTTATTTAGTCGTGATCTCTGTTTCGCTTTGATTTTCTCTATTACCAGTAGCCCTTGAAATTTTAGCTTTATTCTTTCTCTGAACTGTCTTTCCTCTTGCGTCAAACCTCTGGCTTCTTGGGCTCTGTCTAATTCGCCTAGGATAGTTTTTGCTAATTCCAATTGTAGTTTAATGGTTCCAATATTTTCTTTGTTCCATCTGATCAGCGCCTTTTCCGTTCTGCACAACTTAGTGTGAAGTCTTCTCATTGGGTTTGTGGCATGTACCGTTTATTCCAGGCCTCCTGTACTACTTTGCAGAATCCTGGCATCCAGACCCAAAAGGACTCAAATCTGAAACCTGTATACCTCCTGTGTTCCGGTACGCCTGTCAAAAGCATGGGACAGTGATCCGACAGGTTAGAGGAAGTATTTTGTGATTAAGAGAGTACATTCTTGTATGTAGAAAAATCATCCTGCATTGCCCTAAACCAAAAAAATAGGAACTTGGCCACCATGAATTAGCTGCTCTCGTCGTTCTTTTTTTTTTTTTGGTTTGGATGCCTTATTTAGCTTCACCGACCACACATCAAAAACTTTTCGACATGAATTAAAATAAAGAACTCGGCGCCATGATTTTATTTCTGCTGCCACTTGAATCAAAATAAAAGCTCCAAACCATGGCCCTACATATGGGTGTCATTGCAGTGAGGAGAACAATATGTTTACCCACACCTGCCCCGCTAAAACCCATGGTGGCACAAAGCTTCGACCTAACTTAGAGTCACCAATTCTGAAACTCCGTGATCCAATCGATTGACATTCAGTTGATGTCTGACATTGCATGATTCGGCGCATTCATTATCTATAGTAGTGTTTGTCATAGTCTGAACTTAAAAAAAACAACTTATTTGAAAAGATAGTGAAAAGTAGATTATGCTTATATCTTACTTTTAGTTCATTCTGAGAAAGCTGTTGAACTAATAAGGATGTTGTTTGGCACACCTCCTACTTATTTTTATGAAACTATTCACAAACTATGTCAAATAGGGCATATCTGACATGGTGTGGCGTGATGATGAAGATGATCACCATTGGAGCCGAGGCAAAAGCTGTTCATCAGAACATTGATACTCGTCTCAAATGTAGATGAACATAGGAGACGAAACTGCACAAGGGTTCGATCTCAACATGGGCGGATCTACAGGGGGGTCAAGAGAGGCTCCAGACCCCCCCCCCCCCCCCCCCCCCCCCCCCCCCGGTTTGATTTTGGTAACCATGGAAGAGAAATTGAAAGGAGTCTGGAAGAAGAAGACAGTATTTTGCTCTACTTATGATTCAGTCCCCTAATTTTTTTCTAGATCCGCCACTGGATCTCAACATTACTTTCGCATTCCCTGTGGCTTGAGAAAATGAAAGACGTAATGAATTAGCTACGTTGAGTGCATGGATGAAAAAAAAAGAAAAGGCACCATATTGGGTGCATGCAGACGAAAAGAAACGGAAACGGAAATTGCTGATTAATTAGGCAGAGATTACTAAAGTAAATTATTAGTGGAGATTACCGATGGAAATTTTCCGATAAATTAAATTCATGCACGTCGACGTTGCAATGCAACCCGAGTCGAACGTTGCATATGCACCGGAGAGTGCAGTTTCTTACGAGAACCCACGTATAGACCAAATCCAACATGAGACCCTAAATAGATTGGACAAGGATATCCTGACTTTACCGCATAGGCGACTTGACCACTGACATGTGGGCCTTTGCCACGTGGGCTCTATATATGGCACGGACCAATTTACATTAACTAGAGTTAAGTCAGAAGATCCTCTTCCAAATGGATGGCATACACAAAAATGCAACAACAGTGTTCGGGAAATGTCTTCAAGAGGGGATCCAAATGATTGGTAAAATATGAACCAAGAGAGAATACCTAAAACTGGACGCTCTCCTAATGCAATGCAAAACCGACGTGTTGTCGAAGAGAAAAGGCTAGACAAGGTTAAAACTAGATACTCAAACACCCATTTAACTACTCAGGACACCTAATCACTCATTTTTACCAATCTACTGACGATGGACAGCCTCAGCTAAAGGTATAGAGAGACTACTTCAGCTTTAGTCCTAATGCGGCATCGTGGAGGAGAATGAACAGGTATGTTCATCATCATCTCTATTGCATACAGCTTGAAATAATGGCTATAGCAGCAGCTCGAGCTGTATAACATCGATCCTACCGGCATGAGAAATTACTAACACGAAAACTATCGATCGATCGATCCTACCGTCACGAGAGAATTAATACACGAAAACTATCATCGATCCTACCAGCACGAGAACATCAGTACACGAAAATTGTTATGATTGAACAAACGATCCACAATGACAATATCTCGGGTTGGGGGTTGGCAGATTAGTCTAGCTCATATCACTCACTCACATCCACTGGACTCGTTGCTGCTGTCGTCGATGATCAGCGGCGCGGACGGCCCGTCGAGCAGCAGCAAATCCAGCGCGTCCGTCTGGTCGCCGCCGCCGCTGGACCCTGCCACCGCGCCATTGTTGCCGCCGACGCGCTGGTCGTTGTCCACAGCTTGCGGCGAGGTTGTCTGACACGGGTTATCGCCGGCGAGTAGGTTGGGGAGGCCGTCGTCGACAACGGGTTCGTTAGCCTGCTCCACGTGCTGTTCCTTGCCCTGGCGCAGCTGAAGCACGTTGCGGTGCCAGCTAGCGTGCTCCGTCGGCAGAAACGAGGGGCTCGCCGCCGGCCGGTACTCCGGCAGCAGCCTCCCCTGCCTGTACCGCAGGCCGCACGCGTTGCACAGCGTGTGGGGACCCATCGGTCCTTGCCTCCACAGCGGCGTCGACGTTCGCGCCGCAGTGCAGGCACTTCAGCTCCGTGTTCCGAGGCCGCCCCGGCTTCTTTATCTTCGCCAGGTCGATCGTCGGAACCCTCGGCCGGAAGCCCCACCAAGCGGCGGGCTTCACGCGGGGGCCGATCAGCCTGGTGCGCGCCTTGCGCGTCACGGAGGCATCCAACAGCTTTAGTATGGCGTCCAGGGGCACCACTACGGTGACCGCGAGGACGCAGGCGAGCGGAACTCCGGCAGATCGCCGGGCTCTGCGTCCTGAACCTGAAAGCTGCGTACGACGAAGCAAATCAAAAAATCATTCTTTAGCAGTCGCTCGAGCGCCGGAAAATTAACAATTCCCCAAAGCGGGCCCCCGAGATAGATGAGATACGGACTGAGTTCCCCATCCACGAAAAACTACCCAAAGATCAACGAATCGCTTCGTTTACCTTTCCTGTCTTCGATTTCGTCATGACGGCGACCGGACGAGCTGACTGCGACGGGAAGACGGCGGGGCCGACAGGAGAGATCCAGCGAGTGGAACCGGCGTCAGCAGGAAGAAGGAAAGAGGAAAGAAACTCTTCACTGCAATGTTGTGAAAATCACTTCTAGTCATACCATCCATCTTTATTTATACTAGGATCACTGTATTTCTTTTTCAATTAAGCACTTCCAGCTAATAACATAAATTAAAATAAATAAATAAACAAAAGTGTGAATATTGTTGTGGAAGGATTTAAGTGAAAAATACACGGTAGTAGGTGGCGATATTTTTGTTCACATTTATTTTTCATAATACTCCCTCTGTTTTGAGATAATATTGTTGAGGATCTAAATAGTTCAAAATAGTTGTCCTATTAAATATTATTTGTTTTCGAACGGAGGGAGTAATGCCGAAATAGTTTCTAGGCTTCATCACAAAAGATGTTTTTTCAGAAAAAAGAAATAAGTTGGGCTATCATCACTTAGCTAGAATATTAGCAAATGCTAGTTTTTGGATGCCAAAACAGTTAGTTTGTAGGCTATTTGTAAGGTTGCATTTGCTATGAAAGAGTACGGGCTTTTGTTGTATGGGTCCCTACTCGGGCCGCTGTCTCTACGCAAGGATGGTCTTGTTGCAATCAATCATCTCTCTCTGTTTGAGCTCTTGATGCTTCCCCCCCCCCCCCCCCCCCTTTCTTAGTGCAATTTTGAGTTGTAACATTTGGATCAAAAAAATTTCTTGTACTTTTATTTTTTTGTATTTGAAACGTTATGCTTTGCTGATGGCAAACGTATACAATGATATGCTACATCAGAGTAGTCTCAAAGGTCAAATTGCATCGCAGTATCAAGAGAAGCCTCAACACAATTCCAGTCTACCTCACTAAGTTCTTAAAGACCAGTTCCGCAATACAAAACATAACTATTTACATATCGCATTTTGTCCTAATATCGAGAATCTTGCTCGATGTACTGGCTAGTGGGGGTAGATGTCACACAGCCATCCATGATTGGATTCTCACCTTCTACTTACAATGCTAGGGGACGTCTTTCCTCCTAGTAAAATTTAGAGAGGTTTCAAAAAAAAATTGTCCTATATCATCTCCATAGCTCAACATATAATATGTCAGACTTAAATAGCAGAACCATCAGGCATACAGCAGAGCAAGCTCATTCTCATAGGTCTTCCTGATCGGGTGGAAGGGCACCGACGATGTTGCTCCCTGGGGGTTGACCAGCGGTGAGGGAGAGGGGAGGGAAGGGGGCGCCCGAACGGTGGGGGGGGGGGGGGGGGGGGGGGGGTGGGGGGGGGGGGGGGGGGGGGGGGGGGGGGGGGGGGGGGGGGGGGAGGGACCACACCACGCGCAGTGACGGGAGGAGCGAGGTAAGGGGGCGGTGGTGGACCTGACACGGGGAGAGAGGAGGCGACGGCGGTGATGAAGACCTTGGGCGCGCCAGGCCGGGTATAAGCCCACGATCTATGACGACATGGTTATTTACGATGACCCACAATTAAGAGCATCGTAAATAATCCATACTTACAACGGCTTAGGGTCGGACGTCATAAATAAGCGGGTTGTATACGACGACTGATTTTAGCCGTCGTAAATAACATTATTTACACGACTTCTGAGACTTGCCATCGTAAATAATGGCGGCCGTCGTAAATTTAGTGTTTCAGCAAAATAGTTCTGTCCTAGACATGAGCTCACTCATTTAATGGTGTCCTGATGTGTATGCATGCGGACATGAGAGTTCTAGATCCGGTTTGTCAACCTAAAACGTTTACAATTCAAGACTAAATCACTTGAATCCCTATAAAATAGATTTTTAGTAAGTAATTCAAATAAAAAATGATTGAGATGTTTCTTATTTTTTCACTAGAAATCAGAAATTAACATGCAGAAAACGTGTTTCGCCTTATTCTACACTTCCTTCAGATTTCAACAAACTGACTTTGAATCCAATGAATAAGTAAAACGATTCTACAAACTGATTGTGATTCATCAGAGAAATGTTTTATGAGTGAATCTGAATCTAAAACGTTTCAAGATGAATATTTGGAACCGTACTAAACATAACCTTAGTCAGCTAGTTAGGTTGTCACCAACAGAGGAGGCAAACGGAAGCCCGTCTTCAAAATGCATCTCCTCAATCCAGTTTTTTCACCTTGAATAGAGTAGGCATCATAGATCTTCATTTTACCTCCGGTGGTAGGCGGTCCACAAAGATGAAGACGCGGGAGGGGGCGAGGCATCGATCGACTGACTCCTTTTTTGCTGGAAGTGCGTCGAATTTGCATTTTTTGTGATAAATCAGTTCTGTTCTTGGATCAGATGGCGGCTCGCCTCATCTCAGTGCAGCACGAGTCTGCTGGGCTGTTCTGCCGCGGTGTGCAATAGAGGAAGCGCCCCCTGGTGGCCTTGGTAGCTCACTACTACAAAAAGTATTTTCACAGGTACCTCGATTTTTTTACACAGACGGTCTGTTAAAAAATATGTCTATGATGTCAAATGATTTAATTACCGCATATGATGATAGAACATCACAGGCGGCTCACAAACTAAACCGCTGGTGTAAACATACCAATTTTCACAGGCGGGTTATAAAGAAAAGCCGCATGTGATAGTAGCCATTTAATACAAGCAACCGATATGACCGGGCGTGCGCGACCTTTGCGGTTATTGAGAGGAATTAACGCACAGTGCATGCGTCCTTTGAGTTCAATTCGAAGCGTTCCATCATGACTGCGCGTGCCAAGAGACAAACCGCCAGCCAGACGATGTTGTAAGGACACACCTGCGTGATCGTCTTCTCCGCACAACCACTGTAGCACAACCCCAACGCCCTAGGACCCAAGAGCCCGAGGAGGAGGAGTAGAAATCAGTTGTTTTTATTTTCTTGTTTTTAGTTGATGTTTTTCTTTTCTTGTTTTTAATATAATGCTTTTAAGTTAATCAACTTAATGTTACTAATCATCAGTGTGCTATCTATTTATCGGCATGCTATTTGTTTATTGGTTTGCCAACTTAGTTCTAATCGCCGATCGATCATCGAAAGGATGTGTTCCTAATAGTCGATCATCGAATTGATTGTGTTATAAAAATATAAACTAATGGGCTATATATCACATTAATGGACGTGTTACATATTATTGATGTAGAAAATGTTTATAGATATGTATCACATAAGTTGATCAAAAAGTGTAATAAGTTTCACAAGCGTACATTAACCAAAAGATGCATGTAATAATAGTATTTCTAAATATCTCTAAGAGCGACTCTTCAGATTCCAGGCGGTGATTAAGAAGCCGCCGTCGGAGAAAATTATTTTTATAAATTATTTAAAATGTTTTCACAGACGGTGTTTACTACTAGGGTAACCTGTGATATGAGTTCTCTATAAATAAAGTGTTGCTGCGCCCCACAATCCTAAATTTACAAATATTTTCATTTTGCCGCCAAGCCCTCCCACGACGCCGTCCTCACCCTTGTTGTCCTCACCCCGCCGTCCTCACCCTCGCCGTCCTCGCTGTCGCCATCCTCACCATCGCCGTCCTCAGCAGTCGCCATCCTCACCCTCACCATCCTCACCCTCGCCGTCGCCGTCCTCACCCTCTCCGTCCTTACCCTCACACACTCCACCATAAAATCAAAACTCTAGAATGCTCCTCTTTCGCTAGCACTGCCTACCTCTTGCCGGCGCCGCTCCTCTTCCACCAGCACTGCCTCCACCAGACGCCAGGTCCGCACCCACGAGGACCTCAGTGCGCATGGTGTTACACACCTCCGACGTGGCAGACATGATGCGGGGACATGGGTCCGTCGGCAGGTGACGCGCCTGCACTCGACCGTCACCCCCCAATGCCTCCCACACTCGTGGCTGCTACCGCGGCCCAGATCCGGCCTCCACTCCGCGTTGTGATGCTTCGGCGATGCTTCCTATGGCCGCCACCCCCGGTGATGCCTCCCACACCCGTGGCGGCCGCGGCCCAGATCCGGCCTCCACTCTGCATTGTGATGCTCCAACGATGCCTCCCACGGTTGTCGCCTCGGCGATGCCTCCAACACCTGTGGCGGCTACCGTGACCCAAATTTGCCCTATTCCGGTGCCCAACTCGTCCTCTATCCTCCGTCTCTCTCTCGTCCTCCTCCGCGCTTCGGCATGGGCACTGTAGAATGAATGAAAAATGTTGTTGCTTTCATTGATCAGATTTAGGGTGTATTTATACAGGAACGCTGACTGACTATGTCCTGGTAGATAGCTAACGTGATCCTTAAGTCTAGCTAACAGCAACGATAGACTAGGAACCCACTAACTGGCTAACAGAGCCAGGAGACCAGGAACGCACGAAGACACGTTCAGGTTGTTAACACCCCCCCCCCCTCAGTTGGGACGACGTTGTTGACTGAAATGCCCAAACTGGATTGGAAACCTTGGAATATATAGAGTGCTCGGAGGCCTTTGGTCATCAAGTCAGCAAATTGAAGATCGCTTGGAACATGTAGGACATGCAGTTCGCCTAGTGCAACCTTCTCCCAAACGAAGTAGATATCCAATTCAATGTGCTTTGTTCTTCTATGATGGATTGGATTCTGGGTTAAATATACTGCAGAGATATTATCACAATACACCAACGTGGACTTGTTGATTGGAACGTGTAAATTCTTGATGAATATTTCGAACCAGCAGCATTCGGCCATCACATTTGCCACGGCCCTGTACTCTGCTTCTGCACTCGATCGTGACACGGTTGGCTGCCGTTTGGAAGACCAAGATATGAGTGAGCCGCCAAGGAAGACGCAATACCCAGAGGTTGAGCACCGAGTGTCCGGGCACCTGGCCCAATCAGCATCCGAATAATCCACCAAGTCGAGTGATGAAGAAGCTGTGAGGTGAAGACCATGGTCTGTTGTTCCTCTGACATAATGAAGAATTCGTTTGATCAATGACCAGTGAACGTCATGCGGTTCATGCATATGTAAGCACACTTGATGAGCGGCATAAGCTATATCTGGTCGAGTAAGGCATAAATATTGTAGAGCACCCGGCTATGCTGCGATAAAATGTAGCATCCTTTAATTTTTCACCTTGATGAGCCGAAGTCCTTCGGTTTGGTGTCCACGGGTGTTGAGCTGTTTTACAGTTCTGCATCCCTGCACGATGAAGCAGCTCTTCTGCATATTTTGATTAACAGAGAAATAATCCATTCAGATTTCTTGTTACTTGAATGCCAAGGAAGAAATTTAAGCTTCCAAGATCTGTCATTGTGAACCCTTTCTGCAGAAGATGATAATTCTGTGAAGAAGTCCATCACTAGAAGCTGTGAGAATGATATCATCCACGTACAATAACAGATAGTCTATATCAGTTCCATTCTTGTAAACAAACAATGAACTGTCAGCAGAAGATGGATGAAAACCAATATGTTTTAGATGTCCAGAAATCTTTCAAACCAAGCGCGTGGTGCCTGTTTTAAACCATATAATGACCAAGAGAGCAGACATACATAATCAGGATGAGCAATATCAAAAAATTCCTGCTGGCTGTTGACAGTAAACTTGCTCTTTCAAAAACCCATGTAGGAAGGCATTTTTGACATCTAATTGATGGACTGGCCACTTGTGTGAAACTGCAATCTGGAGCACAATGCGAATAGATGCTGGCTTGACAACCACTACAGGAATATCGATCACTTTTACGTCGGCCAGGGCAACTTACGTCGGCCGGCCGATGTAAGTAATTTTATATATACTTACGTCGTTGCCATGGTAGCCGACGTAAGTTAAATAAATTACGTCGGCCGACCGACGTAAGTAAAGGGACCGACAGTAATAAAAAGTACCCACGTCGGCATCGGCCCATAGCCGACGTAAGTTAAATGACCGACGTAAGTTAAATCTAACTTACGTCGGCTCTGACGTCGGCCGACGTAAGTAAACTTGGCCGACGTAAGTTGTTGTTTAACCTAACCGCGCGAGCGGTGCAACGCTCTCATTTCACGCGCACCTTTCCCAACCGCCGCCGCAGACCCCGAGCCGCCGCCTGCCCCCCGTCGCCGCCCCGCCGCCTGCTCCCCGTCGCCGCCCCGCCGCCTGCTCCCCGTCGCCGCCCCGCCACCGGCACGCCGCCCCCGCCGTCGCCGCCTGGCCGCCCGACGCCTCCGTCCTACGGCCACCGCCACAAGGTACTCCCTCCCCTCCTCTCCTCCCCTCCCCTCCCCGACCCCCCCCCCCCCCCCACGCGCCCGCCCCTCGCCCGCCGCCGTCCGCCTCCCCATCCCAAGCGCCGCCCCTCCGTCCCGAGCGCCGCCCTGCCGTTGCCGTCCGCCTCCCCATCCCCTCCCCTCCCCCTCCACCTCCCCTGTCCCTCCCCTCCACGGCCGAGCACCGCCCCCGGCCCTTCCCCCTCCCCTCCCCTCCCGAGCCCCCCTCCTCCTCCCCTCCCCTCGACCTCCTCTCCCCCTCCCCTCCACGGCCGAGCGCCGCCCCCCTTCCCCCTCCCCTCCCATTCCCCAAGCCCCCCTCTCCACCCTCCTCCTCCCCTCCCCCTCGACCTCCCCTCCCCATGTGCTTAATTGTTTAATTGCTTAATTGTTTATTGCTTAATTGTTTGCTGAAATTTGCTGAAATTGCTGAATTTAAATTTGCTGAAATTGCTTAAATTGTTTATTTAATTATGGTTAAGTGGTTAATTTGCTTAAATATGCTTAAGTGGTTTATTTTATTATGATTAATTTGCTTAATTATGCATAATTATGCTTAATTTGCTTATTTTTGCTTAATTTGCTTAAATATGCTTAAGTGGTTTATTTTATTATGATTAATTTGCTTAATTATGCATAATTATGCATAATTTGCTTATTTTTACTTAATTTGCTTAATTATGCTTAGGTGGTTTATTTAATTATGTTTAATTATGCTTAAATTGCTTAAATTTGTTTAATTATGCTTAATTGGTTTATTTAAGTTGTTAATTTGCTTATGCGTTTAATTATGCTGAAGTGGTTTATCTATTTATTATTAAGTGCTTAATTGCACCATGAGGAGGGCAGCGTCGGGGCCGGCCCACTGTCGGGTGCCACGGCGTCGCCGGTAGCTCCAAGAGAGAGAGAGAAACCGTGGGTCGTGTGTAGGGGTGAGCAGAGGAGATCGGGGCGGCGGAGGAGCTCGAGGCGGTTGGGCGGCACGCAAAAGAAGCTCGCGATGACGGTGAACTGAGAAACGCGGTATATAGTTATAAGGCGTCACATTAGCGTTGCTTTAGCGACGCTAAAGCGATAAGGCGCTCCGACATCGTAAGGCGTCCCTGTTGCCTTGCTTCCTAGGGTAAGGCGGCGGCGGACCAGGGAAGCCGGCGGCGGCAGGGAAAGCTGGTGCCGCAAGAGCAGGGGGATCCGTTGCCTTACCGCCTTAAGAACGTCAATGACCCGCGATTGTGTGGACGGTAGAAATGGATGTGGAATTGTCATCTAAGACCAACTTTCCTCTCAGTCTTCTCTAGTTCTTTCCTCTCTCTTAAATGACCTCAAAATGAAAATGAGCAACGTAACCTATAGCAATGTATTACCCATTTTGGATCGGCACGTCTCACATGCCATTGGCATGTGAGACGTGTGCAGGTTCGGAATTGTCCCTTTTTGGACAGCCTCGGAGTGACCGAGGGGGGTGTGGCTTGTGACGAGACGCGGGTCCAGATTTGGACGAGATTTCGGTGGCGTAACCCTGTTGTTCTCTGCTGCACCATTTTTTGGGCGTGCAGTGGAGAACAGTGGGGTTATGCTGCCGAAATTTTGTTCGAATCCGGATCACGTGTCTCGTCATGAGCACGCTCCGCTCGGTCACTCTTGGGTGGGTTTAGGATCTATCTGCCTAGGTTCGTAGGGCCGTGACACATAACATAACAATACATTAACGACAATTTCTTTCGCGTTAAACTGCAGAGTTCAAACATGGGCGAAGACTGTAGTTGGATGTACACTGGTTGGAAGAGCAGAACCGGTGGTCACTCAGATGAGTGGTACGCCAAGACAGAAGCTTTTGTGGAACGAGCTTTTTCGTTGTCAAATAGCGATAAGGCGCGGTGCCCATGTACGAAATGCCGAAACGGGACGTTTTTGGACAAAGTGGAACTTACGTTGCACTTGTGTCGAAACGGTTACGTGTCACATTATGAGTTGGAACTTCCAAGGCGAGACAGCTTCTCAAGCTGTACAAGAAGTGGAAGCGGACAATGATGATGCTCAAGAGGTTGATATGATGGATGAGATGCTGGAAGCTATACGACCAGAGCTTACAGAAGATACTCAAATAGCAGAGGTTAAAGAGTTCTTCAAACGTCTCAAAGATTCAGAAGAGGCTCTGCATGAACACACTAAAAATGTCAATCCTCAATTTTGTGACTAGACTTATGGCAATTAAGTCTAAGTTCTTCTTTTCTAACAATTGTTACAACATGCTCATCGATTTGTTCAAAGATGCCCTTCCACAACCCAACTACAACTCGAAGAAAATTCTTTCTGGTCTCGGGATGAAGCACGAAAAGATTGATGTGTGTTCGGACAACTGCATGCTTTTCTGGAGAGAGCATGCCAATGAGAACAAATGTTTGAAATGTGGTCAACCGAGGTTTGTCGAAGTTGTTAATAACGATGGTAATACAGTACGACGGAAGTCGCACGTAAGCAGCTTCGTTACTTACCTGTGACACCGAGGTTGAAGCGGCTGTTCCTTTCAAAAAAAACGGCCAGACACATGAGATGGCACAAAGAAGGTGAGCGTGAGAACAATGGAGTCATGACGCACCCGTCCGATGGTGAGGCATGGAAGGCTCTGGGCCGGTTTGAACCATAATTTGCTCGTGAAGCGGAAATGTTCGCATCGGGTTGGCGACAGATGGGTTCACGCCGTTCAGCACAAACGCCGCACCATACTCCTGTTGGCCCGTCTTTGTCATTCCGTACAATCTTCCGCCGACCTTTTGCATGAAGAATGAGTTTATGTTTCTTAGCCTCATTGTACCTGGGCCAGATCATCCTGGGTCACGTCTCAACGTGATGTTGAAACCATTGATCGAAGAGTTGAAAATGTTGTGGACAGGAGTCGAAGCGTACGACTGTTACAAGAAACAGAAATTCAACCTCCGAGTTGCTTATTTGTGGTCCGTTCATGATTTTCCGGCATACGGCATGTTTTCTGGATGGAGCACTCATGGTCGGTTGACGTGTCCGATATGTGCTTCGGACACCGATTGCTTTCGACTTACCCATGGAGGCAAGATATCTTACTTCGATTGTCATAGACGTTGGCTACCTCCGAATCACTTATTTAGACAACAGAGGAATGTCTTCAGAAAGAACACCGTTGTCACTGAAGGACCACCGAAACATCTTGACGGGTCAGAAATATCTGATATGTTGGACAAATTGGTGCCAGATGAAGGTCGTCCTGGATATTTCGAAGGTTACGGAGACAAACACAATTGGACTCACATATGTGGACTTTGGGAGTTACCGTATGTGAAGTCGTTGATTCTAAGGCACAACATTGATGTTATGCATCAAGAGCGTAACATGGCCGAATGTATCATAAGCACATGCATGGACATGACGGGCAAAACAAAAGACAATTTAAAGGCTCGAAAGGATCTTGCCGAGCTTTGTAACCGTCAAACTCTTGAGCTCTCCGAAAATGGTGGTAAACCACATGCTCCTTTCTGTCTTCGACCTAAAGAGGAAAAAGAAGTTCTCGAATGGTTGCAAAGGTTGAAATTCCCAGATGGTTACGCAGCTAGTCTGAGACGAGCCGTGAATGTGAAAACGGGAAAGCTCATTGGGTTGAAGAGTCATGATTATCACATAATCATGGAAAGACTTCTGCCTGTTATGTTTCGAGGCTATTTTGACGATGCAGTGTGGAAGGTGTTAGCCGAGCTTAGCCACTTCTATAGGCAACTCTGTGCTAAAGAAATCACGCCAGAGATGATGACTAAATTGGAAAAGGAGGTTCCGGTACTTTTGTGTAAGATGGAAAAAAAATTTCCTCCGGGATTTTTCAATCCAATGCAACATCTCTTAATTCATCTTCCATTTGAAGCAAAAGTGGGCGGTCCCGTGCAATATAGGTGGATGTATCATATTGAAAGATCACTTAGATATCTGAAACCAATGGTTGGTAACAGGGCAAGGGTTGAAGGTTGCATCGCCGAAGCTTTTACTCTTAAGGAAGTGGGATACTTCTCAAGTGTTTACTTTGCAGAGGAAAACAATGTTAATACTTCGGTAATGCGATACAATATAGATGAGCAACCTCCTTGTAGCGATCTCTCCATTTTTGCAACAAGAGGCACTACTGTTGGTAGTTACACTTCGTATGATGTTAGCGAAAAAGAAAGGCGTGCTGCATTCTTCTACATGTACGCTAATATGGAAGAAATGAATGAATATTTCAAGTAAGTGTTTCTCCTACACTTATGCTTTTCACCATCTTTTCCGACACATGTATTCTAAGAGGTTCTCTTTGTCGTGTAGTATGTTCGACAAGCAAAATTGGAGACATAGATTCAAAGCTTGGTGGGTGGTACATAAGGTGAATCCTCGTGAGCGGTTATACGCTCCAGGAGATGATGATTATCACAACGAAGCTGAGGTTGATTGTGTCTACCAAGAGGAAGAGTTGCCAGACTCCTTCTCAGTCGAGCCCGGTGTAGGACTCGATAACTTAGTTGGAGACGCTCAAGATATCGAGGCTGGCACGAAAGCGGAAACTGAATCAGAATCTGAAACTGAAGATATCGATGACATAGTCGAACCTGCTGATTTGCGCAAACGAAAACGATATGCGCAAGAAGAAGATCGATGGGCTGGTTTAAGGAGTAGGGTGCATGATCGTGATGTTGATGAATTTTGAAGTAACGTTTTATTCACTAATTTAACATTAATTTTGTATATTATCTTTGCATATTAATCATTTATTCCTTGCAATAGGATGTCGTCAAAGGGGAAGGGGAAGGGGAAGCCAGTGAGAGGGTTTGACCCACCAGCAGACCCTTGCTCAGGGAGCTCGTTCCTTTCTAGCCGACGTGAGCTCTTTCTGGCACACGCTCCACCCTCAGCTGTCGTGTGCTTTCAACGGACAGAGGTAAACTTTAGTTACAATAAAGTTATTTTTGAAATTGCAATTGTTATTGATTATTAATAAAGTCATTCCTTTTGTGCAGTCTGACTCAGAGACTTCTGAGTCAGAGTCAGTGTCAGAGGCTAGGGGGCCGCTACAGGAGCCCGACTCAGAGGCTAGGGGGCCCTCTAGCGCTAGCCTCCCTTCGGAGCCGTCTAGCGCTAGCCTCCCTGGGAAGCCCTCTACCACTAGCCTTCCTGGAGGCTCCGGGGGGTCCGCAGAGCCTTCAGGGTCACAGGACGCGGCAGCGTCGCAGTAGAGGCGACGGACGAGGAGGACCCACTTTGCGGCTCCTCCTCCGGTTACTACTCAGCGGACCACGATCCGTCCCATTGGAGACAGGTATAAATACTGTATATAGTATATTAAATATTAGATGTTGTTTTCCTTTACTTAATGATTTAATATATTTTGTAGATGTTGGTACGACTTCTCGTTCACGGGGGCCGAGAAGCACCACAGGCAGGTTAACAGTGTCCTCGGTGCTATCGTCAAGTTGCACTACCCTGGTGTAATTGACGGTTTTCCTGCCCTGTCGTGGGATGACTACGCTCGGCTCTCTCACCTGGTGCACGGCACGGTTCAGGGAGCTGTGTGGCACGATTTTATGGTAAGTTTAACTGTTTCGTTTTTTCAACTCGTTTGAATTCTTAATTGCGTATCACTTAAATATTTGTTTGCTTAAAGCTGAGGTACCAAGTAGAGGAACTAGGCATGGAGGACCACGCGAGACGCGTGTTCCATTACAATGCTCGGAAGCTCACGACAGCGGCGTTGTCGTACGCCCAAATTCAGGCCGTCAACGCGTACTACAAGCGGCACCCCCGGGAGCAGCAGCAGGAGCAGCAAAGGGGTGTCTTTAGGAAGGACTCGGACTCCTACTTGACAGAGGAGCAGTACGCGGAGGTAAGTTTTTAATATTGTTAAATATTTACAATATCTACGTATGTTAACCGCGTTGATGAAAATGAAATATGTGCATGTTAGTATTTCCTGGTTACAGGGTAACATCGAGGCGTACTTAGCTCTCTGTTGGTACTGGGCTAGCGACGCTTTTATTAACAAGTCCACGAAGGCTAGACAGTGCCGCATGGGGTCCGAGGGCAAGCACAACTATGGCGGCGACGGCTACTTGCGTTTGGCTAAACGCATGGTAAGTACCTTTTTATTTTATTTATGTGTTCCTAATATATTATTTATCTCACTAACACGGATGTACAGGAGCGAGAGATGGGTCATGAGCCGACCCCGACCCAGGTTTGGAAGAGAGGTCACAAGGGAGGTGACCCTTCTCAGCCAGGGCAGTGTAGTCAGGTCGCAGCCGACCGACTGGTAAGTTTTCGAAATTCATCAATTTCATTATTACTAATACTATTATTAACATGCTTACAAGATTTATTTGTTTTGTAGACAAAGTACGCGCAGGAGGTCGCGAAGATACACGATGCGGATTACGATTGGGAAAGCGCGCCGATCGACCCCCAAGCCGCATACGCAAGCGGAGGCAGGAAGGCCCACAGACGGTGAGTTCTTCGTGTGTTTCATTTCTTTTTCAATTAATCTTCTTCTACTTAGTGTTTTCATTCTTTTGCAGGTTTGCCATTTTCGATGGAGTTGTCGACTCGAGGTCGACGCGACCTTTGAGAGACGCTTCATCGTCGCAGGCTTCGACCGTTGGGACCAGTGGTCGTCTCTCGCAGACCCAGCTGGAGCTCCAGGCCATGAGGGAGTCGCTGACGCAAACTCAGGCAGAGCTGGAGAGGACGAGAGCGGAGGCAAGGGAGGAGCAGCAGAGTACGACCTTAATGATGGCCCATATGCAAGCAACAGTGGCGGTAAGTAATTTAAAGTACCGTAGTTAAATTTCACAGCACTTAATAACATATATCTGCTAATATCTTGCAATGGCAGGCTCTTGCTCGACAAAGCAGTCAGGACATCGAGATTCCTACGCTTCCGCCGCAGCAGACACCGCAGCAGGTAATATTGTCTATACCTAGGAGTTTGATTCCCTTTTCATTATGTTAAAGAAGTTACTTGCATCACATTTAATTTAGCAAATGTGTTACTCACACTATTGACTAGTTGTTTTATGGACTTCTAATTTATCCTAATTATGATTCTTTTGCAGAGTTCCGGAACGCGTCGAGATCCCGAAGGCAGTGGAGGGGCTAGCGTGTAGACACCAGAGCAGGTGATAAACTCTCTTTAATATTGTTGTATCCATTTTAGTATTTTACATAGAGAGATAAGGAGGTACAACATAGAGGTAGATCTTGATGACTTGTCAGATATTGATTCCTATAGTGGTGAGGAAGTTAAGTGTATCTAATCATGCTTTAGTAGTTTTTGACCATGGTAGAAATGATTAGTATATAGTGAATAAGTTATCAGTGCTTCCATTTAACAAAGGGCTAGTGATTATCACTGATGTTTCCTTCTTATGTCGAAACTGATATTCACTGAGTTAACAAAGGGCTAGTGCTTCCATTTAACTAGTGATATAGTACATTACTTCATTTGAAACTACATCATGCTTCCTTCTTTTGTCACTGATGTTATCACTGAGTTGACATTGATGCTTACTAGTGATTATGTTTCTTTTGCAGGGATCCGGAACGCGCCGAGAAGATCCCGGAGGTAATGGAGGGGCTAGCGTGTAGCCCGGTGGAATTTATTTTGCAAATTGTGTTGTTGTTGATGTTTTGAACTATATATTGAAACTGTTATGCTGTGTATATCTTATTTGTCTGTTCTGTGTTCTCGCCATCGAGCGAGGTAGTCAGTTTCTGTTTTTAAAAAAAATTCGAAAACTTAACTTACGTAGGCTATGGGAATGCCGACGTAAGTTAGCCCAGGTTAACTTACGTCGGTCAGGCCATACCGACGTAAGTTAAACCACTTAACTTACGTCGGTTTGCCCTGGCCGACGTAAGTTACAGCACTTTACTTACGTCGGCTTGCCCAAGCCGACGTAAGTCCTCCGGCCCAGCCCAAGGCCCATCTCGACACTTAACTTACGTCGGCTCCTGCAGACCGATGTAATTAAGGTAACTTACGTCGGTGGCCGACGTAAGTCACCTTAATTACGTCCAAATGCCTATGTCGGCTGAAAGCCGACGTAATTAAGGGAAAACCGACGTAATTAAGTTACTTACGTCGGTTTAAGCCTTACTTACGTTGGCTTTGGCCGACGTAAGTGACCGATATTCCTGTAGTGAACTGGAGAGAAAGTTTGATTGAAATCAACTCCTTGACGCTGACAAAAACCTCGGACGACCCATCTGGCTTTATGTCTGTCAAGACTGCCATCAAACTTGTATTTGTTTCTGAAAACCCATTTTCCGGAAAAAACGTGAGCACCAGGAGGACGTTGTACAAGAGTCCACGTTTTGTTTGATATCAAAGCTTGAAATTCTTCTTCCATTGCTGCACGCCAAGCTGGATCACGAAGCCCAGCAGCTCTGACAGACTTTGGCACATCTGCAGTTTCATGCATCTCCACAATGTTAGCATATTTAGGATTTGGCTTGAGAATACCAGCCTGAAGCCTTGTTATCATTTTGTGTCTTGCCGGTTCAGGTGTGCCAAGGTGAGGACTGGATGGTTCCTGTTCTATGATAGGCGGTGCATGAGAGACATCAGAGTTCTGCACGTCTTGGCTATCAATATGTGGTGAGCATGTTGGGTTGGAAGCTTCACGTTGTTTGTTGATCACCATTGGTAGGATCACCGGATCAGCAACAACAGAGACTTGTGATGAATGCCTCACTGGTTGAGCCCCAACCTGTTTGAAGGGAAAAACACTTTCGTCGAAGTAAACGTGACGGGACGTTATTACACGATGACTCATGGGATCATAGCAGCGATACCCTTTGGTGTCTGGTGGATACCCAATGAAGACACAAGCCACTGATCGATGTGTAAGTTTATGGGAGGAGGTGGCTGTGGTGTTGGGATAACAAAGACATCCAAAAGTTCGCAAATGATCATAGTCAGGAGGACACCCAAAGAGGAGTTCATAAGGTGTTATATGATCACGAGGCCTGCAAGGTCGTCTGTTAAGCAAGAATGTGGTTGTTGCAAGTCCGTCAGGCCAAAATACTGGTGGAATGGCAGCATGAAACAAAAGAGTGCAGACGCTGTCATTTAAGGTTCGAAGAACACGTTCAACACGTCCATTCTGCTGTGATGTGTATGGACAGGTTAGGCGCAGGATTATGCCGTTTGCAGAGAGGAAAGAGTGAACAGTTGCATTCTGAAACTCAGTTCCATTATCTGTCTGAAAACATAAAATGTCACCCTGGAACTGAGTGCGAACATAAGCGTGAAAAGAAATGATGGTAGGAAGCACGTCAGATTTGTGTCACAGAGGAAAAGTCCACACGAAATGGGTGTAATCATCAAGAATGACCAAGTAAAATTTGAATCCAGAATTGCTTGCAAGTGGGGATGTCCAAAGGTCACAATGCATAATAAGCTGAAACGGAAAATATGAGACATATGCAGATGCAGAGAATGGTAATCGGACATGCTTCCCTAAACAACATGCATGCCAAGAATGTTGAGATGACTTCTTACAAGAGAAATCAAAAGTACTAAGAATTCTAGACAAAGAAGAATCTCCTGGATGGCCGAGGCGAGCGTGCCACAGTGCTGAATTATTTAATGCAGAAAGGCTGAATGTGGTGGATCCTGATGAAGGGCGCAGAGGGTAAAGATCTTCAGTGCTATTACATCGGAGCAGCACCGTCCTGGTCAGAAGATCCTTAATAGAAAAGCCATATGCGTCAAATTCAACAGTCACATTATTATCTCTTGTAAGAGCACGAACTGAAATAAGATTTTTGACAAGCTTGGGAGAGATAAGCACGCTCTTCAGTTGTAAGACAGAAACAGGTGTTGGAAAAAGGGCATGACCAGTTGCAGTGGACAGGCAAAGATGATCCATTTCCAACAACTATACGAGATGTGCAATAGTCAGAAGAACGAGAGGAGAGTATACCGGGGTTGTTTGCCATGTGGGAAGAAGCACCAGTATCAAGAAACCAGTCGTTGCCAGTATAGGGTGCAGAAGTTGACATCCCGTTGATCCCAGCGAACAGGGCGTGCGGCACAGATTGTGGCGTCATGGCTTCTGGTGGCAGTGGCTGATACACAGGTTGCTGAAAGCCAGGAGGAGGCACCATTGCGATGAGCGCCTGCTGTGGTTGTGCATGTGGCCGAGGACCAAACTGAATCATTGCTGGCAAGCGCCATTGCGGCATTTGCCATGCTTGGACCATTCCAGTCCAAGGTCGGTTTCCGGGAAACCAAATCTGCTGTGAGCCAGCAGACTGTTGTTGCTGGCCTCCTCCGAAACCAGATCCACGGTTATGTCCATCTCCCTTCTTTCTTTTCTTGCGTTGATTCCCATTCCTTACGTGGCCATAAGGAGAAGACTGCGAGGGGAAGCTCGGGGGAGCCGCCGCTTGAGATGTCGCAGGAGCACCACTTGATGCAGAGGCCATCAAAGCAGTAGCGGCTTCCATCTTTGTCGTCTCAGCGAGCCTAAACTCTTCACGAACAAGATAGTTTCGAGTGAAGAGAAAATCAGGTTGTGGAACTCGCGACGTTAAGACAGAAACTTCATGGCTGAACGTGGAGTTCAGCCCACGCAGCGTGTTGATGACGAGCACCGGATCAGAAACCGGCGAGCTGACGTCACGAAGAGTGTCGGCGAGTTTCTTGAGACGGCTGCAATACTCATCGACGGACATATCACCTTGATAGAGGCTGTGGAACTCCTGAAGAGTGTACACAGCTCGCTGCATTCCATTGTCGAGGAAAAGACCAAGAATGCACATCCAAGCTGAGAATGCCGACGAGTTTGGCTGGCGGACCATGTCGTAGATACCTGACGACACCGTCGTGTAGAGCCAGGAGACAATGCATTTGCCAACCTGGGTCCATTCGACGTCGTCGCGTCGAAGGTGGGCATCAACCGTACCATCAACGTGGTCCTGGAGCCCGAACTTCATGAACCTCAGTTCAAAAAGTTCACGCCGGGCGGAGAAATTGGCCTCAGCCATGTCCAGAGTGTATGGCACATGAGACCTAATATTGATCAGGTTTACAGTGGTGGCAGGAATCGATATGGGGGGCACAGAGTAGAAGGGGTTGGAATGGACAGATGCGCCAGAAGGGGAAGAGGACAGGGACGCCATCACTGTATGCGGAAGCAGAGGATCTATAAGTCTACTGATACCATGTAGAACGAATGAAAAATGTTGTTGTTTTCATTGATCAGAGTTAGGGTGTATTTATACAGGAACGCTGACTGACTAAGTCCTGGTAGATAGCTAACGTGATCCTTAAGTCTAGCTAACAGCAACGATAGACTAGGAACCCACTAACTGAACCCACTAACTGGCTAACAGAGCCGGGAGACCAGGAACGCACGAAGACACGTTCAGGTTGTTAACAGGCACCAGCCAGCTCCACCTCACGCGTGCATCGGCAGCGACAAATGCGAACGTGGCGGCGGCGAGGCGCAACTACCTCACGCTGCTGCTCCAAGAACCGCGAGATCCGGCATCCCCTGCGCCCACCCTTACCATCTTCGGCAAAAGGTTCATCCTTGATGCAGCCGGCATGCGGTCTGGAGTTCTTGCTGCGCGCCCTGTGTTCATCTTTTTTTTTTTGTCCAAAGTGTACTGAGAATCTGAGATTGATTTTCGTATTCTGTCCAAAGTATTTTGTCAATTAATGTTCATATGTTCAAGCTCAATTGATATTCATATGTTCTACTTATAAGGGTGTATGGTGTGTGGCAAGGACGGGGATGGGCGGAACTGGGCGAACAGGTACTGGCGTTTTTTATAGAAAATGAACTAAAGCCTTACGTGCGTCGGGAGTTTTGCTTTGCTGACGTCTTATAGCCTTAGGTTTTTCATGGACAAGGCCGACAGTCATAGCGCTTACATGCGTCGGGTACTGGAATCGACGGTCATAACTGTCACACCTGATAATAAGAAGACAACCAGATGCTTTCCACATGTATGCCATGATCAGTTCAACTCATACATGTGTAGACGAAAGTGAAATACCATAATTATGCCATGTTCGAGTACATCACCTTATTACATAAATAACCTTCCAGGTCTAAAAGAAGATTACACAAGCAGCAAAAAACAAGAAAAAGGGCTCCAAGCACAGGCATGGCACGGGGGAGCGCCAGCCTAGTTCACCACCTCTTCGTCTTCGTAGACTGGGGGGAGGGGGGGAATATGCAACTAACAAGTTTGAGTACCAACGGTACTCGCAAGTTGGTAAGTTATGACATGATGTTCTCAACAAGGAAGGCAAATAAATAGGTAAAGCACTATAGCAGTTACAACCTACTCTTAATGTTATAAAGCACCTACATCTAGGTGAAATCCCAACCAACATCTCAAAATAACCAGGTATGAACAAGCCCAAACCATCCATTATGTAACCAGGTGCTAATTATGACTTTGGTTCCAAGCCGCTCGTGTCTGTGAGCACGACTGTCTAGACAGTTTGACAAGACTCTGCAGAGTGTGTATCCTTTAACCACAGTCCGTGATTTCATCCCCTGTTGCCAAGTGGACTAAGGTAAATATCCTTGATGCCCGTGGTAGCTAACCACCTTACACACTTCCGAAGGTGTGTGGCCAGGAGATCACTACGAGGTGTTTTCGATGGTTCCTCGACTTGCAATGGGTACTATAAGGTTTCACCGCTCTGACACCTGGAGTCTATTTTCCCTCCGCTAGGAGAAGCCCCCTCTTGAGCCATGCGGATCCCAAAGCACAACCCATTCCCCGCCCGTTCAATTACCTATGCTACATCGGGAGAGACCAAATTACTAAACCAAGTTGTCCCATATACAATTCTGTGGTGATACTAAAAGGCTTAGCAACTTCCTCCATAAACCGGTCCTTAGAATCCGATAGGTGTCAAGCCCCAAACCAAGGTATTGTGCACGCATGCACCAATCCATACAAAACCCTCTATCAGATTCCTATCTACTAAATTCCATTATTGCTATCAATTCATGAATCATAATACATCAAATGTAACTTGTATATAAATAGATCATATTTCAAATTAAGCATGGCTAAGCGTAAACTAATTAATAGTAAGACACCCAAACCAAGTGACAAGGAATTATTAGGAAAAACTAGGGAAACATAGCATTGGATTCATATTTTAAATTAACATGCATCTAACTAAAAACTTAATAAAAAGGGTGCAAGATGGTCATGAAACTTGCCTCCAAATTGAGCCTGGTGGTCGTTGAGAAATTGTTGCTTTTGAAGGTTAAATGTCGGTTCTGGCCCCGACTCTAAATTACGACGATGCATAAAAATAATAAAATACAATAAGAACACATAGAATGCAAACACTTCAAATATACATAAATTCCTATGTAAAAGTGATTTTGTCGGAGTCTGGTTCTGACAATTCTCCTGGTACTACTATTGGTAGTCCGCGGAGTTTGTAGTTTGGTATAGGGCGCACAGAGATTCAGAACACAATGGCAAGTTGACACGAGGATTTATGTGGTTCGGGCTGCCTAGGCGTAATACCTTACTCCACGGGGTGTGTAGTTGTTGTATTGAGCGTCTGAGTGCTTCAGGGCGTGTGTCAGAGCCGAGTGTGGAAGAGTCTCGGAGAGATCTAAGAGAGTCAGAGATCGACCCCTGTGTATCGCTTGACCAGTCCTTTTATAGTACAATGACTGGTCGTTACATCGTTAGCCTGGCCCGACATGTGGCCCTGGCGGTTATTGATGCTTAATACATAATTAATGAGCTTAATTACCTTTAATAGAGTGGTAACGGGCCTTGATAGTGCCGTTACTGGTATTAAGGGCCCTCCGATCGTGTGTCATTAAGATGGTATTAATGACACTTAATCGGGTCTTGAAGTCCTTGATTGTCCCTTGAAGGTCCGAGCCGTTGGGGGTCCACCAGTGTGATTGTTGAAGTTGAAGGTCCGACGGTTGGACACGTGGCAGCTCCGGAGCTTACCGTCTGGGAAGGGTAGGTCCGGTGCTGTTGTACACGTGTCAGGACCGGAGCTTGCCTCTGTCGAGGGTTAGGTCCGGAAGTGCCGCACAGGTATTTAGCCCGGAGCTTTCCCATGTGTGGGATGTAGCTCCGTTTGCAGGATACACGTGGCAGCACAGGGACTAACCATAGAAGGGAGGCAGGTCCGGTCCCGTATGACAAGTGGGGCCTTCGGAGGTCTTCAACTCTAACAGGTGAAGTTCCTTTAGTCTTTTTGCAGTCCCAAGGGGTATACAGTACGCAGGGTACCGACAGTGGCCCCCTAGGCCCACCTCTGGGAGAGACCTTTTGGATGAAGTCATTGTGCCGGAGGTGGGTCCATACTTCGGTTTGTGAGCCGTGTCTTCAAGGGTCTTGGGATGTGCCGTTGGCGGTAGTTCGCAGTTAAACCATCACCGCATGGCATACCCAGGATGCGGCACGTGAGATCTGAGCATGCGGATCTCACACAATTGAAGGTCGCTGGTTCCTGATACGAAAACCGTATCGGTTCCGTGCGCCCTGTCAAGCCGCCACCCTCAGGCTTACCGCCTCTCATGATGGAAACCGTTCGCCTGGGGTAAGGACCTCGACTTGATCGTCGGGGTGGCCCCGGGCCCCCTTGTCATTGGCAGGGTGAAGTTTTTGAACTGTATCGTTGGTCCTTCTGTGGTTTCCATCCAAGCATTGTGGGGGCTTACTTAAGAAGGAAAGTGTGCACCGTTTGGGGATTCTTTACGCCTTCATTCAAACTTGCGCTCAAATCCTCCAAACTTTCACTCGCTTTTCCTCTCTCGCCACGTTGTGCTGCGATGAAGTTGGGACTCCCCAAGAGCCGCATCGGGAGCAAGAAGGAGTTGTCTAGGGTCCAGACCTACATGGGATAGTCCAGTGACTCCTTTGACAACGACATTCGCTGCGGCAAGCTTCCCTTAGAGAAGGAGCGAGCCGAAGATATGGTGTACTTCCTTGGGTACGCCATGGCGGGTTTGATCCCGCCTTTCTCCACTTTCTTTTTGATGCTGCTAGATTTCTACGGTCTGCAGCTCCACCATCTGGGCCCCCACTCAATCTTGCTGGTGGCGACTTTTGTCCACTTTTGTGAGATGTGGGTGGGCGTGCCCCCTTGCGTGGAGTTGTTCCGGACTTTCTTCACTGTCCACCCAACTGGGAAGAGTGATGAGTTCATCAGCTTCTACTACTTCGTGAAGCGGAAAAACTCTCCCCTCAAGTACTTAAGGTCCTTCCCTTCCGGCAAGTGGGACGACTGGAAGAAAGACTGGATGGTCATCACCGTCGAGGGACATGAGAGGCTAGAGCTGCTCGAAGGCCTTCCTTGCGTCAACACCGACACTTGGAGTGACGTGTCGGAGCTGTCGAGAGAGTACATGCCCATCCTGGACAGAATCTAGGAATGTGTCAAAGGTGTGGTGACCCCGTGTAACACCCTCATTTTCATGCATCATGCCCTACATGCACTCATATACATGTTTAACATTAGCCCACAACAAGAGGAACGAGTTTAAAATCGATTCGGAGCATTTAAAATTGATTTGGAGCAAAACCGCACTTAAAACGCAGGAAAGTGCGGACTAGTCCGATTTTACTGAGGACTAGTCCGATTTCTCTCTGACTAAAAACGGACTTGTCCGTTTTTGCTGCGGACTAGTCCGATTGTGGCTCTGGAAACTTTCGGACTTGTCCGATTTTGTGCGGACTAGTCCGATATTCCATGAATCCTTGAAAATTTGCTAAGTCCCTGGACTTTTCCGGACTAGTCCGGTGTTCCAGCGGACTTGTCCGTTTTTCCTTTCTGACTAAGATCAGACTTGTCCGATTTTTGGCCAGACTTGTCCGATTTTCTCTCTGGACGACTTCGGACTAGTCCGGTCCTGTCCGGACTTGTCCGATATTTCGTGACTCCGAGATTGACCTTTTGTTTTACGACTTGTTTCTTGGGTTTCACGTCAAGTGGGCCTAGGGACGTCGTGCCCAAGTCTTTTAGGGCCCATGTGGGACTCTAAACCGGCCTCTACTCATCCCAAAACTCGAAATCCATCTAACCCTAGCCTCCACCCCTATATAAACAACCCCACCCCTTGGTTTGACATCTATTTGCCACTTTTCCACCCACCCAAACCCTAGTTCGTGGGGAGCCACCATCAAGGAGGGAGGGGAAGATCCCAAACAAGAAGAAGAAGAGGAGGAAACGAAGGAGGATCAAGATCTCCACCAAGTTTCGTCCTTCACCACCAATTCATCCCCAAGTTCATCACCAACCCTAGATCATCAAGATCCAAGTGTTACCTCCAAGTTTCTTGGTTCATTGGAGTTCTAAACACCTGGTATACCTTCTATTCTCTTTTCCTTACGAGAATTCAACCCCTAATCTCCAAACCCACGTCGATCTAGAAAACCCTAATCCGCTGATCTCGCAGAGTGCGGACTTGTCCGGTCCCAAGCGGACTAGTCCGATCTTTCTGGTTAAATTGTGTTGAATTAATTCTAAAATTTGATCTAATCGAATCCAAACCTGTATAAACTTGTTAAAATCTATTAGAACTAGTTAGTGATCATTAAAAGCAATCTAGTAACAAGTTCTACCTTGCATTGCATCAATCATGCATGTCATGACATATTGAGTAATATTTGTGCACTCTTTGATTTTGTTTTTGTTTTGTATGTTTATTGTGTGGATTAGACGGATTTGCGCTAGAGAGTGCCACGGAGGATCTACAGCATCAAGAGTTTGAAGGCTTTGACCCTAATCAACAGCAAGAGCAAGGCAAGTGTCCTTGAAGCATATTGATCCTGTTTTAAATAAATGTTTTGTTTGCAAAACTGCATGCTATGTCAATTTGATGGGAATCCTATGGTAGGAAGTTTACTAGATTTGTTAAACCAACCTTGTCACCTGGAATTTATGGTAGAGAGTCGGGAAGGGTTTTTACCTTTTTGCTTCGCTTAATTAATTGGGATGGAAAACAACACTACACATTTAATTGTGCATCAATGATATTCTGTTTAATGTAAATTGGTCAATACGATGGGTGATCTAAGCAAGCCTGGTATGTGGATGGGTTGGATGTTATGGCGGTTTGCTTGCTTTAGATCTAAGGACCGGTTCATGCGAGAATAAGCCAGGACTACAGTGCCACCACGAGGCCAAGTTATGGGTGCGGCGTAGCTGATTAATTAGGGCTTTGCTAGTGCTGTTTGGACCATTGTGGATGCTCGGGGAAGGGGTAGTTGGATTGGGTTTGTTGATGATTGGTGGAACTACCCTGGGATCCGAATGGCTCAAGAGGGGGCCCTTGGTTGAAGATGTGCTCTGCGGGAGACATCGCCACCGGTGAAACCTCAGTGGGGTCTAAATAGGCTAGTAATCCCTTTGTAAAGGCTATTTTGTGATCTCTTGGCCACACACCAACGGAAGTGTGTAATGTGACCGACGGGTCATGGGCATAAGGGAGGTTCTTAGTCGCCGAAGGGTGATGAAATCACGAACACGTGGGTAAAGAGGTACAAACTCTGCAGAGTGTTAACTAAAACTATCATGATAGCCGTGCTCCCGGTTATGAGCGCCTGGACAACTTCCATGATTAGAGGCAAATTGGAATTTGGTAATGGTTATGGTTATGGATGGTTATGGATTAATTTCTGGTATTGAATATGGTTATTGATGATGGTGAAATCTGGAATTATTTATGATGGTAAAGAATTCAGTTTGGTATTATGGTATTATTTATGGTTATGATGGGTTTATTTCACATACTTATAATATATTGCTTTTCAAATGTTTTACCGTACTTTTCAGCACTTTACCATTATTATTGTCGTCATTTGAATCAGCCGCATGTCATACTTTCTACACTTGCTGAGTACGACATGTACTCACTCTTGCAATCCCCCACCCCAACAGTTGCAGGTCAAGACTGGGATTTTAATGGCGATAATGCGGAGTTCTAGGCCGTGTCTACCGTCAGCTTTGCCTGTGGTGTTGATTGGAGCTGCGCATACATACCCTGTCGCTTATGCTGCATAGTTGCTTAGTTAGCTTAGTTGTTTAATTAGTTTATTTCCGCTGCATTAGTTGAACTTGTCATTAATATTCATTAGAGCTTGTATTCGAGGATTTAATGAATTGTGTAATAAGAGTACTTATTTAATAATTTGAGCTGTGGTAATTTTCTGTATATCCTTTCGTGATTGCACTCGTATATGTGTGATGAACATCCTGGGCACACATATGCGTTAGCTTGGTTCATTTTCGGAACCGGGCGTCACAGATTGGTATCAGAGCCACAGGTTGACCGTAGGATGCAGCCTAGATAGAATGGACACTTTAGAGCACATAGGAGCACTCAGGAATCGATGTATTTTTGCTTGGGGTGCTGGTTGCTATATATATTGGTTGCTTGTGTGCTTAATAGAGGATTTTGGGATGCTTTAGCATTGCCATGTCCACCTAGGTTAGTGTAGCTAGTTGTTTAGTTTCATATCCCTTGATGCATATAGTTGGGGACGTTTTCTAATTCTTACCTACTGCTTTTCTTCAGATGGTGAGGACTCGCAACCAGAGGGATGGCAATGATGAAGAGGAGAACAATGGAGTGCCTCAGAACAACAATGGGCAAGGACCTACTCAGGGAGCTATCAACATCGAGCAGCTATTGGCCATGCAAAACCAGCTCATGCAGACCATGATACAAACTATGGGACAGCTGCAGGCTGGCAATATCAACAATCAGCCACACATGCCTCCACCGCCACCCCCGCCTCCTCATAACCGATTGGGAGAGTTCATGAGGACTAGGCCGCCAACCTTTGCTCAAGCTGCTGACCCTATGGATGCTGATGATTGGCTCAAGTCCGTGGAGAAGAAGCTAGCCATTGTCCAATGCAGTGACCGAGAGAAGGTCTTGTTCGCTTCTCATCAACTAGTTGGAGCAGCTGCAGATTGGTGGGATTCTTATTGCAATGCTCATGAGAACCAAGAGAGAATTACTTGGGCCGAATTCAAGGAAAATTTTCGTTCTCACTATGTGCCGGAAGGTGTTATGCTCTTGAAGAGGCAAGAATTTGAGAACTTGAGACAAGGAAGATCAAACGTGAGTGAATACCTCAATAAGTTCACTCAACTCTCAAGATATGCGCCTGAGGATGTTAGTCGGGACAGCCGGAAACAATACTTGTTCATGAGGGGATTGAACAATACGATCCAAGTGCAATTGCTCAACTGTGATTATATCAATTTTCAGAAGCTTGTGGACAAGGCAATTGTGGTTGAGAACAAGATCCGTGAGATGGAGCAAGAAATCAAGAGGAAGGCGCCATATCAAGGACAACAACAAGGAAGTAATGTGCGCCCTCGCTTTGCGCCGCCCAATGCGCCTCATTATAGCTCCTCTATTCCTGCTCAGCGCCCTGGTTATGCACCGCGCCCAACTCAGTTTGTGCAGCAGCGCCCTGTCATGCAAGCACCTAGGCCTCCGATGCCTTATGCACCTCGTGCTGATTTTCCTGGAGCCAATGTTCAAAACCAAGCTCGTCCCAATAATTCTGGTGGAGTTAAGAAGTGTTATACTTGTGGAGAAGCTGGACACTTTGCGAATCAATGTCCTAAGTCGGGCCTTGGTCAAGGAAGCAATGCATCGAAGCAAAACCCAAGACCTAATGGAGGACAGCCACAAGGAAGCCGTGGACAGCAAAATTTTGCTCGTGGCAATGTGAACCATGTCTCTACGGAGGATGCTCAACAAGCGGATGACGTGGTCATTGGTATGTTTCTCGCCAACTCCAACCCCGCGACTATGTTATTTGATTCTGGAGCATCGCATTCATTCATTGCATCGAAGTATGTTGCCAAGTATAGTTTGCCTATCTCTCATATGAAGTTTACTCTGTTGGTTAAGTCTCCTGGAGGAGAGATGAGGACAAATATAGTATGTCCAAAAGTAAGCCTTAGAATAAGGGGGGTAGACTTCTTCGCCAACCTCATTGTTTTAGATTCTCAAGGGTTGGATATTATACTTGGTATGGACTGGTTGAGGAAGCACAATGGGGTTATTGAATGTGCCACAAAGACAGTGAAGTTGACCAATGAGGAAGGGATAACTGTAGAATTTGAAGCATCTCAAACCGCACCGAAGCAATTGGAATTGAATCATATAGACGGTGCCGCAATTGAGGAGATTCCGGTTGTATGTGAATTTTTGGATGTGTTTCCGGATGAGTTGCCAGGTATGCCACCTGATCGAGACATTGAGTTTGTTATTGATTTAATACCTGGAACTGCACCTATAGCTAAGAGGCCATATAGGATGCCTCCTATGGAATTAGCGGAGCTCAAGAAGCAGATTCAAGAGCAATTAGAAAAGGGTTTCATTCGCCCTAGCTCTTCGCCTTGGGGAGCGCCTGTTCTATTTGTGGACAAGAAGGATGGATCCCAAAGGATGTGCGTGGATTACCGAGCTCTCAACGAGGTAACAATCAAGAACAAGTACACCTTGCCACGCATAGAAGACTTGTTTGATCAGATGAAGGGTGCTTGTGTCTTCTCTAAGATTGACTTGAGGTCGGGATACTTTCAAATGAAGATTTGACTTATGCCGAGCAACCGGTCAAAATCTTGGAAACCAAGGAGAGAGTCACAAGGAACAAGGTCATTAGATGGTGTAAAGTCCAATGGAAGCACCATACCGAAAAAGAAGCAACTTGGGAGCTAGAAGATGATCTCAAGAAGGAATTTCCCCATCTCTTCTCTTCCGCGTCGAATCTCGAGGGCGAGATTCATTTTAAGGGGGGTAGGTTTGTAACACCCTCATTTTCATGCATCATGCCCTACATGCACTCATATACATGTTTAACATTAGCCCACAACAAGAGGAACGAGTTTAAAATCAATTCGGAGCATTTAAAATTGATTTGGAGCAAAACCGCACTTAAAACGCAGGAAAGTGCGGACTAGTCCGATTTTACTGAGGACTAGTCCGATTTCTCTCTGACTAAAAACGGACTTGTCCGTTTTTGCTGCGGACTAGTCCGATTGTGGCTCTGGAAACTTTCGGACTTGTCCGATTTTGTGCGGACTAGTCCGATATTCCATGAATCCTTGAAAATTTGCTAAGTCCCTGGACTTTTCCGGACTAGTCCGGTGTTCCAGCGGACTTGTCCGTTTTTCCTTTCTGACTAAGATCAGACTTGTCCGATTTTTGGCCAGACTTGTCCGATTTTCTCTCTGGACGACTTCGGACTAGTCCGGTCCTGTCCGGACTTGTCCGATATTTCGTGACTCCGAGATTGACCTTTTGTTTTACGACTTGTTTCTTGGGTTTCACGTCAAGTGGGCCTAGGGACGTCGTGCCCAACTCTTTTAGGGCCCATGTGGGACTCTAAACCGGCCTCTACTCATCCCAAAACTCGAAATCCATCTAACCCTAGCCTCCACCCCTATATAAACAACCCCACCCCTTGGTTTGACATCTATTTGCCACTTTTCCACCCACCCAAACCCTAGTTCGTGGGGAGCCACCATCAAGGAGGGAGGGGAAGATCCCAAACAAGAAGAAGAAGAGGAGGAAACGAAGGAGGATCAAGATCTCCACCAAGTTTCGTCCTTCACCACCAATTCATCCCCAAGTTCATCACCAACCCTAGATCATCAAGATCCAAGTGTTACCTCCAAGTTTCTTGGTTCATTGGAGTTCTAAACACCTGGTATACCTTCTATTCTCTTTTCCTTACGAGAATTCAACCCCTAATCTCCAAACCCACGTCGATCTAGAAAACCCTAATCCGCTGATCTCGCAGAGTGCGGACTTGTCCGGTCCCAAGCGGACTAGTCCGATCTTTCTGGTTAAATTGTGTTGAATTAATTCTAAAATTTGATCTAATCGAATCCAAACCTGTATAAACTTGTTAAAATCTATTAGAACTAGTTAGTGATCATTAAAAGCAATCTAGTAACAAGTTCTACCTTGCATTGCATCAATCATGCATGTCATGACATATTGAGTAATATTTGTGCACTCTTTGATTTTGTTTTTGTTTTGTATGTTTATTGTGTGGATTAGACGGATTTGCGCTAGAGAGTGCCACGGAGGATCTACAGCATCAAGAGTTTGAAGGCTTTGACCCTAATCAACAGCAAGAGCAAGGCAAGTGTCCTTGAAGCATATTGATCCTGTTTTAAATAAATGTTTTGTTTGCAAAACTGCATGCTATGTCAATTTGATGGGAATCCTATGGTAGGAAGTTTACTAGATTTGTTAAACCAACCTTGTCACCTGGAATTTATGGTAGAGAGTCGGGAAGGGTTTTTACCTTTTTGCTTCGCTTAATTAATTGGGATGGAAAACAACACTACACATTTAATTGTGCATCAATGATATTCTGTTTAATGTAAATTGGTCAATACGATGGGTGATCTAAGCAAGCCTGGTATGTGGATGGGTTGGATGTTATGGCGGTTTGCTTGCTTTAGATCTAAGGACCGGTTCATGCGAGAATAAGCCAGGACTACAGTGCCACCACGAGGCCAAGTTATGGGTGCGGCGTAGCTGATTAATTAGGGCTTTGCTAGTGCTGTTTGGACCATTGTGGATGCTCGGGGAAGGGGTAGTTGGATTGGGTTTGTTGATGATTGGTGGAACTACCCTGGGATCCGAATGGCTCAAGAGGGGGCCCTTGGTTGAAGATGTGCTCTGCGGGAGACATCGCCACCGGTGAAACCTCAGTGGGGTCTAAATAGGCTAGTAATCCCTTTGTAAAGGCTATTTTGTGATCTCTTGGCCACACACCAACGGAAGTGTGTAATGTGACCGACGGGTCATGGGCATAAGGGAGGTTCTTAGTCGCCGAAGGGTGATGAAATCACGAACACGTGGGTAAAGAGGTACAAACTCTGCAGAGTGTTAACTAAAACTATCATGATAGCCGTGCTCCCGGTTATGAGCGCCTGGACAACTTCCATGATTAGAGGCAAATTGGAATTTGGTAATGGTTATGGTTATGGATGGTTATGGATTAATTTCTGGTATTGAATATGGTTATTGATGATGGTGAAATCTGGAATTATTTATGATGGTAAAGAATTCAGTTTGGTATTATGGTATTATTTATGGTTATGATGGGTTTATTTCACATACTTATAATATATTGCTTTTCAAATGTTTTACCGTACTTTTCAGCACTTTACCATTATTATTGTCGTCATTTGAATCAGCCGCATGTCATACTTTCTACACTTGCTGAGTACGACATGTACTCACTCTTGCAATCCCCCACCCCAACAGTTGCAGGTCAAGACTGGGATTTTAATGGCGATAATGCGGAGTTCTAGGCCGTGTCTACCGTCAGCTTTGCCTGTGGTGTTGATTGGAGCTGCGCATACATACCCTGTCGCTTATGCTGCATAGTTGCTTAGTTAGCTTAGTTGTTTAATTAGTTTATTTCCGCTGCATTAGTTGAACTTGTCATTAATATTCATTAGAGCTTGTATTCGAGGATTTAATGAATTGTGTAATAAGAGTACTTATTTAATAATTTGAGCTGTGGTAATTTTCTGTATATCCTTTCGTGATTGCACTCGTATATGTGTGATGAACATCCTGGGCACACATATGCGTTAGCTTGGTTCATTTTCGGAACCGGGCGTCACACCCCGCAGATGGTCTTCGATAACTTCTTGATGAACAATTGGGCCCCGCTGGGGGGATAGGAGCCGACCTGTCGGGTCCTTCAACAGTGAGATGGACACCAACCGCATTGAGGTCGGCTTGGACACCAACCTGACCGGTGAAGCCTTGAAGACCCATCTCAAGAAGTTCCAGCCTGGGAACATCGTCCCTAGTGACGTGTCTCCACCGGCAGCCTTCCTTCCTCTGAATATGATACCAGAGGAGTGCAGAGAGCTCCGGAGGAAGATGCCATTGTTGGACGACTTGGGCCTAATGGAGAGGCGATCAACCTCCGCGGTGGAGATCTCCGAAGCTTTGGAGGATGGCTCCGTTCCCACTCTGAAGCCGAGAACCGAAGTCGTAGGCAAGGGCAAGGAGTTGGCCGAGCCCTCGAGCCGCGAGAGGAAGTTGAAGCATGCTGACGGGAGGTCCATCAGACCTGCTCCTTCCACGACAGCTTCTTCTCCTCGGAGGGGGAGGTCTTCAACAGCGGCAACTACTCCAGCATCAGCATCTCTCTGGGGCGCTAGCTCCGGCCATGTGGCTCCAGCACCAGGGCCAACTGAGGGCTGTAGGTCCGAAGGTCCTTCTCAATCGAGGAGGGCCTCAACCAAGACGACGCTGACGGTGGCAGCAACCTCCGGGGAGCCTTCCGGAGCTACTACACCAGTGGCGATAGGGTCCGGTCCTAAGAGTCCGGTGAAGAGGTTCCACGCTAGCTGGAGCGGAAGCCTTCCAAGGTAAATTTGATTTTTACCTCAGTTGACTATTTTTTGTTGTAATCATGTTTTGAGATTCTTTGTCCTTCATCCACAGGGTACCCAAGAAAGGGGCTGAAGCTCCGGTTCCTACAGCAGCGGCTGAGGTTGTGCAAGCGGAAGCTCCAACTCCAGTTCCAGCGCCACCCCAAGAGGTGGGTGAGGCCGCGGCAGCTCCGGTGCTAGCTATCGTGGTCCTTGACCTCGAGTCATCCCCTGAAGCTCCCGTGGTAGCGCCAGACCACGAGAATGAAGATGTACCAGTGGCACCAGCCCCGGAGGTTGAAGCTTTGGGTTTGGATGCTGAGATGATGGACGCTCCAGCCTTAGAGCCGGAGGTAGCTGCAGTCCCGACCCTAGAGCCGGATGTTGTTGAAGCCCCAGCAGCGGAGCCAGTGGTTGATGAAGCCCTGGTGGTAGAGCCGGTGGTTGATGAAGTTTTGGCGGCAGAGACCGGTCTCGATGAAGTTCTAGCGCCTGAGCCGGTAGTCGCAGAAGTGCCGGCGCCCGAACCAATGGCAGTCGAAGCACCAACACCTGAACCGGCGGTGGAGGAGGCGCCAGCGTCAGAGACGGAAGTGGCTTCAGCTCCGGCCGAACCATCAACGCCTGCCCCAGAGGTGATGGTTCCGGAGGTGCCCGCGCCTGAGCCAGGGTGCCAAGATGAAGCTGCTGGTCCCCCGCCTGATGGACCAGTTGCTGATGACTAGGCGACGAGACCTTCGGAGCCGACTCCAGAGGTAGAAACTCCTGCTTCAGGACCTTCCTTGGCGGCGGCCGAGGCTATCCCATAGGGCGGCTCTAGTGCCGTGGAAGCTCAGGGGACCTCTCTTGTAGAGAAGACCGCAGCAGGCCCAGAGCCAATCCCTTTGTTGCTGTCTATCGACAACGCCTGCTCCAGTCTTCATCAGGTCCAGCTGGCCTTTTACCACGACAGCAAGGCCCTCGAGGAGGAGCGCCAAACCCTTAGGAGGTGGTGCAACCAGCTCCAATTCGAGACCAAGCTGGCGCAGTCGAGGCTTGCCGATGACAAGGAGTGGGTGAAAATGGAGAAAGTACGATTGGAGTACTGGGGTCAGCTGCTGGATGAGAGGGAAAGCATGGTGCGATCCCTCAACAACCAGTCCCGGACCATCCACGAACAGGTCGTAGCTGCTAATAATGCAGCGAGTGATCGCCAAGAGAAGCTCAACGCTATCCATGACAGCCTCGTCAAGCGCCAGAAGGCTCTTGAGGAGAGGGAGAAAAATCTTGAAAATGAAGAGCAAAAACTCCTGGAGATGTGGGATGACCTCGTGAAGAGGGAGGATGAGCTTACTCAAAGGCTGACTCTGGGTGACAAGAGTCTCGCGGAGTGCACCAAGAAGCTGGAGGAGCGCTGCGAGAAAGAGGAGAAGAAGGCCTGACTACAAGGACATGACCTCCACAAGAGGGAGAATGAAATTTCTGCCAGGGAGAAGAAAGTGCGGGGCCGGGAGAAGGACCTGGTCGACCATCGGAACAAGATCCACCTCCGGGAGGAGGAGCTCGGTAAACTCGAAAGGCAGGTTGCTGAAAAGATTCAGCATAACGGCAAAGAGGTCGAGCGCCTTGCCCGGGAGAATTCGGAGCTTGCGGCGACCAAGAGATCCTTGGAAGAGATGCGAGGTTCAAGGGCTGCGGAGTACCAACAAGTTTGGGACTTCTTGGTCAAAGCCAATGACGCGCTGATGCTGATGGGTTTTAGTCCCGTGCGTCTGGATGATCTGGAGCTGGAGCTGGACCAGACGTTGCAGGCGTTGAGCTCGGCAGGCAACAATCTCACCAAGATGGGCGATGTCATTGCGGACCAGCTGGAAACCAAGGGACAATCCCTGGCAAAGAACGTCGCAGAGTTCATGCTGACGTGCTACAAAAGCTGGGACCCTCACTTCCCACTGGACCCGGTGCTTGAAGGCCCCATCGACGGAGAGGGAGAAGCCGCCAAAGCCAACGTGTCCGACGTTGCCCAGAAGGTCGCCTCGTTCTTCCATAGGGTCTAGGATTCTCTATTTGTAGCTCCTGCTTGTGTTCTCTCATCTTTTTCTCCAATTTTATAATCTCTTGTCTCCAAATTAATGAAATCCAAGAATTTTATGAATTTAATTTTTTGTCTTCAACACCTTTGTCCCACTTGGTCCCCTGGTAGATGTACATAATTTGATTATGAACATGTACCAAGAGGATGTAGCATTTTTTTGAAGACTTGCGCGCTTCAAACTTGTAGTTTGTAGGTCCGAAGTCACTGATAGTAGGGGCCCCCTAGGTTGTCGGAGCTTAGTTGTTCTAGCAGTGACCCTTGTCAACACGTAGAGAATTAACGATTAGTCCTCTAGGTTGTCGGAGCTTGATAGCTTCGGCAGCGACCACTGTCAACGTGCAGTGCGTCGACATCAGACCCCACTGGGGAGTCTTCCCACCATCTTTTCTTCACGTTGACGGCTGATCCCCTGGATTTGCCAGAACTTTTGTAGCTCCGGCGATGTCTACTATCAATGTTTGAAACATCAACAATAGACCACCTTAGGGGGTGTCGGAGCTTTGATAGCTCCGGCTTCATCCACCATCATCATGAGATTTTTATTTTTTCTGCACACTAAAGTCAAGAAAAATAGTAAAATTGGTTTCTTCTCTATAACTCATTTGCGGCTTACTATTCTCGAAAGAAATTTTTAGGTCGAACGCAATTCTAAATACAATCAAGTGCACTGGCTTGTTTTCTCCAAGTCCGATCATTTCTAGATTCGCCTTACTTCGGCCTGCCGGGGTGTAGGTAGAGTGGCGTACTTAGGGTGCAGGACCAGGCTAAGTCGATAGCGCACTCCGGATCTAGATTGGCTTGGCGGCATTCAGATGAGTAGACCATTAACAATGTTTAGACCCGGAAGAATTGACAATGCAACTTGAATTATACATGAATTGGTCGAGCTAAAGTTTCTTAAGAATTGCACAACTTTGTTATAGAAAAGAAAGAGAAAAATAAAAAATATTGAGCCTGTACAAAGTAAATGCATGTGGAGTCTGTTTTCACACAATGATGTCTTTCATTATAGGTCCGGGGTACAGGGGAAACAAGTACACTCTTAGGGTACAGAACCAGGCAAAGTGTGTTGCATTTCTTGTTTGACCCAAGGTAGCTAGCTACACTTTTAGTTTTGAGACTGTGACAAGTGTTGCTTGAACTTTGCGGACCTTCCAGGGAAGGTCCGGCTGTTCTCCCGAAAAAGCTACCCGACTCTGTACAATGACTCTATAACATACATCACATGTAACTACAGACTCACCTCCGTGATATTAAGCGTAGAACTTACAGAGGTGCTCAATGTTCCAAGGATTAGGAAGAGATGTACCATCCTTGGTTTCCAAGCGAACGCATCCGAGACGGGATACTTTGATCACTCGGAAGGGTCCTTCCCAGCTGGGGGAGAGTTTGTTTAACCCTTCTCTAGATCGTATTCTCCGTAGCACCAGATCGCCTTCCTCGAGCTGTCGGCTGTGAACATGCCGTTGTGGTATCGGGCATTCCGAACAGCTGCTCGGCACCTTCCCTCTTCAAGGAGGTCAAGGTCTTCACGCCGGAGCTGGTCCTGCGTGGCTTCGTCGGAGGTCCGGACCCGGAGCGACCCCAAGGTGATTTTTGGAGGAAGGACTGCTTCAGCTCCGTACACCAGGAAGAAGGGTGTGTCTCCAGTTGACCGGTTTGGAGTTGTCCTGTTGGCCCATAGAGTTGGCGGAAGCTCTTCGATCCAGTTGGCTCCATGTTTTTTCAGGCGCTCATATGTGCGCGTCTTGATTCCTTTCAGGATTTCTGCATTTGCTCTCTCGGCTTGGCCATTACTTGCCGGGTGATCTACGGAGGCGTAGTTGACTTGGATGCCGAGGTTTTCGCAATATCCTTGGAATGTAGAGCTTGTGAATTGGGTCCCATTATCAGTTAGGATCTTGTTTGGGACTCCAAATTTGCATACGATGGACTGCAAGAAGTTGATAGTTGATTGCTTGTTTATTGTCACAACTGGAGTTGCTTTCGGCCATTTGGTGAACTTGTCAATGGCAACGTACAGGAACTTGTAACCTTCGACGGCTGTTGGGAAAGGTCCCAAGATATCCATCCCCCACACAGCGAATGGCCATGTAGGAGATATCATTTGTAGAGGTTGAGCTGGTGTGTGAATTTGCTTTGCATGGAACTGGTATGCTTTGCGTTTCTTCACTATAGCTCAGTTGCATCCTGGAGCGTAGTAGGCCAGTAAAAACCATGCCGGAAGGCTTTACCGACCAGCGTGCGGGAAGACACGTGGTTCCCACACTCGCCTCCATGGATTTCTGCGAGGACCTCGCAACCTTTTTCCCTTGTAATACACCGCATTAGGACGCCATTGGCACCACACTTGTAGAGATCCCCTTCTACCAGTGTGTATCTTTTAGCCAATCTGACTATCCGGTCAGCAGATACATTATCTTCAGGAAGGAAATTGTCTTTCAAGTAGCTCAGGATCTCCGAGATCCATGCATCAGAGTTAACTTGAGGATTTGAGTCTTGCGTGCTGGGTTGCTCGGAGCTTCCTGCAGCACCTACGACCCTTGATGGATGCCATGGTAACAGGGCCATCGGGACCGCCAGCTTCGAGGTGCTGGTCTCGCCCCCTTCGCTCTGTTCGGTAGGCTGAGCTGTTGGTCTTGAAAATCTCCAGAAAAGGTTCCGTCAGGAGCTAGAGCTCCGGTTGAAGCTTTCGTCAAGAGTTTGTCGGCTTCAGTGTTGTTGAGACGCTGGACATGGCAAAGATCCAGGACGTCGAAGTCCTTCTGAAGCTTCTGGACTTCAAGTAGGTATGCAACTAGTTGAGGGTTGTTGCAGCAGCATTCACTTTTGACTTGTTTTATGACGAGCTGCGAGTCACCCTTTACCAACAGCTGCTTGACACCATATGATAGTGCCACCTTGAGCCCATATATTAGTGCTTCATACTCCGCCATGTTGTTGGTCGCCTTGAAGTCAAGGTGAACCATGTATTTGACCTTCTCCTCAGTCGGAGCGAGGAGAAGGACTCCAGCTCCAGCCCCCTGCTTTTGCACGGAGCTGTCAAAATAGAGAGTCCAGTGAGGCTCGGTGAAAACTGAAACCTTGGGTTCCAGCTTCTGCTCACTAGGGCCCCTAGGATTTGATGGAGAGGGGGTCCATTCTGCCACAAAGTCCGCCAGTGCTTGGCTCTTAATTGCTTGTCTTGGGACGAATTCAAGATCGAACTCGGCCAGTTCCGCTGCCCACTTTGCAATGTTCCCAGTAGAGTTGGGGTTATGCAAAATTGCACGCAGTGGATAAGAAGTTACCACTGAAATCTTGTGAGCTTGGAAGTAGTGTCGGTAGAGGTGGCCAAATGGGCCGGGCCAAACGGGCCAGCCCGAAGCACGACAAAAATGGCCCAGCACGAGCACACCCGGTCCTAAAAAATTGGGCCCGGGCCGGCCCGAGGCACGACACGGGCCGTGCCCGGGCCTGGATCATCGGCCCGTCGGGCTTGTCGGCACGGCCCGATTAGGCACGGCACGGTCGGTTCGCCGGGTGGCCCGGCCCGGCACGGCCCATTTAGGCTCGAATAGTGATTTTTCGGTTATTTTTATTATATTTTTAACTAAAATTGTCTACGGGCCGACCTGACCTGGCACGGCCCGGCACGACCCGGCACGCTTAAAATGGGCTCGGGCCGTGCCTGGGCCTGGACCCCTGACCTGTGGGCCGGCCCGGCACGGCCCGATTTTTTTCTGGGCCGTGCTGGGCCCAAGTTTTTTAGGCACGGCCCGTTGGCCACCTATAAGTGTCGGAGCTTCCTAGAAGCGATAAGAACTGCGTAGAGCAGCTTATGCACCTCCAGGTACCGAGTTTTGGCGTCATGAAGTACTTTGCTGATGAAGTATACTAGGTGTTGGACTGGCCGAACCCTCCCGAAGGGGCCCGGAGCTTCTTCCTCGTCAATCCGGACCTTCCCGGAGGGGTCCGGACCTTGTTCGGGGACGTCTGGTTTCCTACTGGAGGAACCTTGAGCTTCTTCTGCAGCGACCCGGACCTTTCCGCAGGGGTCCGGATCTTGTTGCTCAGCAACAACAACTTCTTCATTTGAAGGAGGTTGATCCTCTGACATCTCATCTTGAGGATCAGGGTCTGGGAGCTGGGACCCAGACTCGTCTTCAGGTAGCTCCGGACCCTCCCGAAGGTGTCTGGATTCCGGAACTGGGGGTGGTTCTGGTCTTTCCGCAACCAGGACCATGCTGACAACTTCGTCATGTTGCCGAAATGTAAAGAAGAAGTGGCTCACTAGGATTCGGTGCTACTAAGGTTGGTAGAGGGGCGAGGAGCTGTTTTAGCTCCTGGAATGCCTTTTCTGCTTCTTCAGACCATTGGAATGGTCTGGACTTCCTCAATAACTTGAAGAAGGGTAGCGCCTGTTCTGCCAGTCTTGATATGAATAGGCGGAGGGCAGCTAGACATCCAATCAGCTTCTAGACGTCCTTGACGCGGGCTGGTGGCTACATGTCTTCAACAACTTTAATCTTCACTAGATTTGCTTCTATTCCTCGGTGGTTCACCAAGAATCGAAGAAGCTTTCCGGAGCTAACCCCGAAGACACACTTTTCTGGGTTCAGCTTCGTGCGTGTGACTCGCAACTTGTCGAAGACAGCTTGCAAGGTGTCAAAGAATGACTCCTTGTTCTTGATGTTGACGACGATTTCATCGACGTAAACTTCCACTACATATCTGATAAGCTCTCGAAAAGCTTTGTACATAGCTCATACAAATGTTGAAGCAGCGTTTTTGAGACCGAATGGCATGGCAATATAACAATATAATCCATCTACTGTGATGAAGGAAGTATGCTCTTTATCTTCTCTAGACATTCTGATTTGATGATACCCAAAATATACGTCTAGGAAACACAGTAATTTGCACCCGGAGGTGGAATCCACTATCTGATCTATTCTAGGTAGTGGTAATGGATCTTTTGGACACGCCTTATTCAGTGTAGTGTAGTCGATACACATCCGAAGCTTCCCGCCAGCCTTAGGTACAACAACTGGGTCTGCCAACCATTTTGGGTGGAAGACTTCTCGGATGAATCCAACTTCAAGCAACTTCTTCACTTCTTGACGTATGAAGTTTTGTCGCTCTATTGATTGCTTCCTAGGCTTCTGATGTACAGGCCGAGCATCGGGATAAATCTTCAGATTGTGCTCAATCACTTCCCTAGGGATCCCAGTCATTTGTGACGGTTGCCAGGCAAACACGTCAACATTAGCCCAGAGGAAAGTGACGAGCGCGAGTTCCTATTTGTCATTTAGACCTCCCGATATACAGGTGGTTTGAGCAGCGTCGGAACCGATTTGGACGACTATGACGGGAATGTCGGGGTCGCCGCTTGGTTGCACGCGAGGTGCGAAGGTTGAGCCTCGATGACGAATGCTCGGGGGTTTCAGAGCTTGCTCTTTTCCGGATTCTTCCTTCTGTGCTGTAGCAAGCGCATGGAGATCTTCCAGAGCAGTCACTCCGGCATTGCGATCTCCACGGATCCGGAGAACACCTGTTGGTGTTGGCATCTTCAACACCAAGTAGCCATAATGAGCAGCAGCCATGAACTTGTACGAGGCTGGCCTACCCAAGATGGCGTTGAATGGTAAATTGATTTACGCCACGTCGAAGACCAACATCTCAGTGCGGTAATTCATCCGGGTTCCGAAGGTCACCGGGAGAGTAATGGCACCGAGTGGGGTTATGTCCCCTGTACCTACTCCGGAGAAAGGTCGGGAGGGGCGAAGATCAGAAGGTCGGAGCTGAAGCTTGACAAAAGCTTTGAAGCTTATGAGGTTCATCCCCGAACCTCCGTCCACCATCACATGATGGAGCTGGATGTTGTTGATGGTCGAAGATACCATCAATGGGAGTTGGCCAGCTCCAATCATGTTCCGAGGGCAGTCTGAAGCATCGAAAGTGATGGCAGTGTCCATCCACTTCTGGTGCGGCTCCGCCCTGGCAGTGGGAGCTACTGAGGCCATGTCCCGCCGCATGATCTTGAGGACACGACGAGAGGTGATGTCCCACGAACCACCAAAGATGGTGTTCATGGTCATCTGACGCTCATTGTCAAAGACATCACAATCATCATCAACGGAGGTGTAAATGAAAGGCAGCCTAGAGGGGGGGGGTGAATAGGCGATAATCGATAATTTAAACTTAAATCAGAGTTCTGAAAACAGAGAAGTCGGACTTGTCTGACTTCTAGTCGGACTTGTCTGACCTAAGTCAGACAAGTCTGACCTGGGTCGGATAAGTCCGAGCTTACCTGCACGATCAGACCAAAAATCCAATTTTTAAGCGATCTAGTGAGAGATATCGATCCCTAGCAGTTCTACACGAAGTATGAAGTAGAAAGAAAGCTGAGGGAGAGATAGCACGCGGAAAAACACTAGAATCAAAACTTGTGAGAACGAAAGAACAACAAGAGACAAACGATTTTATCCTGAGGTTCGGAACCACAAAGGATCCTACATCCCCGTTGAGGAGTCCACAAGGGACCAGGCCTTCTCTAGCCTTCCCCTCACGAGTTGCCCCAAGGGCCAACTCCCGATCTTCCACTATCACAAAGATTGTTACAAACTCCCCGATTACAAGAGATCACAAAGAAGTCGCGGGGCGACGCCTAACCGTCTAGGGGAGAACCCCAAGAGCAACAAACACGCAATCACGAAGAAACTTAGCGAATCACACGTTTCTCAACCCCTCAACAAACCGTTTCTCCCAATCCTCACAAATCACTCTTCACTCTCCCAAAAATTCGAATTTGGGCTCTAGAGGTGAAGAACAAGTGGAGAGATGTTCTTGAGTTCAAATGGGCGTTCAGAACTGTTTAGGGGTGTTAGGCATGGTTGGTGGGTCGAAACCACCACCTATTTATGCTCCAAAAAGTCATTAGAGCCGTTTGGCACATCCCGCGTCGGACATGTCTGACACAATGTCGGACATATCTGACCTCAAAGGTAAGGCTTTTCACTTCAGACTTGTCTAACCAAAACCACTTCAGACATGTCTGACATACAATCTCGGACATGTCTGAAATTCTGCAGATAGACCACGGACAAGTCTGACTCTCTGGGACTTCGAAAATTTTCCATAGTCCCTGGGAACAGATTCATTTCGGACATGTCCGACCCCCAGGTTCGGACAAGTCCGAAACTTCACTGGAACTCTCACTGGAACCTTTCCAGTGCCAATTCGGACATGTCTGACTTACAGATTCGGACATGTCCGAATTCCAACAGAGGGAATTCGGACATGTCTGACTTAACAAGTCTGACAAGTCCGCCCAAGCCACAAAGGGGCCTACTAAAATCTTCTACTAAGGGGTTGAGCACCCGAATGACTCACTAAGTGTCTACGCGTCGTGTCCCTCTTAATAGTACGGTTTTTCCTACGACTCAAGGAGAAAATAGAAAACCCTATTTCTATTCTTCTTCGCCACAACTTTTCTCCTTTTGCCGTCTTTCTTCAAAGCTCCGTTCCGTACTCCGGATCTGCGCACATGCTCAACCAAGTTCATTAGCACTTTAATGGTTCATCATCAATCCACCAAAACCCACAAGGGACCTAGATGCACTTACAATCTCCCCCTTTTTGGTGATTGATGACAACCAATTAAAGTCTTTGACAAAAATAAGATTTGATAGAAGTTTTGAGTCTCAAGTGTATATGAGCTTTTGGAATAACAATAAAAACAACTCATATACACTCAATCGTCGTGGGGTGCCTATATGCTCGTGTGTGTGCAACAACGTGATAAATATGAAGAAATGCACACGAGATCAATGAAGCATCATAATGATCATCATAAGGCATCAATAAACATCATTAAGCATTAACATCAATAAACATCATTAAGCATTAACATCAATAAACATCATTAAGCATTAACATCAATAAACAAGTAACAAATAAGTACAAGACACATGACGATATAAAATATGATTAGATACATGTCCATGTCCAAGAAAAGGCACTAGAGACAAATACTTCTCCCCCTTTGGCATCAAGGCACCAAAAAGGAGAAAAGTGGACACTAACACCTAGTCTACTCGTTGTCTTCCTCGTCGTCGTTGCTGTCACCATCGCCGCTCTCCTCCTCGTAGTCGCTCTCCTCTCCGGAGTCATCGGGAGCTGCAGGAGGTGCTGAGGAAGAGGCGCCGGTGCCGGTGAAGAACGCCATTTCCGCCTCGGTGAGCTCCGGAAACTCCGGTGGCTCCTCGTCTGAGCTGGCGTCGTCGACTGGAGGAAGCTGGAGGTGCTCCCTAATGGCCGCGAGGTCCCTCTGGTTCCTCTTTGCCAAGCGGTGAGTCGACCGACAGATGGTGAAGATCGACTTCAGGATTTTGAGCAGTCCTGAGGAGCAAGATGGCTGCTGCTGGGCACGGAGGATGAGCTGGGAGGCTGAGCAGACTTCCTCCTCGAGGAGCTGGGTCCTCCCTCTGCTGGTGCCGGTGCAGCTGCACGAATCGGGCGGTGAAGCTCGGAAGGCTTCTGAGGCACAAGGCGCCTATGAGGCACATCCTTCACAAACTTCTTCCCGGACACTGTCTCAATTAGCTTCATCAGGTATGGGGCATAGCAGCAAGACCTAGCCGGCGTCTCCGAGGCGAGGTAAATCTCCTCGTAGATGTAGTCAAAGGCATTGAATTGCTGCTCCTCTGCCAAGAGCTGGATCAGATTTCTGCTGTTGTGATTGATCCTGTTGGCATCCCCATCCTTGGGCGAGAGGGTCTTTCTGATTAGACGGTTCACCACGGCATGGAATGGCTTGAGGCCGTGGATATGAGGAGGGTCGGCTGGATACCCATCCTCATAGAAACTCTCCATCTCCAGGAGGTTCACTATATCCATCTCATGGATCTTCAGTGAGTGCTGCAGACTGTCCTCCATCCCAAGAATGCGGGCAAACTCCTCATAGCTGACTTCATACTTCACCCCATTGGTCATCCAGGTGAAGCCGAGCTTGTCGACCCAATAGAAAACTGTGGCATAGAATTGGAGGATGACTTCCTTGTTCCATGGGTATTGGAGACCCATGATCTCGCTGACTCCGTGGTGCTCGCAAGCGTCGAGCACCCCCTTGAAGAGAAGGTAGCAGTCCTTCTTCTTCAATGCAGCCTTCCAATCAACCCATTGCATCTCCGTGACTAGGTTCTTCTTGGTCGTGAGGACTGACCAGTAGTAATCCATGTGGAAGAAGCACTAGAAACGGGGATCCTTGCTCTCCCTTGGCTGGTCATAACACCGCACATCTCTCATGTGCATGGTGTCGTGGATGTTCCTACGGTAGTTTACCCTGTCGGCCGTGCGCCGAGTGTCACCCACTGGAGAGTGCACGACCAACGGTCCGATCTCTTGCTGCCCTTGGGAGCTTGAGCTGCCCCCCTGACCACTGTGAATGGTGAGTTGACCGCTTGCGGGTCGCTTGACAGTCACTTTCTTTGGTCGCTTTGATGGTTGAGCCGAAGAATCGGGACCCGCGGGCTCCTTGCCTCTTTTGTCGTGACCCATAGCTAGAAAAAGATACAAGGATAGGTAAGAGTCAAGGAAAGAGAGATAGAGCAATTAACTTGATAGTTTCGATAGAAATTAGGCCTCAGAGTTATACAGGATCGGACATGTCTGACTGGAAAGTCAGACTTGTCTGACTCAGGAAATTCGGACATGTCCGAATTTCAGAGTCAGACTTGTCCGACCTGTGCAGAACCGACCCTAATTGCTAAGGAAACTAAGCAAATCAATTTTTCTACCGACCAAATTTTGCAACAAGGTTGTAAACATGCCTAGGAACAATTTCAAGGGCATAAATTTGCAAACTTGCCGCTAGATTTAGAATTGAGACGAAAGATGCGGAAAAATACCTTCGGATGGAGAAAAGGATTGAAGAACTCCGAAGGGGATGTGAATCCTCCAACTCCGAGGGAGATTTTCCCTCAAGAACTCCTCACAAGTGCCTCAAAAGCAGTGTGAATCGCCTTGGGAGGTTTGAGAGAGATGGAGATTAGGGTTTGAAGTGAGGAGTGAGAGAGGGGATGGAAACCGTCGGACTCTTTGAAGGGGCTCGGACTTCCCACGTCGGACATGTCCGAATTTGACTTCAGACAAGTCCGAGTTCTCTCTGCAGTCTTCAAACCCACTTTGGACATGTCTGACTTTTGTCAGACTTGTCCGACTCTCCCTGAGTGTATGCAATGTGCAAACACTTGGGGATCTAAAGAAGAGAATATATGGACATTTTGGACAAGTTTTTGCAAATATCTTTGACAAAAATGATCAGTAAGCAACCAACACTCAAACTATGATCATTTTCACCAAAGAGAAGTTTAGAACATAGTTTTCAAGAAAAATAGATGAGATTTTCGAAAAACACACAACATTTTGAAGTTGAAAACTAGTAGCAATCAGATGTGCACAACTCAAGCAATGTTTCGAGAATCCAAGATATTTAGCTCACTCCTTAGGTCACAAAAGCGTCTCTCATCAAGGGGTTTGGTGAAGATATCCGCTAATTGCTTCTCACTTCTAACATGAGAGATAATGATATCTCCCTTGATAGAGTGGTCTCGCGGGAAATGGTGACGGATGTCTATGTGTTTGGTTCTAGAATGCTCGACGGGGTTGTGAGCAATCTTGATGGCGCTCTCATTGTCACATAGGAGAGTAATATGGCTCAGATTGTAACCATATTCCCTAAGAGTTTGTCGCATCCAGAGAAGCTGCGCACAACAACTTTCGGCTGCAACGTACTCCGCTTCGGCTGTGGAAAGGGCAATGGAGTTTTGTTTCTTGGAAGACCACGCAACCAAGGACCTACCAAGAAATTGGCATGTCCCGGATGTGCTCTTCCTATCTACCCTACAGCCCGCATAATCCGCATCGGAATAACCGACGAGATCAAACTTGGATCCTTTAGGGTACCAAAGACCTAGTTAGGAGTGTGAACTAAATACCTAAGGATCCTCTTAACCGCTGTCAAGTGACACTCTTTTGGAGTGGCTTGGAATCGAGCACACATGCACACACTAAGCATAATGTCGGGTCTAGAAGCACAAAGATAAAGCAAAGAGCCAATCATAGAACGGTATACCTTTTGGTCCATGCTCGCTCCTTCTTCGTTTAGTCCTAGATGCTCGTTTGTTCCCATAGGTGTCTTGATGGGCTTCGCCTTCTCCATGCCAAACTTCTTGAGAATGTCATGAGTGTACTTGGTTTGGCATATGAAGGTCCCTTCCTTGAGTTGCTTTACTTGGAAACCTAGGAAAAACTTCAACTCCCCCATCATAGACATCTCAAATCTCTCCGTCATGATTTTGGAAAACTCATCACAAAAAGTCTTGTTAGTAGAACCAAATATGATATCATCAACATAAATTTGGCATACGAACAAGTCATTATCAAAATGCTTAGTGAAGAGAGTATAATCGACTTTCCCAATCTTAAAACCATTTTGAGTGAGAAAATCCCTAAGGCACTCATACCAAGCTCTAGGTGCTTGTTTGAGGCCATAGAGAGCCTAACACAACTTGTAGACGTGATAGGGATGCTCTTCATCTTCAAATCTGGGCGGTTGCTCCACATACACTTCCTCCTCGATTGGACCGTTGAGGAATGCACTTTTCACATCCATTTGATATAGCTTGAAATCATGGTGAGTAGCAAAGGCCAATAATATGCGAATAGATTCAAGCCTAGCTACGGGAGCAAAGGTTTCATCAAAATCCAAACCTTCGACTTGAGCATATCCTTTTGCTACGAGTCTTGCCTTGTTTCTTGTTACCACCCCGTGTTCATCTTGTTTGTTGCAGAACACCCACTTGGTTCCAACAACATTTGCATTTGGTCTCCTCACGAGTTCCCACACCTTGTTCCTCTTGAAGTTGTTGAGCTCTTCTTGCATCGCCATTACCCAATCCGGGTCTTGTAGAGCTTCTTCTACTTTCCGTGGCTCTAGAGAGGAAACAAAGGAATAGTGTTCACAAAAGTTAGCCATACGTGAGCGAGTAGTTACCCCCTTGGAGATGTCTCCAAGTATGTTGTCAACGGGATGGTCCCGTTGAACGCTTTGATGAACTCTTGGGTGTGGTGGTTGAGCTTCTCGATCATTGTCTTCATCTTGATCATTTTCTTGATCTCCCCCCTTGATCCAAGCCTCCTCCTTGATTTTGACCTTGTTGAGATTCATCTTGAGGATCTTGATCTTGTTCATGTGGGGGATTTGCATCTTCTTCGCTTGCTTGAAGATCATTTGGATCATGTGCTCGCACATCTCCAAGTGCCATTCTCCTAAGTGCTTCTTGTGGAGTCTCCTCTTGATCTAGCACACACTTATCAACTTGCTCCACTTGAGAGCCATTAGTTTCATCAAACACTACGTCATGTGCTACTTCAACAATCCCGGAGGACTTGTTGAAGATACGATAGGCGTAGGTGTTTGAGTCATAGCCAAGCAAGAAACCTTCATCGGATTTTGAAGCGAACTTTGAATTCCTAGGCTTCTTGTTGAGAATATAGCACTTGCTCCCGAAAACACGAAAGTATGAGATGTTGGGTTTGTTACCGATTAGGAGTTCGTATGAGGTCTTCTTCAAGAGTCGATGAAGATACAACCGGTTTATGGCATGGCAAGCGGTGTTAACCGCTTCCGCACAAAACCGGTCGGACGTCTTGTACTCATCAAGCATCGTCCTTGACATCTCAATTAGAGTCCTATTCTTCCTCTCCGATACTCCATTTTGTTGAGGGGAGTAGGGAGCGGAGAACTCATGCTTGATTCCTTCTTCATCCAAGAAGTCTTCAACTTGAGTGTTCTTGAACTCCGTCTCGTTGTCGCTCCTAATCTTCTTGATTCTTAAGGAGAACTCGTTTTGAGCTCTCCTCAAGAACTTCTTGAGAACTCTTTGGGTTTCACCTTTGTCATGCAAGAAAAATACCCACGTGAAGCGAGAAAAATCATCAACAATAACTAGACCATACTTGTTACCGCCAATGCTAATGTAGGCGATCGGTCCGAATAGGTCCATGTGTAGTAGCTCCAATGGTCTTGAGGTTGTCATGATGTTCTTGGACGGATGTTGAGCTCCTACTTGCTTTCCGGCTTGACACGCGCTACATGGTCTATCTTTCTCAAAGACAACATCTTTTAGTCCACGGATATGATCCCCCTTAAGAAGTTTTTGCAAGTTTCTCATCCCAACATGAGCTAGCCTTCGGTGCCATAGCCGTCCCATGTTAGTTTTCGCCATTAAGCACGTATCAAGTTGAGCTTTATCCGTGGAGAAATCCACATGGTAAAGCTTTCCCTTGAGTATGCCCTTAAAGGCGATTGAGTTGTTGCATCTTCTTGAGACAATCACACCATTGTTAGTGAAAAGACAATCATAACCATTATCACATAATTGAGAAATAGACAAGAGGTTGTAATAAAGTGAGTCAACATGAAGCACATTAGAAAGAGTGTGTTTTGAGGAGATAGCAATTTTACCGGTGCCAAGGATTTTCCCTTGGCTATTATCCCCAAAGAAGATTCCTTCACTAGGATCATCATTCTCCTTGTACTCTACAAACATCTTCCTCTCTCCGGTCATATGATTAGTGCATCCACTGTCAAGAAACCAATTTGATCCACCGGAGGAGTATGCCTACAAAAAGAGTTATGCCTTTCCTTTAGGTACCCAAACGGAGTTGGGTCCTTTGATGTTAGTCACAAGACATTTGGGCACCCACACACAAGGCTTTGGGCTCTTGCGGAGTGGCCCAACATATCTAGCATAAGTCTTGCCAAATTTGTTCCTCAATAACACATAAGAAGCATCAAAGTCATGGAACAAAGGATGAGGTTCATTTTTAGGCATATAAGATGTTGAGACAATGTTCTTTCCTTTATCTTGAGCGGATGAACCTTCCTTGACAAAAACAATCAAGTCTTTGTTATTCTTGGGGGCTTTGGCATTTTGTCTCTGCTCAAGTTAACAAGTTCATCCTTGAGCTCAACGGTCTTGTCCTTAAGATTTGAGCATGCTTCCTTGCTCATAGCAAGGTCATGCTCCAATGCATTGCTTCTTTCTCTCTCGCGCTCGAGGAGCTCCTCAAGCTCTTGGCATCTCTCCAATTTTTGGATGAGCATGCCCTCTTGACGCTCAAGGAGATCCTCCTTCTCGGAGATTTCATCCATAAAAAAGTTCATCTTTCTCATGGCACTCTTACTTAAGCCTTTAAGCATGGATTCAAGTTCACTATCACTATCAAGTTCATCACAAGAAGTTATAGAGGGAGTGGGTTTAGATTTGACCTTTTTCCTTCCCTCCTTTGCCATGAAACATGTGGACTTGAAATCATCAAGGTTGGGGAAGAGCTTGCTTGCACTTGAGCTCTTTCCGATGGCAATGGTTGCCACCTTCTCTTCATTGTCGGAAGATGAGTCTTCATTTGAGTCCCATTCTCTTCCAAGGTGGGCATGTCCTGATGGCTTCTTCTTCTTGAAGAGCTTCTTATCTTGGGTCTTGCCCTCCTTCTTCTTGCTTTCATTGTATGGGCATTCCGCAATGAAGTGCCCATGTTCACCACACTTGTAGCAAGTCTTCTTCTTTAGTTTCTCCTTGCTCTTGCCTTCTTGGTCATAACCTCCCTTCTTCCTTCTCATCATCCTTCTAAACTTATTGACGAAGAAAGCTTCTTCCTCATCGGAGTCCATGCTCTCATCATCACTTGCATCTTCATTGTAGGATGTGGAAGTTGCTTTGAGGGCTATGTCTTTCTTCTTTGATGAGGCAAGCTTTTGGAGATCGTTGTAGAACATAGCTTCCTTCTCCATCATCTCATTGTTGATTATCCTCCCAAGCACTTCTTCCGGAGTCATCTTGGTGTAGTCGGGGCTTTCACGGATCAAGGAGCAAAGAGCGATGTTTCGAGGCATGAATGCCCGAAGCATCCTCTTCACCACTTCATGGTCCGTCCATCGAGTGCTTCCATAGGCACGAATCTTGTTCACGAGCACCTTGAGGCGGTTGTACATGTCTTGGGGCGACTCACCATCCATGATGGTAAATCTCCCAAGCTCTCCTTCGATCATCTCAATCTTCGCATCCCGGATGACTCAATTTCCCTCGTGCGCCGTCTTGAGTGTATCCCAAATATCTTTGGCCACTTCCAAACCTTCGACTCGGTTGAATTCATCCCGAGTCAAAGATGAGGTTATGACTCCCACGGCTTGAGCATTGCGATGAAGTAGGATAGCTTGTTGTGGAGTGACGTCTTCCTCATTCCTTGGCATATGAACTCCAGTTTGCACAATCTGCCACAAACTAGGATTCAAAGAGATTAAATGCATCTTCATATTGTGTTTCCACATTGAATAGTCATTTCAATCGAATTGGGGAGGTTTGCCAAGTGGAATAGACAAATAGTGATTGTTAGCATGAAGACGATCATAATCAAAGTGAGTTTGAGTATAGTCATCGTTACTCTTCTCCTTCTCTTTGTTGATATTTTCCCTAGCTTCTCCCAAAGCTTCGCCTTGAGTTGGCGAGTTTCTTCGTCGTCCTTCGGATCATCAAGAAGAACATCGTAGTTCTTGTCAATTGAGCCTTCACCCTCGACATATGAGGTATCATCCTTGTTCCTTTCTTCCGCCATCGATTCTTCGAGATGTTAGTCTCTTCCGGAGAAACCTGCTCTGATACCAATTGAAAGGCGGCCTAGAGGGGGGGTGAATAGGCGATAATCGATAATTTAAACTTAAATCAGAGTTCTAAAAACAGAGAAGTCAGACTTGTCTGACTTCTAGTCGGACTTGTCTGACCTAAGTCGGACAAGTCTGACCTGGGTCGGATACGTTCGAGCTTACCTGCACGATCAGACCAAAAATCCAATTTTTAAGCGATCTAGTGAGAGATATCGATCCCTAGCAGTTCTACACGAAGTATGGAGTAGAAAGAAAGCTGAGGGAGAGATAGCACGCGTAAAAACACTAGAATCAAAACTTGTGAGAACGAAAGAACAACAAGAGACAAACGATTTTATCCCGAAGGATCCTACATCCCCGTTGAGGAGTCCACAAGGGACCAGGCCTTCTCTAGCCTTCCCCTCACGAGTTGCCCCAAGGGCCAACTCCCGATCTTCCTCTATCACAAAGATTGTTACATACTCTCCGATTACAAGAGATCACAAAGAAATCACGGGGCGACGCCTAACCGTCTAGGGGAGAACCCCAAGAGCAACAAACACGCAATCACGAAGAAACTTAGCGAATCACACGTTGCTCAACCCCTCAACAAACCGTTTCTCCCAATCCTCACAAATCACTCTTCACTCTCCCAAAAATTCGAATTTGGGCTCTAGAGGTGAAGAACAAGTGGAGAGAGGTTCTTGAGTTCAAATGGGCGTTCAGAACTATTTAGGGGTGTTAGGCATGGTTGGTGGGTCGAAACCACCACCTATTTATACTCCAAAAAGTCATTAGAGCCGTTTGACACATCCCGCATCGGACATGTCTGACACAATGTCGGACATGTCTGACCTCAAAGGTCAGGCCTTTCACTTCAGACTTGTCTGACCAAAACCACTTCAGACATGTCTGACATACAATCTCGGACATGTCTGAAATTCTGCAGATAGACCACGGACAAGTCTGACTCTCTGGGACTTAGAAAATTTTCCTTAGTCCCTGGGAACATATTCATTTCGGACATGTCCAACCCCCAGGTTCGGACAAGTCCGAAACTTCACTGGAACTCTCACTGGAACCTTTCCAGTGCCAATTCGGACATGTCTGACTTACAGATTCGGACATGTCCGAATTCCAACAGAGCGAATTCGGACATGTCTGACTTAACAAGTCAGACAAGTCCGCCCAAGCCACAAAGGGGCCTACTAAAATCTTCTACTAAGGGGTTGAGCACCCGAATGACTCACTAAGTGTCTACGCGTCGTGTCCCTCTTAATAGTACAGTTTTTCCTACGACTCAAGGAGAAAATAGAAAACCCTATTTCTATTCTTCTTCGCCACAACTTTTCTCCTTTTGCCGTCTTTCTTCAAAGCTCCATTCCGTACTCCGGATCTGCGCTCATGCTCAACCAAGTTCATTAGCACTTTAATGGTTCATCATCAATCCACCAAAACCCACAAGGGACCTAGATGCACTTACAGTAAACAACCTTCAAAACTTTTTTAGGGTCCTTAAAGCCTAACTCCTCTTCAGTCGGAGCTTCATCGACTTTCTGTTTTCCTTCCCTTTGATGGAAAGGAACTTCTTCTCGGTGCTTGTTGTAGCGCTCGGTAAGGTTCTGGACCTCTCGGCAGCCTTCCAAGTTGTGGCTGTTTTTCTTGTGTATGGGACACCACATCTTGGAGCTTCCACCGTCTTCAGACGACAATTGAGGTCGTTTCTTGGGGCGTGGCCCCTGGCCACCCAGAGCTGCAGCAGCAGCGGCTGTAGGTGTGCCGGCCGATGACTTCTTCTTGCCATTGGACTTTTTCTTCTTCTTGCCACTCTCGGAGGTAGTGGCTTCACCCTTGGAGGACTTTTTGTTGTCCTCTGGAGGTGGTCGGGAGTGCATTTCACGGCGCTCCGCAGCTTTGGCGCACTTGTCTGCCAAGCTGAAGAGTTCCGTGACGCTTGTGACTTCCTTGGTCGCCAGCTTCTCCAGCATCTTCTTGTCTCGTACGCCCTGTCTAAATGCCACAATAACAGAAGCGCTTGAGATAGAAGGTATGGTGTTTCGTACCTGGGAGAACCTCTCAATGAAGGATTGCAGGGACTCTTCCCCCTTCTGCTTGACAGCAAAAAGGTCTAGTTCGGTGCCTGGTCGGGTGTATGAACTCCCGAAATTGGCGGTGAACTGTTGGCACAGTTCCGCCCAACTGTTGATGGAGTCGGGCGGAAGGCTCATGAACCAGGACCCGGCGGTCCCAGTCAAAGCCACGGGGAAATAATTAGCCATTACGGCCTCATTGCCTCCAGCCGCAAGGATTGCAGTGGAGTAGATTTGGAGAAACTCAGCGGGATTGATAGTCCCATAAAATTTCTCCGGCAGGTGAGGCTAGAACTTCTGCGGCCATCTGACCATACGTAGGTGCATGGCCAGGGCAGAACAGCCTCCTCCTACTCCCTCGGGAGCAGGACTGTCCCGAGCCTCTCGCCTCTCGCGAGCACGCTCGATATGGACGCGACCGTCCTGTTGACGGTAACGGCGATCAAGCTCTGCCCGAAGGTCGTGAGTTGAAAGCTTGGTTACTGTATGAGTGCGTCGCACCCCGAAAGGCAGCGATGTCGCCTGTTGAGACGCAGCACGCCTCCTGTGTTGTGAAGTGTGCGAAATAAGTCTACCTGACATGGTCTGATGCTCCGATGGGGCCTGCCCCAAGGGGGGAGGACCTTGGTTGCTGATGCGATCAGCTGCTGCTGCAACCAAGTGTTCCACATCAGCCCTCCACTGCTCCATTGCACCCTGTGATGCTCCTGGAGGCGGTGGACATTGGAGAAGAGCACGCGCTGCATGGAGCGCGTGTTTAGGGTTGTTGTTCGCCAATGCCGTGACCGACACAGACACTCCATCTCGCTGCCCAGCTTGATTTGCCAGTGCGGACGGTGGCGGTGGTGGCATGACTCCTGCTGGAGCCACAACACCTGCTGGCTGCTGCATGTTGGAGGGATTACCTCCAGCAGGTTGCGCAACAGGGTTGCCGTTGGACGATCCAGCAGCAGAGTTCACCATGTTTGAATCTCGGGCGCCCCTTCCTGGCGCGCCAACTGTCGGAGTCTGGTTCCTGCAATTCTCCCGGTACTACTGTTGGTAGCCCGCGGAGTTTGTAGTTCAGTATTGGGTGCGCAGAGATTCAGAACACGATGACAAGTTGACACGAGGATTTACGTGGTTCGGGCTGCCTAGGCGTAATACCCTATGTCGGTACCCTCCGTACCAGATACCCATTGGGCTTGCAAAGATCACAAGGAAACTCTATTTACTAGATTTGAAGACCTCCAAAGGTCCCACATGTCAGGCGTAATCGGACCTGCTTCCCCGACATGGTTAGTCCCAGGACCGCCATGTGTATCATAAGACCGGAGCTATCACCCACACATGGGAAGCTCCGGTCAGAATACCAGTATGGCACCCCCGGACCTAACCCCAGACAGAGGGAAGCTCCAGTACTGACACGTGTCCAGTAGAACCGGACCTACTTGTCCACGATGGTAAGCTCCGGTGTTGCCACATGGCGACCGCCGGATCTTCAACTTCAACAATCAGGCTGGTGGACCCCCCAATGGCTCCGGACCTTCAAGGAGCAATCAAGGACTTCAAGACCCGATTAAGTGTCATTAATACCATATTAATGACAGGCGATCGGATAGCCCTTAATACTGGTAATGGCACTGTTAAGACCCGTTACTAGGCTATTAAGGGTAATTAACCTCATTAATTGTGTATCATGCATGTGTAACCGCCGGGGCCACATGTCAGGACAGGCTACCGGTGTAACGACCAGTCCTTGTACTATAAAAGGACTGGTCGACGATACACAAAGGACATTTCGAGACCACTATTGAACTCCCTGAGTTAGACGAGCTTCTTCTTCTAGAGCTTCTTCTAGACTCACACGCTTAATACAACACCAACACACCCCGTGGAGTAGGGTATTACGCTCAGGCGGCCCAAACCACGTAAATCTCTGTGTACACTTGTCTTTCACCTTCTTGAATCTCTGCGCGCCCATTACTGAACTACAACTCCTTGATCTACCAAAGGTAGTGTCGGGAGATCTGCCGGATTCCAAACACCAACAGCTGGCATTCCAGGTAGGGGCGCCCGAGATTTCAAGTATGGTGATCTCAGCTGCTGGATCATCCAACGGCAACCCTGCTGTTCAACCCGCTGGAGGCAATCCCTCCAACATGCAGCAACCAGTAGGTGCCGTGGCTCCAGCAGGAGTCATGCCTCCACCGCCACCGCCTGCACCAGCACGTCAAGCTGAGCAGCGTGACGGTGCATTGGCGTCAGTAACCGCATCGACGAATAATAACAACCCTGAACACAGCTTCATGCAGTGTGTGCTCTCCTCCAACGTCCACCACCTCCAGGTGCATCCCAGGGTGCAATGGAGCAGTGGAGGGCTGATGTGGAACATCTGGTTGCAGCAGCAGCCGACCGCATCAGCAACCAAGGTCCTCCTCCTTCGGGGCGGGCCCCATCGCAGCGCCGGACCGTGTCTGGCAGACTTGGTCCGCATGCTTCCCAGAATAGGAGGTGTGCTGCGTCACAGCAAGTTACATCGCTACCTTCTAGGGCGCGGCGTACTCATACGGTAACCAGGCTTTCAACTCATGACCTCCGAGCGGAGCTTGATCGCCGTTACCGTCAACAGGACGGCCGTGTCCATATCGAGCGTGCTCGCGAAGGTGAGAAGCTCGAGACAGTCCTGCTCCTGAGGGAGTCAGAGGAGGCTATTCTGCACTGGCCATGCACCTATGCATGGTCAGATGGCCACAAAAGTTTTGACCTCACCTGCCGGAGAAATTTGACGGGACTATCAATCCCGCTGAGTTTCTCCAAATTTACACCACCGCAATCCTTGCGGCTGGAGGTAACGAGGCTGTAATGGCCAACTACTTCCCAGTGGCCTTGACTAGGACCGCCAGGTCCTGGTTGATGAGCCTTCCTCACAACTCTATCAATAGTTGGGAGGAATTGTGCCAACAGTTCACCGCCAATTTCGGGAGTTCATACACCCGACCAGGCACTGAACTGGACCTTTTTGCAGTTGTGCAGAAGGGGGGAGAATCCCTACGCTCATTCATCCAGAGGTTCTCCCAGGTAAGAAACACCATTCCTTCTATCTCTAGCGCTTTTGTTATCGTGGCATTTAGACAGGGCGTATGTGATAAGAAGATGCTGGAGAAGCTGGCGGTCAAGGAGATCACCAGCGTCACGAAGCTCTTCAGCTTGGCAGACAAGTGTGCCAAAGCTGCAGAGGGCCGTCAAATGCACTCCAAACCACCTCTGGAGGATGGCAAAAAATCCTCCAAAGGCGAAGCCACTACCTCCGGTAGTGGCAAAAAGAATAAAAAGTCCAACGGCAAGAAGAAGCCGTCGGCTGGCACATCTACTGCTGCAGCTGCAGCAACTCCGGGTGGCTGGAGGCCACGCCCCGAGAAACGACCTCGGCCGTCCTGTTAAGACGGTGGAAACTCTAAAGTGTGGTGTCCCATCCACAAATCGAACAACCACAACTTGGAGGACTGCTGGGAGGTCCAAAACCTTGCCGAGTGCTACAATAAGCGCTAGGAAGAAGTTCCTTTCCATCAGAGGGAAGGAAAATAGAAAGTCGATGAAGCTCTGGCTGAAGAGGAGTTAGGCTTCCAGGATCCTAAAAAGGTCCTGAAGGTTGTTTACACCTCCGTCGACGACGACTCTGACGTCTCCGACAATGAGCGTCGGAAGACCATGAACACCATCTTTGGTGGTTCGTGGGACATCACCTCCCGCCGTGTCCTCAAGACTATGCGGCGGGACATGGCCTCAGTAGCTCCTACAGCCAGGGTGGAGCCTCATCGAAAGTGGATGGACACCACCATCGCTTTTGATGCTTCAAACTGCCCTCAGAACATGATTGGAGCTGGTCAACTACCATTGATGGTATCTCCGACCATCGATAACATTCAACTCCACCATGTAATGGTGGACGGAGGTTCGGGGCTGAACCTCATAAGCTTCGAAGCTTTTGTCAAGCTTCAGCTCCGACCTTCGGACCTTCGCCCCTCCCGACCTTTCTCCGGAGTAGGTCCGGGGGCCATAACACCACTCGATGCCATTACTCTCCCCGTGACCTTCGGGACTCGGGAGCATTATCGCACAGAGAAGTTGATCTTTGACGTCGCTCAGATCAACTTGCCTTTCAACACCATCCTGGGCAGGACCGCCTTGTACAAGTTCATGGCTGCTGCTCATTATGGCTACCTGGTGTTGAAAATGCCAACACCAGCTGGCGTTCTCCGGATCCGCGGAGACCGTACTGCCGGAGTGACAGCTCTGGAGGAACTTCATGCGCTTGCTACAGCACAGGAGGAAGAATCCACGCAGGAACAAGCTCCAAAACCCCCGAGCATCCGTCAACGAGGCTCAACCTCCGCACCTCGCGTGTAACCAAGCGGCGACACCGACACCCCGTCAAGGTCGTCCAAATCGGTTCCGATGCTGCTCAGACCACCTGCATATGGGAAGGTCTGAATGACAAATAGGAACTCGCGCTCATCACTTTCCTCCGGGCTAATGTTGATGTGTTTGCCTCGCAACCGTCACAAATGCCTGGGATCCCTAGGGAAGTGATCGAACATAATCTGAAGATATATCCTGACACTCGGCCCGTACATCAGAAGCCTCAGAAGCAATCCGTAGAGCAACAGAACTTCATATGACAAGAAGTGAAGAAGTTGCTCGAAGCTGGATTCATTCGAGAAGTCTTCCATCCAAAATGGCTGGCAAACCCAGTCATTGTACCCAAGGCCGGCGGGAAGCTTCGGATGTGTATCGACTACACAACACTGAATAAGGCATGCCCAAAAGATCCATTCCCACTACCTAGAATAGATCAGATAGTGGATTCCACCTCCGGGTGTGAATTACTGTGTTTCTTAGACGCATATTTTGGGTACCATCAAATCAGAATGTCTAGGGAATATGAAGAACATACTTTTTTTATCACAGTAGATGGATTGTACTGCTATACTTCCATGCCATTTGGTCTCAAGAATGCAGCTTCAACATTTGTATGAGCTATGTACAAAACCTTTGGAGAGCTCATCAAAGAAGTAGTGGAAGTGTATGTTGATGACATCGTCGTCAATATCAAGGACAAGGACTCACTCCTTGACACCTTGCAAGCTGTCTTCGACAAGCTGCGGGTCACCCGCACAAAGCTGAACCCAGACAAGTGCGTCTTCGGGGTTAGCTCCAGAAAGCTTCTTGGTTTCCAAGTAAACCACTGGGGCATAGAAGCAAATCCGGCGAAGATTAAAGCCATTGAAGAGATGCGTCCATCAGCCCGCATCAAGGACGTCCAGAAACTGATTGGATGTCTAGCCGCCCTCAGTCGGTTCATCTCAAGACTGGCGGAACAGGCGCTACCCTTCTTCAAGCTAATGAGGAAGTCCAGACCATTTCAATGGCCTGAAGAAGCAGAAAAGGCATTCCAGGAGCTAAAGCTGCTCCTCACCACTCTACCAACCTTGGTAGCTCCGAACCCTGGTGAGCCCTTACTGCTTTACATTTCAGCAACCGACGAGGTTGTCAGCATGGTCCTGGTTGCGGAGAGACCAGAACCATCTCAAGCTCAGGAATCTAGACCTCTTCGGGAGGGTCCGGAGGTTCCTGAAGATGAGTCTGGGTCCCAGCCCCCAGACTTGGGTCTACAGGGAGTTATTACAGAAGATCTGGACCCCTCCGGGAGGGTCCGGGTCGCTCCAGTAGAAGCTCCGGGTTCCTCTAGCAAGGACCCGGAGGTCCCCGAAGCAGGTCCGGACCCCTCCGGGAGGGTCTGGGTCGATGTGGAGGAAGCTCCGGGCCCCTCCGAGAGGGTCCGGACAGTCTAATGCCCAGTGTACTTCATTAGCGAAGTACTACATGATGCCAAGACTCGATACCTAGAGGTGCACAAGCTGCTTTACCCAGTTCTCATCGCCTCCAGGAAGCTTCGCCATTACTTCCAAGCTCACAAGATCTCAGTGGTGACCTCTTACCCACTGCGTGCGATCTTGTATAATCCCAACTCTACTGGGAACATTGCAAAGTGGGCAGCGGAATTGGCCGAATTCGATCTTGAATTCGTCCCAAGACAAGCGATCAAGAGTCAAGCATTGGCATATTTCGTGGCTGAATGGACCCCCTCTCCATCAAACCCTGGGGGCCCTAGTGAGCAGAAGCTGGAACTCAAGGCTCCGGTTTTCACCGAACCTCACTGGACCCTCTACTTTGATGGCTCCATGCAAAAGCAGGGGGCTGGAGCTAGAGTCCTTCTCCTCGCTCCAACCGGGGAGAAGGTAAAATACATGGTCCACCTTGACTTCAAGGCGACCAACAACATGGCGGAGTATGAAATGCTCATTTATGGACTAAAGGTGGCACTATCATACGGTGTCAAGTAGCTGTTGGTCAAGGGAGATTCACAGCTCATCATTAAACAGGTGAAGGGTGAATGCTCCTGTAACAATCCTCAACTAGCTGCTTATCTCCTTGAAGTCCAGAGGCTTCAGAAGGACTTCGAAGTCCTGGATCTCCACCATGTCCAGCGTGTCCATAACGCTGAAGGTGACGAACTCTCGACGAAAGCGTCAACCGGAGCTCCGGCTCCTAACGGAACCTTTATCCGGAGGTTGTCAAAACCCACAGCTCAGCCCGCTAAACTAAGCGAAGGGGGCGAGGCCAGCATCCCGAAGCTGGCGGTCCCGATGGCCCTGTTACCATGGCAGCCATCAAGGGTCGTAGGTGTTGCCGGAAGCTCCAAGCAACCCAGCACGCAAGACTCAAATGCTCAAGCAAGCTCCGATGCATGGATCTCGGAGATACGAAGCTACTTGAAAGACAATATCCTTCCTGACGATGATGTATCCGCTGACTGGATAGTCAGATTGGCTAAAAGATACACGCTGGTAGAAGGAGATCTCTACCGACGCGGTGCCAACGGCGTCCTAATGCAGTGCATCACAAGGGAAGAAGGCTGCAAGCTCCTCGCAAAAATCCATGGAGGCGAGTGTGGGAACCACGCGTCTTCCCACACGTTGGTCGGTAAAGCCTTCCGGCATGGCTTCTACTGGCCTACAGCGCTCCGGGATACAACTGAGCTGGTGAAGAAATGCGAAGCATGCCAGTTCCATGCAAAGCAAAATCACACAATGGCTCAGCCTCTACAAATGATACCTCCTACATGTCCCTTCGCTGTGTGGGGGATGGACATCTTGGGACCTTTCCCAAGAGCCGTCGGAGGTTACAAGTTCCTGTATGTTGCCATTGACAAGTTCACCAAATGGACGGAAGCAACTCCAGTTGTGACAATAAACAAGCAATCGGCTATCAACTTCTTGCAGTCCATCGTATGCAGATATGGAGTCCCGAACAAAATCATAACAGATAATGGGACCCAATTCACAAGCTCTGCTTTCCAGGGATACTGCAAAGACTTAGGCATCCAAGTCAGCTACGCCTCCGTAGCTCAACCGGGAAGTAATGGCCAAGCCGAGAGAGCAAATGCAGAAATCCTGAAAGGAATCAAGACACGCACATATGAGCGCCTGAAAAAACATGGAGCCAACTGGATCGAAGAGCTTCTGCCCACTCTATGGGCCAACAGGACAACTCCAAACCGGTCAACTGGAGAGACACCCTTCTTCCTGGTGTACGGAGCTGAAGCAGTCCTTCCTCCGGAAATCACCTTGGGGTCGCTTCGGGTCCGGACCTCCGATGAAGCCATGCAGGACCAGCTCCGACGTGAAGACCTTGACCTTCTTGAAGAGGGAAGGTGCCGAACAGCTGTTCGGAATGCCCGATACCGCCAAGCTCTTTGGCGCTATCACCAACGGCATGTTCACACCCGACAGCTCGAGGAAGGCGATCTGGTGCTATGGAGAATACAATCCAGAGAAGGGTTAAACAAACTCTCCCCCATGTAGGATCGAAGAGCACGTGAAAAGCTACCATAGGGGGGGTGAATGGTAGATTTAAAAATCTTACGCAGCAGAAACAATAAAACCCCAAACCCTTTCGGCAGAAAAACGATCTGTTAAAGAAATCGTGTGTGAGACTAATCTAAACGTGTTTCACCGTGACAAAAGTGATAGATATACGAGAGAATCAAGTCATGAAGACAACACAAAAAGAATCACTCAAATCCGACGAGAAAAACTCAAGTTATGATCGAAAGATCAAACAATGGTCAATATGTCCTACCCGAGAAAAAACAGTTCTGGAACACTGCAAAGAAACTCGTGTAGATCATAGACCACAAATCCAATGACCGTGAAATTTTGACATATGATAGACAATCAAGTTGTGAAAACAACCCAAAAATAATCACGTCAATTGGATCTGTAAACTCGAGTTATGATAAAACCACCGACGAAAGGTAGTGCTGTCCAGAAACTCGACGAGTAAAACTTGTCTGGAACAAGTCGGACGAACAAGGCACAAAAGTTCCTTCAAACTATGAATTTTATTCAATAGAACACAAGAGGAACAGCTCCAAAGTCGTATACCATGAGCTCTGGGCTCCCTTGTTTATATAACCAGCCCTTAGGCCAACCCAATATCAACTAGGACTCCAATCCTACTCAGATCACGAATCATAACTTTCCATAACTACTCAAGATTCTTCTATACGCAGATAGAAGCAATCTTAAGACTTCCAAACACCTTAGGAGCGTATACCACATTCCTAAACAACTGAAATTCGTGACCCACACGAAATCCTATCATAACCAAACTCAAATCTTTCCATATTTGAGTCAAACCCGACTCAGCCGCAGCCTGAGTCCATAACCTAGTCGGTTGGACCTTTCCGACCAATTCTTTACGTCCACATCTCTTCATCACGCCTCAGAACCATGTAGCCACGTCCATGCACTCCATGCACACGTGCAAACATCTTCCAATGACGTCCACAATACCTTCATATGCATTGTTCTTGATTCAATCATGCTGCACAACCTCCTGATCAGCTCAACCACAATTCCTCCTGAATTTGGTTGTTGGAACCTCATCTCCTCCCTGAGACTAGTCCAATGGATCCCGTCACCAGCCATGTATGAACTCAAGCAACACCTGCACATGAATAAACAACCAATCCATACGAGCCCAAGTCCTCGACTTGACTCAAGTTAGTTCCAAACACAACACCTTACGTGAGAACCTCACATAAGCATGTTGTAAAACCACATTAACACGATATCATCCAAATCAACCAAAACACACCAAAAACTTAGCAAATGAATACTAAGCAAACTTTCCAACAATGTAAAGCAAGTACGAAACATTGCAAATGAAAAGCAGAAGCACCGCGGTCAAGTTCTGGACCTTGCCAGAGCAACCCGGAGCTTGAGCCGGAGCTAACAAAAGCTAGTAGAATCTAGCGCCGGAGATTACCAAAACTAGTACAACCAAGCTCCCGTCGTAGCTTACAAAACTAGTAGATCCTAGCACCGGAGCTTACCAAAAACTAGTCAACCCAAAAACCGGAGCTAGACAAAGTACGTCGGAGCTTAGCAAAAACATGTCGGAGCTATCAAAGACATGCCAGAGCTAATAAAGACATGCCGGAACTAAAGATAAAGCTCACCGGATCTAACCAAAGCTAGTCGGACCTAGCATCGAACGTAACCGGAGCTACCCAAAACAAGTCGGACCTACCGTCGGACCTTGCTGTAGCTCAGAGCTAGAGTCGGACCTTGATAAAAAGGTGTTTTGGTGATATTTAAAACTTTTATCATCAAACCCAAGTGTATTTACTACAAGCCAATGTATTCAACACACATAGGTCTTACAATCTCCCCCTTGATGAATGCATTGGCAACACCATTTAAAATCCGAACATTGTCTTATTCACATAAAAGTTTTGAAGGCAATTTCTCCCCTTTTGTAAATCAAGAGTAAAATGAGAAGAAAATCTCTCCCCCTTTATTATCTCTCCTTGTGCACATATTCTCTTTCTCTTCATGCTTATCTCTCCCCCTTTGACAATGTATTCAGCAAGTCATGAGCATGTAAACAAATTATCTCTCCCTCTTTAGTTGTTATGAGCATATTATAACATATTCATATAAACAAAGCTCATCCAAGTCATACTATCAAGTACCTTACATTATCACATCAATGAAATACATAAAGTAGTGTAGGCCATGCTAGAGATCAAATGTAATTTTCAATTTAAGCAAGTCATGATCTCACAAACTTAACTATTTCAAAACCTGAAAGCATGACACTAGTTGCTGCATTTTAATATTTTTCAAAGCATAAATTTAGATCATATGATATTTGCAAGAGATTATATGCGCATCTGCCTTATTCTAACCAACCAAGCCAAGCCTATGTCATTTGACAATCAGAAGCTTAAGGACATGGTTTTAGTCATACACAACTTCTTCCAAGTTCATATATAAGTTCAATGATAAGCCATCTCAAAAAGAAGAAGTGCGATGCATGCATATTCTCTTGATCTTTTCTCAATTTATATTTGTTCATAAAAACTCAACATGTGAGTTGATTACTTGATTAATTCTTTACGATTAAAAGCACTTGTGAACATGTAACAAGTTCAAAACAGCAAGAAAGTTCGACCATGACCAGTTTTAGTGTAAGTAATTATTCCAATTACTAGACATGGCAAAAACTACAAAATGTATAACACGAGTAATGTAGTAAGAACTTTTAGTATGTAAAAGGAATCACAAAGTCATATATGTATGAAATAATATGCTCATATTATTTTAATTTCAGATTCACACATAGACTTCCCAAGTTTCAAAACTCCCCCTCAATTTAAGCCATGAGGATGCATAACCCCTATTTCACTACGAATGAAACAAAAACGAGTGAAATCCAAAGCTTTTGTAAAAATGTCAGCCAATTGATGTTCGGTATCTACATGGTGAAGCACAATGTTTCCTTTTTCAATGTTATCTCGGAGAAAGTGATACCTAATATCAATGTGCTTAGTTCTAGAATGTTGCACGGGGTTTTTGGCAATGCAAATAGCACTAGTGTTATCACAAAACAGTGGAACACTATCTAGATCAACCCCATAGTCCTTAAGTGTTTGAACAATCCAAAGAATTTGTGAGCAAGCACTAGCAGCAGCTACATATTCAGATTCAGCTGTGGATTGTGCAACTGAATTTTGTTTTCTAGAGGACCAAGCAACAAGAGAATTACCAAGAAAATGACAAGCACCGGAAGTACTTTTCCTATCAATCCTACAACCCCCAAAATCAGCATCCGAAAAAGCTTTCAAAGTAACGGTTGAGGAAGAAGGAAGAAAAATGCCAAATTCTTGGGTTCCATGTAAGTACCTGAGAATCCTTTTGACGGCTTGACGATGTGAAACACGTGGGGAAGCTTGAAACCGTGCACAAAGACATACGCTGAATTGTATGTCTGGTCTTGATGTCGTGAGGTACAAAAGTGATCTGATCATGCTTCTATATTCTTTTTGATCCACGGATTCACCATCTTCATCAAGTTCAAGTGTTGTTGCTGTTCCCATTGGTGTCCGAAGAGGCTTGCTTTTGTCCATGTTGAAGCGCCTTAGGAGGTGTTTGGTATACTTCGTTTGATGCACAAAGGTACCCTCCTTGATTTGCTTGATTTGCAGCCCCAAAAAGTAAGTGAGTTCACCCATCATACTCATTTCAAATTCGGAACTCATCATTGCTGAAAACTTGGACACAAGATCATGAGAAGCAAAACCAAAGATAATATCATCCACATACACTTGAACGAATAATGAGTCATTGCCATGTTTAAGCACAAAAAGAGTTTTATCAACCTTGCCCATGGTAAACCCCTTTTCAAGTAAGAATGTTTTTAACCTATCATACCATGCTCTAGGGGCTTGTTTGAGACCGTATAAGGCTTTGGAAAGTTTGTAAACATGATTAGGAAAATCTGGATTTTCAAAACCCGGTGGTTGTTTGACATAAACCTCCTCATCTATGTAGCCATTAAGAAAAGCACTTTTAACATCCATTTGATATAGCTTAAAACCTTTAGATGCTGCAAAAGCTAACAAAATTCTTATGGCTTCTAATCTAGCGACAGGAGCAAAAGTTTCATCAAAATCTAGACCTTCAACTTGAGTGAAACCTTGAGCAACCAACCTAGCCTTATTCCTAACCACAACCCCATCCTCACTTTGTTTATTTTTAAATACCCATTTAGTTCCAATTAAAGTGTGACCTTGAGGTGGAGGTACAAGTTTCCAAACATTATTTCTTTCAAAATTTTCTAACTCTTCTTGCATGGCAATAATCCAAGATTCATTAGTGAGTGCGTGTGATATATCTTTGGGTTCAAAAGAAGGAACAAAAGCAGAATGAGCATAAGAGTTTGGATAGCAAAACTTGGACCGTGTGACTCGTTCGTGCAAGCTTCCAATCATCTGTTGTGGGGGATGATCTTTGTAAAAACGTCGGGGAACAGATGTCTCACAAGCTTATTCTTCATTAGGTTCATCGTAGATTGATGAGCTTGTGACTTGTGGACGATCAGGACCAGCATAAGTGATAGCCGGAGCTTGTTTAATGTCCGGAGCTGGACACGTGTCAACTTCGGAACTACCAGGCAGTATCACCTGCTCTTCTTCATCTTCGAAAATACCCTCCCCCTGAGGATACGGATCTGGTCCTGCAACAGCGGAGCTAGTACCGGGGCTATCTTCATCAAAAGACACTGCACAAGTCTCCACAATTTTGTTAGTGTCAAGTAAAAGCACACGGTAGCCTCTAGTATGAGATGGATAACCAAGAAACATGCCATCAATGGATCTAGGTTCAAATTTATCAAGATTACCATGTTTCTTAACAAAGCATTTGCAAACAAAGACCCGAAAGTGTGTAACACTAGGCCTATGTCCAAACCGAAGCTCATATGGTGTTTTACCTAGCTTAGCACACAAGAAAACACGATTTGAGACATAACAAGCGGTTGCTAACGCATCAGCCCAAAATTTCCTAGGAGTTTGATATTCATCAAGCATAGTCCTAGCCATCTCAACTAAGGTTTTGATCTTTCTTTCTACAACACCGTTTTGTTGAGGTACATATGGTGAAGAGAATTGATGATCTATTCTATTTTCAGCACAAAAGTGATCAAAAGATTGATTTTTAAATTCAGTTCCATTATCACTTCTAATTGCTTTTAAAGTATCCTGGGTGATCAATTGATAATCTAAGAAATAAAGTTCTAAAGTGACTAAAAACTTCATTCTTAGACGCCATAAAATAAACCCAAGAGTATCTAGAGTAATCATCAACGATAACAAGAACATACCATTTACCTCCGAAGGATTGAACACGTGAAGGTCCTACGGTGTCAAGATGCAAAAGTTGACATGGTTCAGTTGTCATGATCATTGTGAGAGGGGTATGTGAACCTGCAACCATCTTAGCATGTCTACAAGAAGAGCACACAATTTCTTTGTCCCCTTTAAGCTTAGGCAGCCCACGTATGCGATTAAGAGCACTAACACGCGTTAGGTGATCAAAGCCTACGTGACCAAGTCTACGATGCCAAAAATATAAGTCCTTTGAATCATTAGCAACTAGACACCTATGCTTAGAGGAAGACATATCAAAATCAGCTTTAAAAACTCTTCCAAACCGAGACATGTTAAAAATAAGCTCACTATTTGAACCTACAACTTTGCAGCAACTTTTATTGAAAATAATTTCTAGATTTTCATCTAGCAATTGTGCAACAGAAAGCAAGAAGTATTTCAAATTTTTGACAAGTTCCACATCCTTCAAAGTGTAGTGATCATTTACTTTAACCGAACCCTTAGCAATTATAGGAGTTGAAGAATTATCGGCAAAAGTAACATTCTCTACACGTGACACAAAAGAGAGTGAGGAGAACCAATCTTTGTTACCGGTCATGTGGCGTGAGCAACCTGAATCCACAATCCAAATGTTCTCCTTCCTCAAACGTGTAACCTCTTCATTGTCGCTGTTGTGTTCTGCCTCCTCCATACTTGATCTTGACTTGCTCGCCATAAAGCACAAGTTTGCCAAATCATCTTCATCTTCATCACTTCCAATGTCCACGTCACTTGAACTGAACTCTTGAAGCGCGGTGATGAAACTGTTGATCATCTTGCGTCCTATGGTACCTTTCTTCTTCTTGTTGGAATTTCCAGAGGAGGTCCGGACCTTGCTTTGTTTTTCTTCCCGGGTGGTCGGACCTGAAAGGTTAGGGCATTCTGTACGAAAGTGTCCTGTTTTACCACATTCAAAACAGCGTTGAGGTCCGGAGCTTCCTCTCCTTCTAGTTCTCACATTTTGCAATGCTTTTGAGAATCTAGTAGAGATGAGTGCCAACTCCTCTTCTGGAAATTCTTCGATCTGCTCCAGGGTTAGTGAGGACAACAAGGCAAGAGTATTGCAAGATGATGATTGGCCAGAGCTAGACATATCATGTTGTGAAACAAATGCAATAGACTTATTTGGGTTCTTACGTGCTAGGATGTCAATTTCATGAGTTTTTAGTTTAGAATAGAGTACATCTAATGTAAGAGAACTCATGACAGTAGATTCATGAATAGATGTGACTTTCATCTCCCAAATTGACATATCTAATGCACTTAGCAATTACCTAGCATTTTCAGCATCTGAAAAATTAACATTGACACTACGCAAGTTGCTGAGAATTTTATTAAAGCGAGCAAAAAGGTCATCAATAGACTCACCGGGTTGCATCTCGAAGCGCATGTATTCCTTTTTGAACATGTATTGCCTTACCTCTTTGATCGTGTTGGATCCTTCGTGGTAGTCACAAAGTGCTTTCCACACATCGTATGCAGATCGGAGGTGTGCAACACGGTCGAAGTCGCTTTCAGTGAGTCCTTGGATGATCAAGTTTCGGGCTTTGTTGTTGTTGTCGACGTCCCGTAGGTTTGTGGCCGTGACTTGATCATTAGGTGGCACTTCATAAGGCTTATACACCTTCTCCCATATTGCAAAGCCTTGTGCCTGGATAAAAGCCTCCATGCGTGCCTTCCAAACCTGAAAATCAATACCAGCAAACACACAAGGTTTGGCGGAGTATTTCTCCATGATGATTAGTCAAAAACACGTGAAAATCACAAAGATTAGAGCACCGTGGCTTTGATACCAATTGTAGGATCGAAGAGCACGTGAAAAGCTACCAGAGGGGGGCGAATGGTAGATTTAAAAATCTTACGCAGCGGAAACAATAAAACCCCAAACCCTTTCGGCAGAAAAACGATCTGTTAAAGAAATCGTGTGTGAGACTAATATAAACGTGTTTCACCGTGACAAAAGTGATACATATCCGAGAGAATCAAGTCACGAAGACAACACAAAAAGAATCACTCAAATCCGACGAGAAAAACTCAAGTTATGATCGAAAGATCAAACAATGGTCAATCTGTCCTACCCGAGAAAAAGCAGTTCTGGAACACTGCAAAGAAACTCGTGTAGATCATAGACCACAAATCCAATGATGGTGAAATTTTTACATATGATAGAAAATAAAGTTTTGAAAACAACCCAAAAAGAATCACGTCAATTGGATCTATAAAACTCGAGTTATGATAAAACCACCGACGAATGGTAGTGCTGTCCAGAAACTCGACGAGTAAAACATGTCTGGAACAAGTCGGACGAACAAGGCACAAAAGCTCCTTCAAACTATGAATTTTATTCAATAGAACACAAGAGGAACAGCCCCAAAGTCGTCTACCACGAGCTATGGGCTCCCTTGTTTATATAACCAGCCCTTAGGCCAACCCAATATCAACTAGGACTCCAATCCTACTCAGATCACGAATTGTAACTTTCTATAACTGTTCAAGATTCTTCTATACGCAGATAGAAGCAATCTTAAGACTTCCAAACACCTTAGGAACGTATCCCACATTCCTAAACAACTCAAATTCGTGACCCACACGAAATCCTATCATAACCAAACTCAAATCTTTCCATATTTGAGTCAAACCCGACTCAGCCGCAGCCTGAGTCCATAACCTAGTCGGTTGGACCTTTCTGACCAATTCTTTACGTCCACATCTCTTCATCACGCCTCAGAACCATGTAGCCACATCCATGCACTTCATGCACACGTGCAAACATCTTCCAATGACGTCCATGATACCTTCATATGCATTGTTCTTGATTCAATCATGCTGCGCAACCTCCTGATCAATTCAACCACAATTCCTCCTGAATTTGGTTGTTGGAACCTCATCTCCTCCCTGAGACTATTCCAATGGATCCCATCACCAGCCATGTATTGAACTCAAGCAACACCTGCACATGAATAAACCACCAATCCATACGATCCCAAGTCCTCGACTTGACTCAAGTTAGTTCCGAACACAACACCTTACGTGAGAACCTCACATAAGCATGTTGTAAAACCACAGTAACACGATATCATCCATATCAACCAAAACGCACCAAAAACTTAGCAAATGAATACTAAGCAAACTTTCCAACAATGTAAAGCAAGTACGAAACATTGCAAATGAAAAGCAGAAGCACTGTGGTCAAGTTCTGGACCTTGCCAGAGCAACCCGGAGCTTGAGCCGGAGCTAACAAAAGCTAGTAGAATCTAGCGCCGGAGCTTACCAAAACTAGTACAACCAAGCTCCCGTCATAGCTTACAAAACTAGTAGATCCTAGCATCAGAGCTTACCAAAAACTAGTCAACCCAAAAACCGAAGCTAGACAAAGTACGTCAGAGCTTAGCAAAAATATGTCGGAGCTATCAAAGACATGCCGGAGCTAATAAAGACATGTCGGAACTAAAGATAAAGCTCACCGGCGCTAACCAAAGCTAGTCGGACCTAGCATCGAATGTAACTGGAGCTACCCAAAACAAGCCGGACCTACCGTCGGACCTTGCTGTAGCTCAGAGCTAGAGTCGGACCTTGATAAAAAGATGTTTTGGTGATATTTAAAACTTTTATCATCAAACCCAAGTGTATTCACTACAAGCCAATGTATTCAGCACACATAGGTCTTACACCCCAGCTGGAAGGGACCCTTCCGAGGGATCAGTATCCCGTCCCGGATGTGTTCGCTTGGAAACCGAGGATGGGACACCTCTCCCAAATCCTTGGAACATTGAGCACCTCTGTAAGTTCTACGCTTAATATCATGGAGGTGAGTCTGTAATTACATGTGATGTATGTTATAGAGTCATTGTACAGAGTCGGGTAGCTCCTCCGGGAGGGCAGCCGGACCTACCCTGCTAGGTCCGCAATGTCCATGCAACACTTGTCACAGTCTCAGAACTAAAAGTGTAGCTAGCTACATTGGGTCAAACGAGAAACGAAACACACTTAGCCTGGTTCTGTACCCTAAGAGTGTACTTGTTTCCCCTGTACCCCGGACCTATAATGAAAGACATCATTGTGTGAAAACAGACTCCACGTGCATTTACTTTCTACAGGCTCAATATTTTTTATTTTTCTCTTTCTTGTCTATAACAAAGTTGTGCAGTTCTTAAGAAACTTTAGCTCGACCAGTTCATGTACAATTCGATTTGCATTGTCTATCCTTCTGGGTTCAAACATTGTTGATGCTCTACTCGTCTGAATGCCGCCAAGCCAATCTAGGGCCGGAGTGTGCTATCGACTTAGCCTGGTCATGCACCCTAAGTACGCCACTCTACCTACACCCCGGTAGGCCGAAATAAGGCGAGTCCAGAAACGATCGGACCTGAAGGAAGCAAGACGGCGTTCATGATTGTATTTAGGATTGTGTTCGACCTAAAACTTTCTTGGGAACAATAAGCCGCGATGAAGTTATTGATAGGAAATGGCTTTTACTGTTTTTCTTGACTTTAGTGTGAAGGAAAAATAAATAAGCTACAACATCCTCTAGGCGGCTTGTGCTCTATGTTCAAACATTGACATCGAGCATCTCTGGAGCTACTCAGTTCCGGTAAAGCTAGGGGGCAAGCCGTCAACGTGAAGATGGTGGAAAGACTCTAAAGTAGAGTCTGACGTTGACACAACACGTGTTGACGTAGGTCACTGCCGGTGCTACCAAGCTCCGACACCCCAGAGGACTAACCATCGATGCTTTACGCGTTGATGGAGACTACTGCAGGAGCTACTAAGCTCCGGCGATGGTCAATGCTGGAGCCACTAAGCTCCGACAGCCTCAGGGGGCCTACACTATCGAAGACTTCGGACCTACATTCTACAAGTTCAAAGCACGCAAGTCTTCAACAACTGTTACATCCTCTTGGTACATGTTCACAATCAAATTGTGTACATCTACCAGGGGGCCAAGTGAGACAAAGGTGGTGTGAAGACTAAAAAATGAAATTCGAATTCACAAAAATTTGGATTCCATTCATCTGGAGACAAGAGATTACAAAATTGGAGAAGAAGAAGAGAGAATACAAGCGGGAGCTAAAGAGAGATGGTCCTAGACCCTATGGAAGAACTGGGTGACCTTCTGGGCCACCTCCGACACGCTGGCTTGGGCGGCTTCACCCTCTCCTTCGATGGGGCCTTCAAGCACCGGATCCAGAGGGAATTGAGGGTCCCGGCTGGTGTAGCACGTCAGCACAAACTCTGCGACGTTCTTCGCCAGGGACTGACCCTCTGTTTCTAGATGGTCGGCAATGAATCGCCCATCTTGGAGAGCTTGTTGCCTGCTAAACTCAGCGCCTCCAACGCCTGGTCTAGCTCTGGCTCCGGATCATCCGGACGCACAGGACTGAAGCCCATTGGCGTCAGCGCGTCGTTGGCCTTGCCCAGGAAGTCCCAAACTTGTTGGGACTCCGCAACCCTTGCAACACGCATCTCTGCCAAGGATCTTTTGGCCGCCGCAAGCTCCGAGCTCTCCCGAGCAAGACGCTCCACCTCTTTGGCATTCTGCTGAATCGTTTCAGCAACCTGCCTTTCGAGTTTGCTGAGCTATTCCTCCTGGAGGTAAATTTCATTCCGGCGGTTGACCAGATCCTTCTCTCGACCCCGTACTTTCTTCTCCCTGGCAGCGATGGCATTCTACTGCTTGTAGATATCTTGCCCTCGCTCCCAGGCCTTCTTCTCCTCCTCCTTGCAACGCTCCTCCAATTTCTTGGTGCGTTCTTCGAGGCTCTTGTAGGCCAGAGCTCTCTTTTGGACAAGCTCTTCCTCCCTCTTCACGAGGTCGTCCCACAGCTCCAGGAATTTCTGCTCTTCATCTTCGAGCCATCTCTCCCGCGCTTCAAGAGCCTCCCGGTGCTTGGCGAGACTATCGTGGATGGCGGCGAGCCTTTCCTATCAATCATCCATTGCGCTGTTTGCAGCTTTGGCTCATTCGTAGATGGCCCGGGACTAGTTGTCGAGGGATCGCATCATGCTTTCCTTCTCATCCAACAGCTTACCCCAGTACTCCAGGCGGACTTTTTCCCTCTTCACCCACTCCTTGTCGTCAGCCAGCCTCGACTGCGCCAGCTTGGTCTCAAAATGGAGCCGGTTGCACCACCTCCTAAGGGTTTGGCGCTCCTCCTCGAGGGCCTTGCTGTCGTCGTAGAAAACCAGCTGGACCTGGCGAAGACTGGAGCACGCGTTATCAATAGACAACGATAGGGGGATCAGGTCCGAACCTGTCGGGGTCCTCTCCGTTGGCTCCAGCGGATCTTCAGTGACAAAAATTGGGTCCCACTCTACAAGGTCGGTCCCCTGAGATTCTACGGCACTAGGGTTGTCCTCCGGGATAGCCTCGGCCGCCGCCGAGGAGGTACTTGCAGCAGAAGTTCCGACCTCCAGAATTGACTCCGGAGGCCCAGCCGCCACATCATCAACAACTGGCCCCTCAGGCGGGGGGCCAACAACTTCATCTTGGCACCCTGGCTCAACAGAGGGCACCTCCGGGATCATCGCTTCCAGAGCGGGTGTTGAAGGTTTGGTCGGAGCAGAAGCTACTTCTACCTCTGGCGCAGACGCTTCCTCGCCTCTGGCTCGGGTTGATGAAGCGCTTCGACCATCATGGGCTCGGGTGCTGGCGCTTCGACCACCAAAGGCTCAGGCGCCGACACCTCCGCAGTAACTGGCTCGGACGCCGGAACCTCTTCAACGGCCGGCTCCACAGCCGGAACTTCTACAGCAACCGGCTCTACCGTCGGAGCTTCCTCGACAACTGGCTCAAGTGCTGGAGCTTCATCAACACCCGACTCCACTGCCGTGACCTCATCAACCACCGGCTCAACTGCCGGGGCTTCAACCACATCCGGCTCTAGGGCCGGAATCGCAGCTACCTCCGGCTCTGCGGCCGGAGCATCCAACATCTCAGCATCCAAGCCTGGAGCTTCAACCTCCAGGGCTGGCGCCGCTGGTACATCTTCATTCCCGTGGTCCGGCGCTACCACGGGAGCTTCTGGAGATGAGTCGAGGTCCAAAACCACGACAGCCAGCGCCGGGGCTGCCGCAGCCTCAGCCACCTCTTGGGGCGGCGCTGGAATCGGAACCGGAGCTTCAGCCTGCACAGCCTCAACCGCTGCTGCAGGGACTAGAGCATCAACCCTCTTCTTAGGCACGCTATGGATGAAGGACGAAGAGACTGAAAATACAGTTAACAATAAAACAACTAACTGAGGTAAAAAATCAAAAACTACCTCAGAAGGCTTCTGCACCAGTTAGCACGGAACCTCTCCTCCGGACGCTCCGGACTGTACCCAGCAGCCACTGGCGTGGTAGTCTCATAGGGTCCCTCAGAGCTTGCTGCTGCTATCGGCATTACTCTGGTCGAGGGCCCCCTCGACCGGGAAGGACCTCTGGACCCAGAGCCCTCAGCCGACCCTGGTACTGGAGTCACTTGGCCATAGCTAGCACCCCGGGAAGATGCCACTATTGGAGTAGATGCCGCCGTTGTAGACCTCCCCCTCCGGGGAGAAGGGGCCGCCACAGAAGAAGCAGGCCTAACGGAACTTCTGTCGGCATGCTTCCTCTTACGGCTCGAGGGCTCGGCCAATTCATTGCCCTTGCCGACGACTTTGGTTCTTGGCTTAGGGGCGGGAACGGAGCCAGCTTCAGGAGCTTCGGAGATCGCCAACCCGGTGGTCGAGCACCTCTCATTGTCACCAAGGTCGTCAAGCACCGCCATCGTCCGCCAGAGCTCCCTGCTGAATTCTGCCTCCATGTTCAGAGGGAGGAAAGCTGCCGGTGGAGCCAAGTCGTTGCCCTCGACGTCGATGCCGTGCTGTAACTTCTTGAGGTGGAACTCCAAAGTTTCACCCTCCATGTTGGACTTCAAACCGGTCTCGATCTGATCGTCGTCCAGCATACTGTTGAGGGCCCAAGCAAGCTTCTCCCTCCTCTTCAGCGGAGCCCACCTGTTGGTCAGGAAGTTGCAAAACACCTCCTGAGGATTCACCCCTCCTTCCACGCACAGGCGGATCCTGGTCAAAGCAGGGTTGAAGGCGTCCGACAACACCGGAGCTTCACTCCAAACTGCAGTGTCGATGTTGGGGAGGCCTTCCGGCAGCTCCAACTTCTCGTGCTCCTCCACCCTGATGACAATCCAATCCTTCTTCCAGTTGTCCCACTTCCTAGAAGGGAACGACCGCAAGTACTTGTACGAGCACTTCTTGCGCTCCACAAAATAGTAGAAGCCAAGGTACTCGTCACTCCTGCCCGTGGTTTGGACAGTGAAGAAGGTGCGGAAGAGCTCAATGCAGGGGGAATGCCCACCCACATCTCGCAGAAGTGGACAAATATTGACACCAGTAGAATGGAGTGGGGGCCAAGGTGGTACAACTGCAGACCATAGAAGTCTAGAAGCATCAAGAAGAAAGAGGAGAAAGGTGGGATCAGTCCCACCATGGCGTACGCAGAGAAGTACACCATGGCGCCGGCGTGTTCCTTCTTGAACGGAAGCTTGCCAGTGCGGACCAAGTGGTTGAAGAAGTCAGGGGACCATCCCATGAGGTCCCGGACCTTCTTCAAATCATCATCAGACTTCAGTCGGCTCTGACGGAGACCCAACTCCATCGCGGCACAGCGAGGCAAGAGAGGAAAAGAAAGCGAAAGTTTGGAAGGTTTGAGCGCAAGTTCGAATGAAAGGCGTAAAGAACCCCAAACGATGCGTGCTTTCCTTCTTGATTAAGTCCTCGCAATGCCTGGATGGAAACCGCAGAGGAGCCGACGATACCAGTCAAAAATTTCACCCCGCCAATGACAAGGGGGCCCAAGGCCACCCCGACGATCAAGTCGAGGTTCTTACCCCAGGCGAACAGTTGTCATCATGAAAGGCGGGAAACCCGAAGGTGGCGGCCTGACAGGGCGCGAGGAACCGATACGATTTTCGTATCGGGAACCGGCGACCTTCAATTGCGTGAGATCCGCACGCTGAGATCTCACCTACCGCCTCCTGGACATGTCATGCGGCGGAGGTTTAACTGCGAACTATCGCCAACGGCACGTCCGGAGACCCTTGAAGACACGGCTCCAAAACCGAAGAATGGACCCACCTCCGACGGAATGACTTCATCCAAAAGGTCTCTCCCAGAGGTGGGCCCAGGGGGCCACTGTCGGTACCCTCCGTACCAGATACCCCTTGGGATTGCAAAGATCACAAGGAAACTCCATCTACCAGATTTGAAGACCTCCGAAGGCCCCACATGTCAGGCGTAACCGGACCTGCTTCCCCGACATGGTTAGTCCTAGGGCCGCCACGTGTATAAGACTGGAGCTATCACCCACACATGGGAAGCTCCGGTCAGAATACCAGTATGGCACCCCGAACCTAACCCCAAACAGAGGAAAGCTCCAGTACTGACACGTGTCCAGTAGCACCAGACCTACTCGTCCACGACGGTAAGCTCCGGTGCTGCCACGTGGCAACCGCTGGACCTTCAACTTCAACAATCAGGCTGGTTGTAACACCCTCATTTTCATGCATCATGCCCTACATACGCTCATATACATGTTTAACATTAACCCACATAAAGAGGAACGAGTTTAACTTTATTTCGGAGCATTTAAAATTGATTTGGAGCAAAACCGCACTTAAAACACAGGAAAGTGCGGACTAGTCCGATTTTACTGAGGACTAGTACGATTTCTCTCTGACTAAAAACGGACTTGTCCGTTTTTGCTGCGGACTAGTCCGATTTTGGCTCTGGAAAAATTCGGACTTGTCCGATTTTGTGCGGACTAGTCCGATATTCCATGAATCCTTGAAAATTTGCTAAAGTCCCTGGACTTTTCCAGACTAGTCCGGTGTTCCAGCGGACTTGTCCGTTTTCCTCTCTGTTCAAATTCGGACTTGTCCGATTTTTGGCTAGACTTGTCCGGTTTTCTCTCTGGACGACTTCGGACTAGTCCGGTCCTTTCCGGACTTGTCCGATATTTCGCGACTTCGAGTTGATCTTTTGTTTTACGACTTGTTTCTTGGGTTTCACGTTAAGTGGTCCTAGGTACGTCGTGCCTAACTCTTTTAGAGCCCATGTGGGACTCTAAATCGGCCTCTACTCATCCCAAAACTCGAAATCCATCTAACCCTAGCCTCCACCTCTATATAAACAGCCCCACCCCTTGGTTTGACATCTATTTGCCACTTTTCCACCCACCCAAACCCTAGTTCGTGGGGAGCCACCATCAAGGAGGGAGGAGAAGATCCCAAGCAAGAAGAAGAAGAGGAGTAAACGAAGAAGGATAGAGATCTCCACCAAGTTTCGTCCTTCACCACCAATTCATCTCCAAGTTCATCACCAACCCTAGATCATCAAGATCCAAGTGTTACCTCCAAGTTTCTTGGTTCACTGGAGTTCTAAACACCTAGTATACCTTCTATTCTCTTTTCCTTACGTGAATTCAACCCCTAATCTCCAAATTCACGTCGATCTAGAAAACCCTAATCCACTGATCTCGCAGAGTGCGGACTTGTCCGGTCCCTAGCGGACTAGTCCGATCTTTCTGGTTAAATTGTGTTGAATTAATTCTAAAATTTGATCTAATCGAATCCAAACCTGTATAAACTTGTTAAAAGCTATTAGAACTAGTTAGTTATCATTAAAAGCAATCTAGTAACAAGTTCTACCTTGCATTTTCATCGATCATGCATGTCATGTCATATTGAGTAATATTTGTGCACTCTTTGATTGTGTTTCTTGTCTTGTATGTTTATTGTGTGGATTAGACGGATTTGCACTAGAAAGTGCCGCGGAGGATCTATAGCACCAGGAGTTTGAAGGCTTTGACCCTAATCAACAGCAAGAGCAAGGCAAGTGTCCTTGAAGCATATTAATCCTGTTTTTAAAATAAATGTTTTGTTTGTAAAACTGCATGCTTCTGTCAATTTTATGGGAAATCCTATGGTAGGAAGTTTACTAGTTTTGTTTGACCACCCTTGTCACCTGGAATTTATGGTAGAGAGTCAGGAAGGCTTTTTACTTTTTGCTTCGCTTAATCAACTGGGATGGAAAAAAACTATACCAATCAATTTATTTATGCATGGATGAGATTATGGATAACATGAACTGGTTAATATGGTATTGTAATGGGTGATCTAAGCAAGCCTGGTATGTGGATGGGTTGGATGTTATGGTGGTTTGCTTGCTTTAGATCTAAGGACCGGTTCATGCGAGAATAAGCCAGGACTACAGTGCCACCACGAGGCCAAGTATGGGTGCGGCGTAGCTGATTAATTAGGGCTTTGCTAGTGCTGTTTGGACCATTGTGGATGCTCGGGGAAGGGGTAGTCGGATTGGATTTGTTGATGATTGGTGGGACTACCCTGGGATCCGAATGGCTCAAGAGGGGGCCCTTGGTTGAATATGTGCTCAGTTGGAGGCATCGCCACCGGTGAAACCTCAGTGGGGTCTAAATAGGCTAGTAATCCCTTTGTAAAGGCTATTTTGTGATCTCTTGGCCACACACCACGGAAGTGTGTAATATGACTGACGGGTCATGGGCATAAGGGAGATTCTTAGTCGCCAAAAGGTGATGAAATCACGAACACGTGGGTAAAGAGGTACAAACTCTGCAGAATCAAATAAAACTATCTTGATAGCCGTGCTCCCAGTTATGAGCACATGGACAACTTCCATGATTAGAGGGTGTTTGGTATTGGTGATGGTTATGGATGGTTATGGAGTTATTTCTGGTATTGAATATGGTTATTGGCAATGGTGAAATCTGGAATTATTGATAAGGATGGTGAATTATGGACTGATATTATGATATTATTTATGATTATGATGGGTTTACTTCACATAGATATAATATGTTGCTTTTCAAATGTTTTACTGTACTTTTCAGCACTTTGCCATTATTATTGTCGTCATTTGAATCAGCCACATGTCATACTTTCCACACTTGCTGAGTACGATATGTACTCACTCTTGCAATCCCCCCCAACAGTTGCAGGTCAGGATTGGGAGTTTAATGGCGATAATGCGGAGTTCTAGGCCGTGTCTACCATCAGCTTTGCCTGTGGTGTTGATTGGAGCTGCGCATACATACCTTGTCACTTATGCTGCATAGTTGCTTAGTTTGCTTAATTAGTTTATTTCCGCTGCATTAGTTGAACTTGTCATTAATATTCATTGGAGCTTGTATTCGAGGATAATCTGGTTTGTGTAATAAAATTTGGTTAATTAATCTTGTTTTGTGGTAATTTTCTGTATACTCTTTTGTGATTGCACTCGTGTATGTGTGATGAACATCCTGGGCACACATATACGTTAGCTTGATTCATTTTTTGGAACCGGGCGTCACAGATTGGTATCAGAGCCACAGGTTGACCGTAGGATGCAGCCTAGATAGAATGGACACTTTAGAGCACATAGGAGCACTCAGGAATCGATGTGTTTTTGCTTGGAGTGCTGTTTGCTATATATATTGTTTGCTTGTGTGCTTAATAGAGGATTTTGGGATGTCTTAGCATTGCCATGTCCACCTAGGCTAGTGTAGCTAGCTGTTTAGTTTCATATCCCTTGATGCATATAGTTGGGGACGTTTTCTAATTCTTACCTACTGCTTTTCTCCAGATGGTGAGGACTCGCAACCAGAGGAATGTCAATGATGAAGAGGAAAACAATGGAGTGCCTCAGAACAACAATGGGCAAGGATCTACTCAGGGAGGTATCAACATCGAGCAGCTATTGGCCATGCAAAACCAGCTCATGCAGACCATGATACAGACTATGGGACAGCTGCAGGCTGGCAATATCAACAATCAGCCCCACATGCCTCCACCGCCACCCCGCCTCCTCATAACCGGTTGGGAGAGTTTATGAGGACTAGGCCGCCAACCTTTGCTCAAGCTGCAAACCCTATGGATGCGGATGATTGGCTCAAGTCCGTGGAGAAGAAGCTAGCTATTGTCCAATGTAGTGACCGGGAGAAGGTGCTATTTGCTTCTCATCAACTAGTTGGAGCAGCTGCGGATTGGTGGGATGCTTATTGCAATGCTCATGAGAACCAAGAAAGAATCACTTGGGCCAAATTCAAGGAGAATTTTCGTTCTCATTATGTGCCCGAGGGAGTTATGATCTTGAAGAGGCAAGAATTTGAGAATTTAAGACAAGGAAGATCAAGCGTGAGTGAATATCTCAATAAATTCACTCAACTCTCAAGGTATGCGCCTGAGGATGTTAGTCGGGACAGCCGGAAGCAATACTTGTTCATGAGGGGCTTGAACAATGAGATCCAAGTGCAACTACTCAACTGCGATTATGCCAATTTTCAGAAACTTGTGGACAAAGCAATTGTGGTTGAGAACAAGATCCGTGAGATGGAGCAAGAAATCAAGAGGAAGGCGCTGTATCAAGGACAGCAACAAGGAAGTAATGTGCGCCCTCGCCTTGCACCACCCAATGCTCCTCATTACAGCTCCTCTATTCCTGCGCAGCGCCCTGGTTATGCTCCACGCCCAACTCAGTTCGTGCAGCAACGCCCTGTCATGCAAGCACCTAGGCCTCCGATGCCTTATGCACCTCGTGCTGATTTTCCTGGAGCCAATGTTCAAAACCAAACTCGTCCCAATAATTCTGGTGGAGTTAGGAAGTGTTATACTTGTGGAGAAGCTGGACACTTTGCGCATCAATGTCCTAAGTCGGGCCTTGGTCATGGAAGCAATGCACCGAGGCAAAACCCAAGACCTAATGGAGGACAACCACAAGGAAGCCGTGGACAACAGAATTTTGCTCGTGGCAATGTGAACCATGCCTCTACGGAGGATGCTCAACAAGCGGATGATGTGGTCATTGGTATGTTTCTCGCCAACTCCAACCCCGCGACTATGTTATTTGATTCTGGAGCATCGCATTCATTCATTGCATCGAAGTATGTTTCCAAGTATAGTTTGCCTATCTCTCATATGAAGATTACTTTGTTGGTTAAGTCTCCTGGAGGAGAGATGAGGACAAATATAGTATGACCAAAAGTAAGCCTTAGAATAAGGGGGGTAGACTTCTCCGCCAACCTCATTGTTTTGGATTCTCAAGGATTGGACATTATACTTGGTATGGACTGGTTGAGGAAGCACAATGGAGTTATTGAGTGTGCCACAAAGATGGTGAAGTTGACTAATGAGGAAGGGATCACCGTAGAATTTGAAGCATCTCAAACTGCACCGAAGCAATTGGAGCTGAATCATATGGACGGTGCCGCAATTGAGGAGATTCCGGTAGTGTGTGAATTTTTGGATGTGTTTCCAGATGAGTTGCCAGGTATGCCACCTGATCGAGACATTGAGTTTGTTATTGATTTAATATCTGGAACTGCACCTATAGCTAAGAGGCCGTATAGGATGCCTCCTATGGAATTAGCGGAGCTCAAGAAGCAAATTCAAGAGCAATTAGAGAAGGGTTTTATTCGCCCAAGCTCTTCACCTTGGGGAGCGCCCGTTCTATTTGTGGACAAGAAGGATGGAACACAAAGGATGTGCGTGGATTACCGAGCTCTCAACAAGGTAACAATCAAGAACAAGTACACCTTGCCACGTATAGAGGATTTGTTTGATCAGATGAAAGGAGCCTGTGTGTTTTCCAAGATTGATTTGAGGTCGGGATACTTTCAAATGAAGATCAGACCATCGGACATACCCAAAACAGCTTTTATAACACGGTATGGATCTTATGAGTACACCGTTATGTCATTTGGATTGACAAATGCGCCTGCCTACTTTATGTACCTCATGAATAAGGTCTTCATGGAGTACTTGGATAGATTTGTTGTGGTGTTTATTGATGATATTATGATCTACTCGAAGGATGAGAAGGAACATGAGGAACACTTGAGGCTTACGCTGCAGAAATTGAGGGAGCATCAATTGTATGCCAAGTTCAACAAGTGCCAGTTTTGGTTGAAAGAGGTGCCATTTTTGGGTCATATAATCTCAGGAGGAGTATCGGTTGACCCCAGAAAAGTGAGAGACATGTTGAAGTGGGAGCCGCCGTAAAATGTCAAGGAAATAAGGAGTTTTCTTGGGATGGCTAGATATTACCGTCGGTTTATCAAGGATTTTTCCAAGATAGCCAAGCCTATGACGGAGTTGCTAATGAAGGGAAAGGCGTTCCAATGGACTGAAGCTTGTCAAAACAGTTTTGAGGAGTTGAAGAAGAGGTTAACAACAGCCCCAGTTTTCGTATTGCCGGATGTAAGCAAGATTTTTGATATTTATTGTGACGCATCAAGACAAGGACTCGGATGCGTGCTTATGCAAGAAGGTCAAGTGGTTGCCTATGCGTCAAGACAATTGAAGAAACATGAGCAGAATTACCCAACACATGATTTAGAACTTGCAGCCGTGGTACATGCATTGAAGATTTGGAGACACTATATTCTTGGACATAGGTGTGAAATTTACACGGATCATAAGAGTTTGAAGTATATTTTCACACAAACGGATCTGAACTTGAGGCAATGAAGATGGTTGGAGCTCATCAAAGATTATGATTTGGGGATCAACTATCATCCAGGAAAGGCCAATGTAGTGGCCGATGCTTTGAGTAGAAAGGGAGTAAGTCATCGACTCTTAGTTCGAGAGTTACCATTCGAGTTATGTAAGGAGTTTGAACGGTTGAACCTCGGCTTTTCAAATGAGACGGAGATGATGGAGTTAAACCCAACCTTGGAGCAAGAAATTCGAGAGGCCCAAACCGCAGATGAAGAGATCAAGGAAATCAAGGAAAGGACTGAGGAAGGGAGAGAATTCAGATTTGATGAAGACGAATATGGTACCTTATGGCTTGGAAAGAGAATTGTTGTGCCTAATGTAAAACATATTCGGGAGACAATATTAAAGGAGGCACATGACTCGCCTTACTCGATTCACCCCGGATGTACGAAGATGTACAAGGACTTGAAGGCTTGCTATTGGTGGGATAGCATGAAAAAGGACATAACTAAATATGTGGCATTGTGTGATGTGTGTCAACGAGTCAAGGCGGAACATCAAAGGCCAGCTGGACTATTACAACCATTAAAGATTCCGGAATGGAAGTGGGAAGAAATTGGTATGGACTTCATAGTTGGGTTACCACGTACTCAGTCCGGGTATGACTCAATTTGGGTAATTGTGGATCGCTTAACCAAGTCGGCTCGTTTTGTCCCTGTGAAGACCAAATATACAGCTGCACGATTGGCCGAAATATACATGGAGCATATTGTGTGTCGACATGGAGTCCCTAAGAAGATAGTCTCGGATAGAGGTTCTCAATTTACCTCCAGATTTTGGCAAAAATTGCATGAAGCTTTGGGAACGAGGTTGAATTTTAGTTCAGCGTATCATCCTCAAACGGACGGACAAACTGAGAGGACCAATCAGATTTTGGAGGACATGTTAAGAGCTTGTGCTTTAAAGCATGGGAAAAGTTGGGACAAAAGCTTGCCATACGCGGAGTTTTCATACAACAATAGTTACCAAGCAAGTTTGAAGATGTCACCATATGAAGCACTTTATGGGAGGAAGTGTAGGACACCTTTATTCTGGAATGAGGCAGGAGAAACTCAAGTATTTGGTCCGGATGTGTTGCAAGAAGCCGAAAAGCAAGTCCAAATAATTCGTGAAAACTTGAGGGCTGCCCAATCAAGGCAAAAAGGCTATGCGGATAATAAGAGAAGGAAATTAGCCTTTGAAATAGGAGATTTTGTTTACCTCAAGGTGTCACCAATGAGAGGTCATAAGAGGTTTCACATAAGAGGGAAGCTTGCACCTCGCTATATTGGACCATTCAAGATTTTGGACAAAAGAGGAGAAGTAGCGTATAAGTTGGAGATGCCACCTCATCTTTCAGACGTGCATGATGTCTTTCATGTTTCCCAGCTCAAGAAGTGTTTGAGAGTACCGGAAGAACAAGTGCCAATGGAAGAATTGGAACTAGAGGAAGATTTGACGTATGCCGAGCAACCGGTCAAAGTCTTGGAAACTAAGGAGAGGGTCACAAAGAACAAGGTCATTAGATGGTATAAAGTTCAATGGAAGCACCATACCGGAAAAGAAGCAACTTGGGAGCTAGAAGATGATCTCAAGAAGGAATTTCCCTATCTCTTCTCTTCCGCGTCGAATCTCGAGGGCGAGATTCATTTTAAGGGGGGTAGGTTTGTAACACCCTCATTTTCATGCATCATGCCCTACATACACTCATATACATGTTTAACATTAACCCACATAAAGAGGAACGAGTTTAACTTTATTTCAGAGCATTTAAAATTGATTTGGAGCAAAACCGCACTTAAAACGCAGGAAAGTGCGGACTAGTCCGATTTTACTGAGGACTAGTCCGATTTCTCTCTGACTAAAATTGGACTTGTCCGTTTTTGCTGCGGACTAGTCCGATTTTGGCTCTGGAAAAATTCGGACTTGTCCGATTTTGTGCGGACGAGTCCGATATTCCATGAATCCTTGAAAATTTGCTAAAGTCCCTGGACTTTTCCACACTAGTTCGGTGTTCCAGCGGACTTGTCCGTTTTCCTCTCTGTTCAAATTCGGACTTGTCCGATTTTTGGCCAGACTTGTCCGATTTTCTCTCTGGACGACTTCGGACTAGTCCGGTCCTTTCCGGACTTGTCCGATATTTCGCGACTCTGAGTTGATCTTTTGTTTTACGACTTGTTTCTTGGGTTTCATGTTAAGTGGGCCTAGGTACGTCGTGCCTAACTCTTTTAGAGCCCATGTGGGACTCTAAACCGGCCTCTACTCATCCCAAAACTCGAAATCCATCTAACCCTAGCCTCCACCTCTATATAAACAGCCCCACCCCTTGGTTTGACATCTATTTGCCACTTTTCCACCCACCCAAACCCTAGTTCGTGGGGAGCCACCATCAAGGAGGGAGGAGAAGATCCCAAGCAAGAAGAAGAAGAGGAGGAAACGAAGAAGGATAGAGATCTCCACCAAGTTTCGTCCTTCACCACCAATTCATCTCCAAGTTCATCACCAACCCTAGATCATCAAGATCCAAGTGTTACCTCCATGTTTCTTGGTTCACTGGAGTTCTAAACACCTAGTATACCTTCTATTCTCTTTTCCTTACGTGAATTCAACCCCTAATCTCCAAATTCACGTCGATCTAGAAAACCCTAATCCGCTGATCTCGCAGAGTGCGGACTTGTCCAGTCCCTAGCGGACTAGTCCGATCTTTCTGGTTAAATTGTGTTGAATTAATTCTAAAATTTGATCTAATCGAATCCAAACCTGTATAAACTTGTTAAAAGCTATTAGAACTAGTTAGTTATCATTAAAAGCAATCTAGTAACAAGTTCTACCTTGCATTTGCATCGATCATGCATGTCATGTCATATTGAGTAATATTTGTGCACTCTTTGATTGTGTTTCTTGTCTTTTATGTTTATCGTGTGGATTAGACAGATTTGCGCTAGAAAGTGTCACGGAGGATCTACAGCACCAGGAGTTTGAAGGCTTTGACCCTAATCAACAGCAAGAGCAAGGCAAGTGTCCTTGAAGCATATTAATCCTGTTTTTAAAATAAATGTTTTGTTTGTAAAACTGCATGCTTGTGTCAATTTGATGGGAAATCCTATGGTAGGAAGTTTACTAGTTTTGTTTGACCACCCTTGTCACCTGGAATTTATGGTAGAGAGTCGGGAAGGCTTTTTACTTTTTGCTTCGCTTAATCAACTGGGATGGAAAACAACTATACCAATCGATTTATTTATGCATGGATGAGATTATGGATAACATGAACTAGTTAATATGGTATTGTAATGGGTGATCTAAGCAAGCCTGGTATGTGGATGGGTTGGATGTTATGGTGGTTTGCTTGCTTTAGATCTAAGGACCGGTTCATGCGAGAATAAGCCAGGACTACAGTGCCACCACGAGGCCAAGTATGGGTGCGGTGTAGCTGATTAATTAGGGCTTTGCTAGTGCTGTTGGGACCATTGTGGATGCTCGGGGAAGGGGTAGTCGGATTGGGTTTGTTGATGATTGGTGGGACTACCCTGGGATCCGAATGGCTCAAGAGGGGGCCCTTGGTTGAAGATGTGCTCAGTTGGAGGCATCGCCACCGGTGAAACCTCAGTGGGGTCTAAATAGGCTAGTAATCCCTTTGTAAAGACTATTTTGTGATCTCTTGGCCACACACCAACGGAAGTGTGTAATATGACTGACGGGTCATGGGCATAAGGGAGATTCTTAGTCGCCAAAAGGTGATGAAATCACGAACACGTGGGTAAAGAGGTACAAACTCTGCAGAGTCAAATAAAACTATCTTGATAGCCGTGCTCCCGGTTATGAGCACATGGACAACTTCCATGATTAGAGGGTATTTGGTATTGGTGATGGTTATGGATGGTTATGGAGTTATTTCTGGTATTGAATATGGTTATTGGCAATGGTGAAATATGGAATTATTGATAAGGATGGTGAATTATGGACTGGTATTATGATATTATTTATGATTATGATGGGTTTACTTCACATACATATAATATGTTGCTTTTCAAATGTTTTACTGTACTTTTCAGCACTTTGCCATTATTATTGTCGTCATTTGAATCAACCACATGTCATACTTTCCACACTTGCTGAGTACGACATGTACTCACTCTTGCAATCCCCCCCCCAACAGTTGCAGGTCAGGATTGGGAGTTTAATGGCGATAATGCAGAGTTCTAGGCCGTGTCTACCGTCAGCTTTGCCTGTGCTGTTGATTGGAGCTGCGCATACATACCCTGTCGCTTATGCTGCATAGTTGCTTAGTTTGCTTAATTAGTTTATTTCCACTGCATTAGTTGAACTTGTCATTAATATTCATTGGAGCTTGTATTCGAGGATAATCTGGTTTGTGTAATAAAATTTGGTTAATTAATCTTGTTCTGTGGTAATTTTTCTGTATACTCTTTTGTGATTGCACTCGTGTATGTGTGATGAACATCCTAGGCACACATATACGTTAGCTTGATTCATTTTTCGGAACCGGGCGTCACACTAGTAGACCCCCCAACGGCTCCGTACCTTCAAGGAGCAATCAAGGACTTCAAGACCCGATTAAGTGTCATTAATACCATATTAATGACACACGATCAGATAGCCCTTAATATTAGTAATAGCACTGTTAAGACCTGTTACTAGGCTACTAAGAGTAATTAACCTCATTAATTATGTATCAAGCATGTGTAACCGCCGGGGACACATGTCGGGCCAGGCTAACGATGTAACGACCAGTCCTTGTACTATAAACGGACTGGTTGACGATACACAAAGGACGTTTCGAGACCACTACTGAACTCCCTGAGCTAGACGAGCTTCTTCTTCTGGAGCTTCTTCTAGACTCACACGCTTAATACAACACCAACACACCAAGTGGAGTAGGGTATTACGCTCAGGCGGCTCGAACCACGTAAATCTCTATGTACATTTGTCTTTCACCTTCTTGAATCTTTGCACGCCCATTACTGAACTACAACTCCTTGATCTACCAAAGGTAGTGTCGGGAGATCTGCCGGATTCCAAACACCGACACCCTACTCCACGGGGTGTGTAGTTGTTGTATTGAGCGTCTGAGCGCTTGAGGGCGTGTGTCAGAGCCGAGTCTGGAAGAGTCTCGGAGAGATCTCAGAGAGTCAAAGATCGACCCCTGTGTATCGCTTGACCAGTCCTTTTATAGTACAAAGACTGTTCGTTACATTGTTAGCCTGACCCGACATGTGGCCCTGGCGGTTACTGATGCTTAATACATAATTAGTGAGCTTAATTACCCTTAATAGAGTGGTAACAAGCCTTGATAGTGCCATTACTGGTATTAAGGGCCCTCCGATCGTGTGTCATTAAGATGGTATTAATGACACTTAATCGGGTCTTGAAGTCCTTGATTGTCCCTTGAAGGTCCGAGCCGTTGGGGGTCCACCAGTCTGATTGTTGAAGTTGAAGGTCCGGCGGTTGGACACGTGGCAGCTCCGGAGGTTACCATATGGGACGGGTAGATCCGGTGTTGTTGTACACGTGCCAGGACCGGAGCTTCCCTCTGTCGGGGGCTAGGTCCTGAGGTGCCGCATAGGTATTTAGCCCGGAGCTTTCCCATGTGTGGGATGTAGCTCCGGTTGCAGGATACATGTGGCAGCACGGGGACTAACCATAGAAGGGAGGCAGGTCCGGTCCCGTATGACACGTGGGGCCTTCGTAGGTCTTCAACTCAGACGAGTGAAGTTCCTTTAGTCTTTTTGCAGTCCCAAGGGGTATATGGTACGCAGAGTACCAACATATTTTATGGTTAATTTAAATATAAACCAATCTGAGAATTTAGAGTTAAATGAAATTTATTGGGTAAAACATATTTTTAATAATTTTCATTCCATTTTTATATATATATTAGAAACATATTATTATTTTCTAGAAATTTTCTCCTTCAAAATATGCTTATAATAAATTTATAACATAAAATGTGCATTTTACAAATTTTACATAATTTTTAATAATTATTTCTATGTGCAAATCATTTTTTATGAATTAAATACACTTAAAAAGTATTTTATGATTAATTCATCAATTTAAATGAATTAATAAAAATAATACAGGAATAAAAATAAATTAAAAACATAACTAATCTGTTTTTATAATTATTTTATATGAATTAAGGTCTGTTATTTAATTTCTAGAATTTCCAGGGGTCTTTTTGCAAAATTAGAACTATTCCAGAGGCTGAAAACAATTTTTATTAAGTCCAGGGATTAATATATAATTTTCAAGGATTTATTTGCTAATTTACAATATTTCTAGGGGCTTTTAAACACTTTTTATCTAATTATCTAGTATTTTCCTAATTTCCAGAAAGCTTAGGGTTAATTCTGTAAAGTTTTGGACTAATTTGTAATTACTTTTAAAAGTCCAGGTGCTTCTTTTTTAATCTTCCAACGGCTAAGAAAATTTAAACGTGGGTCGTGGGATTTAAAATGGACGGTCTGGATTTAAAAGGCCGAAGGGGAACAGGGTGTTTTAATCTCGGCCGCCTATTTAAAATGAACGGTCGACAGAGGGCCACGTCACCCCGAATGACAGAAGCGGCGGCGCAGGGCGGCGCGCAGCGGCGGCGATCTCGCCGGTGGTGACCAAAATCAACCCTAGTAGAGCACACCTAAGTAGCGCAAAAGGAAGAGGGAAGCAAGGGGGTCTCACTAGAGGGGCTCACGAGGTCGTAAATTGGGCGGAAGACGTCCGACTGCGATGGGGAGCGGTGGAGGTCGTCGACGCTCAATGAAATCGGCAATGCAGCGGCGTCTTCTCCCAACGACAATGTCCGGCGGGCTCCTAACAACATGGGGAAGGTGTTAGACGAACTTCCGAGGAGAGATAATGGGTCGAACGACGGGGACAGTGGCGCCATTACCGAGCTTGTCGGAGCTAGGGTTTCAGGTCGTCGAGTGAGGAAATTGAGGGGGAGGGGGGGTGGGGGCGGCCGGGCTTTTATAGGGATTTCAATGGAGTAACGGGCGACGGTCATCATGGGCACGACGGGGTGATTTGATTTGGGGTAACGACCGACATTGAAGGAGGTGGAGTGAGTGGGCGGCGCGGTGATGGTGCGAGCGTTATGGCGCGGCACGGGCGCGAGGAAGATAGAGGCCCTGACAGGCAGGGTCAGTCTGTCAGCGAGGGGGAGAGAGGAAAGGGGGCGCCGACTGGCTCGGGGAAAGGAGGGGAAATGGGCCGGGGCGGGGGATTCGGCCCAGGGTGGGTTTTCTCTTTTTTTTTCTTTTTCTTTTTTGTTTCCTTTTTCTTCTCTCTTATGTTTTGAATTTGTAAAATGAATTTTCTAGCGAATTTAAATTTCAAAAATTCACACAATCATTCAAACATGATGCAATTTGCCTTATATGAATTTTATTCCAAAGAAAATGTTTTTATCTTTTGCAAAAGATTTCATTTTACATTTTTTTCTTCAAAAAGAGTGGGTGTTACAATTCTACCCCCCTAAAATGAAATCTTGCCCTCGAGATTTGAACGGCCTAAGAGAATAGACTGGGAAACTCCGCCTTGAGGTCTTCTTCTCTTTCCCATGCTGCCTCTTCTTCTGAGTGATGTTTCCATTGAACTTTGCACATACGAGTAACTTTATTCCTCGTAACTCGTTCTGATGTCTCGAGAATCTTAATAGGGTGTTCTGCATAGGTCAGGTCCTCTTGCACGTCTACTGCTTCCATTGGCAACTGTTCTTCAGGCACTCTTAAGCATTTCTTCAATTGTGACACATGGATTACGTCATGTACATCTGATAAGTGAGATGGTAGCTCGAGCCGATAGGCTACTTCTCCTCTTTTCTCCAATACCTTGAAAGGACCAATATATCGGGGTGATAACTTGCCCTTCACCTTGAATCGTCTCAATCCTCTCACGGGTGACACCTTGAGATACACAAAATCACCAATCTCAAATGACAGATCACGACGTCGAGTATCTGCATAACTCTTCTGCCTTGATTGAGCCATCTTTAAATTCTTCTGGATTTCTTGCACTTGTCTCTCACCTTCTCTTAACACTTAAGGCCCGAATACTTGGCTTTCCCTAGTTTGATTCCAAAACAACAATGTTCTGCACTTCCGTCCATACAAGACTTCAAACGAAGACATCTTCAAACTGTATTGATAACTATTGTTATAGGAAAACTCGGCATATGGTAGGTTCTTATCCCAACTCCTCATGTTTTTCAAAGCACACGCTCTCAACATATGTTCAAGAATTTGATTAGTGCGCTTTGTCTGGCCGTCTGTTTGCAGATGATATGCTGAGCCGAAATTCAGTCGGGTATCTATAGACTCATGCAACTTCTGCCAAAATCTGGAAGTGAACTGAGTACCTCTATCTGATATTATCTTCTTCGTAACTCCATGCAGGCATACAATTCTTTCCATATATAGTTCTGCAATCTTGAACCAGAATAGCTTTCTTTTACTGGAATAAAGTGAGCCACTTTAGTCAAGCAGTCCACTATGACCCATATAGAGTCGTATCCTAACTGAGTTCTTGGCAATCCCACAATAAATTCCATACTTATTTATTCCCATTTCCATTCAAGAACTTTAATTGGTTGAAGTAAACCTGCTGGTCTTTGATGTTCTGCTTTGACCTTCTGACATGTGTCACACAGAGCTACATATTCTGCTACATTGCGTTTCATTCCATGCCACCAATATCAATCCTTAAGATCTTGATACATCTTTGTGCTTCCCGGGTGGATAGAATATGACGAATCGTGGGCTTCCTCTCAGTATTAACTCCCGAATCTCCTTGATATCAGGCACACATATTTTCTTTCCTAGCCATAGGGTTCCCTGTTCATCTTCTTTAAAATCTGGTGCTTTTCCTTCTTTATTAGTGGCTTAATCTTCTGGATCCACTTATCATTCTTTTGCCATTCGCGAATATCCTTCTCCAAAGTAGAATCTACTTCCATGGACACTATCTCAGTATTAGTCATAATACTAAGGTTTAGCTTTGCGAATTCCTCACACAACTGCGGTTGTTGACCTTGCAGTGCCAAGCTATTGCACTCAGCTGATCTACTTAATGCATATGCGACCACATTAGCTTTTCCAAGATGATAGTTGATTCTGACATCAAAATCATTGATAAGTTCCAACCATAGGCGTTGTCTGAGATTTAGATCTGGTTGGGTGAAGATATACTTCAAACTCTTGTGGTCCGTATAAATTTCAGTTCTTTTTCCTATCAGATAATGCCTCCAAAACTTCAATGCATGAACCACTGCTGCTAACTCCAAGTCATGAGTAGGGTAATTTCTTTCATGCTTTCTGAGTTGACGTGAAGCATAAGCCACTACATGTCCCTCTTGCATTAATACACATCCCAGTCCTTGTCCGGATGCATCATAGTAGACTACAAATTCTTTTTGCACATCTGGCATAATCAACACTGGAGCAGTAGTCAACCTTTTCTTTAGCTCTGTAAAACTGGCTTCACACTCTGGTGTCCACTTGTATACAACTCCCTTCTCAAGTAACTTGGCTAACGGACGAGATATTTTTGAGAATCCTTCGATGAACCGGCGATAATAGCCAGCCATTCCCAAGAAACTCCTGATTTCCCCAACATTTTCTGGTGTTTTCCAATTTAGAACATTTTTCACTTTACTAGGGTCTACTGCTATTCCTCCTTGTGATATAACATGTCCCAGAAATGACACTTCCTTCAACCAGAACTCGCATTTACTTAGCTTTGCATACAATTGATGTTCACGAAGCTTTTATAAGGCCAATCTTAGGTGTTCCTCATGTTCCTCTTAACTTTTGGAGAATATCAAGATATCATCAGTGAACACCACGACAAACTTTTCCAAATATTCCATATACACCTTATTCATAAGATACATGAAATAAACAGGGGTATTGGTTAAACTGAAAGGACATGACTGTATATTCATATAGTCCGTATCTTGAAACAAATGTTGTCTTTGGTATGTCCGAGGGTCGTATCTTCAATTGGTGATACCTGAACGCAAATCAATCTTCGAGAATACAGAAGCACCTCTCAACTGGTCAAACAAATCCTCAATCCTTGGTAGAGGATACTTATTCTTGATAGTTACTATGTTGAGAGCATGATAATCCATGCACAACCTCTGCGTACCATACTTCTTAGGTACAAATATCACTGGAGCTCCCCAGGGTGAGGAACTAGGACGAATGTATCCTTTTTCTAACAGCTCATTGATATGATCCTTCAACTCTGCTAACTGTTTAGCATCCATCTTGTATGGCCGCTTGTAAATTGGAGCTGTTCCAGGCACTAATTCAATGATGAATTCAATTTCTCTATCAGGGGGAACACCCGGTAATTCCTTAGGAAACACATCCGGAAAGTCACAAACAACTTTAATCTCTTGTACTCCCTCAACTTGATTGAGCCGTATTTTCTGAACTCGTGCTTGATCAGGACGAAACTCCACGTTTGTGCCATCTGTATGAGTTAAGCATACTGTTCTGGTGGCACAGTGGATCACTCCTTTGTACTTGGTTAACCAATCCATTACCAGAATAATATCTATTCCCTGTGACTCCAGCACTATAAGGTTTGCTAAGAATGCTACCCCCCTAATGTTTATGCTTACATTAGGGCATACTTGCCTTGTCAGCATCTCTCCTCCAGGAGAGTTGACTACTAATACTTAAGTCATTAATGTAATAGTCATTCCATGTCTTCTTATGAATTCTTTTGCTATGAATTAATGTGTTGCACCAGAGTCAAACAATACTGTAGAAGGGTGGGAATCAACAGAGAACGTACCGATCATGACATCTGATGCGTCTTGGGTTTCTTCCAAAACAACATGATTGACCCGACCTCTGGATTGGTTCTGCTGCGATAGCTTTTTTGGGCAGTTGTTGGAGTAGTGTCCCTTGTCACCACATATGTAGCAAGCTCCCCGAGCACTGGTGTCTTGAGCCTTGTTTCTTTGTTGATTTTGCTGCGGTTGCCCAATTGGTTGAGGATTTGAAGACATAGGGCATTGTTGATACATCTGAGGGCGTTGTGGTTGCATCTGCTGGTACTGAGGGCGAGCATACTGCGCTTGAGGTCTGAATGAAGAGTTGTTGGTGTATCGCTGACCTTGATTATTACCCATGGGATGACTCATGTGTCCCGACTGCTGTGGGTTGAAGCGAAGACGATTGTTGCTTGAAGATTGTCCCATCATCATCTTCCGTTTGCCGTCTTCTCCCTCACATTCTTTCTTCTTTCTTTCCACTGTAAAAACTTTTTCCACCAGATGTTGGAAGCTATCATAGTCACTAGAAGACATCATCATCTGTATCTCTTTGTCCAGTCCCTCCTTGAAACGAAATTACTTCTTAGCATCAGTATCAACATCTCCAGGTGTGGGGACCGGAGTCCACACATCCGAGGATCTCATTGGGTGGTGCCGTGCGATGCGGCACCTAACAGCACACACGAAAAGGATACCAAAACATATAAAGTTTTCATTTCATAATAAGAAGAGTTTACAAAAGAGTGTACCACAGGGGTACACACGCAGCGGAAAATACATACTCATAATCTCACCTAACTAAGCAGGAGAGAATACATCCATGCCCTAGGACGCTTCTCACTAGCAACATGAAGAACATTCAGCAGCGGCGTGGTTCACATGAGATTTATCTCGACACCTCGAGTCTCATGTACAACCTGAACATCAGAAATAAAACTAATACCTGCAAAAATCGTTAAAGCGCAAACGTGAGCATAAGGCTCAGCAAGACTAACCCGTCTCACTAGACATATGCAAAAGGGGACACTACACATAGGTAAGGAATGACATAAATAGACTCGCCTACAAGTGGATCCTTAAAATCATGTTTTAAGTAGCAAACGACATTCTTCGGGCACGGCACATCATAGACTCCACAATCAAACAAGAAACGCTTTGCCGATGATATGACATGCCCAAAGCACGTAATGCTATTACAGCTAAAGTATGGGGAAACTGTAAACTTGTAATTGTACTATCTCTAAATCATACAAGGTTGCAAAGAAATTATAATTCAATACAATATGATTTTTCTGGCTTCTTTAGTATTTACTATGTTGCCGCTTAGTGAACAAGTGGTACTCTATTACTGCGAGGGACAGTGATTGCAATCAGGACACACCCGGACAACACGACACATACATCGTTCAGAAGTGTCAGCGAGCACACCTGTACCTACATAACACTTCAGTACTAGGCGTATATGGCCACCTTTCACAAGGAACTCGAACGCCGAGCCCGTCTCACCTCCGCGAACATAAGGTCTCCGCACGGAACACCTCATGTGTCCGCCGACCGATTTACACCTTACTGTCCTCAACCCACCCCTATCGATGGTGAGTTAATGGGCCTCGACACCCCACTTATCAAGTTACATCAGTTTATTGGATTCCATATGTCCATTATATTGCCGGTACAATTCAATCTTGTCCGAAGGGGCTGCATACGGACGGGCCTTAATCGACACAGGCAGGGCTATGCGAACGAGACTCAATTCTCGCCGCTTCCTATCCATTCCATGTCCGGTCTCAATTTCATTATATTAATCCATTTTCTATCTAACCAATCCTGTGAGATATGTCCTACCTCTCTCGCGAGTAGATTCCAACTACTCGACTTCTACCGGATTTCCTATGCATTAGCAAAGCAGTTACTACAGGTCAAATTGTAACTCGTTCCAACCAATCCCTGGGATTTTTGGTCATGCAAGTGGAGTATCAATCATCCTAAACTTAATGCACAATTCATATGCTATTCATCATAGTGATAAAGCAAAATTTTATAAACGACTTAAATGCAAACCGAGGCTTGCCTTAGTTTGCGACTCGAATAAATGTCAATTGTTAGGGCTTGGTCTTCCTCCGGAGAACCTGCCATGGAACTTCAGTGGAAACACCTTGGCCTTCTCCTCCAAGCGAAGTTTCTTGTCGATCACCTATCAGCACGTTCCTATCGACATGATATGCATATAAGTAATTAAGTAATTTAAGAATAGACTCCACGGGGTTGTGTAAACTCTAAGAATGATGAGTTTGACTAGGAAGGACAGATATGCCTCTGTTGTGTGGATGAACAAAGGATGGAGTCAAGTGGTCATCGTAGTATCGAGATGTGAATTGAAAGGTGCAACGTAAGCACACATTGCAACATGGCGCTCAACACTCGATGCTATGCCACTCAAGGTTGATAAAGTTGAATGGTGTGGAAGTGTTGGACTGGTAGTGTAAGGACGACTAAAGAATCAAGGGGGACATCGAAAACTTAAGTATGAGTGGAATGTATAAGATGAAGGTCGTGATTCAGTAGTCAACCAATGAACTTGACTTAACTCATAAAGGAGTAAACCTAGTTAAGTGAGCAGTGCTGTTGTAGGGTCCTCACTTAGGATGAACCATGATGGAACCTAACGACACTTGGGACTAAATTGAGATCAACATGGCTTGGACTTAAGAAGTCAATACAAGCATTGTTAACCAAGCATGAGTACCATGACAATGTTCAAATGACTTTTAGGTAAAGTAGTTTCTACGGCAAGCTTCTCGAGCATCGTTCAAGTGCTTACACGACGACACTAATGTAGTGTCTCCCGCAAGCCTGTCCAGGTGAGCTCGGTAAGCTCTCGGGACTTAAACATGATGCGAGACCTTGCCGTGAAGGCATGCTTTGCCATCTCGAGAAGATCGTCCTAGCGACGTACACATCAACCCGGACTCATCAATGGGGTGAGCAGAAAATCTCGAACACCACCTTGTGAGTCATAAGGCTAGTGATGTCAACTCGGTTGTTGATAAGCGACTCGACGAACCTGTCGTCGATGAAATGGTACACCAAGTTAACAAATCATGTGATCGGCTATGGAACATCCTCGACACAACCAAGGAACTCTTATCCAAGGTTCCCCTTGGTCTAGTTCTCCTTGTTGGTCGCAACGTTCTTGCATCCTCTACCCCAGGTCATCGGTGATCACCGATACACCTGGTTTGACCTAGAAGGCATTTCATCAAGCACTCTGGCTACACCCAGGACTCGACGAGTCTCGCCTCGACTAAACCCTAATTTGGCTAAACGACTGTCGACCGTTGTGTCGTGGTTGTGTTCCAGCAACCTGTACGTTACAGGCATCCTTCATCTCGATGCCAGGACACGATGATGGCTCGGAACGTCACGACGACGTCATATGGTCAATGACGTCGACGCGACTCATGGTGGAGCATCACGAGCACGCACGGACAGGCCAACGTGATACAAACGACAAAAGAGGTTAACTTAGGGATTTGTATAGGAATGATATCAATGCGGAACATGGACGTACGACTTGACGACACATGAGTACCCTTAGCGATCACGACGAACGGACGTCGGTGACGTCAAGCAAGGTATTTCAGGGCAAGGCTCACCTTATAGGCATTTCGCCGAACATCTTGGGTGTGTACTTGATTTCGTCACTTCATCACTATTTGAAGAGCACCTTGGCACTTAGGCTTGTCGAGTTGCCACATCACCATACCCCTGCATCAAGACCAGCTCTGAACATCAACGAAGTTGGTTCATCCCTCGTAAACATTTCATCGAACATCTTAGCTGCAGTCACTGATCCAATCACTCTTACAAAATAAGAGCTAACCTTGGACCATTTGTCGATGCGGGTGTGTCAACAACGTGTTCCTGCATATCCTTCATCCAACACATCACTCGCAACACCGTTTGGACTTTGCACATGATCAGAACGTCGTGTCCAGATGACGCCAAGTAAATGACACAAGGCAACACACCACAGCTTATGTGCGAACTTCCGAGGGACGCATGGGCGGTGGGACATGCTGCTGCAGTTTGAACATAGCAGTGGAGGTGAGCAGTGGCTGACAGCAGGGCGACCAAGAGGTGGGCGTGGCGTGGCACAGGCTGGAGACCTGGCCATGACGCACTGTAGTGGGAGCGAACAGGGCTGTCGAGCAACTCGGACCAGTACGCAGCAAGGTGGGGCGAGCAGCAGGACGGCGGCGTTCGGCCATGGCGCGGGCGAGCATGTCCGGCAAGCACCGCGGTGGCATGGCGAGGTGCTGCAGCGGCCAAGCGAGCAGGCGCAGGGCGGCGCCGGTGAGGATGCTGGGGACACGGCCCAGACGAGGACGGCGCAGCGCTTGCAGAGGCGCAGCCGGCGGGAGGAGCAGGCGGTCGTCGCCGTGGCTGGCCGCAGCGTGGCGGTCGGGCGAGCAGCGTGCCGTGGAGGGAGGCGAGCCGGCGCGTCGTGGCGGCCGGAGGGGAGGCGCGCGGGGGGCGACAGAGCGCTGTGGCGCAGGCGCAGAGCAGAGGTGGCCGACGGGGGAGGCGCGCGGACCTGTGGCGTGCACGAGCGGGATTGGGGCGCGACCGGGAGGTGGAGCGCCTGCGAGCTGGTGGCGCCGTGGGCGGCCGAGCGCAGGGCGCAGCAGCTGGGCGCGGTGAGCGCGCCGGGGGAGGCAAGCGCGGCGTCGGCCGAGGCCGGCGGATGGCGGGGAGGTGCTGGGGCGCGCGGGCCGACGGACGCGCGAGCGGGGCGGGGCGCCATCGGGAGCAGAGGCGGGGAAGATAAGTACCGAGAGAGAAGAAGCGAACTTGGTTTTCTATAGCTGGGGTAAGAATGACCTGTGGGACCCACTCCAATTTTTCCCCTTATCCACATCATTCCAGATGCAAAATATCTCAATCCATTGAGCAGCTTACCAGTGGGGCCCACCTTTTTCCTAGTACTGAGGATAAGTATGACATGTGGGTCCCACTCTCTTCTCCCTTCTCTTTTCAAAATTCAAATAGAGATAGCAAACATGCTTCAAAAATAATCAACTTTGGCCCAATGACTAAATAAAATGTGGAGAATTTTATGGTGCAATCAGATTTCAAAACTGAGCAAGTTGAATTTGAACTCAAGTTTGAATTTGAATTCAAGTGGTAATACTTGACTCAAGGAAATAAATAGTAGATTAGGTTCAAAAATCCTGAAATTTTGAAGTTACCCTTTTTGAACCATAAGGGACCTCAGGAAAAATTTGGAGTTGATTTGGACAAGGTTGAGCACAAAGTTTAAATTTGAAGTCAACGTTGATTAAACTCTCAGTTCGTGTCCAATAAATGGAAAACGTGCTTCAAAAATTTTGAAACTTTACCGAGAGTCTATTTGGAATATTAGAAGGTCATGGAAAAATTTCCAGCCTTAGATTTGAATTTTTGTGAATGTCCCATTTTAGGGTTGGAATAATTCCTTTTTCTTTCTCTCTATTTTGTTTTCTTTTCTCCTTTAATTTTTTTATTAAAAATGTGAATACTTGGAAATTAAAGATTTAACAACTTAAGTTCCAATACATTAGCAAACATCTTCTATATGTGAAATTTTAACAAGTCCCTATTTTTAGTGAAGATTGGTTAACTCATATGGTTCATGTGAGTTTGGATTTCCAAGTCCATTTTCAAAAATTTTTAAGTTCGCATTTTTGCATTTTAGTTCTTCCGAAAAGCGGGCTTTTACAATCCTTCCCCCTTAAAGGAATCTCGTCCCGAGATTCTAACAAATAGAATAACAGAAACGATGAGGGAACGATCCGTAAAAGAGGGTCATTGACTAAGGAAGATGAAAATGCCCTTAAAGACTTGGGTTCTACAAAATAGTGATTATCGTCAGGCATATTAAGAAATTCTAAAGTTTGCTTCAAGTGATTCCAGTCTTTAGGTTGATAACCTTGACAGGAGGCTCGACATGACAATATCACATCGTAAAACTTGGGTCTTAAAAAGTTATGTTGAGGTGTTGATGTCTTCTTCTTTCCGTCAAAATGAAGTAACCTTCTTCATTGAGGAGGTACTTAGAGTTCTATGATAGTTAAGCGTCCTTAACTCTGGATGTTTCTCTTATGAAGACTTTTCTGCTTTGGTTTTGTAGCCGAAGCAATGCCATCAGGCAGTACAAGTCAAAGGGTTCCAAAGTTTGGTAATCAATAATAACCTCGCGAATAGAAAGATTTTAAGGTTCTAGCGAGGTCGAGAAGTCAATAAGAAACTCCTCGCAGCTAGAAACAATCAGTTGTCAGTACTCAAGGTGATTTGAGTTTCAACAAGTCAAGGACAATGACTCAACTGTGTTTTAGTCATAATGTGTCCCTTGTGCTACTCCAGATAATGAAACCAATCAAAGGCGTTGCGAACAATAAAATTGATCACAACTTAAATGTTAGGCACTACTTAAGTATCTGAATGGGGTCACATATTCTTGCTCAAAACTCATTAGTAATTACGTTTCATGATGCATCACAAACCGGATGATGTTATGCAGACACAATGCAACTCCGCGGATAACTATGCAAGGTATGGTGCATTCAGTATTATGCTTTGAGCAAAAATAGGTAAGACAACTCAAACACAAGCAGAAGTACCCTAGATACAGAAGGATTAAGTGACTTGGTCATTAAAAGTGTCGAACGATGAATGTCACTTTCACGTCTTGACCAAATTCAAGAATTTCAAGGTAAGAACATTAACAAGGAATGTTGAGGTTCATCTCAAGGCAACAGAGTGTACATAATGGAACAAAACGATGGAACTTCTTGTTGATGTGAAGTTCTCTGAAGCTTGCTAATCACGGCTTACAGGTAGATGTGATTCCTTAACAAAGGGTCAGGTTTTTTCATCTCGTAGTTTTCTTAAAGTACTATGTCTACCCCTTAAAAGGTGCGGCAGGGTTACCTTCAGAAGTTGCAAAGAGAGTAACCTTTGAAGTGTAAGGTTCTCATCACTTCCGTAGGTTGCACAAAGTGGTTGACAAAGTACTGTGCTAGGCACGATCTTGGTTAGTGATCCACATTATTGCTAAAGAATCTCCAGCTCATACAACTCACATATGGCTTCTCGTCTCAGAGACGGAAGCAAAGGAGTGGTTTAGCATGAAGAATCAATTGACTTCTTTAACTCGATGATCGAGTTCCTCAAGAAACGGGGTTCGAGGTGATCCGTTACTTAAGCTTCTCATTGACTCAATGAGTCAATGCTGTACTCGGTCCTACTTACTTGAGTATTGCTTCCAGCACGTTGGTTCGGTGTCGATGTACCTTGGTATGACACCTAGGTGAACGTAACACTTCGATTACTAGATGAACTCCTTCCCCCTTAAGATTCAAGCTTGGTGAGCAAGAAACTTACTCCAAGCAATCTTTATGGGGAGGGTCGTCCAACTAAGGGAAGTGTCATACATGCTCAATGCATAAATAAAGTGTGAGGTGCAAGGTTGCATAGTTAAAACACTAGCATGTGCATCCGAGCAAAAGGGATTTGCCTTAGTGTAATACTCAACTCTAATGGCAAATATTGTTGGGTGGCAACACCTGGGATGTTATGAAACTCCTCGAGTTGAACTCGAGAACCAAATCCATAATCACCCTAAAGGGTCATCACCCGATTAAATCCTGGTGGAGGATGAACAGCTTGGACGCAACTTCGATTTTGGCCAAGTAAATGGACAAATCAGATCTTGAGGTGAACAACAAAGTTAAAGTACACTTCAAGACCTTTCCAAAAAGTATTGGTTTGCCTCTAGATCATCTTTGGTTTGCATGTTATGCAATTTTAAAGTTAGCAGATTTCTCTTCACTTTCAGCAGAATCTGCTCAAGCAGTAGCAGTTTTGATCTAAAGTTTTCAGGCTGTTCTGATCAAAATCTGGAAATATTCTTATTTACAAAGTCGTAACCAATGTAATAAGATTTCCAAAAAGTACCTATTTGTCTGTATATCAGTTCTGGTTCAAAAGATATGAGTTTTTAAAGTTGGTCAAAATTTCAGCATTCAGAATTTGAATTCAGTTAAGATTGACCATTCTGCACTCAAACTTGATTTAGGATAGGTAAATGACCGATTCAGCTCTGGAGCCAATTGCAAAAATTGTATCTGACTCTCTAACATTTCCAACGGTTACTCGCGCAACATCATTGGATCAAGGGTCTTCGAGTTATGGATTAAATTCAGAGGTGTACAGATTGCTGTCCAGTTCGGGTGTGCCTGGGCAGTATCTGCGATTATCCAAATTTCACCCACTTAAGAAAGGATTTTGGTCTCGAGCTGAATAGAGAACTCGTAAAGTACTTCCAAATATTTCTAGGAGTATTTACTTGTCCTCATAGCACTTCTGGTTGAGAAGATATGGCATTTGCAAGTTGACAGTTTTTTTGAAAATTTGGACAGCACCCCCTTTGTTTAAGGCTGATTTTGTCCAGAATTTTCAGATATACAAACATCAACATTTGCAAAAATAATAAATAGAAAAATTGTTGCATACATTCTCAGGATTCCAGAAATGAAACTTATGAAGTCTTTCAACAATCCTACAGCGAGTTATGCGAGAAACAGTAACTGTATTTAGGACTGTCCACTCGCTGTCCAGATTTGATCAAGTTTAGAAATTTGAAATTTTGAGTATGTTAGAGATGGATTCTTCTCAGGAGTTCTATAGAGACGTTGCAGAGGACTCTCTACACTTTCTGACCACATAAAGTAGGCCTGCAGCAGTGAAGTATGCAGAAAGTTATGATTCAATTGGTGAAGAGTTCAGATTCTGTCCCCTCTTCCGGGCTGCCAGAACCTCTTAAACGACACTTCAATTTAGACCTTGTTAATGTGAGTTTTAGCCTTCGTGTTGAATAGGAAGTTAATAGAGGACTCTTCAATATTTCTATATATGCATAAACATGCATAGGTTGCATTTCTAGTTTAAGAGTTACGGCTGTTCAAAGTTCAGAATTTTTCTGACTGTCTCAGATAGCACCTATATACCTGTACTATCTTCAACTCCAGTTTTTAATTAGTTTTAAACTGAATTTGAGGTAACATTGAATAAAAAAGTTGTAGAATAGCTCTTCCCCTTTACAGAAATGTATCATAATGGAATAGAAGAGCTTCCTACAAGGAAATATTGCAAACATTCAGATGCTGGTCCGTATAGTTTCAGAACAGCAGCTGCTGTGGTAACGGTGCATTTTCATCACCATAAAAGCGCCTTTTGGCTTGGAGGTCAATAGAAAACTTATTGAAGACTTCAAAAGATTTCCAAAAATTATTCACTTGCCTCCAAAGACCTCCAGGTTGAAGAGATACGGATTTTTGAAGTGGAACAATCGGTTCAGGTTTCAGAATTTAGTGGGATAGATCATGGTTGATTAAAGCTGATTTGGCCACTGATTTTCAGATGGATAACCTCACAATTTGACAACAAGTTCCATTACAAACTTGTCGTACAAGTCACAAGGTTTCCGGAAATGTATTACATGAAGATATTCGACGATTCTACAAAGAGTTATGGTTGAAATGCCGAGGCTAGATCATTATATCAAAGAGGCGAAGAAATGCTGGTTTCTAATGATTTGGACGAGTTTCTCCAGTATTGTTCTGTCCAACTCGTCCAAAGAGAAATCGTTGAGGACCTGAAGATCTCCCCCATCCCTATAGCATACTACGATGTCCTTTGAAGTTTAACTAGAAGCGCATCTTGACATAATCGAGCTAGATTCCGTCAAGAGTACACACAAGCCTTAATCTTCATCATTCTTCACATTGTACATTCCATGTCGAAAGTTTGACCCAAAACTTTCCAGCAACTGAGAGTTGGATCTTATAAGATGGTAATGAAGCCATTCTTTCGTGGGGGATGGTCAAAGTATCAAATGTGATACTGACAGTACTACGTGCCTTATCAAAAGAAAAGTCTAACATGGTATATCCGGATACATCTATAGGTGGTTCTAATATCAATCACTCGCAAACGTATTCTATACAGGTTGCTACCGGAGTTAGTGTACCTGCAGAAGACAAACAATCCCCTTTCACACCTTTATACCTCAAGGGCGGTACGGGGAAACACGACAGGCAGTCACAATAAGATATAATCAAAAGTAATTGCATACGACTCTGGTGTGAGTCGCCCTCGAGCGAAGTCATGTCTCGAGGTACATGGCTGTAAATACGTCTGTACAGCAAAGACTCCCGCACGAACCGGCTTATACACCCTCGGGCATACGTGTTTCGCATGATCCCATAGAACATGAATAGTTCTATAGATGCACACTATCGGGTTATACACCACCTGACGGGGGCTCCCACTAATTTTGTGTCACGCTGGGGTACCGCATGTCATATGTTCTCAGAAACATGAAAAGTTTCAGAGACTCATATTAACTTTCCGTGCCAAGCTGCGGAAATATCACATACCATATCTCGTATGCAGAGTTTACCGAGATTGATCCGCTCTCGGCAGCGTACCTTACCTCTTACCTTAAAGACGGAGCATCGTTACAAAATAATATAACAAGTTAGTTCACCACCTTTATAACTTATACTAGTAATCGTCCTTAATGGGCATATAGCTAATCCTCACTCGACTACTTCGGAGTTTTCGAAAATAGGCTCTTTTCGAGCGTGCTGTTCCCAATGAAGCTCTGATACCATGTCTGTGGGGGACTGAAGTCCACACATCTGAGGATCTCATTGGGTGGTGCCGTGCGATGCAGCACGTAACAGGACACACGAAAATGATACCAAAACATATAAAGTTTTCATTTCATAATAAAAAGAGTTTACAAAAGAGTGTACCACAGGGGTACACACGCAGCGGAAAGTACATACTCATAATCCCATCTAACTAAGCAGGAGAGAATAAATCCATACCCTAGGACGCTTCTCACTAGCAACATGAAGAACATTCAGCAGCGGTGTGGTTCACATGAGATTTATCTAGACACCTCGAGTCTCATGTACAACCTAAACAGCAGAAATAAAACTAATACCTGCAAAAATCGTTAAAGCGCAAACGTGAGCATAAGGCTCAGCAAGACTAACCTGTCTCACTAGACATATGCAAAAGGGGACACTACACATAGGTAAGGAATGGCATAAATAGAATCGCCTACAAGTGGATCCTTAAAATCATGTTTTAAGTAGCAAACGACATTCTTCGGACACGGCACATCATAGACTCCACAATCAAACAAGAAACGCATTGCTGATGATATGACATGCCCAAAGCACGTAATGCTATTACAACTAAAGTATGGGGAAACTGTAAACTTTTAATTGTACTATCTCTAAATCATACAAGGTTGCAAAGCAATTATAATTCAATACAATATGATTTTTCTGGCTTCTTTAGTATTTACTACGTTGCCGCTCAGTGAACAAGTGGTACTCTATTACTGCGAGGGACAGTGATTGCAATCAGGACACACCCGGACAACACGACACATACGTCGTTCGGAAGTGTCAGCGAGCACACCTGTACCTACATAACACTTCAATACTAGGCGTATATGGCCACCTTTCACAAGAAACTCGAACGCCGAGTCCATCTCACCTCCGCGAACATAAGGACTCCGCACGGAACACCTCATGTGTCCGCCAACCGATTTACACCTTACTGTCCTCAACCCACCCCTATCGATGGTGAGTTAATGGGCCTCGACACCCCAGTTATCAAGTTACATCAGTTTATTGGATTCCATATGTCCATTATATTGCCGGTACAATTCAAGCTTGTCCGAAGGGGCTGCATACGGACGGGCCTTAATCGACACAGGCAGGGCTATGCGACCGAGACTCAATTCTCGCTGCTTCCTATCCATTCCCTGTCCGGTCTCAATTTCATTATATTAATCCATTTTCTATCTAACCAATCCTGTGAGATATGTCCTACATCCCTCGCGAGTAGATTCCAACTACTCGACTTCTACCGGATTTCCTATGCATTAGCAAAGCAGTTACTACAGGTCAAATTGTAACTCGTTCCAACCAATCCCTGTGATTTTTGGTCATGCAAGTGGAGTATCAATCATCCTAAACTTAATGCACAATTCATATGCGATTCATCATAGTGATAAAGCAAAATTTTATAAATGACTTAAATGCAAACCGGAGCTTGCCTTAGTTTGCGACTCGAATAAATGTCAATTGTTAGGGTTTGGTCTTCCTCCGGAGAACCTGCCATGGAACTTCAGTGGAAACACCTTGGCCTTCTCCTCCAAGCGAAGTTTCTTGTCGATCACCTATCAGCACGTTCCTATCAACATGATATGCATATAAGTAATTAAGTAATTAAGTAATTTAAGAATAGACTCCACGGGGTTGTGTAAACTCTAAGAATGGGGAGTTTGACTAGGAAGGACAGATATGCCTCTATTGTGTGGATGAACAAAGGATGGAGTCAAGTGGTCATAGTAGTATCGAGATGTGAATTGAAAGGTGCAACGTAAGCACACATTGCAACTTGGCGCTCAACACTCGATGCTATGCCACTCAAGGTTGATAAAGCTGAATGGTGTGGAAGTGTTGGACTGGTAGTGTAAGGACGACTAAAGAATCAAGGGGGACATCGAAAACTTAAGTATGAGTGGAATGTACAAGACGAAGGTCACGATTCAGTAGTCGACCAATGAACTTGACTTTACTCATAAAGGAGTAAACCTAGTTAAGTGAGCAGTGCTGTCGTAGGGTCCTCACTTAGGATGAACCATGATGGAACCTAACGACACTTGGGACTGAATTGAGATCAACATGGCTTGGACTTAAGAAGTCAATACAAGCATTGTTAACCTAGCATGAGTACCATGACAATGTTCAAATGACTTTTAGGTAAAGTAGATTCTACGGCAAGCTTCTCGAGCATCGTTCAAGTGCTTACACGACGACACTAATGTAGTGTCTCCCGCAAGCCTGTCCAGGTGAGCTCGGTAAGCTCTCGGGACTTAAACATGATGCGAGACCTTGCCGTGAAGGCATGCTTTGCCATCTCGAGAAGATCATCCTAGCAACATACACATCAACCCGAACTCGTCAATGGGGTGAGCAGAAAATCCCGAACACCACCTTGTGAGTCATAAGGCTAGTGATGTCGACTCGGTTGTCGATAAGCGACTCGACGAACCTGTCGTCGATGAAATGGTACACCAAGTTAACAAATCCTGTGATCGGCTATGGAACATCCTCGACACAACCAAGGAACTCTTATCCAAGGTTCCCCTTGGTCTAGTTCTCCTTGTTGGTCGCAACGTTCTTGCATCCTCTACCCCAGGTCATCGGTGATCACCGATACACCTGGTTTGACCTAGAAGGCATTTCATCGAGCACTCTGGCTACACCCAGGACTCGATGAGTCTCGCCTCGACTAAACCCTAATTTGGCTAAACGACTGTCGACCGTTGTGTCATGGTTGTGTTCCAGCAACCTGTACGTTACAGGCATCCTTCATCTTGATGCCAGGACACGATGATGGCTCGGAACCTCACGACGACGTCATATGGTCAATGACGTTGACGCGGCTCATGGTGGAGCATCACGAGCACGCACGGACAGGCCAACGTGATACAAACGACAAAAGAGGTTAACTTAGGGATTTCTATAGGAATGATATCAATGCGGAACATGGACGTACGACTTGACGACACATGAGTACCCTTAGCGATCACGACGAACGGACGTCGGTGACGTCAAGCAAGGTATTTCAGGGCAAGGATCACCTTGTAGGCATTTCGCCGAACATCTTGGGTGTGTACTTGATTTCGTCACTTCATCACTATTCGAAGAGCACCTTGGCACTTAGGCTTATCGAGTTGCCACATCACCATACCCCTGCATCAAGACCAGCTCTGAACATCAACGAAGTTGGTTCATCCCTCGTAAACATTTCATCGAACACCTTAGCTGCAGTCACTGATCTAATCACTCTTGCAAAATAAGAGCTAACCTTGGACCAGTTGTTGATGCGGGTGTGTCAACGACGTGTTCCTGCATATCCTTCATCCCACACATCACTCGCAACACCGTTTGGACTTTGCACGTGATCAGAACGTCGTGTCGACTCCATGTAAAAAATGACGCCAAGTAAATGACACAAGGCAACACATCACAGCTTTTGTGCGAACTTCCCATGGACGCATGGGCGGTGGGACATGCTGCTGCAGTTTGAACAGCAGTGGAGGTGAGCAGTGGCCGTCAGCAGGGCGACCAAGAGGTGGGCGTGGCGTGGCACAGGCTGGAGACCTGGCCATGACGCACTGCAGTGGGAGCGAACAGGGCTGTCGAGCAACTCGGACCAGGACGCAGCAAGGTGGGGCGAGCTGCAGGACGGCGGCGTTCGGCCATGGCGCGGGTGAGCATGTCCGGCAAGCACCGCGGTGGCATGGCGAGGTGCTGCAGCGGCCAAGCGAGCAGGCGCAGGGCGGCGCCGGTGAAGAGGCTGGGGACACGGCCCAGACGAGGATGGCGCGGCGCTTGCAGAGGCGCAGCCGGCGGGAGGAGCGGGCGGTCGTCGCCGTGGCTGGGAGCGGCGTGGCGGCCGGGCGAGCAGCGTGCCGCGGAGGGAGGCGAGCCGGCGCTTCGTGGCGGTCGGAGGGGAGGCGCGCGGGGCGACGGAGCGCTGTGGCGCAGGCGCAGAGCAGAGGTGGCCGACGGGGGAGGCGCGCGGACCGACGGCGTGCACGAGCGGGATTGGGGCGCGGCCGGGAGGTGGAGCGCCTGCGAGCTGGTGGCGCCGTGGGCGGCCGAGCGCAGGGCGCAGCAGCTGGGCGCGGTGAGCGCGCCGGGGGAGGCAAGCGCAGCGTCGGACGAGGCCGGCGGACGGCGGGGAGGTGCTGGGGCGCGCGGGCCGACGGACGAGCGAGCGGGGCGGGGCGCCGTCGGGAGCAGAGGCGGGGAAGATAAGTACCGAGAGAGAAGAAGCGAACTTGGTTTTCTATAGCTGGGGTAAGAATGACCTGTGGGACCCACTCCAATTTTTCCCCTTATCCACATCATTCCAGATGCAAAATATCTCAATCCATTGAGCAGCTTACCAGTGGGGCCCACCTTTTTCCTAGTACTGAGGATAAGTATGACATGTGGGTCCCACTCTCTTCTCCCTTCTCTTTTCAAAATTCAAATAGAGATAGCAAACATGCTTCAAAAATATTCAACTTTGGCCCAATGACTAAATAAAATGTGGAGAATGTTATGGTGCAATCAGATTTCAAAACTGAGCAAGTTGAATTTGAACTCAGGTTTGAATTTGAATTCAAGTGGTAATACTTGACTCAAGGAAATAAATAGTAGATTAGGTTCAAAAATCCAGAAATTTTGAAGTTACCCTTTTTGAACCTAAGGGACCTCAGGAAAAATTTGGAGTTGATTTGGACAATGTTGAGCACAAAGTTTAAATCTGAAGTCGACGTTGATTAAACTCTCAGTACGTGTCCAATAAATGGAAAACGTGCTTCAAAAATTTTGAAACTTTACCGAGAGTCTATTTGGAATATTAGAAGGTCATGGAAAAATTTCCAGCCTTAGATTTGTATTTTTGTGAATGTCCCATTTTAGGGTTGGAATAATTCCTTTTTCTTTCTCTCTATTTTGTTTTCTTTTCTGCTTTAATTTTTTTATTGAAAATGTGAATACTTGGAAATTAAAGATTTAACAACTTAAGTTCCAATACATTAGCAAACATCTTCTATATGTGAAATTTTAACAAGTCCCTATTTTTAGTGAACATTGGTTAACTCATATGGTTCATGTGAGTTTGGATTTCCAAGTCCATTTTCAAAAATTTTTAAGTTCGCATTTTTGCGTTTTTGTTATTTCGAAAAGCGGGCTTTTACACCAGGGGCGTACCGAGACAGTTGTGTAAACTTGTTCAAATATCCCCGTATGTTCATGTTCCCTTGCTTTAGTGCTAGGAACTCCAGACGCTTAGCATGAATCTCCCCTTGAGGTACATGATGATTGCGGAAGTTTTCTCTGAACTCCTCCCATGTGATGTTGTCTAGATTGTCATGAGCTGCAGTGAAAGCGATCCACCAATCAGCTGCAGGTCCATGGAGTTGGTGTGATGCCAATAGTACCCTTTCTCTTCCTTCACATTGGACAATCCTTAATTTATTTTCAATTGTCTTGATCCAGTCGTCAGCATCCATAGGTTCCACAACTTTGGAAAAGTGTGGAGGTTGAGTGTTCATGAAGTCTCTTCAGCAAGATCTCGGAGGTGGGGGTGGGGGTGGTGGTGCTTGCTGAGCCTGTTGCATGTTGTTCACAATTTGTGTCAAATTTTGCATCATCTGCAGCTGCATTGCCATCATCTATTGCATTTGGTTTGCAGCTGGTGCTCCACGGGCACCTCTTCCGTTCCATTGAGGTAATGGAACTTCAATGTTTTGATTGGGTGGCACACCATGTCCACGTCCTCTTCCTCTTCTTCTTCCTGTCATCTGAGGTTGGGGTGGTTGTTATAGAATAAGAAGATGAGAAAGAAACTATTCTATACGACCTTCCCACTATATGCATCAATAAGGAAGATGAGCAACAAAAGTCATTTCATTAAGCAAACTCAAACATGGATAAACAAGTTCTCAAAGCAAATCATACAACTCAAGATTACATAGATACATCTCTACATCGCTCTTATTAGAAATGATGGGTAAATGTCTTAATCTCGAGTCATAGGGATAGGTCAGAGTCTACTCTCGCTCCTCGGGATCCTCCTCCTCAGGGTCCTCATCCGGGTCTTCATCATCATCTCCATCATACCCCGAGTTGCTTCCACGAGACTTGTTGCCATGTGGAGGGGAGTTGGCAGGCTGCTGCGGCACAGAAGGCTCCTCTGAAGCTGGCTCCTCGTCTGAAGTCTGGTCCAGTGAATTAGTATCGCCTCGACCAACAAGGCGATTAGGGGAGTCCGAGATCCATGTGGAGGTGTCAGAAGCATATCTATCTGGGTCCTCGTCAGTGATCCGACGATACCTCCTCACCAACCTCTCGTAGTGTGTTGCGGGGTCAGGAACATCTTGTATCTCTTGCTGAGCCTTGTGGAGTCGAATGCTGAGGCGCTCCACATCATCTACCGCCTGATGAGTCTGTGGAAGGTCCAGGGGTCCCTCCACGAACCTGGTGATGAAGTTGCCAGTACCGCTTGGACGCTGAGGTGTGTAGGCGTGCACGGTGTTCCTCAGCTGGTACCAGTAGGAGTGACTCCAAAAAGTGATGGCCTCCCAACTGAGATCTTGTTCAACATGACGACGGTAGCTCCTCGAGGCAGGTGTATGGTGCACCTTGAGTAGCTCATCTCCATAGTAGATAAACAGCTTGCATGACCACTATAGCCTGTAGGCCCCAATTTATGACGGCTCCTGAGAAACGACGGTTTACCATTGTAAATAAAACTATGAGACCTTGTTTACGATAGCCTAGGTCAACCGTCGTGAATAAGTTGCTTATTTACGACGGCCTAGGTGAACCGTCGTATGAAACGCATGTGTCTAATACACATGCATAATTAATTGATCTTTGATTCGTACATGCAGGAGGCTAGGGGGATGATGCATAGGTGATATCGTTCCTGTTGAAATAATTATAAATTAAAATTAATGTTTGGCAATACTTCGAATAATATATAGAATCCATCAAAATTTTCCCAATGATTGTGCGTGGAAGAAACAACGCTAGCTCCATCTCTTTTCAAATGCTCCTTCATAAGCTAGGTGATATGCAAAGTACACATGTATAAGAACTTCATAACATGCATAACACATGTGTCACTTTTTCTATTAGACCCTATGTGTGTGTAACACAGGTGTCAAGTACACATGCATATTACCTTATCCGTGTTCCTAGGCAGCCGCGGGTTCTTCTTCTCTTCACCAGGTCAGTCGTCGGTGCCGACGAAGACAACGGCGAGGCTTCCTTCCTCGGAACCCTCGGCTGGAAGCCCCACCAAGCGGCCGGCTTCGCGCTGGGCCCAATCAGCCTAGGTGCGCACCTTGCGCGTCACGGAGGCTTCCAACAGCTTGATTATGGCGTCCAGGGGCACCACTACGGTGACCGAGAGGACGCATACGAGCGGAACTCTGTCAGATCGCCGGGCTCTGCGTCCTGAACCTGGCATCTGCGCACGATGAAGCAAATTAAAAAATCTTTCTATAGCTATCGCTCGGTGCTGGAAAACAATCCCCCCCAGCAAGAGGAGATGCGGACCGAGTTCCCAATCCACCAAAAGTACCAAGATGAGAGATTATCGAATCAACTTATTTACTTTTCCTGCCTTCGATTTTGCCATGTCGGCGGCCGGACGAGCTGCGATGGAGATGGAGACAGATGAGCAAGTGGATCGGAGTCAGCAGCAGGAAAGGGGAAAGAAAGCTCTCACTTGCAATCCTCTAAAAATCAAAGGAGATATGCAACGTACACAAGCATAAGACGTTCATAACATACACAACACATGTGTCACTTTTTCTATTAGACCTTATGTGTGTAACACATGTTTCAAGTACACATGCATATTACCTTATCCGTGTTCCGAGGCCGCCGCGGCTTCTTATTCTTTGCCAGGTCGATCGTCGATGCTGGCGGAGACGACGGCGCGTGAGGCTTCCTTCGTCTGAACGCTCGACCGGAAACCCCACCAAGTGTGGCCGACTTCACGCGGGGCCCGATCAGCTTGGTGCGCGCCTAGCGCGTGACAGCGGCATCTAAGAGTGAGATGATGGTGTCTAGGGTCACCACTACGGTGAGTGCTAGGACAGCAACATCAAAGTTACGGTCATATTAGCATTTGTCCATGTGGGTTAAATGATCTTTTTGACAAAATACTACCATTTCCTTAACATAGTAGTTTTTGATTTTGTGTAACTGTTATTTTTTATTCTCTCAAAATGTTCATGTTTGATATCTCGTAGAGAAAGCTATAGAGAATTTAGCAGTCGTCATTATGATAGTGTGGAAGTAGTGCCTTCTCTCTTTCTCTTCATGGGCAATTTTTGCTCTCGGGTCTGCAAAAACCTAGCAGCTCGATCTAGATTATAGTTTGATGGTTCAGTACTGCAGGCCCCTTAATGTTGGTTACAATTTCTTATTTTTACATATTTTTCCAGTTATACATTGTGGTGACAAAACATTGATATTACAAATATAATTATATCTTCTTTTTGAAGCTTAAAGCTGAAAATGAAGTAGATTTTTTCACTCAAAGTGAGAGGTGGAACCTCAACAATCATGTTCTCCAAAGTTTGATTCGAACCAGCACTGTTAAGGACTTTCAAGGACTCAGATTGCAGTTTCGAAAGCTTGGTGAAATAATTGCAACCCGATCTAGATTAAAGCAGACACAACCATTTCCTAAGAACACAACAATTTCCTATTCATAGAAACACAACTGTTTCATATTCATTGTAATGTTAGGAGGGCAAACTATGAATCGCAATGCATCAACTATGAACTGCTATGTGTAATTGAACTATATTTTGCAATGTAGAAACTAAAAATTGCAATGTATGGAGCTATGATTTTCAATGTATGAACTATGAATTGTTGTTATTTAAATTTCATCAGGAAAATATAAATAATAGGATTTAATTAGTTTTATGCTAATGCTTTATCACAGGCACACGTTGTAAGTAAGGATCCGCCTGAGATAATGCTTTATTACTAGCGGCATGTTGTACATAAAGAACCGTATGTGGAAAATCATTAGTACGGGCGGTTTCTAGAGTCTGTATGTGAAAATGGCCGATTTTCACAGACGTTTTGTTACATACGATTTTGAAAATTGCTTATGATGATACTATCTTTAGAGCCGCTTAAGATAACCTTTTTTAGTAGTGACTGCCTTGTCAGTGCCTCTTCCAGATTATGTGTAGCGTGCCCGAAGGCAGTGAGCGCGGCTCCTTAGCTTGTGTCTCCCACCATAGGTTTGCGCTCCTCAGCAGCACGTGCAAAAGGTGGAGGCCATGAAGGAGAGTGACATGGGTTTCAAGGAGGCATGCGGGCAGGATTCATTTTTTTGCCTCCCAAAAATGAGTTACCTGTTGGATACTATAAAAAATCGGCTATATGAAACCTACTGTAGCACTATGCAAAAGTTCAGATAGGGTTCCATTTTTTAGTCTCATTATTTGGAGACAGTCTTATACTTCTTCATCCGGATTATTTCTAGTAGTATCAAACTTTATTAATTCCTTCCTTATTTGGTTAATTATTACCATATGCAACATTTTCCTGTCTACTTAATTAGTTTTTACATTTTTCTTTAAAAGAACGCATACGGTGAGTTTACAAAACACTTGAAGTGGTCTGGCAAGTGGTGTGCACACATGCACATCACGACCACACGCACACATAAACTCCATTTGTATTCAAATACTTGTCACTTGTTAAGAAGTTTATCTGGTTAGTTGTTAGTTCAAAAATAAACTAACCAATAATAAGTATTTGAGGATGGAAAGAGTACTAGTTAGCATGCATGTGTCCACCACACACGGCTACCAATATATATGACTAATTAACCATAACAAATTAACAATGACATACCGACGTGTCCACTTAGGTGTCGAGAGCAGCTTCAAATGGCATAAGCAAACCAAGATAATGATATTTATGTGACTAACCGTGGCAAATTAACAACGACATGCAGACATTTCCACGTTGGTGTCGAGCAGCTAGCTTCTCCATGGCCTGTAGTTTCTTGCCGACTCCTTTCAATCGGTCGACATCGTCCATGCCGATCATGAGCTTTCTGCCTCAATGAGCTTCGGCAGTCTCATGGCCCATATGTTGACGCCGACGGAGAGGACCTTGATGAGGGCTGTTCGGTCGTGCCCTAGATGATGGCGATGTGGCTGCAGTGGTAGCTGTTGGAGATGCCTAGAATGCGGGAGCAGCAGGTCAGAAGTGACCTTCATTGTCGAAAGTGTGTCCGAGTGTGGTTCTTGTTCTTGCTTTATTTGCTGAGATTATTAGGTCATCCAGTCACGCTAAAAATGGCGTTATATGATAAGCTATGAGGTTTTGCTGATTAAGCCTCATGATGGGTACACACTGTTTCTTTGTGTTTATGAATTGAACATAAATTCTCGCAATACGAAATTGAAAATGTTCAACATAAGTACTTTTTTTATTCTACTACAGTATGTTTCTAGTTATATATGTAGTGTGTATCTCAAGTACACATTCATAATTCGAGATGCTCAATGTGCAAGATACACTGGCGAGTAGTAATAATCAGAGGATCATCACTGATAAGTGTTGCTTCTTTTGTGGTTACGGTTGAACTGTAACGCTCCAGGTTTAAACACCCCTGGACGTTATTAAAAAACCATCTAAACATCCCTACTAAGAAAAATATTAGAAATTTCGACAGAGTCTCCATTGAAAACTCTATCAACCGCGGGCAAGAAACACAATAACAGGCATAATATTATATAACAATGCTAATAAACTCACATTTATTCCTACAAGTGAATTAAAGACTCAAATAACCACACCACAGTCTCAACGACACAAAATTATGCAATTAAAGAAGAATATTCATAAACTAAGCTTATTAAATGGTTTATGTGCTCAAGTGCAGATGCTACCCTCTTCCCAATGCATGCTTGATCAACGGGTACCTAAAAGCAAAATAAGCACAAGAGTGAGTAAAAACCACTCAGCAAGTACACTTAGAGTTAAAAGAACGATAGAACCAAACCGAATGAAACATATAGATAATTGAACTTGAATGAAATAGTAGTTTCCGTCTAAAACGGAAACTTGAATTCTCCTTAGCATTTACCGATAAAGCCGAGCAAGTGATCAGCACTAACTCATAGGAACTTGAATATAAAAACCCCTCTGGACTTAACCGGCACTTGAACGATAATTTTATGAATAACTGGAATCTTAAACTTGAAGGAATAGAAGTATGAAACACTTGAATATTGAAAACTCAAATAACGAATCAATACACGAGAAAGAATAATCAATTGTGAATCACAATTGTTAGAAACAACTCGTCATGCACTTGCCTTAATCTCAGCGAGAATCCAAAGACGCACTTTCGAAGTCAGAACCCTCAAAGCCTATGAAATATGAGCTACATTTAGAAACATACTTATCACATCACCAAATCTGTTTGATGTCTATGTTCATTATCATTTAAAGCAAAATCCAGCATGATTAATTCTACAATTTCTCTCTAACCGCTTGTCAGGACCCGCCTTCCGAGGGTCCACTTGTGCATCCCGTACCAATCCCTGGATCAGTAGTTGATACGCACAACAAAATAGATCGAGATCCATACAACGACTATTTATTTATAATCAATATAAGTCTTACAAACATGATGTAGATTACATTGGATGTGGTCAGAGATGACCACCAAAATAGGAAAATCCTCAAAATAGCGGAGCAGAACGGTGCCATGCCCAACAGGCAGACTTGGGAAGTAGGACTAGACTCTATCGTCATCCTCACACGCTTCAGCTTCTTTGTCTTCTGATAAAACCACATACAAAGCAAGAGTGAGTACATAAGGTACTCCGCAAGCCCTAACACTACTCAAGGGGAGGTGTTTCATGGATTGGGGCTTGTAGCAAGGAAAGGCCATACGGCTTAGTTTTGCCGAAAAGCATTTTATTCTGGTTCTCTTTGAAAAGAGTTTTGCAATAAGAGGGAGAAGTAGTTGAATCAATATTATTATAGTTGGCGGGCCCTAGGGGAGTTTCAAACCATCCCGCCAGTTCCCTCACTTTTAGATGAGTCTTCAGACCGTTGGCCCTAATGACTCTGGCACGCATGCCAACACTTTCCCAAAACATGGCGGCCTCGGCCACCCGCACCCACACACTTCAAGGAGTTGTACTAATGCTAATCAATAGGAGCGCAAATCATAGTGTGCCAAGAGTGTGACAACAGCTATCCGGATAGATTAAGACTCTGCAGAGTTTGTACACTTTACCCACAGGTTACGTACTCTGGATCAGAGAGTAACGCACGCTCATCCCATATTCCCCGAGTAACCCCACATTCACACCTTGGCCCGACGCAGGGGCTATTCGGGAATTAACTACCCAGCTAGACACCGGATGACCCTCGGTCTCTGTGCCGTTTCCTGGTCCACCGTGCCCTCCATGGCTCTACAGGTTTTCTCATGTGGTAGTTACCAGAAAGGTAGGGCGAGTCCTGCCCATACAGGTTCTATGGTTGTACGAAATCACTATGTTGAGATCAAATGAACCAGTCCTTATATTGATGAGGCGGCTCCATCCATCCTTGGCAAAAGGACTAGCTCGGCACACCCAGACTCGAACTAAACTGAAGTATTCAACACAAGCCTAGTTCGGAAAGCATGATCATCAGACTATTACTGAAACAGTCAGCGCCGATCGGTGGTTACACCGAATACAAAGCCGCAGCTGGTATACCTGTTAGGGAGCCCGCAACATCCTATCACCATACCCGCCTCGACCACCCTTCCCCTTCACACACACAGTTCATTAATAACCCACCAATATCTTAACTCACACCACCAAACACCTGTTGACACATTTCACAATCATGTATACAGTGTGTAGTGGTTCGCGATGCGAACATCGCAGGGGTTCCAAAGCATAGTACTAACAAGGAGGTGCTCGCATCACTGCTATAGTGCAATGATAAAACTGTTAGGTAGTCAAGGGGTCATGTTGTCAAGGTCAAGGAGGGGATTGTGATAGTCACTGCTATTGTCGTAACTGATGTATTGTCTTGTTTCAAGCCATTGATAGCGAGTAACTATCGTGTTACTGTTTATCGTTGGCTAGTAGCTAACACCGATATTCAGTCATCAACATAACTCATGCTACCACATCAAGTGGTTCATAGCACAACAACATTTTAAAATATACATACAATCATGCAATGAAAACAGGCCATAGGTGCGATTGCAAAACATAGGTGAAATATGATCAAGGAGTTAGAGCTTGCCTTTATGATGTTTATCAGGGTCTCTGTCCAGTTCTTCACGATCTGAGTCTTGCATATCTCCTTCGTGAATTCTCCGATTACTAAGTACGTAGCTATGCGAAGAAAATACGATTCATCGATAAAGATCCAAGAAATCCAAATAAAACTCCAATAAGTACAAACAATCATTCATTAACATGATTCTAAGATCCTAAGAAGGCTTATTGGAGAATACGTCATTCTACTGGAGGCTTATTCGAAAACATTACCATTTTGTTGGTCATCTAAATGGTCGTTGAAAGACTATGATGGTTTTATCGTTCTTCTTAGTTTAACTGCTTAATTCTCGGTTTTCTCACGCTATAGGTTTCTAGTAATAGCTTTATATGGTTATGTTGACATGTCTTCCAAGCTTGGAGTTTAACAAGGTTTTCGTCAAGCTTCTAATCATTTACATGGTTTATGGAGATTAATGCAAACTCACTATTTTATATTATAAATTGCTTATATTACGAGTTAACCACAACTTCTATGGGCTTCTTAAAGTGTACTTACTAAAGTTCTTCTAATGTAAGTCTCACTTATTTTGGAGACTAATCCCGCGCTTTAACCTCTCCTAGCAAAATGCTCATTTTTACTAGGAGCTGATGATTAACTTATTACTGTGTACACTTCTCTGAATCCATTTTTTTAATAGTGTGTCTCTAAAAAGTCTTAGACCTATTTTTGAACTCCTCTAACATGTGCTCACTAAGACCTTCCGGAGAACCACCAATGACAAGTTTATTTTATGTGCGTGTGAGTTTCTTTTACTTAATAGTTTCCTAATTGCTCCTCCATGATAACTAGTTCTTTATCTCACATTTTATTTTATTCAAGTATTATTCTAAAGTACTAGTAATACATTCTTTGGAATATTTAGGTCATTCGTGGAAAGATTATTTTATTGAGGGCTTCTACGTCTATTATGATTTTCACTTGATTTCCTATAGAAATGATATTCAGTTCCCCCATCCTACATTTTATATTAGCTAATTTCTATATACATTATATTATATATGTCTAGCAATACTTTCTAGGGATTTCTGGGTAGTTATTTGTGAGGGAGTTTTTTCATTAGGCTTTCCACTAACTATTGGCTTTTTGACTAACTCCCATAACGACGATAATTATTCTCTACTCCGTATCTTATATTGGTGGAACACTTTATTTATTAATTCCAATCATCATCCCTAATAGTTTATAGATATTTATTTTGGTGGGTTTATCAGATTGGGGGGCTTTATGTGGATTTTCCCCATTATCTAACTAATCGAATGATTTTATTAGCTGACACCAAGTCTCACTTTTCTACAATTTATGTGTGCTACTAAATCCCATTTTTATGTCTTAACTGCTACAAATTTATTTTTAGGAAATATCTAGAAAATTAATTGCATGAAAAATTATCAATTGGAGCCTATACATAATTTCCCTTCAATTCCTTAATTGGTTAATTCATTTTTGTAACCTAATAATATTTAACACAATATCTACCAGTATTTCATACCATAAATAAATCCTATTATGTTCCAAAAGTAATTAATAATTTTTAGGTAATTTTCCATATATTTCCTAAATAAGAAAATGCATTTGTTGGGTACACTCGGGAGTGCACCTAGCATTTTACTGCGGAGCAGTGAGGCTGGTAGTGGGTCTGGGTGGTCAATGTGTGCGCTTAGCATTTTCTTTGCTTAGGTTGGTATGGCTGACTTGCAGGTCCGGCGGGCCTAGGTGGACGATGGCAGTGCACCACTGTGGTGGGCGACGGCGCGGCTAGGGCTGACTCCACATACGTGCTAGGGAGCACTAAACCACAGAGCAACACATGTTCTAGATTACATGGAAGATTAGGAAGCTACACGAGAAAGTAATTGGAATAGGGAAGCTCACCGGAGTGGGAACGGAGACGGCTGCCGGCGTCGGGGAAGAAATGGGGAGCGGCAAAATTCCGCTCGGTGAAGGCCGTTCGAGCTTGGTTGCGTGTGGTGGGATTGAGAGCGAGGCATATGCATGCGAATGGAGGAGAGGGCATGCCCATTTATAGAGCGGAGAGGCGGTGCAGCGGGGCAGCGGCCGGCACGCCTTTTGGTATAGGGTCTTCTGGGCCATGATAACGGGCAGGTCGGAGCGGAAAACTGATGGAGGCGGTGCGGCAGGGGCGTCAGCGGCGCAGGCGGCACTTGGGCGTGGTCTCGTCCCAGAATTCCCGGAGCTGCGGTCGGGCTCGAACGGGGACGGGAGGAGGAAGAAGGAAGCGGCGTCGCTTCGGGCTGGGCTGCGCGTGCAGAGGGGGAGGCGCTGGGCCACGCGATGGAAAGAGGTTTGGCCTCGGCGGGAAAAGGGAAAATGAAGGAGAGAAGAGAGGCCGGACGGGCCAGGCCGGGAGGAGAAAAAAAAGTATCAGCATGCTGGGACGCGCGGGGAGGTTGAGACAGTGGGCTGCGCTCTTATGTGCTCCCTCCTTTTTATCTCCTTTTTCTATTTTCCATTTGAATATGGATTTGTTCCCAGTTCATTTTATGCAGATATTCTTAATTGGCAATTTTTCCAAGGCGGTCGAATTATTTGAATTTGGTATCGAGATTCGTTCGCATTTAACTTGTGGTTGATTAATTTATTAGCCACTTGATTTATTAATCACTTTATCGTATGTAGGTTGTAACACTTGATCAATTGCGCGTCCCCCTTTATTCACTTATTTATGGAGTTTACATTGAAGTGGACATACATGTGTTTATATTTACGCATACATGCTACTTTGTTATTAGTTCCTATTTTATTAGTACATATATAGATTATATGATTTGAGTTCTATAGGGTGTCTCCAGAATCTCTCTAATTCTTGCACACGTTTGAATATCATTTCAGCTTTAAATTGGGGTTTTGGTTTACGGATGGGTATTCTTGTTTGGTTAGATTTATATTTTAAGTATATAGTTACCCATTCAAATAATTATATTCTCGTTCTAACTGTTTGTCATATTCCAGATTATTGGTTGGCCACACGTACAGCTATATGTACCACCCCACGTATTATTTAATTATCAAGTTCGAGTTTTACAAAAATATATGAGTGTGTTTGAACTTACGTTTATTCACCGTCTGCTCATTTCCCCTCTTATGTAGATGCTAGTGTTATCTTTATACGTATATTGGTTTTCATTTTTTTGCAGATTTATTTGTGGTCGGATTTGTATTTAAATGTGCATATGTTTGTACTTGCACACATATGCGTATTGATTTTTATTTACAATTAATGCTTGTTTGATATCTGTTCAAAATTTTTAAATCGGAGTGATTTTTAGTATTGGTCAAAATCCGGGATGTGACACCGCTTATGAGAATTTAGAGTAACTATAGCTGTTGGAAAGCTGAAAACAACACCTACAACTTACTGATCAGCTAATAACTAATTAAGAGTTTCCCCTTGAAGAGGAATCAACGAACTTTCATGGTGATTCAACATGGTGATTCAACAGATCTCAGAAAAATGCATGCACTACTACAAAACACATTTTTGCAGACGCTTACGATTTTTTTTTACAGGCGGTCCGTAAAAAAATACGTCTGTGATGTGAAGTGCATTAAAATCCGTCTGTAATAATAATATATCACAGATGGTTCATAACTAAAAACCGCCTGTGAAAATATATAGATTATCACAAGCGGTGGGTGGTACAAACCGTATGTGATAATAAATAATATCACAGGCGGTTGTACACTAAAAAACGCATGTGAAGATGCACTTATTTTCACAGGTGGTCCTATAAATAATGTCTGCTACTGCATAGAGCCTGCGGCTTCCTTTATCCGAGCTTCAGCTTTTGGACCAATCAAAACACTTCACGCAGATCACCTACATCCTTCTTTCTCCCTCCTCAATAATACACCACCAACTCATCTGCTAGCTTCCACTCATCGCGTTCCTATCCTCCTGGATGCCACCAGCACTCATTTCCTAAGTTCCTTTCCCATCGCGTTCCCGCTAGCTCCCGTCTCAAAAAGCAGCCATGGCCGAGCTGTAGGTCCACTCACCGAGATCTGTCCATAGTGAAGAGCATCGGGCCTTGAGGCAGTGTCGGCAGGCGCTCGTGAACTTGCATGACCTCGCCAGCGCACCTTCGCCGGCGTCGGAGCGACTCCGCTGACCTCAGTGCGACTCCGTCGGCCTCAGCACGCTGACTTCATCGGCCTCAACAACCGCGACTTCGCTATCCTCGCCGACCTCGACCCCCACCTCCCTGCCGCGCGGATGCGCTCCTTCGTCGGCCTCAGCGCATGACTTCATCGACCTCGCCGATCTCGCCGTGCGGATGCGAGCATCAGGGCCTCCACCTCCCTGCCGCGCGGATGCGCGCCTTCGCCGACCTCAGCGTGCGACTTCGTCGCCCTCGCCGTGCGAATGCGAACCTCGAGGCCTACATCTCCCTGCCATGCCGATGTGTGCCTTCGCCGGCCTTAGCGCTCGACTTCGTCAGCCTCGCCGTGCGGAGCGAGCCTCGGGGCCTCCACCTCCCTGCCGTGCGGATGTGCAACTTCACCGGCCTCAACGACCGCGACTTTGCCGGCCTCAACGCGTCAACAACCTCGATTTGTATTTGTATTCGCAAGAACAACAAACAACTACTACTGTAAAATCAAGACCAATTTCTCTCTTCTCGTTTTAGTTCAACGGTGTGACACATCCGACTGCTATATGTGACAAGCTTCATGAATCACCAAAATTGAGACAGCAACTCGAATTGTTTTTTATGATTTCTTGTCTCGTTCAATTCCATCAGTGCTGGCAGAACGTTTTTTTTTTCAACTGTACAACCGAAAGTTGCAAAAGTGCTGGCACTCTCCACCTCATTTTATCACAGGCGGTGTAAAGAATGTAAAGAACAGTCTGAGATAATAAATTATCATGGGCGGTGGGTAGTAAAAAGACAGCCTGTAATAATGCAGGCGGTTTCTGATACTGCCTGTGATAATTGGCCATTTTCACAGACTCTTCATTACAGGCGGTTTTTAAAACCGCCTGTGATAATATGTTTTGACCCGCCTATAAAAACGTTTTTTGTAGTAGTGATGGACTACCTATTTTTCCCCTTGAACCCTCTTACAGCAGAGCTAATTGCAGTCTACACTTCCGTGAACTCCCCTTGAACCCTTTACCAATCAACGTACCTTCACAAAACAGATCTTAGAGGCCAGAAACAGCAGACGACAGGCAAGCAAGCAACACACATGCAGCTGGCAGCCGCAAGGCAGCGGCAAGGAGCAGCAAGGAACGCCTGCAAGATTTGACACCACACGCAGCGGCAAGCCAGCCACAACTGGCCTGTGCAAGCAGCGGCAGCAGTCGGTTTTTTTTCTCTCCTCCCTCACCGCAGCATAGCACCAGGAGGCGGAGGAGATCAAAAAATTATGGGAAGAATGATACTGGCGGCGCTGGTTGGGAAGATGGGTAAAGTGTTTGATACCCTGGTGACCTAACTCATACACCATCCAACGACCCAAATTAAAATACACATCGCCAATCCATCCGGACTCCAAATCAAGCATATGAGTAGTGAAACGAATCGTCTCGATGTGCTCTACGCATCTACGGTCTCCGATCGCCCGTCGGATCAAAGCTTTAAGAAGTCAAACTTCGGTCAACCTTAGTGTTCCTTGCTACGAGGTTAGTTTTTCTGAAGTCGTTTCGACGAACTCAACACCTCTATGGTCTCTGATCGCCCATCGGATCGAAGATTCAAGGAGTCAATGTTTGGTCAACCGTTTATTGTTTCTGGTGTGGCATTTTTTAAAATATTCGGGATATTACATTCTCTCCCCCTTCAACATAATTTGCCCTCGAATTCTTTATTATTACTATATGAAAAATGATATGAAACTGATTATTTGAACAAATCTATAAATGCTCACCGGTGTTGAATAGTTTGGGTTATTTCTCTTGCATCTCAGACTCTAGCTCCCAGATGGCTTCTTTGGTTCGTCCACAGAACAATCACAAACTTGAATGACTTGCGTCTACTAACCATCTCAGACGCCTTCAAAATCCTCATAGGACAAGACTCAACTGATAGGTCTTGTTCAATAATCGCTGGCTCTACGACTATTTGATGCTATGAGTCCTTCAGATACTTTCTCAATATTGAGACGTGGAATACATTGCGAACTCCTAGTATTGACTCTGGTAACTCTAATCGATATGCTAATTTTCCAACTTGATGCTTAATAACAAAGGGTCCAATATATCATGGACTAAGCTTTCCTTTAGTACCAAATCTCACAACACTTTTGGTAGGCGACACCCTAATATGAACCTCATCACCTTCTTAAAACTTCAAGTCTTGCCTTCTAATGTCAGCATAGCTCTTCTGCCTACTTTGTGCTGCCAACATGGTTTTCGAATTTCAGTAACCCGCTGAGTAAATTTTTGAACCCAATGTGGACCCCAAACAGATTTCTCGCCAACTGTGTCCCAACAAAGTGGCGACCTGCACTTCCTTCCATAAAGAGCCTCATATGGAGCACATTGAATGGTAGAGTGATAATTGTTATTATAAGAGAACTCCACAAGAGGTAAGTGGTCTTTCCAACTTTCTTGTTAAGATAGTACACATGATCAGAGCGTAACTTCTAGAGTCTGAGTTGTACACTCCGATTGTCCATCTGTCTGAGGGTGAAAAGCAGTGTCCATCCTTAGTGTTGTGCCTAATGCTAATTGTAAACTCTTGCACAGCTTGGAGACAAACTTAGCATCCCTGTTCAAAACAGTGGTGCGAGGTACACCATGCAATCACACTATCCCCCTCATATAAATAGGTACCAAATTAATCACTCACTGAACTAGTGGATTGAATAGGAATAAAGCGAGCCAGCGTACTAAGACGATCAACTACCACCCAAATACGACCAACTACCACCCAAATAGTATCTTGTCCTCTTGGTGAACGTGGTAATCCAACAACAAAATCCATAGCGATATCCTCACACGGCCACACGGGAACTTCAAGAGGTTGTAATTTCCCAGCAACACTCTTATGCTCAGCCTTCACTCTTTGGAAAACCCCACATGAAGCCACATACTTCACTACATCCACCTTCATCCCCTTCCACCAATAGATTTTTTCAAATCATGGTACATCTTATTCTCTCCAGGATGCAGAGTATAATGAGTACGATGTGCCTCTTTAAGGATATCTTCCTAAACTTGAGACTTTTGTGGCACACATACGCGACCACGAAATCGAACGGCCCCAGGGGTATCTAAGGTGAAATCCCTGACCTTTCCTTCTTGAATTCGTCTCTTAACATCTAGCAACAAGTTATCTCATTGTTATGCCTCTAGGACTCTTTCTGGGATATTTGACGATAAGATTAGTTGAGTCTCTACCTCCACAACTCCAACGTAGCAATAAGAAATATCCATCTGCTCAAAATCAGCTATTAAGGAATTCATAGTAGGAGGAGTAACTCTACGGCTTAATGCATCAGCTACTACATTTGCTTAACCAGGTGTGTACTGGATATTCAAGTCATAGTCCTTGATCAATTCCAACCATCTTTTTTGCCTCAAATTTAGGTCCTTCTGAGTAAATATATACTTCAAGCTCTTATGATCGGTAAAAATGTCACATGACTCTCCATATAAATAATGTCTTCAAATTTTCATCGTGAAAATTACATCGTCAAGCTCTAAATCTTGGATGGGATAATTCTGCTCATGAACCTTTAACTGTCTTGAAGGATAAGCAATCACTTTTCCTTATTGCATAAGTACACGACCAAGTCCAACGCGAGAGGCATCAAAATAAACAGTGAAACATCTACCAGGCTCAGGAAGGTCAAGGATAGGAGCACTGGCCAACACTCACATTCTTGAGTCCACACAAACTTGACATTCTTTTGTGTAAGTTGGGTCATAGGCTTAGAAATACGAGAGAAATCCTTTTATAAAGCGACAGTAATAACCAGCCATACCCAAGAAACTCCTAACCTCCTTGACATTTGTTGGTCATTCCCATTCAACTATTTTAGAAGCTTTGCTTGGATCAACAGTGATACAATGTTGATTAATTACATGTCCTAGAAAGCCAACTTTTGAGAGCCAAAACTCACACTTCTTTAACTTAGCATAGAACCTATGACTTCACATGATCTCAAGAACTCTCCTCAAATGCTCCTCAAATTCTGCCTAAGTCTTGGAGAAAGACGAGTATATCATCAATAAAGACCACTACAAACTCCTCCAATCCACGAAGCATATTGTCCATCATCTCCACAAAGTATGCAGGTGCATTAGTGAGTCCAAAAGATTTAATTCTGAAATCATAATGACCATACATGGTGGAAAAGTTGTCTTCTCAATATCCTCCTCTCAAATAGGAATTTGATGATAGCTAGATTGAAAGTCAATTTTGGAAAATACTCTAGCTCCTATTAATCGATCAAATAACACATCAATGTGAGGTAATGGATACTTGTTCCTAATCATCACAACATTTAAACCGCAATAATCCACACACATATGCCAACTTCCATCTTTCTTCTTAGTGAATAATACTAGAGCTCGCCAAGGTGAAACACTATAAGATCAATTCGAAACTACACTTTTCGCTCAGGTGGCATTCCTGGTAGCTCATCAGGGAAGACATCAGGATAGACTTGCACTACTAGAATATCCCCAATCTCGCACTACTAGAATATCCCCAATCTCCAATGACTTTGTCTGCTTCTCAATAAGGCTGCATAGAAAGCGGCCGGTCTTTACATGACAACAACCCGGAAAAGGACTATTCATCATAGATAAAGAACGAAGAGGTGGATCAACTTGAAAAGTTACAATCTTCCCAGATGGCACATCTAATGTAACGGTCTTCCAAAGACGAGATATAATGGCTCAATAGCGGTATAGCCAATCCATGCCAAGGATAATATCAAAAACTGATAGTGGAATCACCATTAGATTATCTATGAATTTGGCATCTCCTATAGAAATAGTGCAACTAGGACACACCACAGAACTAGAAGCCTAGCCTCCAGAAGAACTAACACGAACCTACTGAGTCTTGACTAGAAATATTTGTCCTTCTCATGAAACCAAGTAAAATGAACAAAAATTTTGCACCCAAATCAAGTAAAACATGAGGGTCATGGAAGTCAACAATCAGGGTACCTGAAACCACATATGGGTGTCTCAAAGATTGTGTAGGCATAGTGTACACTCTAGTAGGTGTAGAAGTAGATCCATCTGTAAGGTACTGAAGGAGCTAAGTAGGAGGAGCAGGTGAAGTTGGAAGCTGTAGCAAAACATGTGGCGCAGGAACTTGAAGCAGGATCAGTAGTAACCTAGTGGATAAAAGTACTACCAAGGAAAATGATAATGTGGAGTTGGAGGACCACTCATCATCTAAATGGCACCGCGAGGAATACTGACTGTGGAAGTTGAACCCCTAGAACTGGTCACTGTGATGGGTCCAAAGGAAGAAGAATTTGACATTTGCCGCTTCATAATAGAAATCAGATTTCTCTTGCAACCCACCCATTTACGTTCGTCTCCATAGACATGACATGTCATAGAAAATCATATCTAAAGTACGGTGAAGCTTCCCACAATTGAAGCAAATTTAAACTTGTTCTGTAACTAGAAGCATTTATTTTCAATTGTCTTGATCCAGTCCTCAGCATCCATAGGTTCCACAACATTGGAAAAGTGTGGAGGTTGAGTGTTCATGAAGTCTCTTCAGCAAGATCTCGGAGGTGGGGGTGAGGGTGGTGGTGCTTGCTGAGCCTGTTGCATGTTGTTCACAATTTGTGTCAAATTTTGCATCATCTGTAGCTGCATTGCCATCATCTATTGCATTTGGTTTGCAGCTGGTGCTCCACGGGCACCTCTTCCGTTCCATTGAGGTAATGGAACTTCAATGTTTTGATTGGGTGGAACACCATGTCCACATCCTCTTCCTCTTCCTCTTCCTGTCATCTGAGGTTGGGGTGGTTGTTATAGAATAAGAAGATGAGAAAGAAATTATTCTATACGACCTTCCCACTATATGCATCAATAAGGAAGATGAGCAACAAAAGTCATTTCATTAAGCAAACTCAAACATGGATAAACAAGTTCTCAAAGCAAATCATACAACTCAAGATTACATAGATACGTCTCTACATCGCTCTTATTAGAAATGATGGGTAAATGTCTTAATCTCGAGTCATAGGGATAGGTCAGAGTCTACTCTCGCTCCTTGGGATCCTCCTCCTCAGGGTCCTCATCCGGGTCTTCATCATCATCTCCATCATACCTCGAGTTGCTTCCACGAGACTCGTTTCCATGTGGAGGGGAGTTGGCAGGCTGCTGCGGCACAGAAGGCTCCTCTGAAGCTGGCTCCTCGTCTGAAGTCTGGTCAAGTGAATTAGTATCGCCTCGACCAACACGGCGATTAGGGGAGTCCGGGATCCATGTGGAGGTGTCAGAAGCATATCTATCTGGGTCCTCGTCAGTGATCCGACGATACCTCCTCACCAACCTCTCGTAGTGTGTTGCGAGGTCAGGAACATCTTGTATCTCTTGCTGAGCCTTGTGGAGTCGAATGCTGAGGCGCTCCACATCATCTACCGCCTGATGAGTCTGTGGAAGGTCCAGGGGTCCCTCCACGAACCTGGTGACGAAGTTGCCAGTACCGCTTGGACGCTGAGGTGTGTAGGCGTGCATGGTGTTCCTCAGCTAGTACCAGTAGGAGTGACTCCAAAAAGTGATGGCCTCCCAACTGAGATCTTGTTCAACATGACGACGGTAGCTCCTCGAGGCAGGTGTATGGTGCACCTTGAGTAGCTCATCTCCATAGTAGATAAACAGCTTGCATGACCACTGTAGCCTGTAGGGGCGCTACATCCCGATTGAGTGGTCGGTGAGTGACAGTCTCTCGTGCCTGTAGCCCGCATCACGTAGTATCACTTGAAGTCGACGTCGAAGTTGTCCTGCAGCTCTTCCATCAGTGCGAATCACCACTGCACGTCGAGGTTCATTGAGCGGGGTGCGGCGGGCAGCAATCCTATGGTTTGGAACATATCCTCCAGTGGACATGCGGGCGGTTCTCCTCACGTTGGCCATCTACAATTTTGAAACAGGAGAGTGTCAGTGATAAAACAAATTAAGGGGTAAGTGAAACAAGTACAAGGTAAAGAATACAAAGAAATTTTCACAATTAATAATATTTGAAAATAGTAAAGTCCTTAAATCGTCCTTTTCTATCTAGGCTTGGGTCCTACGGGCAACACGGCTTTGATACCACTTTGTCACACCTGGTAATAAGAAGACAACCAAATGCTTTCCACATGTATGCCAGGATCAGTTCAACTCATACATGTGTAGACGAAAGTGAAATACCACAAATTATGCCATGTTCGAGTACATCACCTTATTACATAAATGACCTTCTAGGTCTAAAACAAGATTACACAAGCAGCGGAAAAAACAAGAAAAAGGTCTCCAAGCACAGGCATAGCACGGGGGAGCGCCAGCCTAGAACATCTCATCGGGGTCTCCGTAGAAATCCTGGTTCACCACCTCTTCGTCTTCATAGACTGGGGGCAATATGCAACTAACAAGTTTGAGTACCAACGGTACTCGCAAGTTGGGAAGTTATGACATGAGGTTCTCAACAAGGAAGGCAAATAAATAGGTAAAGCACTATAGCAGTTACAACCTACTCTTAATGTTATAAAGCACCTACATCTAGGTGAAATCCCAACCAACATCCCAAAATAACCTGGTATGAACAAGCCCAAACCATCCATTATGTAACCAGGTGCTAATTATGAATTTGGTTCCAAGCCGCTCGTGTCCGTGAGCATGACTATCTAGACAGTTTGACAAGACTCTACAGAGTGTGTATACTTTACCCGCGGTTCGTGATTTCATCCCCTGTTGCCAGGTGGACTAAGGTAAACCTCCCTGATGCCCGTGGTAGCTAACCACCTTACACACTTCCGAAGGTGTGTGGCCAGGAGATCACTACGAGGTGTTTCTGATGGTTCTCCCGACTTGCAATGGGTACTCTAAGGTTCCACCGCTCCGGCACCTGGAGTCTATTTTCCCTCCGCCAGGAGAAGCCTCCTCTTGAGCCATGCGGATCCCAAGGCAGAACCCATTCCCCGCTCGTTCAATTACCTTTGCTACATTGGGAGAGACCAAATTACTAAACCAAGTTGTCCCATATACAATTCTGTGGTGATACTAAAAGGCTTAGCAACTTCCTCCATAAACTGGTCCTTAGAATCCGATAGGTGCCAAGCCCCATACCAAGGTATTCTGCACGCATGCACCAATCCATACAAAAGCCCCTATTAGATTCCTATCTACTAAATTCCATTATTGCCATCAATTCATGAATCATACTACATTAAATGTAACTTGTAGATAAATAGATCATATTTCAAATTAAGCATGGCTAAGCGTAAACTAATTAATAGTAAGACACCCAAACCAAACGACAAAGAATTATTAGGAAAAACTAGGGAAACATAGCATTGGATCCATATTTTAAATTATCCTGCATCTAACTAAAAACTTAACAAAAAGGGTGCAAGATGGTCAAGGAACTTGCCTCTAAATTGAGCCTGGTGGTCGTCGGGAAATTGTTGCTCTTGAAGGTTAAATGTCGAATCTAGCCCCGACTCTAAATTATGACCATAAATAAAAATAATAACATACAATAAGAACACATAGAATGCAAACACTTCAAGACATAAATTCCTATGTAAAAGTGATTCTATGGTTAATTTAAACTATAGGCATAAACCAATTTGAGAATTTAGAGTTAAATGAAATTTATTGGGTAAAACATATTTTGAAAAATTTTATTCCATTTCTATATTTATTAGAAACATATTATTATTTTCTAGAAATTTTTCTCCTTCAAAATATGCTTATAATAAATTTATAAATGTGCATTTTACAATTTTTACACTATTTTTAATAATTATTTCTATGTGCAAATCATTTTTTATGAATTAAATACACCTAAAAAGTATTTTATGATTAATTCAGCCATTTAAATGAATTAATAAAAATAATACAGGAATTAAAATAAATTAAAAACATAACTAAATCTGTTTTTATAATTATTTTATACGAATTAAGGACTGTTATTTAATTTCTGGAAATTCCAAGGGTCTTTCTGCAAAATCAGCACTATTCCAGAGGCTGAAAACAATTTTTATTAAGTCCAGGGATTAATATATAATTTTCCAAGATTTATTTGCTAATTTAAAATATTTCCAGGGGCTTTTAAACACTTTTTATCTAATTATCCAGTATTTTCCTAATTTCCAGAAAGCTCATGGTTAATTCTATAAAGTTTTGGACTAATCTGTAATTAGTTTTAAAAGTCCAGGGGCTTCTTTGTTAATCTTCAAACGGCTAAGAAGATTTAGACGTGGGTCGTGGGATTTAAAATGGACGGTCCGGATTTAAAAGGCCGAAGGGGTACGGGGTGCTTTAATCTCGGCCGTCCATTCAAACTGAACGTTCGACAGAGGGCCACGTCGCCCCGAACGACAGAAGCGGCGGCAGAGGGCGGCGCGCGGCGGCGGCGATCTCACCGGCGGTGACTAAAATCAACCCTAGGAACTCTATAGAGCACACCTAAGTAGCGCAAAAGGAAGTGGGAAGCAAGGGGGTCTCACCAGAGGGGCTCGCGAGGTCGGAAATTGGGCGGAAGATGGCCGACAGCGATGGGGAGCGGCGGAGCTCTTCGGCGCCCGATGAAATCGGCGACGCAACGGCGTCTTCTCCCAACAATGATGTCCGGCGGGCTCCTAACAACATGGGGAAGGTGTTAGATGAACTCCCGATTAGAGATAATGGGTGGAACGACGGGAATAGTGGCACCATTACCGAGCTTGTCAGAGCTAGGGTTTCAGGTCATCGGGTGAGGATATTGAGGGGGGGCGGGCTTTTATAGGGGTTTTGATGGAGTAACGGGCGGCGGTCATCATGGGCACGACGGGGTGATTTGATTTGGGGTAACGGCCGACATTGAAGGAGGGGGAGTGAGTGGGCGGCACGGTGATGGTGCGAGCGTTACGGCGCGGCGCGGGCGCGAGGAAGACGCAGGCCCTAACAGGCGGGGCCGGTCTGTCAGTGAGGGGGAGAGAGGAAAGGGGGCGCCAACCGGCTCGGGGAAAGGAGGGGAAATGGGCCGGGGCGGGGGATTCGGCCCAGGGTGGGTTTTCTCTTTTTCTTTTCTTTTTCTTTTTCTTTCCTGTTTCCTTTTTCTTCTCTTTTATGTTTTGAATTTGTAAACTAAGATTTCTAGCAAATTTAAATTTCAAAATTTCACACAATCATTCAAACATGATGCAATTTGCCTTATATGAATTTTATTTCAAAGAAAATGTTTTTTATCTTTTGCAAAAGATTTCATTTACATTTTTTCTTCAAAAAGAATGGGTGTTACAATAACCCTTAAAGCCGTCGACCCCGACGGTCATAGAAGTTAAAAACGTCGACCATGAAGCAATGGTTAAAACCATAGTTTCCCTGACATTTATATGTTAGGGGCATCAACTACTATTTGCAATCGACGACTATAAGGTCGGCGATCTTTCTATTGTTTCCTGTAGTGTAGGGTGAGGCCAATGAGTGAGGGCGTGGGGGGGGGAGCTCGGGGAGGGGTAGGGAGGGTGGAGGTCTGCATGGAGGGGAGCTTGACAAGAGTCCATGGAGGGGGGGTGGGCTCGGGTGAGAGGTGTGTGTGGGGGGGGGGGGGGAGCTTGTGTGGCGACCACCGTGGAGGAGGGAGAGAGGGTGAGGACTTACTTGGAGTGGAGGAAGGAGAGAGGGCGACAACGAGCGCATGTAGCGTGGGACCATGCGGGCTAGTGAGCGTGCGGCGGTGAGGGAGGGCATGGCATCGACAACGGGTACAACGAGTGATGGCGAGGAAGGGTGCAGAGGTGATCAAGCTAGCTAGGCGCGGCAGCGCGAGTGCGTGAGGACGAACCATCACGCTCGGATGGGCCGGGTATTAGGCCCCAATTTATGACGGCTCCTGAGAAACGACGGTTTACCATTGTAAATAAAACCATGAGACCTTGTTTACGATAGCCTAGGTCAACCGTCGTGAATAAGTTGCTTATTTACGACGGCCTAGGTGAACCGTCGTATGAAACGCATGTGTCTAATACACATGCATAATTAATAGATCTTTGATTCGTACATGCGGGAGGCTAGGGGGATGATGCATAGGTGATATCGTTCCTGTTGAAATAATTATAAATTAAAATTAATGTTTGGCAATACTTCGAATAATATATAGAATCCATCTAAATTTTCCCAATGATTGTGCGTGGAAGAAACAACGCTAGCTCCATCTCTTTTCAAATGCTCCTTCATAAGCTAGGTGATATGCAAAGTACACATGTATAAGAACTTCATAACATGCATAACACATGTGTCACTTTTTCTATTAGACCCTATGTGTGTGTAACACAGGTGTCAAGTACACATGCATATTACCTTATCCGTGTTCCTAGGCAGCCGCGGGTTCTTCTTCTCTTCACCAGGTCAGTCGTCGGTGCCGACGAAGACAACGGCGAGGCTTCCTTCCTCGGAACCCTCGGCTGGAAGCCCCACCAAGCGGCCGGCTTCGCGCTGGGCCCAATCAGCCTAGGTGCGCACCTTGCGCGTCACGGAGGCATCCAACAGCTTGATTATGGCGTCCAGGGGCACCACTACGGTGACCGAGAGGACGCAGACGAGCGGAACTCCGTCAGATCGCCGGGCTCTGTGTCCTGAACCTGGCATCTGCGCACGATGAAGCAAATTAAAAAAATCTTTCTATAGCTGTCGCTCGGCGCTGGAAAACAATCCCCCCCCCCCAGCAAGAGGAGATGCGGACCGAGTTCCCAATCCACCAAAAGTACCAAGATGAGAGATTGTCGAGTCAACTTATTTACCTTTCCTGCCTTCGATTTTGCCATGTCGGCGGCCGGACGAGCTGCGATGGAGATGGAGACAGATGAGCAAGTGGATCGGAGTCAGCAGCAGGAAAGGGGAAAGAAAGCTCTCACTTGCAATCCTCTAAAAATCAAAGGAGATATGCAACGTACACATGCATAAGACCTTCATAACATACACAACACATGTGTCACTTTTTCTATTAGACCTTATGTGTGTAACACATGTGTCAAATACACATGCATATTACCTTATCCGTGTTCTGAGGCCGCCGCGGCTTCTTATTCTTTGCCAGGGCGATCGTCGATGCTGGCGGAGACGACGGCGCGTGAGGCTTCCTTTGTCTGAACGCTCGACCAGAAGCCCCACCAAGTGTGGCCGACTTCACGCGGGGCCCGATCAGCTTGGTGCGCGCCTAGCGCGTGACGGCGGCATCCAAGAGCGAGATGATGGTGTCTAGGGTCACCACTATGGTGAGTGCTAGGACAGCGACATCAAAGTTACGGTCATATTAGCATTTGTCCATGTGGGTTAAATGATCTTTTTGACAAAATACTACCATTTCCTTAACATAGTATTTTTTGATTTTGTGTAACTGTTATTTTTTATTCTCTCAAAATGTTCATGTTTGATATCTCGTAGAGAAAGCTATAGAGAATTTAGCAGTCGTCATTATGATAGTGTGGAAGTAGTGCCTTCTCTCTTTCTCTTCATGGGCAATTTTTGCTCTCGGGTCTGCAAAAACCTAGCAGCTCTATCTAGATTATAGTTTGATGGTTCAGTACTGCAGGCCCCTTAATGTTGGTTATAATTTCTTATTTTTACATATTTTTCCAGTTATACATTGTGGTGACAAAACATTGATATTACAAATATAATTATATCTTCTTTTTGAAGCTTAAAGCTGGAAATCAAGAAGATTTTTTCCCTCAAAGTGAGAGGTGGAACCTCAACAATCATGTTCTCCAAAGTTTGATTCGAACCAGCACTGTCAAGGACTTTCAAGGACTCAGATTGCAGTTTCGAAAGCTTGGTGAAATAATTGCAACCCGATCTAGATTAAAGCAGACACAACCATTTCCTAAGAACACAACAATTTCCTATTCATAGAAACACAACTGTTTCATATTCATTGTAATGTTAAGGAGGGCAAACTATGAATCGCAATGCATCAACTATGAATTGCTATGTGTAATTGAACTATATTTTGCAATGTAGAAACTAAAAATTGCAATGTATGGAGCTATGATTTTCAATGTATGAACTATGAATTGTTGTTATTTAAATTTCATCAGGAAAATATAAATAATAGGATTTAATTAGTTTTATGCTAATGCTTTATCACAGGCACACGTTGTAAGTAAGGATCCGCCTGAGATAATGCTTTATTACTAGCGGCATGTTGTACATAAAGAACCGTATGTGGAAAATCATTAGTACGGGCGGTTTCTAGAGTCTGTATGTGAAAATGGCCGATTTTCACAGACGTTTTGTTACATACGATTTTGAAAATTGCTTATGATGATACTATGTTTAGAGCCGCTTAAGATAACCTTTTTTAGTAGTGACTGCCTTGTCAGTGCCTCTTCCAGATTATGTGTAGCGTGCCCGAAGGCAGTGAGCGCGGCTCCTTAGCTTGTGTCTCCCACCATTGGTTTGCGCTCGTCAGCAGCACGTGCAAAAGGTGGAGGCCATGAAGGAGAGTGACATGGGTTTCAAGGAGGCATGCGGGCAGGATTCATTTTTTTGCCTCCCAAAAATGTGTTACCTGTTGGATACTATAAAAAATCGGCTATATGAAACCTACTGTAGCACTATGCAAAAGTTCAGATAGGGTTCCATTTTTTAGTCTCATTATTTGGAGACAGTCTTATACTTCTTCATCCGGATTATTTCTAGTAGTATCAAACTTTATTAATTCCTTCCTTATTTGGTTAATTATTACCATATGCAACATTTTCCTGTCTACTTAATTAGTTTTTACATTTTTCTTTAAAAGAACACATACGGTGAGTTTACAAAACACTTGAAGTGGTCTGGCAAGTGGTGTGCACACATGCGCATCACGACCACACGCACACATAAACTCCATTCGTATTCAAATACTTGTCACTTGTTAAGAAGTTTATCTGGTTAGTTGTTAGTTCAAAAATAAACTAACCAATAATAAGTATTTAAGGATGGAAAGAGTACAAGTTAGCATGCATGTGTCCACCACACACGGCTACCAATATATATGACTAATTAACCATAACAAATTAACAATGACATACCGACGTGTCCACTTAGGTGTCGAGAGCAGCTTCAAATGGCATAAGCAAACCAAGATAATGCTATTTATGTGACTAACCATGGCAAATTAACAACGACATGCAGACATTTCCACGTTGGTGTCGAGCAGCTAGCTTCTCCATGGCCTGTAGTTTCTTGCCGACTCCTTTCAATCGGTCGACATCGTCCATTCCGATCATGAGCTTTCTGCCTCAATAAGCTTCGGCAGTCTCATGGCCCATATGTTGACGCCGACGGAGAGGACCTTGATGAGGGCTGTTCGGTCGTGCCCTAGATGATGGCGATGTGGCTGCAGTGGTAGCTGTTGGAGATGCCTAGAATGCGGGAGCAGCAGGTCAGAAGTGACCTGCATTGTCGAAAGTGTGTCCGAGTGTGGTTCTTGTTCTTGCTTTATTTGCTGAGATTATTAGGTCATCCAGTCACGCTAAAAATGGCGTTATATGATAAGCTATGAGGTTTTGCTGATTAAGCCTCATGATGGGTACACACTGTTTCTTTGTGTTTATGAATTGAACATAAATTCTCGCAATACGAAATTGAAAATGTTCAACATAAGTACTTTTTTTATTCTACTACAGTATGTTTCTAGTTATATATGTAGTGTGTATCTCAAGTACACATTCATAATTCGAGATGCTCAATGTGCAAGATACACTGGCGAGTAGTAATAATCAGAGGATCATCACTGATAAGTGTTGCTTCTTTTGTGGTTACGGTTGAACTGTAACGCTCCAGGTTTAAACACCCCTGGACGTTATTAAAAAACCATCTAAACATCCCTACTAAGAAAAATATTAGAAATTTCGACAGAGTCTCCTTTGAAAACTCTATCAACCGCGGGCAAGAAACACAATAACAGGCATAATATTATATAACAATGCTAATAAACTCACATTCATTCCTACAAGTGAATTAAAGACTCAAATAACCACACCACAGTCTCAACGACACAAAATTATGCAATTAAAGAAGAATATTCATAAACTAACTTATTAAATGGTTTATGTGCTCAAGTGCAGATGCTGCCCTCTTTCCAATGCATGCTTGATCAATGTAATAAGAAGAGTTTACAAAACATATAAAGTTTTCATTTCATAATAAGAAGAGTTTACAAAAGAGTGTACCACAGGGGTACACACGCAGCGGAAAATACATACTCATAATCTCACCTAACTAAGCAGGAGAGAATACATCCATGCCCTAGGACGCTTCTCACTAGCAACATGAAGAACATTCAGCAGCGGCGTGGTTCACATGAGATTTATCTCGACACCTCGAGTCTCATGTACAACCTGAACATCAGAAATAAAACTAATACCTGCAAAAATCGTTAAAGCGCAAACGTGAGCATAAGGCTCAGCAAGACTAACCCGTCTCACTAGACATATGCAAAAGGGGACACTACACATAGGTAAGGAATGGCATAAATAGACTCGCCTACAAGTGGATCCTTAAAATCATGTTTTAAGTAGCAAACGACATTCTTCGGGCACGGCACATCATAGACTCCACAATCAAACAAGAAACGCTTTGCCGATGATATGACATGCCCAAAGCACGTAATGCTATTACAGCTAAAGTATGGGGAAACTGTAAACTTGTAATTGTACTATCTCTAAATCATACAAGGTTGCAAAGCAATTATAATTCAATACAATATGATTTTTCTGGCTTCTTTAGTATTTACTATGTTGCCGCTTAGTGAACAAGTGGTACTCTATTACTGCGAGGGACAGTGATTGCAATCAGGACACACCCGGACAACACGACACATACATCATTCAGAAGTGTCAGCGAGCACACCTGTACCTACATAACACTTCAGTACTAGGCGTATATGGCCACCTTTCACAAGAAACTCGAACGCCGAGCCCGTCTCACCTCCGCGAACATAAGGTCTCCGCACGGAACACCTCATGTGTCTGCCGACCGATTTACACCTTACTGTCCTCAACCCACCCCTATCGATGGTGAGTTAATGGGCCTCGACACCCCACTTATCAAGTTACATCAGTTTATTGGATTCCATATGTCCATTATATTGCCGGTACAATTCAATCTTGTCCGAAGGGGCTGCATACGGGCGGGCCTTAATCGACACAGGCAGGGCTATGCGAACGAGACTCAATTCTCGCCGCTTCCTATCCATTACATGTCCGGTCTCAATTTCATTATATTAATCCATTTTCTATCTAACCAATCCTGTGAGATATGTCCTACCTCTCTCGCGAGTAGATTCCAACTACTCGACTTCTACCGGATTTCCTATGCATTAGCAAAGCATTTACTACAGGTCAAATTGTAACTCGTTCCAACCAATCCCTGGGATTTTTGGTCATGCAAGTGGAGTATCAATCATCCTAAACTTAATGCACAATTCATATGCTATTCATCATAGTGATAAAGCAAAATTTTATAAACGACTTAAATGCAAACCGAGGCTTGCCTTAGTTTGCGACTCGAATAAATGTCAATTGTTAGGGCTTGGTCTTCCTCCGGAGAACCTGCCATGGAACTTCAGTGGAAACACCTTGGCCTTCTCCTCCAAGCGAAGTTTCTTGTCGATCACCTATCAGCACGTTCCTATCGACATGATATGCATATAAGTAATTAAATAATTTAAGAATAGACTCCACGGGGTTGTGTAAACTCTAAGAATGATGAGTTTGACTAGGAAGGACAGATATGCCTCTGTTGTGTGGATGAACAAAGGATGGAGTCAAGTGGTCATTGTAGTATCGAGATGTGAATTGAAAGGTGCAACGTAAGCACACATTGCAACTTGGCGCTCAACACTCGATGCTATGCCACTCAAGGTTGATAAAGTTGAATGGTGTGGAAGTGTTGGACTGGTAGTGTAAGGACGACTAAAGAATCAAGGGGGACATCGAAAACTTAAGTATGAGTGGAATGTATAAGATGAAGGTCGTGATTCAGTAGTCAACCAATGAACTTGACTTAACTCATAAAGGAGTAAACCTAGTTAAGTGAGCAGTGCTGTTGTAGGGTCCTCACTTAGGATGAACCATGATGGAACCTAACGACACTTGGGACTAAATTGAGATCAACATGGCTTGGACTTAAGAAGTCAATACAAGCATTGTTAACCAAGCATGAGTACCATGACAATGTTCAAATGACTTTTAGGTAAAGTAGTTTCTACGGCAAGCTTCTCGAGCATCGTTCAAGTGATTACACGACGACACTAATGTAGTGTCTCCCGCAAGCCTGTCCAGGTGAGCTCGGTAAGCTCTCGGGACTTAAACATGATGCGAGACCTTGCCGTGAAGGCATGCTTTGCCATCTCGAGAAGATCGTCCTAGCGACGTACACATCAACCCGGACTCATCAATGGGGTGAGCAGAAAATCTCGAACACCACCTTGTGAGTCATAAGGCTAGTGATGTCAACTCGGTTGTTGATAAGCGACTCGACGAACCTGTCGTTGATGAAATGGTACACCAAGTTAACAAATCATGTGATCGGCTATGGAACATCCTCGACACAACCAAGGAACTCTTATCCAAGGTTCCCCTTGATCTAGTTCTCCTTGTTGGTCGCAACGTTCTTGCATCCTCTACCCCAGGTCATCGGTGATCACCGATACACCTGGTTTGACCTAGAAGGCATTTCATCGAGCACTCTGGCTACACCCAGGACTCGACGAGTCTCGCCTCGACTAAACCCTAATTTGGCTAAACGACTGTCGACCGTTGTGTCGTGGTTGTGTTCCAGCAACCTGTACGTTACAGGCATCCTTCATCTCGATGCCAGGACATGATGATGGCTCGGAACGTTACGACGACGTCATATGGTCAACGACGTCGACGCGGCTCACGGTGGAGCATCACGAGCACGCACGGACAGGCCAACGTGATACAAACGACAAAAGAGGTTAACTTAGGGATTTGTATAGGAATGATATCAATGCGGAACATGGACGTACGACTTGACGACACATGAGTACCCTTAGCGATCACGACGAACGGACGTCGGTGACGTCAAGCAAGGTATTTCAGGGCAAGGCTCACCTTATAGGCATTTCTCCGAACATCTTGGGTGTGTACTTGATTTCGTCACTTCATTACTATTTGAAGAGCACCTTGGCACTTAGGCTTGTCGAGTTGCCACATCACCATACCCCTGCATCAAGACCAGCTCTGAACATCAACGAAGTTGGTTCATCCCTCGTAAACATTTCATCGAACATCTTAGCTGCAGTCACTGATCCAATCACTCTTACAAAATAAGAGCTAACCTTGGACCATTTGTCGATGCGGGTGTGTCAACAACGTGTTCCTGCATATCCTTCATCCAACACATCACTCGCAACACCGTTTGGACTTTGCACGTGATCAGAACGTTGTGTCCAGATGACGCCAAGTAAATGACACAAGGCAACACACCACAGCTTATGTGCGAACTTCCGAGGGACGCATGGGCGGTGGGACATGCTGCTGCAGTTTGAACATAGCAGTGGAGGTGAGCAGTGGCTGACAGCAGGGCGACCAAGAGGTGGGCGTGGCGTGGCACAGGCTGGAGACCTGGCCATGACGCACTGTAGTGGGAGCGAACAGGTCTGTCGAGCAACTCGGACCAGTACGCAGCAAGGTGGGGCGAGCAGCAGGACGGCGGCGTTCGGCCATGGCGCGGGCGAGCATGTCCGGCAAGCACCGCGGTGGCATGGCGAGGTGCTGCAGCGGCCAAGCGAGCAGGCGCAGGGCGGCGCCGGTGAGGAGGCTGGGGACACGGCCCAGACGAGGACGGCGCAGCGCTTGCAGAGGCGCAGCCGGCGGGAGGAGCAGGCGGTCGTCGCCGTGGCTGGCCGCAGCGTGGCAGTCGGGCGAGCAGCGTGCCGTGGAGGGAGGCGAGCCGACGCGTCGTGCGGCCGGAGGGGAGGCGCGCGGGGCGACAGAGCGCTGTGGCGCAGGCGCAGAGCAGAGGTGGCCGACGGGGGAGGCGCGCGGACCGGTGGCGTGCGCGAGCGGGATTGGGGCGCGACCGGGAGGTGGAGCGCCTGCGAGCTGGTGGCGCCGTGGGCGGCCGAGCGCAGGGCGCAGCAGCTGGGCGCGGTGAGCGCGCCGGGGGAGGCAAGCGCGGCGTCGGCCGAGGCCGGCGGATGGCGGGGAGGTGCTGGGGCACGCGGGCCGACGGACGCGCGAGCGGGGCGGGGCGCCATCGGGAGCAGAGGCGGGGAAGATAAGTACCGAGAGAGAAGAAGCAAACTTGGTTTTCTATAGCTGGGGTAAGAATGACCTGTGGGACCCACTCCAATTTTTCCCCTTATCCACATCATTCCAGATGCAAAATATCTCAATCCATTGAGCAGCTTACCAGTGGGGCCCACCTTTTTCCTAGTACTGAGGATAAGTATGACATGTGGGTCCCACTCTCTTCTCCCTTCTCTTTTCAAAATTCAAATAGAGATAGCAAACATGCTTCAAAAATATTCAACTTTGGCCCAATGACTAAATAAAATGTGGAGAATTTTATGGTGCAATCAGATTTCAAAACTGAGCAAGTTGAATTTGAACTCAAGTTTGAATTTGAATTCAAGTGGTAATACTTGACTCAAGGAAATAAATAGTAGATTAGGTTCAAAAATCCTGAAATTTTGAAGTTACCCTTTTTGAACCATAAGGGACCTCAGGAAAAATTTGGAGTTGATTTGGACAAGGTTGAGCACAAAGTTTAAATTTGAAGTCAACGTTGATTAAACTCTCAGTACGTGTCCAATAAATGGAAAACGTGTTTCAAAAATTTTGAAACTTTACCGAGAGTCTATTTGGAATATTAGAAGGTCATGGAAAAATTTCCAGCCTTAGATTTGAATTTTTGTGAATGTCCCATTTTAGGGTTGGAATAATTCCTTTTTCTTTCTCTCTATTTTGTTTTCTTTTCTCCTTTAATTTTTTTATTAAAAATGTGAATACTTGGAAATTAAAGATTTAACAACTTAAGTTCCAATACATTAGCAAACATCTTCTATATGTGAAATTTTAACAAGTCCCTATTTTTAGTGAACATTGGTTAACTCATATGGTTCATGTGAGTTTGGATTTCCAAGTCCATTTTCAAAAATTTTTAAGTTCGCATTTTTGCGTTTTAGTTCTTCCGAAAAGCGGGCTTTTACAATCCTTCCCCCTTAAAGGAATCTCGTCCCGAGATTCTAACAAATAGAATAACAGAAACGATGAGGGAACGATCCGTAAAAGAGGGTCATTGACTAAGGAAGATGAAAATGCCCTTAAAGACTTGGGTTCTACAAAATAGTGATTATCGTCAGGCATATTAAGAAATTCTAAAGTTTGCTTCAAGTGATTCCAGTCTTTAGGTTGATAACCTTGACAGGAGGCTCGACATGACAATATCACATCGTAAAACTTGGGTCTTAAAAAGTTATGTTGAGGTGTTGATGTCTTCTTCTTTCCGTCAAAATGAAGTAACCTTCTTCATTGAGGAGGTACTTAGAGTTCTATGATAGTTAAGCGTCCTTAACTCTGGATGTTTCTCTTATGAAGACTTTTCTGCTTTGGTTTTGTAGCCGAAGCAATGCCATCAGGCAGTACAAGTCATAGGGTTCCAAAGTTTGGTAATCAATAATAACCTCGCGAATAGAAAGATTTTAAGGTTCTAGCGAGGTCGAGAAGTCAATAAGAAACTCCTCGCAGCTAGAAACAATCAGTTGTCAGTACTCAAGGTGATTTGAGTTTCAACAAGTCAAGGACAATGACTCAAGGTGTTTTAGTCATAATGTGTCCCTTGTGCTACTCCAGATAATGAAACCAATCGAAGGCGTTGCGAACGATAAAATTGATCACAACTTAAATGTTAGGCACTACTTAAGTATCTGAATGGGGTCACATATTCTTGCTCAAAACTCATTAGTAATTACGTTTCATGATGCATCACAAACCGGATGATGTTATGCAGACACAATGCAACTCTGCGGATAACTATGCAAGGTATGGTGCATTCAGTATTATGCTTTGAGCAAAAATAGGTAAGACAACTCAAACACAAGCAGAAGTACCCTAGATACAGAAGGATTAAGTGACTTGGTCATTAAAAGTGTCGAACGATGAATGTCACTTTCACGTCTTGACCAAATTCAAGAATTTCAAGGTAAGAACATTAACAAGGAATGATGAGGTTCATCTCAAGGCAACAGAGTGTACATAATGGAACAAAACGATGGAACTTCTTGTTGATGTGAAGTTCCTTGAAGCTTGCTAATCACGGCTTACAGGTAGATGTGATTCCTTAACAAAGGGTCAGGTTTTTTCATCTCGTAGTTTTCTTAAAGTACTATGTCTACCCCTTAAAAGGTGCGGCAGGGTTACCTTCAGAAGTTGCAAAGAGAGTAACCTTTGAAGTGTAAGGTTCTCATCACTTCCGTAGGTTGCACAAAGTGGTTGACAAAGTACTGTGCTAGGCACGACCTTGGTTAGTGATCCACATTATTGCTAAAGAATCTCCAGCTCATACTACTCACATATGGCTTCTCGTCTCAGAGACAGAAGCAAAGGAGTGGTTTAGCATGAAGAATCAACTGACTTCTTTAACTTGATGATCGAGTTCCTCAAGAAACGGGGTTCGAGGTGATCCGTTACTTAAGCTTCTCATTGACTCAATGAGTCAATGCTGTACTCGGTCCTACTTACTTGAGTATTGCTTCCAGCACGTTGGTTCGGTGTCGATGTACCTTGGTATGACACCTAGGTGAACGTAACACTTCGATTACTAGATGAAATCCTTCCCCCTTAAGATTCAAGCTTGGTGAGCAAGAAACTTACTCCAAGCAATCTTTATGGGGAGGGTCGTCCAACTAAGGGAAGTGTCATACATGCTCAATGCATAAATAAAGTGTGAGGTGCAAGGTTGCATAGTTAAAACACTAGCATGTGCATCCGAGCAAAAGGGATTTGCCTTAGTGTAATACTCAACTCTAATGGCAAATATTGTTGGGTCGCAACACCTGGGATGTTATGAAACTCCTCGAGTTGAACTCGAGAACCAAATCCATAATCACCCTAAAGGGTCATCACCCGATTAAATCCTGGTGGAGGATGAACAGCTTGGACGCAACTTCGATTTTGGCCAAGTAAATGGACAAATCAGATCTTGAGGTGAACAACAAAGTTAAAGTACACTTCAAGACCTTTCCAAAAAGTATTGGTTTGCCTCTAGATCATCTCTGGTTTGCATGTTATGCAATTTTAAAGTTAGCAGATTTCTCTTCACTTTCAGCAGAATCTGCTCAAGCAGTAGCAGTTTTGATCTAAAGTTTTCAGGCTGTTCTGATCAAAATCTGGAAATATTCTTATTTACAAAGTCGTAACCAATGTAATAAGATTTCCAAAAAGTACCTATTTGTCTGTATATCAGTTCTGGTTCAAAAGATATGAGTTTTTAATTTGGTTAAAATTTCAGCATTCAGAATTTGAATTCAGTTAAGATTGACCATTCTGCACTCAAACTTGATTTAGGATAGGTAAATGACCGATTCAGCTCTGGAGCCAATTGAAAAAATTGTATCTGACTCTCTAAAATTTCCAACGGTTACTCGCGCAACATCATTGGATCAAGGGTCTTCGAGTTATGGATTAAATTCAGAGGTGTACAGATTGCTGTCCAGTTCGGGTGTGCCTGGGCAGTATCTGCGATTATCCAAATTTCACCCACTTAAGAAAGGATTTTGGTCTCGAGCTGAATAGAGAACTCGTAAAGTACTTCCAAATATTTCTAGGGAGTATTTACTTGTCCTCATAGCACTTCTGGTTGAGAAGATATGGCATTTGCAAGTTGACAGTTTTTTTGAAAATTTGGACAGCACCCCCTTTGTTTAAGGCTGATTTTGTCCAGAATTTTCAGATATACAAACATCAACATTTGCAAAAATAATAAATAGAAAACTTGTTGCATACATTCTCAGGATTCCATAAATGAAACTTATGAAGTCTTTCGACAATCCTACAGCGAGTTATGCGAGAAACAGTAACTGTATTTAGGACTGTCCACTCGCTGTCCAGATTTGATCAAGTTTAGAAATTTGAAATTTTGAGTATGTTGGAGATGGATTCTTCTCAGGAGTTCTATAGAGACGTTGTAGAGGACTCTCTACACTTTCTGACCACATAAAGTAGGCCTGCAGCAGTGAAGTATGCAGAAAGTTATGATTCAATTGGTGAAGAGTTCAGATTCTGTCCCCTCTTCCGGGCTGCCAGAACCTCTTAAACGACACTTCAATTTAGACCTTGTTAATGTGAGTTTTAGCCTTCGTGTTGAATAGGAAGTTAATAGAGGACTCTTCAATATTTCTATATATGCATAAACATGCATAGGTTGCATTTCTAGTTTAAGAGTTACGGCTGTTCAAAGTTCAGAATTTTTCTGACTGTCTCAGATAGCACCTATATACCTGTACTATCTTCAACTCCAGTTTTTAATTAGTTTTAAACTGAATTTGAGGTAACATTGAATAAAAAAGTTGTAGAATAGCTCTTCCCCTTTACAGAAATGTATCATAATGGAATAGAAGAGCTTCCTACAAGGAAATATTGCAAACATTCAGATGCTGGTCCGTATAGTTTCAGAACAGCAGCTGCTGTGGTAACGGTGCATTTTCATCACCATAAAAGCGCCTTTTGGCTTGGAGGTCAATAGAAAACTTATAGAAGACTTCAAAATATTTCCAAAAAGTATTCACTTGCCTCCAAAGACCTCCAGGTTGAAGAGATACGGATTTTTGAAGTGGAACAATCGGTTCAGGTTTCAGAATTTAGTGGGATAGATCATGGTTGATTAAAGCTGATTTGGCCACTGATTTTCAGATGGATAACCTCACAATTTGACAACAAGTTCCATTACAAACTTGTCGTACAAGTCACAAGGTTTCCGGAAATGTATTACATGAAGATATTCGACGATTCTACAAAGAGTTATGGTTGAAATGCCGAGGCTAGATCATTATATCAAAGAGGCGAAGAAATGCTGGTTTCTAATGATTTGGACGAGTTTCTCCAGTGTTGTTCTGTCCAACTCGTCCAAAGAGAAATCGTTGAGGACCTGAAGATCTCCCCCATCCCTATAGCATACTACGATGTCCTTTGAAGTTTAACTAGAAGCGCATCTTGACATAATCGAGCTAGATTCCGTCAAGAGTACACACAAGCCTTAATCCTCATCATTCTTCACATTGTACATTCCATGTCGAAAGTTTGACCCAAAACTTTCCAGCAACTGAGAGTTGGATCTTATAAGATGATAATGAAGCCATTCTTTCGTGGGGGATGGTCAAAGTATCAAATGTGATACTGACGGTACTACGTGCCTTATCAAAAGAAAAGTCTAACATGGTATATCCGGATACATCTATAGGTGGTTCTAATATCAATCACTCGCAAACTTATTCTATACAGGTTGCTACCGGAGTTAGTGTACCTGCAGAAGACAAACAATCCCCTTTCACACCTTCATACCTCAAGGGCGGTACGGGGAAACACGACAGGCAGTCACAATAAGATATAATCAAAAGTAATTGCATACGACTCTGGTGTGAGTCGCCCTCGAGCGAAGTCATGTCTCGAGGTACATGGCTGTAAATACGTCTGTACAGCAAAGACTCCTGCACGAACCGGCTTATACACCCTCGGGCATACGTGTTTCGCATGATCCCATAGAACATGAATAGTTCTATAGATGCACACTATCAGGTTATACACCACCTGACGGGGGCTCCCACTAATTTTGTGTCACGCTGGGGTACCACATGTCATATGTTCTCAGAAACATGAAAAGTTTCAGAGACTCATATTAACTTTCCGTGCCAAGCTGCGGAAATATCACATACCATATCTCGTATGCAGAGTTTACCGAGATTGATCCGCTCTCGGCAGCGTACCTTACCTCTTACCTTGAAGACGGAGCACCGTTACAGAATAATATAACAAGTTAGTTCACCACCTTTATAACTTATACTAGTAATCGTCCTTAATGGGCATATAGCTAATCCTCACTCGACTACTTCGGAGTTTTTGAAAATAGGCTCTTTTCGAGCGTGCTGTTCCCAATGAAGCTCTGATATCATGTCTGTGGGGGACCGAAGTCCACACATCTGAGGATCTCATTGGGTGGTGCCGTGCGATGCAGCACGTAACAGGACACACGAAAATGATACCAAAACATATAAAGTTTTCATTTCATAATAAAAAGAGTTTACAAAAGAGTGTACCACAGGGGTACACACGCAGCGAAAAGTACATACTCATAATCCCATCTAACTAAGCAGGAGAGAATACATCCATGCCCTAGGACGCTTCTCACTAGCAACATGAAGAACATTCAGCAGCGGCGTGGTTCACATGAGATTTATCTAGACACCTCGAGTCTCATGTACAACCTAAACAGCAGAAATAAAACTAATACCTGCAAAAATCGTTAAAGCGCAAACGTGAGCATAAGGCTCAGCAAGACTAACCTGTCTCACTAGACATATGCAAAAGGGGACACTACACATAGGTAAGGAATGGCATAAATAGACTCGCCTACAAGTGGATCCTTAAAATCATGTTTTAAGTAGCAAACGACATTCTTCGGGCACGGCACATCATAGACTCCACAATCAAACAAGAAACGCATTGCTGATGATATGACATGCCCAAAGCACGTAATGCTATTACAACTAAAGTATGGAGAAACTGTAAACTTTTAATTGTACTATCTCTAAATCATACAAGGTTGCAAAGCAATTATAATTCAATACAATATGATTTTTCTGACTTCTTTAGTATTTACTACATTGCCGCTCAGTGAACAAGTGGTACTCTATTACTGCGAGGGACAGTGATTGCAATCAGGACACACCCGGACAACACGACACATACGTCGTTCGGAAGTGTCAGCGAGCACACCTGTACCTACATAACACTTCAATACTAGGCGTATATGGCCACCTTTCACAAGAAACTCGAACGCCGAGTCCGTCTCACCTCCACGAACATAAGGACTCTGCACGGAACACCTCATGTGTCCGCCAACCGATTTACACCTTACTGTCCTCAACCCACCCCTATCGATGATGAGTTAATGGGCCTCGACACCCCAGTTATCAAGTTACATCAGTTTATTGGATTCCATATGTCCATTATATTGCCGGTACAATTCAAGCTTGTCCGAAGGGGCTGCATACGGACGGGCCTTAATCGACACAGGCAGGGCTATGCGACCGAGACTCAATTCTCGCTGCTTCCTATCCATTCCCTGTCCGGTCTCAATTTCATTATATTAATCCATTTTCTATCTAACCAATCCTGTGAGATATGTCCTACATCTCTCGCGAGTAGATTCCAACTACTCGACTTCTACCGGATTTCCTATGCATTAGCAAAGCAGTTACTACAGGTCAAATTGTAACTCGTTCCAACCAATCCCTGGGATTTTTGGTCATGCAAGTGGAGTATCAATCATCCTAAACTTAATGCACAATTCATATGCTATTCATCATAGTGATAAAGCAAAATTTTATAAACGACTTAAATGCAAACCGGAGCTTGCCTTAGTTTGCGACTCGAATAAATGTCAATTGTTAGGGTTTGGTCTTCCTCCGGAGAACCTGCCATGGAACTTCAGTGGAAACACCTTGGCCTTCTCCTCCAAGCGAAGTTTCTTGTCGATCACCTATCAGCACGTTCCTATCGACATGATATGCATATAAGTAATTAAGTAATTAAGTAATTTAAGAATAGACTCCACGGGGTTGTGTAAACTCTAAGAATGAGGAGTTTTACTAGGAAGGACAGATATGCCTCTGTTGTGTGGATGAACAAAGGATGGAGTCAAGTGGTCATAGTAGTATCGAGATGTGAATTGAAAGGTGCAACGTAAGCACACATTGCAACTTGGTGCTCAACACTCGATGCTATGCCACTCAAGGTTGATAAAGCTGAATGGTGTGGAAGTGTTGGACTGGTAGTGTAAGGATGACTAAAGAATCAAGGGGGACATCGAAAACTTAACTATGAGTGGAATGTACAAGACGAAGGTCACGATTCAGTAGTCGACCAATGAACTTGACTTAACTCATAAAGGAGTAAACCTAGTTAAGTGAGCAGTGCTGTCGAAGGGTCCTCACTTAGGATGAACCATGATGGAACCTAACGACACTTGGGACTGAATTGGGATCAACATGGCTTGGACTTAAGAAGTCAATACAAGCATTGTTAACCTAGCATGAGTACCATGACAATGTTCAAATGACTTTTAGGTAAAGTAGATTCTACGGCAAGCTTCTCGAGCATCGTTCAAGTGCTTACACGACGACACTAATGTAGTGTCTCCCGCAAGCCTGTCCAGGTGAGCTCGGTAAGCTCTCGGGACTTAAACATGATGCGAGACCTTGCCGTGAAGGCATGCTTTGCCATCTCGAGAAGATCATCCTAGCAACGTACACATCAACCCGGACTCGTCAATGGGGTGAGCAGAAAATCCCGAACACCACCTTGTGAGTCATAAGGCTAGTGATGTCGACTCGGTTGTCGATAAGCGACTCGACGAACCTGTCGTCGATGAAATGGTACACCAAGTTAACAAATCTTGTGATCGGCTATGGAACATCCTCGACACAACCAAGGAACTCTTATCCAAGGTTCCCCTTGGTCTAGTTCTCCTTGTTGGTCGCAACGTTCTTGCATCCTCTACCCCAGGTCATCGGTGATCACCGATACACCTGGTTTGACCTAGAAGGCATTTCATCGAGCACTCTGGCTACACCCAGGACTCGATGAGTCTCGCCTCGACTAAACCCTAATTTGGCTAAACGACTGTCGACCGTTGTGTCATGGTTGTGTTCCAGCAACCTGTACGTTACAGGCATCCTTCATCTTGATGCCAGGACACGATGATGGCTCGGAACCTCACGACGACGTCATATGGTCAACGACGTTGACGTGGCTCATGGTGGAGCATCACGAGCACGCACGGACAGGCCAACGTGATACAAACGACAAAAGAGGTTAACTTAGGGATTTCTATAGGAATGATATCAATGCAGAACATGGACGTATGACTTGACGACACATGAGTACCCTTAGCGATCACGACGAACGGACGTCGGTGACGTCAAGCAAGGTATTTCAGGGCAAGGCTCACCTTGTAGGCATTTCGTCGAACATCTTGGGTGTGTACTTGATTTCGTCACTTCATCACTATTCGAAGAGCACCTTGGCACTTAGGCTTATCGAGTTGCCACGTCACCATACCCCTGCATCAAGACCAGCTCTGAACATCAACGAAGTTGGTTCATCCCTCGTAAACATTTCATCGAACACCTTAGCTGCAGTCACTGATCTAATCACTCTTGCAAAATAAGAGCTAACCTTGGACCAGTTGTTGATGCGGGTGTGTCAACGACGTGTTCCTGCATATCCTTCATCCCACACATCACTCGCAACACCGTTTGGACTTTGCACGTGATCAGAACGTCGTGTCGACTCCATGTAAAAGATGACGCCAAGTAAATGACACAAGGCAACACATCACAGCTTTTGTGCGAACTTCCCAGGGACGCATGGGCGGTGGGACATGCTGCTGCAGTTTGAACAGCAGTGGAGGTGAGCAGTGGCCGTCAGCAGGGCGACCAAGAGGTGGGCGTGGCGTGGCACAGGCTGGAGACCTGGCCATGACGCACTGCAGTGGGAGCGAACAGGGCTGTCGAGCAACTCGGACCAGGACGCAGCAAGGTGGGGCGAGCAGCAGGACGGCGGCGTTCGGCCATGGCGCGGGTGAGCATGTCCGGCAAGCACCGCGGTGGCATGGCGAGGTGCTGCAGCGGCCAAGCGAGCAGGCGCAGGGCGGCGCTGGTGAAGAGGCTGGGGACACGGCCCAGACGAGGATGGCGCGGCGCTTGCAGAGGCGCAGCCGGCGGGAGGAGCGGGCGGTCGTCGCCGTGGCTGGGAGCGGCGTGGCGGCCGGGCGACCAGCGTGCCGCGGAGGGAGGCGAGCCGGCGCTTCGTGGCGGCCGGAGGGGAGGCGCGCGGGGCGACGGAGCGCTGTGGCGCAGGCGCAGAGCAGAGGTGGCCGACGGGGGAGGCGCGCGGACCGGCGGCGTGCGCGAGCGGGATTGGGGCGCGGCCGGGAGGTGGAGCGCCTGCGAGCTGGTGGCGCCGTGGGCGGCCGAGCGCAGGGCGCAGCAGCTGGGCGCGGTGAGCGCGCCGGGGGAGGCAAGCGCGGCGTCGGACGAGGCCGGCGGACGGCGGGGAGGTGCTGGGGCGCGCGGGCCGACGGACGAGCGAGCGGGGCGGGGCGCCGTCGGGAGCAGAGACGGGGAAGATAAGTACCGAGAGAGAAGAAGCGAACTTGGTTTTCTATAGCTGGGGTAAGAATGACCTGTGGGACCCACTCCAATTTTTCCCCTTATCCACATCATTCCAGATGCAAAATATCTCAATCCATTGAGCAGCTTACCAGTGGGGCCCACCTTTTTCCTAGTACTGAGGATAAGTATGACATGTGGGTCCCACTCTCTTCTCCCTTCTCTTTTCAAAATTCAAATAGAGATAGCAAACATGCTTCAAAAATATTCAACTTTGGCCCAATGACTAAATAAAATGTGGAGAATGTTATGGTGCAATCAGATTTCAAAACTGAGCAAGTTGAATTTGAACTCAGGTTTGAATTTGAATTCAAGTGGTAATACTTGACTCAAGGAAATAAATAGTAGATTAGGTTCAAAAATCCAGAAATTTTGAAGTTACCCTTTTTGAACCATAAGGGACCTCAGGAAAAATTTGGAGTTGATTTGGACAATGTTGAGCACAAAGTTTAAATTTGAAGTCGACGTTGATTAAACTCTCAGTACGTGTCCAATAAATGGAAAATGTGCTTCAAAAATTTTGAAACTTTACCGAGAGTCTATTTGGAATATTAGAAGGTCATGGAAAAATTTCCAGCCTTAGATTTGTATTTTTGTGAATGTCCCATTTTAGGGTTGGAATAATTCCTTTTTCTTTCTCTCTATTTTGTTTTCTTTTCTCCTTTAATTTTTTTATTGAAAATGTGAATACTTGGAAATTAAAGATTTAACAACTTAAGTTCCAATACATTAGCAAACGTCTTCTATATGTGAAATTTTAACAAGTCCCTATTTTTAGTGAACATTGGTTAACTCATATGTTTCATGTGAGTTTGGATTTCCAAGTCCATTTTCAAAAATTTTTAAGTTCGCATTTTTGCGTTTTTGTTATTTCGAAAAGCGGGCTTTTACACCAGGGGCGTACCGAGACAGTTGTGTAAACTTGTTCAAATATCCCCGTATGTTCATGTTCCCTTGCTTTAGTGCTAGGAACTCCAGACGCTTAGCATGAATCTCCCCTTGAGGTACATGATGATTGCGGAAGTTTTCTCTGAACTCCTCCCATGTGATGTTGTCTAGATTGTCATGAGCTGCAGTGAAAGCGATCCACCAATCAGCTGCAGGTCCATGGAGTTGGTGTGATGCCAATAGTACCCTTTCTCTTCCTTCACATTGGACAATCCTTAATTTATTTTCAATTGTCTTGATCCAGTCGTCAGCATCCATAGGTTCCACAACTTTGGAAAAGTGTGGAGGTTGAGTGTTCATGAAGTCTCTTCAGCAAGATCTCGGAGGTGGGGGTGGGGGTGGTGGTGCTTGCTGAGCCTGTTGCATGTTGTTCACAATTTGTGTCAAATTTTGCATCATCTGCAGCTGCATTGCCATCATCTATTGCATTTTGTTTGCAGCTGGTGCTCCACGGGCACCTCTTCCGTTCCATTGAGGTAATGGAACTTCAATGTTTTGATTGGGTGGCACACCATGTCCACGTCCTCTTCCTCTTCTTCTTCCTGTCATCTGAGGTTGGGGTGGTTGTTATAGAATAAGAAGATGAGAAAGAAACTATTCTATACGACCTTCCCACTATATGCATCAATAAGGAAGATGAGCAACAAAAGTCATTTCATTAAGCAAACTCAAACATGGATAAACAAGTTCTCAAAGCAAATCATACAACTCAAGATTACATAGATACATCTCTACATCGCTCTTATTAGAAATGATGGGTAAATGTCTTAATCTCGAGTCATAGGGATAGGTCAGAGTCTACTCTCGCTCCTCGGGATACTCCTCCTCAGGGTCCTCATCCGGGTCTTCATCATCATCTCCATCATACCCCGAGTTGCTTCCACGAGACTCGTTGCCATGTGGAGGGGAGTTGGCAGGCTGCTGCGGCACAGAAGGCTCCTCTGAAGCTGGCTCCTCGTCTGAAGTCTGGTCCAGTGAATTAGTATCGCCTCGACCAACACAGCGATTAGGGGAGTCCGAGATCCATGTGGAGGTGTCAGAAGCATATCTATCTGGGTCCTCGTCAGTGATCCGACGATACCTCCTCACCAACCTCTCGTAGTGTGTTGCGGGGTCAGGAACATCTTGTATCTCTTGCTGAGCCTTGTTGAGTCGAATGCTGAGGCGCTCCACATCATCTACCGCCTGATGAGTCTGTGGAAGGTCCAGGGGTCCCTCCACGAACCTGGTGACGAAGTTGCCAGTACCGCTTGGACGCTGAGGTGTGTAGGCGTGCACGGTGTTCCAGCTGGTACCAGTAGGAGTGACTCCAAAAAGTGATGGCCTCCCAACTGAGATCTTGTTCAACATGACGACGGTAGCTCCTCGAGGCAGGTGTATGGTGCACCTTGAGTAGCTCATCTCCATAGTAGATAAACAGCTTGCATGACCACTGTAGCCTGTAGGGGCGCTACATCCCGATTGAGTGGTAGGTGAGTGACAGTCTCTCGTGCCTGTAGCCCGCATCATGTATTATCACTTGAAGTCGACGTTGAAGTTGTCCTGCAGCTCTTCCATCAGTGCGAATCACCACTGCACGTCGAGGTTCGTTGAGCGGGGTGCGGCAGGTAGCAATCCTATGGTTTGGAACATATCCTCCAGTGGACATGCGGGCGGTTCTCCTCACGTTGGCCATCTACAATTTTGAAACAGGAGAGTGTCAGTGATAAAACAAATTAAGGGGTAAGTGAAACAAGTACAAGGTAAAGAATACAAAGAAATTTTCACAATTAATAATATTTGAAAATAGTAAAGTCCTTAAATCGTCCTTTTCTATATAGGCTTGTGTCCTACGGGCAACACGACTTTGATACCACTTTGTCACACCTGGTAATAAGAAGACAACCAGATGCTTTCCACATGTATGCCAGGATCAGTTCAACTCATACATGTGTAGATGAAAGTGAAATACCACAAATTATGCCATGTTCGAGTACATCACCTTATTACATAAATTACCTTCTAGGTCTAAAACAAGATTACACAAGCAGCAGAAAAAACAAGAAAAAGGTCTCCAAGCACAGGCATAACACGGGGGAGCGCCAGCCTAGAACATCTCATCGTGGTCTCTGTAGAAATCCTGGTTCACCACCTCTTCGTCTTCATAGACTGGGGGGCAATATGCAACTAACAAGTTTGAGTACCAACGGTACTCGCAAGTTGGGAAGTTATGACATGAGGTTCTCAACAAGGAAGGCAAATAAATAGGTAAAGCACTATAGCAGTTACAACCTACTCTTAATGTTATAAAGCACCTACATCTAGGTGAAATCCCAACCAACATCCCAAAATAACCTGGTATGAACAAGCCCAAACCATCCATTATGTAACCAGGTGCTAATTATGAATTTGGTTCCAAGCCGCTCGTGTCCGTGAGCATGACTGTCTATACAGTTTGACAAGACTCTACAGAGTGTGTATACTTTACACACGGTTCGTGATTTCATCCCCTGTTGCCAGGTGGACTAAGGTAAACCTCCCTGATGCCCGTGGTAGCTAACCACCTTACACACTTTCGAAGGTGTGTGGCCAGGAGATCACTACGAGGTGTTTCTGATGGTTCTCCTGACTTGCAATGGGTACTCTAAGGTTCCACCGCTCCGGCACCTAGAGTCTATTTTCCCTCCGCCAGGAGAAGCCTCCTCTTGAGCCATGCGGATCCCAAGGCAGAACCCATTCCCCGCTCGTTCAATTACCTATGCTACATTGGGAGAGACCAAATTACTAAACCAAGTTGTCCCATATACAATTCTGTGGTGATACTAAAAGGCTTAGCAACTTCCTCCATAAACCGGTCCTTAGAATCCGATAGGTGCCAAGCCCCATACCAAGGTATTCTGCACGCATGCACCAATCCATACAAAAGCCCCTATTAGATTCCTATCTACTAAATTCCATTATTGCCATCAATTCATGAATCATACTACATCAAATGTAACTTGTAGATAAATAGATCATATTTCAAATTAAGCATGGCTAAGCGTAAACTAATTAATAGTAAGACACCCAAACCAAACGACAAGGAATTATTAGGAAAAACTAGGGAAACATAGCATTAGATCCATATTTTAAATTATCCTGCATCTAACTAAAAACTTAACAAAAAGGGTGCAAGATGGTCAAGGAACTTGCCTCTAAATTGAGCCTGGTGGTCGTCGGGAAATTGTTGCTCTTGAAGGTTAAATGTCGAATCTGGCCCCGACTCTAAATTATGACCATAAATAAAAATAATAACATACAATAAGAACACATAGAATGCAAACACTTCAAATAGACATAAATTCCTATGTAAAAGTGATTTTATGGTTAATTTAAACTATAGGCATAAACCAATTTGAGAATTTAGAGTTAAATGAAATTTATTGGGTAAAACATATTTTGAACAATTTTTGTTCCATTTCTATATTTATTAGAAACATATTATTATTTTCTAGAAAATTTTCTCCTTCAAAATATGCTTATAATAAATTTATAACATAAAATGTGCATTTTACAATTTTTACACTATTTTAATAATTATTTCTATGTGCAAATCATTTTTTATGAATTAAATACACCTAAAAAGTATTTTATGATTAATTCAGCAATTTAAATGAATTAATACAAATAATACAGGAATGAAAATAAATTTAAAACATAATTAAATCTGTTTTTATAATTATTTTATACAAATTAAGGACTGTTATTTAATTTCTAGAATTTCCAAGGGTCTTTCTGCAAAATCAGCACTATTCCAGAGGCTGAAAACAATTTTTATTAAGTCCAGGGATTAATATATAATTTTCCAAGATTTATTTGCTAATTTAAAATATTTCCAGGGGCTTTTAAACACTTTTTATCTAATTATCCAGTATTTTCCTAACTTCCAGAAATCTCATGGTTAATTCTGTAAAGTTTTGGACTAATCTGTAATTAGTTTTAAAAGTCCAGGGGCTTATTTGTTAATCTTCAAACGGCTAAGAAGATTTAAACGTGGGTCGTGGGATTTAAAATGGACGGTCCGGATTTAAAAGGCCGAAGGGGTACGGGGTGCTTTAATCTCGGCCGTCCGTTCAAACTGAACGGCCGACAGAGGGCCACGTCGCCCCGAACGACAGAAGCGGCGGCAGAGGGCGGCGCGCGGCGGCGGCGATCTCACCGGCGGTGACCAAAATCAACCCTAGGAACTCTATAGAGCACACCTAAGTAGCGCAAAAGGAAGAGGGAAGCAAGGGGGTCTCACCAGAGGGGCTCGCGAGGTCGGAAATTGGGCGGAAGATGGCCGACAGCGATGGGGAGCGGCGGAGCTCTTCGGCGCCCGATGAAATCAGCGACGCAACGGCGTCTTCTCCCAACAACGATGTCCGGCGGGCTCCTAACAACATGGGAAAGGTGTTAGACGAACTCCCGATTAGAGATAATGGGTGGAACGACAGGAACAGTGGCACCATTACCGAGCTTGTCAGAGCTAGGGTTTCAGGTCATCGGGTGAGGATATTGAGGGGGGGGGGCGGCGGGCTTTTATAGGGGTTTTGATGGAGTAACGAGCGGCGGTCATCATGGGCACGACGGGGTGATTTGATTTGGGGTAACGGCCGACATTGAAGGAGGGGGAGTGAGTGGGCGGCGCGGTGATGGTGCGAGCGTTACAGCGCGGCGCGGGCGCGAGGAAGACGGAGGCCCTAACAGGCGGGGCCGGTCTGTCAGTGAGGGGGAGAGAGGAAAGGGGGCGCCGACCGGCTCGGGGAAAGGAGGGGAAATGGGCCGGGGCGGGGGATTCGGCCCAGGGTGGGTTTTCTCTTTTTCTTTTCTTTTTCTTTTTCTTTCCTGTTTCCTTTTTCTTCTCTTTTATGTTTTGAATTTGTAAACTAAGATTTCTAGCAAATTTAAATTTCAAAAATTCACACAATCATTCAAACATGATGCAATTTGCCTTATATGAATTTTATTTCAAAGAAAATGTCTTTTTATCTTTTGCAAAAGATTTCATTTTACATTTTTTCTTCAAAAAGAGTGGGTGTTACAATAACCCTTAAAGCCGTCGGCCCCGACGGTCATAGAAGTTAAAAACGTCGACCATGAAGCAATGGTTAAAACCATAGTTTCCCTGACATTTATATGTTAGGGGCATCAACTACTGTTTGCAATCGACGACTATAAGGTTGGCGATCTTTCTATTGTTTCCTGTAGTGTAGGGTGAGGCCGACGAGTGAGGGCGTGGGGGGGGGGGGAGCTCGGGGAGGGGTAGGGAGGGTGGAGGTCTGCATGGAGGGGAACTTGACAAGAGTCCATGGAGGGGGGGGGGGGGCTCGGGTGAGAGGTGTGTGTGTGGGGGGGGGGATCTTGTGTGGCGACCACCGTGGAGGAGGGAGAGAGGGTGAGGACTTACTTGGAGTGGAGGAAGGAGAGAGGGCGACAACGAGCGCATGTAGCGTGGGACCATGCGGGCTAGTGAGCGTGCGGCGGTGAGGGAGGGCATGGCATCGACGACGGGTACAACGAGTGATGGCGAGGAAGGGTGCGGAGGCGATCAAGCTAGCTAGGCGCGGCAGCGTGAGTGCGTGAGGACGAACCATCACGCTCGGATGGGCCGGGTATTAGGCCCCAATTTATGACGGCTCCTGAGAAACGACGGTTTACCATTGTAAATAAAACCATGAGACCTTGTTTACGATAGCCTAGGTCAACCGTCGTGAATAAGTTGCTTATTTACGACGGCCTAGGTGAACCGTCGTATGAAACGCATGTGTCTAATCCACATGCATAATTAATTGATCTTTGATTCGTACATGCAGGAGGCTAGGGGGATGATGCATAGGTGATATCGTTCCTGTTGAAATAATTATAAATTAAAATTAATGTTTGGCAATACTTCGAATAATATATAGAATCCATCAAAATTTTCCCAATGATTGTGCGTGGAAGAAACAACGCTAGCTCCATCTCTTTTCAAATGCTCCTTCATAAGCTAGGTGATATGCAAAGTACACATGTATAAGAACTTCATAACATGCATAACACATGTGTCACTTTTTCTATTAGACCCTATGTGTGTGTAACACAGGTGTCAAGTACACATGCATATTACCTTATCCATGTTCCTAGGCAGCCGCGGGTTCTTCTTCTCTTCACCAGGTCAGTCGTCGGTGCCGACGAAGACAACGGCGAGGCTTCCTTCCTCGGAACCCTCGGCTGGAAGCCCCACCAAGCGCCCGGCTTCGCGCTGGGCCCAATCAGCCTAGGTGCGCACCTTGCGCGTCACGGAGGCATCCAACAGCTTGATTATGGCGTCCAGGGGCACCACTACGGTGATCGAGAGGACGCAGACGAGCGGAACTCCGTCAGATCGCCGGGCTCTGCGTCCTGAACCTGGCATCTGCGCACGATGAAGCAAATTAAAAAATCTTTCTATAGCTATCGCTCGGTGCTGGAAAACAACCCCCCCAGCAAGAGGAGATGCGGACCGAGTTCCCAATCCACCAAAAGTACCAAGATGAGAGATTATCGAATCAACTTATTTACCTTTCCTGCCTTCGATTATGCCATGTCGGCGGCCAGACGAGCTGCGATGGAGATGGAGACAGATGAGCAAGTGGATCTGAGTCAGCAGCAGGAAAGGGGAAAGAAAGCTCTCACTTGCAATCCTCTAAATATCAAAGGAGATATGCAACGTACACATGCATAAGACCTTCATAACATACACAACACATGTGTCACTTTTTCTATTAGACCTTATGTGTGTAACACATGTGTCAAGTACACATGCATATTACCTTATCCGTGTTCCGAGGCCGCCGCGGCTTCTTATTCTTTGCCAGGTCGATCGTCGATGCTGGCGGAGACGACGGCGCGTGAGGCTTCCTTCGTCTGAACGCTCGACCGGAAGCCCCACCAAGTGTGGCCGACTTCATGCGGGGCCCGATCAGCTTGGTGCGCGCCTAGCGCGTGACGGCGGCATCCAAGAGCGAGATGATGGTGTCTAGGGTCACCACTACGGTGAGTGCTAGGACAGTGACATCAAAGTTACGGTCATATTAGCATTTATCCATGTGGGTTAAATGATCTTTTTGACAAAATACTACCATTTCCTTAACATAGTAGTTTTTGATTTTGTGTAACTATTATTTTTTATTCTCTCAAAATGTTCATGTTTGATATCTCGTAGAGAAAGCTATAGAGAATTTAGCAGTCGTCATTATGATAGTGTGGAAGTAGTGCCTTCTCTCTTTCTCTTCATGGGCAATTTTTGCTCTCGGGTCTGCAAAAACCTAGCAGCTCGATCTAGATTATAGTTTGATGGTTCAGTACTGCAGGCCCCTTAATGTTGGTTACAATTTCTTATTTTTACATATTTTTCCTGTTATACATTGTGGTGACAAAACATTGATATTACAAATATAATTATATCTTCTTTTTGAAGCTTAAAGCTGAAAATGAAGTAGATTTTTTCCCTCAAAGTGAGAGGTGGAACCTCAACAATCATGTTCTCCAAAGTTTGATTCGAACCAGCACTGTTAAGGACTTTCAAGGACTCAGATTGCAGTTTCGAAAGCTTGGTGAAATAATTGCAACCCGATCTAGATTAAAGCAGACACAACCATTTCCTAAGAACACAACAATTTCCTATTCATAGAAACACAACTGTTTCATATTCATTGTAATGTTAAGGAGGGCAAACTATGAATCGCAATGCATCAACTATGAACTGCTATGTGTAATTGAACTATATTTTGCAATGTAGAAACTAAAAATTGCAATGTATGGAGCTATGATTTTCAATGTATGAACTATGAATTGTTGTTATTTAAATTTCATCAGGAAAATATAAATAATAGGATTTAATTAGTTTTATGCTAATGCTTTATCACAGGCACACGTTGTAAGTAAGGATCCGCCTGAGATAATGCTTTATTACTAGCAGCATGTTGTACATAAAGAACCGTATGTGGAAAATCATTAGTACGGGCGGTTTCTAGAGTCTGTATGTGAAAATGGCCGATTTTCACAGATGTTTTGTTACATACGATTTTGAAAATTGCTTATGATGATACTATGTTTAGAGCCGCTTAAGATAACCTTTTTTAGTAGTGACTGCCTTGTCAGTGCCTCTTCCAGATTATGTGTAGCGTGCCCGAAGGCAGTGAGCGCGGCTCCTTAGCTTGTGTCTCCCACCATAGGTTTGCGCTCCTCAGCAGCACGTGCAAAAGGTGGAGGCCATGAAGGAGAGTGACATGGGTTTCAAGGAGGCATGCGGGCAGGATTCATTTTTTTGCCTCCCAAAAATGTGTTACCTGTTGGATACTATAAAAAATCGGCTATATGAAACCTACTGTAGCACTATGCAAAAGTTCAGATAGGGTTCCATTTTTTAGTCTCATTATTTGGAGACAGTCTTATACTTCTTCATCCGGATTATTTCTAGTAGTATCAAACTTTATTAATTCCTTCCTTATTTGGTTAATTATTACCATATGCAACATTTTCCTGTCTACTTAATTAGTTTTTACATTTTTCTTTAAAAGAACGCATACGGTGAGTTTACAAAACACTTGAAGTGGTCTGGCAAGTGGTGTGCACACATGCGCATCACGACCACACGCACACATAAACTCCATTTGTATTCAAATACTTGTCACTTGTTAAGAAGTTTATCTTGTTAGTTGTTAGTTCAAAAATAAACTAACCAATAATAAGTATTTGAGGATGGAAAGAGTACTAGTTAGCATGCATGTGTCCACCACACACGGCTACCAATATATATGACTAATTAACCATAACAAATTAACAATGACATACCGACGTGTCCACTTAGGTGTCGAGAGCAGCTTCAAATGGCATAAGCAAACCAAGATAATGATATTTATGTGACTAACCATGGCAAATTAACAACGACATGCAGACATTTCCATGTTGGTGTCGAGCAGCTAGCTTCTCCATGGCCTGTAGTTTCTTGCCGACTCCTTTCAATCGGTCGACATCGTCCATGCCGATCATGAGCTTTCTGCCTCAATGAGCTTCGGCAGTCTCATGGCCCATATGTTGACGCCGACGGAGAGGACCTTGATGAGGGCTGTTCGGTCGTGCCCTAGATGATGGCGATGTGGCTGCAGTGGTAGCTGTTGGAGATGCCTAGAATGCGGGAGCAGCAGGTCAGAAGTGACCTTCATTGTCGAAAGTGTGTCCGAGTGTGGTTCTTGTTCTTGCTTTATTTGCTGAGATTATTAGGTCATCCAGTCACGCTAAAAATGGCGTTATATGATAAGCTATGAGGTTTTGCTGATTAAGCCTCATGATGGGTACACACTGTTTCTTTGTGTTTATGAATTGAACATAAATTCTCGCAATACGAAATTGAAAATGTTCAACATAAGTAATTTTTTTATTCTACTACAGTATGTTTCTAGTTATATATGTAGTGTGTATCTCAAGTACACATTCATAATTCGAGATGCTCAATGTGCAAGATACACTGGCGAGTAGTAATAATCAGAGGATCATCACTGATAAGTGTTGCTTCTTTTGTGGTTACGGTTGAACTGTAACGCTCCAGGTTTAAACACCCCTGGACGTTATTAAAAAACCATCTAAACATCCCTACTAAGAAAAATATTAGAAATTTCGACAGAGTCTCCTTTGAAAACTCTATCAACCGCGGGCAAGAAACACAATAACAGGCATAATATTATATAACAATGCTAATAAACTCACATTCATTCCTACAAGTGAATTAAAGACTCAAATAACCACACCACAGTCTCAACGACACAAAATTATGCAATTAAAGAAGAATATTCATAAACTAAGCTTATTAAATGGTTTATGTGCTCAAGTGCAGATGCTACCCTCTTCCCAATGCATGCTTGATCAACAGGTACCTAAAAGCAAAATAAGCACAAGAGTGAGTAAAAACCACTCAGCAAGTACACTTAGAGTTAAAAGAACGATAGAACCAAACCGAATGAAACATATAGATAATTGAACTTGAATTGAAGAACAATGAAATAGTAGTTTCCGTCTAAAACGGAAACTTGAATTCTCCTTAGCATTTAACGATAAAGCCGAGCAAGTGATCAGCACTAACTCATAGGAACTTGAATATAAAAACCACTCTGGACTTAACCGGCACTTGAACGATAATTTTATGAATAACTGGAATCTTAAACTTGAAGGAATAGAAGTATGAAACACTTGAATATTGAAAACTCAAATAACGAATCAATACACGAGAAAGAATAATCAATTGTGAATCACAATTGTTAGAAACAACTCGTCATGCACTTGCCTTAATCTCAGCGAGAATCCAAAGACGCACTTTCGAAGTCAGAACCCTCAAAGCCTATGAAATATGAGCTACATTTAGAAACATACTTATCACATCACCAAATCTATTTTATGTCTATGTTCATTATCATTTAAAGCAAAATCCAGCAAGATTAATTCTACAATTTCTCTCTAACCGCTTGTCAGGACCCGCCTTCCGAGGGTCCACTTGTGCATCCCGTACCAATCCCTGGATCAGTAGTTGATACGCACAACAAAATAGATCGAGATCCATACAATGATTATTTATTTATAATCAATATAAGTCTTACAAACATGATGTAGATTACACTGGATGTGGTCAGAGATGACCACCAAAATAGGAAAATCCTCAAAATAGCGGAGCAGAACGGTGCCATGCCCAACAGGCAGACATGGGAAGTAGGACTAGACCCTATTGTCATCCTCACACGCTTCAGCTTCTTTGTCTTCTGATAAAACCACATACAAAGCAAGAGTGAGTACATAAGATACTCCGCAAGCCCTAACACTACTCAAGGGGAGGTGTTTCATGCATTGGGGCTTGTAGCAAGGAAAGTCCATACGGCTTAGTTTTGCCGAAAAAAATTTTATTCTGGTTCTCTTTGAAAAGAGTTTTGCAATAAGAGGGAGAAGTAGTTGAATCAATATTATTATAGTTGGCAGGCCCTAGGGGAGTTTCAAACCATCCCGCCAGTTCCCTCACTTTTAGATGAGTCTTTAGACCGTTGGCCCTGATGACTCCGGCACGCATGCCAACACTTTCCCAAAACACGGCGGCCTCGGCCACCCGCACCCACACACTTCAAGGAGTTGTACTAATGCTAATCAATAGGAGCCCAAAGCATAGTGTGCCAAGAGTGTGACAACAGCTATCTGGATAGATTAAGACTCTGCAGAGTTTGTACACTTTACCCACAGGTTACATACTCTGGATCAGAGAGTAACGCACGCTCATCCCATATTCCCCGAGTAACCCCACATTCACACCTCGGCCCGACGCAGGGGCTATTCGGGAATTAACTACCCAGCTAGACAACGGATGACCCTCGGTCTCTGTGCCATTTCCTGGTCCACCGTGTCCTCCATGGCTCTACAGGTTTTCTCATGTGGTAGTTACCAGAAAGGTAGGGCGAGTCCTGCCCATACAGGTTCTATGGTTGTACGAAATCACTATGTTGAGATCAAATGAACCAGTCCTTATATTGATGAGGCGGCTCCATCCATCCTTGGCAAAAGGACTAGCTCGGCACACCCAGACTCGAACTAAACTAAAGTATTCAGCACAAGCCTAGTTCGAAAAGCATGATCATCAGACTATTACTAAAACACTCAGCGCCGATCGGTGGTTACACCGAATACAAAGCCGCACCTGGTATACCTCTTAGGGAGCCCGCAGCATCCCATCACCATACCCGCCTCGACCACCCTTCCCCTTCACACACACAGTTCATTAATCACCCACCAATATCCTAACTCACACCACCAAACACCTTTTGACACATTTCACAATCATGTATACAGTGTGTAGTGGTTCGCGATGCGAACATCGCAGGGGTTCCAAAGCATAGTACTAACAAGGAGGTGCTCGCATCACTGCTATAGTGCAATGATGAAACTGTTAGGTAGTCAAGGGGTCATGTTGTCAAGGTCAAGGAGGGGATTGTGATAGTCACTGCTATTGTCGTAACTGATGTATTGTCTTGTTTCAAGTCATTGATAGCGAGTAACTATCGTGTTACTGTTTATCGTTGGCTAGTAGCTAACACCGATATTCAGTCATCAACATAACTCATGCTACCACATCAAGTGGTTCATAGCACAACACCATTTTAAAATAGACATACAGTCATGCAATGAGAACAGGCCATAGGTGCGATTGCAAAACGTAGGTGAAATATGATCAAGGAGTTAGAGCTTGCCTTTATGATGTTTATCAGGGTCTTTGTCCAGTTCTTCACGATCTAAGTCTTGCATATCTCCTTCGTGAATTCTCTGATTACTAAGTACATAGCTATGCGAAGAAAATATGATTCATCGATAAAGATCCAAGAAATCCAAATAAAACTCCAATAAGTACAAACAATCATTCATTAACATGATTCTAAGATCCTAAGAAGGCTTATTGGAGAATACGTCATTCTACTGGAGGCTTATTCGAAAACATTACCATTTTGTTGGTCATCTAAATGGTCGTTGAAAGACTACGATGGTTTTATCGTTCTTCTTAGTTTAACTGCTTAATTCTCGGTTTTCTCACGCTATAGGTTTCTAGTAATAGCTTTATATGGTTATGTTGACATGTCTTCCAAGCTTGGAGTTTAAAAAGGTTTTCGTCAAGCTTCTAATCATTTACATGGTTTATGGAGATTAATGCAAACTCACTATTTTATATTATAAATTGCTTATATTACGAGTTAACCACAACTTCTATGGGCTTCTTAAAGTGTACTTACTAAAGTTCTTCTAATGTAAGTCTCACTTATTTTGGAGACTAATCCCGCGCTTTAACCTCTCCTAGCAAAATGCTCATTTTTACTAGGAGCTGATGATTAACTTATTACTGTGTACACTTCTCTGAATCCATTTTTTTAATAGTGTGTCTCTAAAAAGTCTTAGACCTATTTTTGAACTCCTCTAACATGTGCTCACTAAGACCTTCCGGAGAACCACCAATGACAAGTTTATTTTATGTGCGTGTGAGTTTCTTTTACTTAATAGTTTCCTAATTGCTCCTCCATGATAACTAGTTCTTTATCTCACATTTTATTTTATTCAAGTATTATTCTAAAGTACTAGTAATACATTCTTTGGAATATTTAGGTCATTCGTGGAAAGATTATTTTATTGAGGGCTTCTACGTCTATTATGATTTTTCACTTGATTTCCTATAGAAATGATATTCAATTCCCCCATCCTACATTTTATATTAGCTAATTTCTATATACATTATATTATATATGTCTAGCAATACTTTCTAGGGATTTCTGGGTAGTTATTTGTGAGGGAGTTTGTTCATTAGGCTTTCCACTAACTATTGGCTTTTTGACTAACTCCCATAACGACGATAATTATTCTCTACTCCGTATCTTATATTGGTGGAACACTTTATTTATTAATTCCAATCATCATCCCTAATAGTTTATAGATATTTATTTTGGTGGGTTTATCAGATTGGGGGGCTTTATGTGGATTTTCCCCATTATCTAACTAATCGAATGATTTTATTAGCTGACACCAAGTCTCACTTTTCTACAATTTATGTGTGCTACTAAATCCCATTTTTATGTCTTAACTGCTACAAATTTATTTTTAGGAAATATCTAGAAAATTAATTGCATGAAAAATTATCAATTGGAGCCTATACATAATTTCCCTTCAATTCCTTAATTGGTTAATTCATTTTTGTAACCTAATAATATTTAACACAATATCTACCAGTATTTCATACCATAAATCAATCCTATTATGTTCCAAAAGTAATTAATAATTTTTAGGTAATTTTCCAGATATTTCCTAAATAAGAAAATGCATTTGTTGGGTACACTCGGGAGTGCACCTAGCATTTTACTGCGGAGCAGTGAGGCTGGTAGTGGGTCTGGGTGGTCAATGTGTGCGCTTAGCATTTTCTTTGCTTAGGTTGGTATGGCTGACTTGCAGGTCCGGCGGGCCTAGGTGGCAGGGCGTGCCTGGCCCAGTGTGGTCCATGGACCGGGTGCACGCAGAAGCACCGCAGGGCTTGCGCGTGTGGCACTGATTGGGGCATGTGGGTGCGGTGACTGGCGCCCAGGTGGCAGGTTTGTGACGAGGTGGCACCTATGTGGATGCCACATAAGCGCCACATAGGCGCCACGCATGCAGAACAGTGGAGGCGGCAGGGTAACCGCGGGCACGGGAGCTCGCCGGTGGCGGCGCACTGCGGGACTACGCGTGCGCTCGGAATTTCACTGCGAAGGGCTGTTAGGCACGTGTCCGGGAGTGTGGGTAAGCACTCTGTGGGCACGGCCGGGGCATGGCCCATGGCGGCCGGCGATGAGCCGCCGTAGCAAGTTCGGGTGGCGCTCGGTGAAGTCGCGCGCGAGGGCGGTTAAGCCCGGTTTGGGTTGTACCTACACGGCGCTAGGACCTACGGGAGCGCGGAGGTGCACAAGACCAGACCGGAGTGGCACCGTCGGCGGCTGGCGGCGGGCTGTGGCGGTCGTGCACACCAGCGCGTCGTCGGTCCACTCAAGCGTGCGAGTTTTCACAGAACCATCATGTCATGATGTGTTCCCGAGTACATTGAATTTGTTAGTGTGCTCGGCCGAGCCAGGGAATGCTCCTCGGCAGCTGACGGTGTGCGCTAGCGGCAGGGGACGGCAGCGCTCGGGAAGACTACCCGTGTAGTGGCTTACTCATCATTCTAAGGGAATTTACGCATCCTACGGATCACGGCAAAGATGTTTAGCAACAAAAGCATGCCGGAAAGGTTTCCTAGGTGGACGATGGCAGTGCACCACTGTGGTGGGCGACGGCGCGGCTAGGGCTGACTCCACATACGTGCTAGGGAGCACTAAACCACAGAGCAACACATGTTCTAGATTACATGGAATATTAGGAAGCTACACGAGAAAGTAATTGGAATAGGGAAGCTCACCGGAGTGGGAACGGAGACGGCTGCCGACGTCGGGGAAGAAATGGGGAGCGGCAAAATTCCGCTCGGTGAAGGCCGTTCGAGCTTGGTTGCGTGTGATGGGATTGAGAGCGAGGCATATGCATGCGAATGGAGGAGAGGGCATGCCCATTTATAGAGCGGAGAGGCGGTGCGGCGGGGCAGCGGCCGGCACGCCTTTTGGCGCGGGAGCGCTGGCGGAAGGCTGGCATTGGTATAGGGTCTTCCGGGCCATGATAACGGGCAGGTCGGAGCGGAGAACTGATGGAGGCGGTGCGGCAGGGGCGTCAGCGGCGCAGGCGGCACTCGGGCGCGGTCTCGTCCCGGAATTCCCGGAGCTGCGGTCGGGCTCGAACGGGGACGGGAGGAGGAAGAAGGAAGCGGCGTCGCTTCGGGCTGGGCTGCGCGCGCAGAGGGGGAGGCGCTGGGCCACGCGATGGAAAGAGGTTTGGCCTCGGCGGGAAAAGCAAAAATGAAGGAGAGAAGAGAGGCCGGACGGGCCAGGCCGGGAGGAGAAAAAAAAGTATCAGCATGCTGGGACGCGCGGGGAGGTTGAGACACTGGGCTGCGCTCTTATGTGCTCCCTCCTTTTTATCTCCTTTTTCTATTTTCCATTTGAATATGGATTTGTTCCCAGTTCATTTTATGCAGATATTCTTAATTGGCAATTTTTCCAAGGCGGTCGAATTATTTGAATTTGGTATCGAGTCAAGTTTGGGTAACTTGGATTATGGTTTACTCCAATTCGTTCGCATTTAACTTGTGTTTGATTAATTTATTAGCCACTTGATTTATTAATCACTTTATGGTATGTAGGTTGTAACACTTGATCAATTGCGCGTCCCCCTTTATTCACTTATTTATAGAGTTTACATTGAAGTGGACATACATGTGTTTATATTTACGCGTACATGCTACTTTGTTATTAGTTCCTATTTTATTAGTACATATATAGATTATATGATTTGAGTTCTATAGGGTGTCTCCAGAATCTCTCTAATTCTTGCACACGTTTGAATATCATTTCAGCTTTAAATTGGGGTTTTGGTTTACGGATGGGTATTCTTGTTTGGTTAGATTTATATTTTAAGTATATAGTTACCCATTCAAATAATTATATTCTCGTTCTAACTGTTTGTCTTATTCCAAATTATTGGTTGGCCACACGTACAGCTATATGTACCAGCCCACGTATTATTTAATTATCAAGTTCGAGTTTTACAAAAATATATGAGTGTGTTTGAACTTACGTTTATTCACCGTCTGCTCATTTCCCCTCTTATGTAGATGCTAGCGTTATCTTTATACGTATATTGGTTTTCATTTTTTTGCAGATTTATTTGTGGTCGGATTTGTATTTAAATGTGCATATGTTTGTACTTGCACACATATGCGTATTGATTTTTGTTTACAATTAATGCTTGTTTGATATCTGTTCAAAATTTTTAAATCGGAGTGATTTTTAGTATTGGTCAAAATCCGGGATGTGACACCGCTTATGAGAATTTAGAGTAACTATAGCTGTTGGAAAGCTGAAAACAACACCTACAACTTACTGATCAGCTAATAACTAATTAAGAGTTTCCCCTTGAAGAGGAATCAACGAACTTTCATGGTGATTCAACATGGTGATTCAACAGATCTCAGAAAAATGCATGCACTACTACAAAACACATTTTTGCAGACGCTTACGATTTTTTTACAGGCGGTCCATAAAAAATACGTCTATGATGTGAAATGCATTAAAATCCATCTGTAATAATAATATATCACAGATGCTTCATAACTAAAAACCGCCTGTGAAAATATATAGATTATCACAAGCGGTGGGTGGTACAAACTGTATGTGATAATAAATAATATCACAGGCGGTTGTACACTAAAAAACGCATGTGAAGATGCACTTATTTTCACAGGCGGTCCTATAAATAATGTCTGCTACTGCATAGAGCCTGCGGCTTCCTTTATCCGAGCTTCAGCTTTTGGACCAATCAAAACACTTCACGCAGATCACCTACATCCTTCTTTCTCCCTCCTCAATAATACACCACCAACTCGTCTGCTAGCTTCCACTCATCGCGTTCCTTTCCTCCTGGATGCCACCAGCACTCATTTCCTAAGTTCCTTTCCCATCGCGTTCCCGCTAGCTCCCGTCTCAAAAAGCAGCCATGGCCGAGCTGTAGGTCCACTCACCGAGATCCGGCCATAGTGAAGAGCATCGGGTATTGAGGCAGTGTCGGCAGGCGCTCGTGAACTTGCATGACCTCGCCAGCGCACCTTCGCCGGCGTTGGAGCGACTCCGCTGACCTCAGTGCGACTCCGTCGGCCTCAGCACGCTGACTTTGTCGGCCTCAACAACCGCGACTTTGCTATCCTCGCCGACCACCCCCACCTCCCTGCCGCACGGATGCGCTCCTTCGTCGGCCTCAGCGCATGACTTCATCGACCTCGCCGATCTCGCCGTGCGGATGCGAGCATCAGGGCCTCCACCTCCCTGCCGCACGGATGCGCGCCTTCGCCGACCTCAGCGCGTGACTTCGTCGCCCTCGCCGTGCGAATGCGAACCTCGAGGCCTACATCTCCCTGCCGTGCCGATGCGTGCCTTCGCCGGCCTTAGCGCTCGACTTCGTCGGCCTCGCCGACCTCGCCGTGCGTAGCGAGCCTCGGGGCCTCCACCTCCCTGCCGTGCGGATGTGCAACTTCACCGGCCTCAACGACCGTGACTTTGCCGGCCTCAACGAGTCAACAACCTCGATTTGTATTTGTATTCGCAAGAACAACAAACAACTACTACTGTAAAATGAAGACCAATTTCTCTCTTCTCGTTTTAGTTCAATGGTGTGACACATCCGACTGCTATATGTGACAAGCTTCATGAATCACCAAAATTGAGACAGCAACTCGAATTGTTTTTTATGATTTCTTGTCTCGTTCAATTCCATCAGTGCTGGCAGAACGTTTTTTTTTTCAACTGTACAACCGAAAGTTGCAAAAGTGCCGGCACTCTCCACCTCATTTTATCACAGGCGGTGTAAAGAATGTAAAGAACAGTCTGAGATAATAAATTATCACGGGCGGTGGGTAGTAAAAAGACAGCCTGTAATAATGCATTTTCACAGGCGGTTTCTGATACTGCCTGTGATAGTTGGCCATTTTCACAGACTCTTCATTACATGCGGTTTTTAAAACTGCCTGTGATAATATGTTTTGAACCGCCTGTAAAAATGTTTTTTGTAGTAGTGATGGACTACCTATTTTTCCCCTTGAACCCTCTTACAGCAGAGCTAATTGCAGTCTACCCTTCCGTGAACTCCCCTTGAACCCTTTACAAATCAACGATGAACGTACCTTCACAAAACAGATCTTAGAGGCCAGAAACAGCAGACGACAGGCAAGCAAGCAACACACATGCAGCTGGCAGCCGCAAGGCAGCGGCAAGGAGCAGCAAGGAACGCCTGCAAGATTTGACACCACACGCAGCGGCAAGCCAGCCACAACTGGCCTGTGCAAGCAGCGGCAGCAGTCGGTTTTTTTTCTCTCCGCCCTCACCGCAGCATAGCACCAGGAGGCGGAGGAGATCAAAAAATTATGGGAAGAATGATACTGGCGGCGCTGGTTGGGAAGATGGGTAAAGTGTTTGATACCCTGGTGACCTAACTCATACACCATCCAACGACCCAAATTAAAATACACATCGCCAATCCATCTGGACTCCAAATCAAGCATATGAGTAGTGAAACGAATCGTCTCGATGTGCTCTACGCATCTACGGTCTCCGATCGCCTGTCGGATCAAAGCTTTAAGAAGTCAAACTTCAGTCAACCTTAGTGTTCCTTGCTACGAGGTTAGTTTTTCTGAAGTTGTTTCGACGAACTCAACACCTCTATGGTCTCTGATCGCCCATCGGATCGAAGATTCAAGGAGTCAATGTTTGGTCAACCGTTTATTGTTTCTGGTGTGGCATTTTTTAAAATATTCGGGATATTACATTCTCTCCCCCTTCAACATAATTCGCCCTCAAATTCTTTATTATTACTATATGGAAAATGATATGAAACTGATTATTTGAACAAATCTATAAATGCTCACCGGTGTTGAATAGTTTGGGTTATTTCTCTTGCATCTCAGACTCTAGCTCCCAGATGGCTTCTTTGGTTCGTCCACAGAACAATCACAAACTTGAATGACTTGCGTCTACCAACCGTCTCAGACGCCTTCAAAATCCTCATAGGACAAGACTCAACTGATAGGTCTTGTTCAATAATCGCTGGCTCTACGACTATTTGATGCTCTGAGTCCTTCAGATACTTTCTCAATATTGAGACGTGGAATACATTGCGAACTCCTAGTATTGACTCTGGTAACTCTAATCGATATGCTAATTTTCCAACTTGATGCTTAATAACAAAGGGTCCAATATATCATGGACTAAGCTTTCCTTTAGTACCAAATCTCACAACACTTTTGGTAGGCGACACCCTAATATGAACCTCATCACCTTCTTAAAACTTCAAGTCTCGCCTTCTAATGTCAGCATAGCTCTTCTGCCTACTTTGTGCTGCCAACATGGTTTTCGAATTTCAGTAACTCGCTGAGTAATTTTTTGAACCCAATCTGGACCCCAAACAAATTTCTCGCCAACTGTGTCCCAACAAAGTGGCGACCTGCACTTCCTTCCATAAAGAGCCTCATATGGAGCACATTGAATGGTAGAGTGATAATTGTTATTATAAGAGAACTCCACAAGAGGTAAGTGGTCTTTCCAACTTTCTTGTTAAGATAGTACACATGATCAGAGCGTAACTTCTAGAGTCTGAGTTGTACACTCCGATTGTCCATCTGTCTGAGGGTGAAAAGCAGTGTCCATCCTTAGTGTTGTGCCTAATGCTAATTGTAAACTCTTGCACAGCTTGGAGACAAACTTAGCATCCCTGTTCAAAACAGTGGTGCGAGGTACACCATGCAATCACACTATCCCCCTCATATAAATAGGTACCAAATTAATCACTCACTGAACTAGTGGATTGAATAGGAATAAAGCGAGCCAGCGTACTAAGACGATCAACTACCACCCCAAATACGACCAACTACCACCCAAATAGTATCTTGTCCTCTTGGTGAACGTGGTAATCCAACAACAAAATCCATAGCGATATCCTCACAAGGCCACACGGGAACTTCAAGAGGTTGTAATTTCCCAGCAACACTCTTATGCTCAGCCTTCACTCTCTGGAAAACCCCACATGAAGCCACATACTTCACTACATCCACCTTCATCCCCTTCCACCAATAGATTTTTTCAAATCATGGTACATCTTATTCTCTCCAGGATGCAGAGTATAATGAGTACGATGTGCCTCTTTAAGGATATCTTCCTAAACTTGAGACTTTTGTGGCACACATACGCGACCACGAAATCGAACGGCCCCAGGGGTATCTAAGGTGAAATCCCTGACCTTTCCTTCTTGAATTCGTCTCTTAACATCTAGCAACAAGTTATCTCATTGTTATGCCTCTAGGACTCTTTCTGGGATATTTGACGATAAGATTAGTTGAGTCTCTACCTCCACAACTCCAACGTAGCAATAAGAAATATCCATCTGCTCAAAATCAGCTATTAAGGAATTCATAGTAGGAGGAGTAACTCTACGGCTTAATGCATCAGCTACTACATTTGCTTAACCAGGTGTGTACTGGATATTCAATTCATAGTCCTTGATCAATTCCAACCATCTTTTTTGCCTCAAATTTAGGTCCTTCTGAGTAAATATATACTTTAAGCTCTTATGATCGGTAAAAATGTCACATGACTCTCCATATAAATAATGTCTTCAAATTTTCATCGTGAAAATTACATCGGCAAGCTCTAAATCTTGGACGGGATAATTCTGCTCATGAACCTTTAACTGTCTTGAAGGATAAGCAATCACTTTTCCTTATTGCATAAGTACACGACCAAGTCCAACGCGAGAGGCATCAAAATAAACAGTGAAACATCTACCAGGCTCAGGAAGGTCAAGGATAGGAGCACTGGCCAACACTCACATTCTTGAGTCCACACAAACTTGACATTCTTTTGTGTAAGTTGGGTCATAGGCTTAGAAATACGAGAGAAATCCTTTTATAAAGCGACAGTAATAACCAGCCATACCCAAGAAACTCCTAACCTCCTTGACATTTGTTGGTCATTCCCATTCAACTATTTTAGAAGCTTTGCTTGGATCAACAGTGATACAATGTTGATTAATTACATGTCCTAGAAAGCCAACTTTTGAGAGCCAAAACTCACACTTCTTTAACTTAGCATAGAACCTATGACTTCACATGATCTCAAGAACTCTCCTCAAATGCTCCTCAAATTCTGCCTAAGTCTTGGAGAAAGACGAGTATATCATCAATAAAGACCACTACAAACTCCTCCAATCCACGAAGCATATTGTCCATCATCTCCACAAAGTATGCAGGTGCATTAGTGAGTCCAAAAGATTTAATTCTGAAATCATAATGACCATACATGGTGGAAAAGTTGTCTTCTCAATATCCTCCTCTCAAATAGGAATTTGATGATAGCTAGATTGAAAGTCAATTTTGGAAAATACTCTAGCTCCTATTAATCGATCAAATAACACATCAATGTGAGGTAATGGATACTTGTTCCTAATCATCACAACATTTAAACCGCAATAATAAACACACATATGCCAACTTCCATCTTTCTTCTTAGTGAATAATACTGGAGCTCGCCAAGGTGAAACACTATAAGATCAATTCGAAACTACACTTTTCGCTCAGGTGGCATTCCTAGTAGCTCATCAGGGAAGACATCAGGATAGACTTGCACTACTAGAATATCCCCAATCTCGCACTACTAGAATATCCCCAATCTCCAATGACTTTGTCTGCTTCTCAATAAGGCTGCATAGAAAGCGGCCGGTCTTTACATGACAACAACCCGGAAAAGGACTATTCATCATAGATAAAGAACGAAGAGGTGGATCAACTTGAAAAGTTACAATCTTCCCAGATGGCACATCTAATGTAACGGTCTTCCAAAGACGAGATATAATGGCTCAATAGCGGTATAGCCAATCCATGCCAAGGATAATATCAAAAACTAATAGTGGAATCACCATTAGATTATCTATGAATTTGGCATCTCCTATAGAAATAGTGCAACTAGGACACACCACAGAACTAGAAGCCTAGCCTCCAAAAGAACTAACACGAACCTACTGAGTCTTGACTAGAAATATTTGTCCTTCTCATGAAACCAAGTAAAATGAACAAAAATTTTGCACCCAAATCAAGTAAAACATGAGGGTCATGGAAGTCAACAATCAGGGTACCTGAAACCACATATGGGTGTCTCAAAGATTGTGTAGGCATAGTGTACACTCTAGTAGGTGTAGAAGTAGATCCATCTGTAAGGTACTGAAGGAGCTAAGTAGGAGGAGCAGGTGAAGTTGGAAGCTGTAGCAAAACATGTGGCGCAGGAACTTGAAGCAGGATCAGTAGTAACCTAGTGGATAAAAGTACTACCAAGGAAAATGATAATGTGGAGTTGGAGGACCACTCATCATCTAAATGGCACCGCGAGGAATACTGACTGTGGAAGTTGAACCCCTAGAACTGGTCACTGTGATGGGTCCAAAGGAAGAAGAATTTGACATTTGCCGCTTCATAATAGAAATCAGATTTCTCTTGCAACCCACCCATTTACGTTCGTCTCCATAGACATGACATGTCATAGAAAATCATATCTAAAGTACGGTGAAGCTTCCCACAATTGAAGCAAATTTAAACTTGTTCTGTAACTAGAAGCATTTATTTTCAATTGTCTTGATCCAGTCCTCAGCATCCATAGGTTCCACAACATTGGAAAAGTGTGGAGGTTGAGTGTTCATGAAGTCTCTTCAGCAAGATCTCGGAGGTGGGGGTGGGGGTGGTGGTGCTTGCTGAGCCTGTTGCATGTTGTTCACAATTTGTGTCAAATTTTGCATCATCTGTAGCTGCATTGTCATCATCTATTGCATTTGGTTTGCAGCTGGTGCTCCACGGGCACCTCTTCCGTTCCATTGAGGTAATGGAACTTCAATGTTTTGATTGGGTGGAACACCATGTCCACGTCCTCTTCCTCTTCCTCTTCCTGTCATCTGAGGTTGGGGTGGTTGTTATAGAATAAGAAGATGAGAAAGAAACTATTCTATACGACCTTCCCACTATATGCATCAATAAGGAAGATGAGCAACAAAAGTCATTTCATTAAGCAAACTCAAACATGGATAAACAAGTTCTCAAAGCAAATCATACAACTCAAGATTACATAGATACGTCTCTACATCGCTCTTATTAGAAATGATGGGTAAATGTCTTAATCTCGAGTCATAGGGATAGGTCAGAGTCTACTCTCGCTCCTTGGGATCCTCCTCCTCAGGGTCCTCATCCGGGTCTTCATCATCATCTCCATCATACCTCGAGTTGCTTCCACGAGACTCGTTGCCATGTGGAGGGGAGTTGGCAGGCTGCTGCGGCACAGAAGGCTCCTCTGAAGCTGGCTCCTCGTCTGAAGTCTGGTCAAGTGAATTAGTATCGCCTCGACCAACACGGCGATTAGGGGAGTCCGGGATCCATGTGGAGGTGTCAGAAGCATATCTATCTGGGTCCTCGTCAGTGATCCGACGATACCTCCTCACCAACCTCTCGTAGTGTGTTGCGAGGTCAGGAACATCTTGTATCTCTTGCTGAGCCTTGTGGAGTCGAATGCTGAGGCGCTCCACATCATCTACCGCCTGATGAGTCTGTGGAAGGTCCAGGGGTCCCTCCACGAACCTGGTGACGAAGTTGCCAGTACCGCTTGGACGCTGAGGTGTGTAGGCGTGCATGGTGTTCCTCAGCTGGTACCAGTAGGAGTGACTCCAAAAAGTGATGGCCTCCCAACTGAGATCTTGTTCAACATGACGACGGTAGCTCCTCGAGGCAGGTGTATGGTGCACCTTGAGTAGCTCATCTCCATAGTAGATAAACAGCTTGCATGACCACTGTAGCCTGTAGGGGCGCTACATCCCGATTGAGTGGTAGGTGAGTGACAGTCTCTCATGCCTGTAGCCCGCATCACGTAGTATCACTTGAAGTCGACGTCGAAGTTGTCCTGCAGCTCTTCCATCAGTGCGAATCACCACTGCACGTCGAGGTTCATTGAGCGGGGTGCGGCGGGCAGCAATCCTATGGTTTGGAACATATCCTCCAGTGGACATGCGGGCGGTTCTCCTCACGTTGGCCATCTACAATTTTGAAACAGGAGAGTGTCAGTGATAAAACAAATTAAGGGGTAAGTGAAACAAGTACAAGGTAAAGAATACAAAGAAATTTTCACAATTAATAATATTTGAAAATAGTAAAGTCCTTAAATCATCCTTTTCTATCTAGGCTTGTGTCCTACGGGCAACACGGCTTTGATACCACTTTGTCACACCTGGTAATAAGAAGACAACCAAATGCTTTCCACATGTATGCCAGGATCAGTTCAACTCATACATGTGTAGACGAAAGTGAAATACCACAAATTATGCCATGTTCGAGTACATCACCTTATTACATAAATGACCTTCTAGGTCTAAAAAAAGATTACACAAGCAGCGGAAAAAACAAGAAAAAGGTCTCCAAGCACAGGCATAGCACGGGGGAGCGCCAGCCTAGAACATCTCATCGGGGTCTCCGTAGAAATCCTGGTTCACCACCTCTTCGTCTTCATAGACTGGGGGCAATATGCAACTAACAAGTTTGAGTACCAACGGTACTCGCAAGTTGGGAAGTTATGACATGAGGTTCTCAACAAGGAAGACAAATAAATAGGTAAAGCACTATAGCAGTTACAACCTACTCTTAATGTTATAAAGCACCTACATCTAGGTGAAATCCCAACCAACATCCCAAAATAACCTGGTATGAACAAGCCCAAACCATCCATTATGTAACCAGGTGCTAATTATGAATTTGGTTCCAAGCCGCTCGTGTCCGTGAGCATGACTATCTAGACAGTTTGACAAGACTCTACAGAGTGTGTATACTTTACCCGCGGTTCGTGATTTCATCCCCTGTTGCCAGGTGGACTAAGGTAAACCTCCCTAATGCCCGTGGTAGCTAACCACCTTACACACTTCCGAAGGTGTGTGGCCAAGAGATCACTACGAGGTGTTTCTGATGGTTCTCCCGACTTGCAATGGGTACTCTAAGGTTCCACCGCTCCGACACCTGGAGTCTATTTTCCCTCCGCCAGGAGAAGCCTCCGCTTGAGCCATGCGGATCCCAAGGCAGAACCCATTCCCCGCTCGTTCAATTACCTTTGCTACATTGGGAGAGACCAAATTACTAAACCAAGTTGTCCCATATACAATTCTGTGGTGATACTAAAAGGCTTAGCAACTTCCTCCATAAACTGGTCCTTAGAATCCGATAGGTGCCAAGCCCCATACCAAGGTATTCTGCACGCATGCACCAATCCATACAAAAGCCCCTATCAGATTCCTATCTACTAAATTCCATTATTGCCATCAATTCATGAATCATACTACATTAAATGTAACTTGTAGATAAATAGATCATATTTCAAATTAAGCATGGCTAAGCGTAAACTAATTAATAGTAAGACACCCAAACCAAACGACAAGGAATTATTAGGAAAAACTAGGGAAACATAGCATTGGATCCATATTTTAAATTATCCTGCATCTAACTAAAAACTTAACAAAAAGGGTGCAAGATGGTCAAGGAACTTGCCTCTAAATTGAGCCTGGTGGTCGTCGGGAAATTGTTGCTCTTGAAGGTTAAATGTCGAATCTGGCCCCGACTCTAAATTATGACCATAAATAAAAATAATAACATACAATAAGAACACATAGAATGCAAACACTTCAAATAGACATAAATTCCTATGTAAAAGTGATTCTATGGTTAATTTAAACTATAGGCATAAACCAATTTGAGAATTTAGAGTTAAATGAAATTTATTGGGTAAAACATATTTTGAAAAATTTTATTCCATTTCTATATTATTAGAAACATATTATTATTTTCTAGAAATTTTTCTCCTTCAAAATATGCTTATAATAAATTTATAAATGTGCATTTTACAATTTTTACACTATTTTTAATAATTATTTCTATGTGCAAATCATTTTTTATGAATTAAATACACCTAAAAAGTATTTTATGATTAATTCAGCCATTTAAATGAATTAATAAAAATAATACAGGAATTAAAATAAATTAAAAACATAACTAAATCTGTTTTTATAATTATTTTATACGAATTAAGGACTGTTATTTAATTTCTGGAAATTCCAAGGGTCTTTCTGCAAATCAGCACTATTCCAGAGGCTGAAAACAATTTTTATTAAGTCCAGGGATTAATATATAATTTTCCAAGATTTATTTGCTAATTTAAAATATTTCCAGGGGCTTTTAAACACTTTTTATCTAATTATCCAGTATTTTCCTAATTTCCAGAAAGCTCATGGTTAATTCTGTAAAGTTTTGGACTAATCTGTAATTAGTTTTAAAAGTCCAGGGGCTTCTTTGTTAATCTTCAAACGGCTAAGAAGATTTAGACGTGGTTCGTGGGATTTAAAATGGACGGTCCGGATTTAAAAGGCCGAAGGGGTACGGGGTGCTTTAATCTCGGCCGTCCATTCAAACTGAACGGCCGACAGAGGGCCACGTCGCCCCGAACGACAGAAGCGGCGGCAGAGGGCGGCGCGCGGCGGCGGCGATCTCACCGGCGGTGACTAAAATCAACCCTAGGAACTCTATAGAGCACACCTAAGTAGCGCAAAAGGAAGTGGGAAGCAAGGGGGTCTCACCAGAGGGGCTCGCGAGGTCGGAAATTGGGCGGAAGATGGCCGACAGCGATGGGGAGCGGCGGAGCTCTTCGGCGCCCGATGAAATCGGCGACGCAACGGCGTCTTCTCCCAACAATGATGTCCGGCGGGCTCCTAACAACATGGGGAAGGTGTTAGATGAACTCCTGATTAGAGATAATGGGTGGAACGACGGGAATAGTGGCACCATTACCGAGCTTGTCAGAGCTAGGGTTTCAGGTCATCGGGTGAGGATATTGAGGGGGGGCGGGCTTTTATAGGGGTTTTGATGGAGTAACGGGCGGCGGTCATCATGGGCACGACGGGGTGATTTGATTTGGGGTAACGTCCGACATTGAAGGAGGGGGAGTGAGTGGGCGGCACGGTGATGGTGCGAGCGTTACGGCGCGGCGCGGGCGCGAGGAAGACGCAGGCCCTAACAGGCGGGGCCGGTCTGTCAGTGAGGGGGAGAGAGGAAAGGGGGCGCCAACCGGCTCGGGGAAAGGAGGGGAAATGGGCCGGGGCGGGGGATTCGGCCCAGGGTGGGTTTTCTCTTTTTCTTTTCTTTTTCTTTTTCTTTCCTGTTTCCTTTTTCTTCTCTTTTATGTTTTGAATTTGTAAACTAAGATTTCTAGCAAATTTAAATTTCAAAATTTCACACAATCATTCAATCATGATGCAATTTGCCTTATATGAATTTTATTTCAAAGAAAATGTTTTTTATCTTTTGCAAAAGATTTCATTTACATTTTTTCTTCAAAAAGAATGGGTGTTACAATAACCCTTAAAGCCGTCGACCCCGACGGTCATAGAAGTTAAAAACGTCGACCATGAAGCAATGGTTAAAACCATAGTTTCCCTGACATTTATATGTTAGGGGCATCAACTACTATTTGCAATCGACGACTATAAGGTCGGCGATCTTTCTATTGTTTCCTGTAGTGTAGGGTGAGGCCGATGAGTGAGGGCGTGGGGGGGGGGGGAGCTCGGGGAGGGGTAGGGAGGGTGGAGGTCTGCATGGAGGGGAGCTTGACAAGAGTCCATGGAGGGGGGGTGGGCTCGGGTGAGAGGTGTGTGTGGGGGGGGAGCTTGTGTGGCGACCACCGTGGAGGAGGGAGAGAGGGTGAGGACTTACTTGGAGTGGAGGAAGGAGAGAGGGCGACAACGAGCGCATGTAGCGTGGGACCATGCGGGCTAGTGAGCGTGCGGCGGTGAGGGAGGGCATGGCATCGACAACGGGTACAACGAGTGATGGCGAGGAAGGGTGCAGAGGTGATCAAGCTAGCTAGGCGCGGCAGCGCGAGTGCGTGAGGACGAACCATCACGCTCGGATGGGCCGGGTATTAGGCCCCAATTTATGACGGCTCCTGAGAAACGACGGTTTACCATTGTAAATAAAACCATGAGACCTTGTTTACGATAGCCTAGGTCAACCGTCGTGAATAAGTTGCTTATTTACGACGGCCTAGGTGAACCGTCGTATGAAACGCATGTGTCTAATACACATGCATAATTAATAGATCTTTGATTCATACATGCGGGAGGCTAGGGGGATGATGCATAGGTGATATCATTCCTGTTGAAATAATTATAAATTAAAATTAATGTTTGGCAATACTTCGAATAATATATAGAATCCATCTAAATTTTCCCAATGATTGTGCGTGGAAGAAACAACGCTAGCTCCATCTCTTTTCAAATGCTCCTTCATAAGCTAGGTGATATGCAAAGTACACATGTATAAGAACTTCATAACATGCATAACACATGTGTCACTTTTTCTATTAGACCCTATGTGTGTGTAACACAGGTGTCAAATACACATGCATATTACCTTATCCGTGTTCCGAGGCCGCCGCGGCTTCTTATTCTTTGCCAGGTCGATCGTCGATGCTGGCGGAGACGACGGCGCGTGAGGCTTCCTTTGTCTGAACGCTCGACCAGAAGCCCCACCAAGTGTGGCCGACTTCACGCGGGGCCCGATCAGCTTGGTGCGCGCCTAGCGCGTGACGGCGGCATCCAAGAGCGAGATGATGGTGTCTAGGGTCACCACTATGGTGAGTGCTAGGACAGCGACATCAAAGTTACGGTCATATTAGCATTTGTCCATGTGGGTTAAATGATCTTTTTGACAAAATACTACCATTTCCTTAACATAGTATTTTTTGATTTTGTGTAACTGTTATTTTTTATTCTCTCAAAATGTTCATGTTTGATATCTCGTAGAGAAAGCTATAGAGAATTTAGCAGTCGTCATTATGATAGTGTGGAAGTAGTGCCTTCTCTCTTTCTCTTCATTGGCAATTTTTGCTCTCGGGTCTGCAAAAACCTAGCAGCTCTATCTAGATTATAGTTTGATGGTTCAGTACTGCAGGCCCCTTAATGTTGGTTATAATTTCTTATTTTTACATATTTTTCCAGTTATACATTGTGGTGACAAAACATTGATATTACAAATATAATTATATCTTCTTTTTGAAGCTTAAAGCTGGAAATGAAGAAGATTTTTTCCCTCAAAGTGAGAGGTGGAACCTCAACAATCATGTTCTCCAAAGTTTGATTCGAACCAGCACTGTCAAGGACTTTCAAGGACTCAGATTGCAGTTTCGAAAGCTTGGTGAAATAATTGCAACCGATCTAGATTAAAGCAGACACAACCATTTCCTAAGAACACAACAATTTCCTATTCATAGAAACACAACTGTTTCATATTCATTGTAATGTTAAGGAGGGCAAACTATGAATCGCAATGCATCAACTATGAATTGCTATGTGTAATTGAACTATATTTTGCAATGTAGAAACAAAAAATTGCAATGTATGGAGCTATGATTTTCAATGTATGAACTATGAATTGTTGTTATTTAAATTTCATCAGGAAAATATAAATAATAGGATTTAATTAGTTTTATGCTAATGCTTTATCACAGGCACACGTTGTAAGTAAGGATCCGCCTGAGATAATGCTTTATTACTAGCGGCATGTTGTACATAAAGAACCGTATGTGGAAAATCATTAGTACGGGCGGTTTCTAGAGTCTGTATGTGAAAATGGCCGATTTTCACAGAAGTTTTGTTACATACGATTTTGAAAATTGCTTATGATGATACTATGTTTAGAGCCGCTTAAGATAACCTTTTTTAGTAGTGACTGCCTTGTCAGTGCCTCTTCCAGATTATGTGTAGCGTGCCCGAAGGCAGTGAGCGCGGCTCCTTAGCTTGTGTCTCCCACCATTGGTTTGCGCTCGTCAGCAGCACGTGCAAAAGGTGGAGGCCATGAAGGAGAGTGACATGGGTTTCAAGGAGGCATGCGGGCAGGATTCATTTTTTTGCCTCCCAAAAATGTGTTACCTGTTGGATACTATAAAAAATCGGCTATATGAAACCTACTGTAGCACTATGCAAAAGTTCAGATAGGGTTCCATTTTTTAGTCTCATTATTTGGAGACAGTCTTATACTTCTTCATCCGGATTATTTCTAGTAGTATCAAACTTTATTAATTCCTTCCTTATTTGGTTAATTATTACCATATGCAACATTTTCCTGTCTACTTAATTAGTTTTTACATTTTTCTTTAAAAGAACACATACGGTGAGTTTACAAAACACTTGAAGTGGTCTGGCAAGTGGTGTGCACACATGCGCATCACGACCACACGCACACATAAACTCCATTCGTATTCAAATACTTGTCACTTGTTAAGAAGTTTATCTGGTTAGTTGTTAGTTCAAAAATAAACTAACCAATAATAAGTATTTAAGGATGGAAAGAGTACAAGTTAGCATGCATGTGTCCACCACACACGGCTACCAATATATATGACTAATTAACCATAACAAATTAACAATGACATACCGACGTGTCCACTTAGGTGTCGAGAGCAGCTTCAAATGGCATAAGCAAACCAAGATAATGCTATTTATGTGACTAACCATGGCAAATTAACAACGACATGCAGACATTTCCACGTTGGTGTCGAGCAGCTAGCTTCTCCATGGCCTGTAGTTTCTTGCCGACTCCTTTCAATCGGTCGACATCGTCCATTCCGATCATGAGCTTTCTGCCTCAATAAGCTTCGGCAGTCTCATGGCCCATATGTTGACGCCGACGGAGAGGACCTTGATGAGGGCTGTTCGGTCGTGCCCTAGATGATGGCGATGTGGCTGCAGTGGTAGCTGTTGGAGATGCCTAGAATGCGGGAGCAGCAGGTCAGAAGTGACCTGCATTGTCGAAAGTGTGTCCGAGTGTGGTTCTTGTTCTTGCTTTATTTGCTGAGATTATTAGGTCATCCAGTCACGCTAAAAATGGCGTTATATGATAAGCTATGAGGTTTTGCTGATTAAGCCTCATGATGGGTACACACTGTTTCTTTGTGTTTATGAATTGAACATAAATTCTCGCAATACGAAATTGAAAATGTTCAACATAAGTACTTTTTTTATTCTACTACAGTATGTTTCTAGTTATATATGTAGTGTGTATCTCAAGTACACATTCATAATTCGAGATGCTCAATGTGCAAGATACACTGGCGAGTAGTAATAATCAGAGGATCATCACTGATAAGTGTTGCTTCTTTTGTGGTTACGGTTGAACTGTAACGCTCCAGGTTTAAACACCCCTGGACGTTATTAAAAAACCATCTAAACATCCCTACTAAGAAAAATATTAGAAATTTCGACAGAGTCTCCTTTGAAAACTCTATCAACCGCGGGCAAGAAACACAATAACAGGCATAATATTATATAACAATGCTAATAAACTCACATTCATTCCTACAAGTGAATTAAAGACTCAAATAACCACACCACAGTCTCAACGACACAAAATTATGCAATTAAAGAAGAATATTCATAAACTAAGCTTATTAAATGGTTTATGTGCTCAAGTGCAGATGCTACCCTCTTTCCAATGCATGCTTGATCAATGTAATAAGAAGAGTTTACAAAACATATAAAGTTTTCATTTCATAATAAGAAGAGTTTACAAAAGAGTGTACCACAGGGGTACACACGCAGCGGAAAATACATACTCATAATCTCACCTAACTAAGCAGGAGAGAATACATCCATGCCCTAGGACGCTTCTCACTAGCAACATGAAGAACATTCAGCAGCGGCGTGGTTCACATGAGATTTATCTCGACACGTCGAGTCTCATGTACAACCTGAACATCAGAAATAAAACTAATACCTGCAAAAATCGTTAAAGCGCAAACGTGAGCATAAGGCTCAGCAAGACTAACCCGTCTCACTAGACATATGCAAAAGGGGACACTACACATAGGTAAGGAATGGCATAAATAGACTCGCCTACAAGTGGATCCTTAAAATCATGTTTTAAGTAGCAAACGACATTCTTCAGGCACGGCACATCATAGACTCCACAATCAAACAAGAAACGCTTTGCCGATGATATGACATGCCCAACGCACGTAATGCTATTACAGCTAAAGTATGGGGAAACTGTAAACTTGTAATTGTACTATCTCTAAATCATACAAGGTTGCAAAGCAATTATAGTTCAATACAATATGATTTTTCTGGCTTCTTTAGTATTTACTATGTTGCCGCTTAGTGAACAAGTGGTACTCTATTACTGCGAGGGACAGTGATTGCAATCAGGACACACCCGGACAACACGACACATACATCATTCAGAAGTGTCAGCGAGCACACCTGTACCTACATAACACTTCAGTACTAGGCGTATATGGCCACCTTTCACAAGAAACTCGAACGCCGAGCCCGTCTCACCTCCGCGAACATAAGGTCTCCGCACGGAACACCTCATGTGTCTGCCGACCGATTTACACCTTACTGTCCTCAACCCACCCCTATCGATGGTGAGTTAATGGGCCTCGACACCCACTTATCAAGTTACATCAGTTTATTGGATTCCATATGTCCATTATATTGCCGGTACAATTCAATCTTGTCCGAAGGGGCTGCATACGGACGGGCCTTAATCGACACAGGCAGGGCTATGCGAACGAGACTCAATTCTCGCCGCTTCCTATCCATTCCATGTCCGGTCTCAATTTCATTATATTAATCCATTTTCTATCTAACCAATCCTGTGAGATATGTCCTACCTCTCTCGCGAGTAGATTCCAACTACTCGACTTCTACCGGATTTCCTATGCATTAGCAAAGCATTTACTACAGGTCAAATTGTAACTCGTTCCAACCAATCCCTAGGATTTTTGGTCATGCAAGTGGAGTATCAATCATCCTAAACTTAATGCACAATTCATATGCTATTCATCATAGTGATAAAGCAAAATTTTATAAACGACTTAAATGCAAACCGAGGCTTGCCTTAGTTTGCGACTCGAATAAATGTCAATTGTTAGGGCTTGGTCTTCCTCCGGAGAACCTGCCATGGAACTTCAGTGGAAACACCTTGGCCTTCTCCTCCAAGCGAAGTTTCTTGTCGATCACCTATCAGCACGTTCCTATCGACATGATATGCATATAAGTAATTAAGTAATTTAAGAATAGACTCCACGGGGTTGTGTAAACTCTAAGAATGATGAGTTTGACTAGGAAGGACAGATATGCCTCTGTTGTGTGGATGAACAAAGGATGGAGTCAAGTGGTCATTGTAGTATCGAGATGTGAATTGAAAGGTGCAACGTAAGCACACATTGCAACTTGGCGCTCAACACTCGATGCTATGCCACTCAAGGTTGATAAAGTTGAATGGTGTGGAAGTGTTGGACTGGTAGTGTAAGGACGACTAAAGAATCAAGGGGGACATCGAAAACTTAAGTATGAGTGGAATGTATAAGATGAAGGTCGTGATTCAGTAGTCAACCAATGAACTTGACTTAACTCATAAAGGAGTAAACCTAGTTAAGTGAGCAGTGCTGTTGTAGGGTCCTCACTTAGGATGAACCATGATGGAACCTAACGACACTTGGGACTAAATTGAGATCAACATGGCTTGGACTTAAGAAGTCAATACAAGCATTGTTAACCAAGCATGAGTACCATGACAATGTTCAAATGACTTTTAGGTAAAGTAGTTTCTACGGCAAGCTTCTCGAGCATCGTTCAAGTGCTTACACGACGACACTAATGTAGTGTCTCCCGCAAGCCTGTCCAGGTGAGCTCGGTAAGCTCTCGGGACTTAAACATGATGCGAGACCTTGCCGTGAAGGCATGCTTTGCCATCTCGAGAAGATCGTCCTAGCGACGTACACATCAACCCGGACTCATCAATGGGGTGAGCAGAAAATCTCGAACACCACCTTGTGAGTCATAAGGCTAGTGATGTCAACTCGGTTGTTGATAAGCGACTCGACGAACCTGTCGTTGATGAAATGGTACACCAAGTTAACAAATCATGTGATCGGCTATGGAACATCCTCGACACAACCAAGGAACTCTTATCCAAGGTTCCCCTTGATCTAGTTCTCCTTGTTGGTCGCAACGTTCTTGCATCCTCTACCCCAGGTCATCGGTGATCACCGATACACCTGGTTTGACCTAGAAGGCATTTCATCGAGCACTCTGGCTACACCCAGGACTCGACGAGTCTCGCCTCGACTAAACCCTAATTTGGCTAAACGACTGTCGACCGTTGTGTCGTGGTTGTGTTCCAGCAACCTGTACGTTACAGGCATCCTTCATCTCGATGCCAGGACACGATGATGGCTCGGAACGTCACGATGACGTCATATGGTCAACGACGTCGACGCGGCTCATGGTGGAGCATCACGAGCACGCACGGACAGGCCAACGTGATACAAACGACAAAAGAGGTTAACTTAGGGATTTGTATAGGAATGATATCAATGCGGAACATGGACGTACGACTTGACGACACATGAGTACCCTTAGCGATCACGACGAACGGACGTCGGTGACGTCAAGCAAGGTATTTCAGGGCAAGGCTCACCTTATAGGCATTTCGCCGAACATCTTGGGTGTGTACTTGATTTCGTCACTTCATTACTATTTGAAGAGCACCTTGGCACTTAGGCTTGTCGAGTTGCCACATCACCATACCCCTGCATCAAGACCAGCTCTGAACATCAACGAAGTTGGTTCATCCCTCGTAAACATTTCATCGAACATCTTAGCTGCAGTCACTGATCCAATCACTCTTACAAAATAAGAGCTAACCTTGGACCATTTGTCGATGCGGGTGTGTCAACAACGTGTTCCTGCATATCCTTCATCCAACACATCACTCGCAACACCGTTTGGACTTTGCACGTGATCAGAACGTCGTGTCCAGATGACGCCAAGTAAATGACACAAGGCAACACACCACAGCTTATGTGCGAACTTCCGAGGGACGCATGGGCGGTGGGACATGCTGCTGCAGTTTGAACATAGCAGTGGAGGTGAGCAGTGGCTGACAGCAGGGCGACCAAGAGGTGGGCGTGGCGTGGCACAGGCTGGAGACCTGGCCATGACGCACTGTAGTGGGAGCGAACAGGTCTGTCGAGCAACTCGGACCAGTACGCAGCAAGGTGGGGCGAGCAGCAGGACGGCGGCGTTCGGCCATGGCGCGGGCGAGCATGTCCGGCAAGCACCGCGGTGGCATGGCGAGGTGCTGCAGCGGCCAAGCGAGCAGGCGCAGGGCGGCGCCGGTGAGGAGGCTGGGGACACGGCCCAGACGAGGACGGCGCAGCGCTTGCAGAGGCGCAGCCGGCGGGAGGAGCAGGCGGTCGTCGCCGTGGCTGGCCGCAGCGTGGCGGTCGGGCGAGCAGCGTGCCGTGGAGGGAGGCGAGCCGGCGCGTCGTGGCGGCCGGAGGGGAGGCGCGCGGGGCGACAGAGCGCTGTGGCGCAGGCGCAGAGCAGAGGTGGCCGACGGGGGAGGCGCGCGGACCGGTGGCGTGCGCGAGCGGGATTGGGGCGCGACCGGGAGGTGGAGCGCCTGCGAGCTGGTGGCGCCGTGGGCGGCCGAGCGCAGGGCGCAGCAGCTGGGCGCGGTGAGCACGCCGGGGGAGGCAAGCGCGGTGTCGGCCGAGGCCGGCGGATGGCGGGGAGGTGCTGGGGCGCGCGGGCCGACGGACGCGCGAGCGGGGCGGGGCGCCATCGGGAGCAGAGGCGGGGAAGATAAGTACCGAGAGAGAAGAAGCGAACTTGGTTTTCTATAGCTGGGGTAAGAATGACCTGTGGGACCCACTCCAATTTTTCCCCTTATCCACATCATTCCAGATGCAAAATATCTCAATCCATTGAGCAGCTTACCAGTGGGGCCCACCTTTTTCCTAGTACTGAGGATAAGTATGACATGTGGGTCCCACTTTCTTCTCCCTTCTCTTTTCAAAATTCAAATAGAGATAGCAAACATGCTTCAAAAATATTCAACTTTGGCCCAATGACTAAATAAAATGTGGAGAATTTTATGGTGCAATCAGATTTCAAAACTGAGCAAGTTGAATTTGAACTCAAGTTTGAATTTGAATTCAAGTGGTAATACTTGACTCAAGGAAATAAATAGTAGATTAGGTTCAAAAATCCTGAAATTTTGAAGTTACCCTTTTTGAACCATAAGGGACCTCAGGAAAAATTTGGAGTTGATTTGGACAAGGTTGAGCACAAAGTTTAAATTTGAAGTCAACGTTGATTAAACTCTCAGTACGTGTCCAATAAATGGAAAACGTGTTTCAAAAATTTTGAAACTTTACCGAGAGTCTATTTGGAATATTAGAAGGTCATGGAAAAATTTCCAGCCTTAGATTTGAATTTTTGTGAATGTCCCATTTTAGGGTTGGAATAATTCCTTTTTCTTTCTCTCTATTTTGTTTTCTTTTCTCCTTTAATTTTTTTTATTAAAAATGTGAATACTTGGAAATTAAAGATTTAACAACTTAAGTTCCAATACATTAGCAAACATCTTCTATATGTGAAATTTTAACAAGTCCCTATTTTTAGTGAACATTGGTTAACTCATATGGTTCATGTGAGTTTGGATTTCCAAGTCCATTTTCAAAAATTTTTAAGTTCGCATTTTTGCATTTTAGTTCTTCCGAAAAGCGGGCTTTTACAATCCTTCCCCCTTAAAGGAATCTCGTCCCGAGATTCTAACAAATAGAATAACAGAAACGATGAGGGAACGATCCATAAAAGAGGGTCATTGACTAAGGAAGATGAAAATGCCCTTAAAGACTTGGGTTCTACAAAATAGTGATTATCGTCAGGCATATTAAGAAATTCTAAAGTTTGCTTCAAGTGATTCCAGTCTTTAGGTTGATAACCTTGACAGGAGGCTCGACATGACAATATCACATCGTAAAACTTGGGTCTTAAAAAGTTATGTTGAGGTGTTGATGTCTTCTTCTTTCCGTCAAAATGAAGTAACCTTCTTCATTGAGGAGGTACTTAGAGTTCTATGATAGTTAAGCGTCCTTAACTCTGGATGTTTCTCTTATGAAGACTTTTCTGCTTTGGTTTTGTAGCCGAAGCAATGCCATCAGGCAGTACAAGTCAAAGGGTTCCAAAGTTTGGTAATCAATAATAACCTCGCGAATAGAAAGATTTTAAGGTTCTAGCGAGGTCGAGAAGTCAATAAGAAACTCCTCGCAGCTAGAAACAATCAGTTGTCAGTACTCAAGGTGATTTGAGTTTCAACAAGTCAAGGACAATGACTCAACTGTGTTTTAGTCATAATGTGTCCCTTGTGCTACTCCAGATAATGAAACCAATCGAAGGCGTTGCGAACGATAAAATTGATCACAACTTAAATGTTAGGCACTACTTAAGTATCTGAATGGGGTCACATATTCTTGCTCAAAACTCTTTAGTAATTACGTTTCATGATGCATCACAAACCGGATGATGTTATGCAGACACAATGCAACTCTGCGGATAACTATGCAAGGTATGGTGCATTCAGTATTATGCTTTGAGCAAAAATAGGTAAGACAACTCAAACACAAGCAGAAGTACCCTAGATACAGAAGGATTAAGTGACTTGGTCATTAAAAGTGTCGAACGATGAATGTCACTTTCACGTCTTGACCAAATTCAAGAATTTCAAGGTAAGAACATTAACAAGGAATGATGAGGTTCATCTCAAGGCAACAGAGTGTACATAATGGAACAAAACGATGGAACTTCTTGTTGATGTGAAGTTCCTTGAAGCTTGCTAATCACGGCTTACAGGTAGATGTGATTCCTTAACAAAGGGTCAGGTTTTTTCATCTCGTAGTTTTCTTAAAGTACTATGTCTACCCCTTAAAAGGTGCGGCAGGGTTACCTTCAGAAGTTGCAAAGAGAGTAACCTTTGAAGTGTAAGGTTCTCATCACTTCCGTAGGTTGCACAAAGTGGTTGACAAAGTACTGTGCTAGGCACGACCTTGGTTAGTGATCCACATTATTGCTAAAGAATCTCCAGCTCATACTACTCACATATGGCTTCTCGTCTCAGAGACGGAAGCAAAGGAGTGGTTTAGCATGAAGAATCAACTGACTTCTTTAACTCGATGATCGAGTTCCTCAAGAAACGGGGTTCGAGGTGATCCGTTACTTAAGCTTCTCATTGACTCAATGAGTCAATGCTGTACTCGGTCCTACTTACTTGAGTATTGCTTCCACCACGTTGGTTCGGTGTCGATGTACCTTGGTATGACACCTAGGTGAACGTAACACTTCGATTACTAGATGAACTCCTTCCCCCTTAAGATTCAAGCTTGGTGAGCAAGAAACTTACTCCAAGCAATCTTTATGGGGAGGGTCGTCCAACTAAGGGAAGAGTCATACATGCTCAATGCATAAATAAAGTGTGAGGTGCAAGGTTGCATAGTTAAAACACTAGCATGTGCATCCGAGCAAAAGGGATTTGCCTTAGTGTAATACTCAACTCTACTGGCAAATATTGTTGGGTCGCAACACCTGGGATGTTATGAAACTCCTCGAGTTGAACTCGAGAACCAAATCCATAATCACCCTAAAGGGTCATCACCCTATTAAATCCTGGTGGAGGATGAACAGCTTGGACGCAACTTCGATTTTGGCCAAGTAAATGGACAAATCAGATCTTGAGGTGAACAACAAAGTTAAAGTACACTTCAAGAACTTTCCAAAAAGTATTGGTTTGCCTCTAGATCATCTCTGGTTTGCATGTTATGCAATTTTAAAGTTAGCAGATTTCTCTTCACTTTCAGCAGAATCTGCTCAAGCAGTAGCAGTTTTGATCTAAAGTTTTCAGGCTGTTCTGATCAAAATCTGGAAATATTCTTATTTACAAAGTCGTAACCAATGTAATAAGATTTCCAAAAAGTACCTATTTGTCTGTATATCAGTTCTGGTTCAAAAGATATGAGTTTTTAAAGTTGGTCAAAATTTCAGCATTCAGAATTTGAATTCAGTTAAGATTGACCATTCTGCACTCAAACTTGATTTAGGATAGGTAAATGACCGATTCAGCTCTGGAGCCAATTGCAAAAATTGTATCTGACTCTCTAACATTTCCAACGGTTACTCGCGCAACATCATTGGATCAAGGGTCTTCGAGTTATGGATTAAATTCAGAGGTGTACAGATTGCTGTCCAGTTCGGGTGTGCCTGGGCAGTATCTGCGATTATCCAAATTTCACCCACTTAAGAAAGGATTTTGGTCTCGAGCTGAATAGAGAACTCGTAAAGTACTTCCAAATATTTCTAGGGAGTATTTACTTGTCCTCATAGCACTTCTGGTTGAGAAGATATGGCATTTGCAAGTTGACAGTTTTTTTGAAAATTTGGACAGCACCCCCTTTGTTTAAGGCTGATTTTGTCCAGAATTTTCAGATATACAAACATCAACATTTGCAAAAATAATAAATAGAAAACTTGTTGCATACATTCTCAGGATTCCAGAAATGAAACTTATGAAGTCTTTCGACAATCCTACAGCGAGTTATGCGAGAAACAGTAACTGTATTTAGGACTGTCCACTCGCTGTCCAGATTTGATCAAGTTTAGAAATTTGAAATTTTGAGTATGTTAGAGATGGATTCTTCTCAGGAGTTCTATAGAGACGTTGTAGAGGACTCTCTACACTTTCTGACCACATAAAGTAGGCCTGCAGCAGTGAAGTATGCAGAAAGTTATGATTCAATTGGTGAAGAGTTCAGATTCTGTCCCCTCTTCCGGGCTGCCAGAACCTCTTAAACGACACTTCAATTTAGACCTTGTTAATGTGAGTTTTAACCTTCGTGTTGAATAGGAAGTTAATAGAGGACTCTTCAATATTTCTATATATGCATAAACATGCATAGGTTGCATTTCTAGTTTAAGAGTTACGGCTGTTCAAAGTTCAGAATTTTTCTGACTGTCTCAGATAGCACCTATATACCTGTACTATCTTCAACTCCAGTTTTTAATTAGTTTTAAACTGAATTTGAGGTAACATTGAATAAAAAAGTTGCAGAATAGCTCTTCCCCTTTACAGAAATGTATCATAATGGAATAGAAGAGCTTCCTACAAGGAAATATTGCAAACATTCAGATGCTGGTCCGTATAGTTTCAGAACAGCAGCTGCTGTGGTAACGGTGCATTTTCATCACCATAAAAGCGCCTTTTGGCTTGGAGGTCAATAGAAAACTTATAGAAGACTTCAAAATATTTCCAAAAAGTATTCACTTGCCTCCAAAGACCTCCAGGTTGAAGAGATACGGATTTTTGAAGTGGAACAATCGGTTCAGGTTTCAGAATTTAGTGGGATAGATCATGGTTGATTAAAGCTGATTTGGCCACTGATTTTCAGATGGATAACCTCACAATTTGACAACAAGTTCCATTACAAACTTGTCGTACAAGTCACAAGGTTTCCGGAAATGTATTACATGAAGATATTCGACGATTCTACAAAGAGTTATGGTTGAAATGCCGAGGCTAGATCATTATATCAAAGAGGCGAAGAAATGCTGGTTTCTAATGATTTGGACGAGTTTCTCCAGTGTTGTTCTGTCCAACTCGTCCAAAGAGAAATCGTTGAGGACCTGAAGATCTCCCCCATCCCTATAGCATACTACGATGTCCTTTGAAGTTTAACTAGAAGCGCATCTTGACATAATCGAGCTAGATTCCGTCAAGAGTACACACAAGCCTTAATCTTCATCATTCTTCACATTGTACATTCCATGTCGAAAGTTTGACCCAAAACTTTCCAGCAACTGAGAGTTGGATCTTATAAGATGATAATGAAGCCATTCTTTCGTGGGGGATGGTCAAAGTATCAAATGTGATACTGACGGTTCTACGTGCCTTATCAAAAGAAAAGTCTAACATGGTATATCCGGATACATCTATAGGTGGTTCTAATATCAATCACTCGCAAACTTATTCTATACAGGTTGCTACCGGAGTTAGTGTACCTGCAGAAGACAAACAATCCCCTTTCACACCTTCATACCTCAAGGGCGGTACGGGGAAACACGACAGACAGTCACAATAAGATATAATCAAAAGTAATTGCATACGACTCTGGTGTGAGTCGCCCTCGAGCGAAGTCATGTCTCGAGGTACATGGCTGTAAATACGTCTGTACAGCAAAGACTCCCGCACGAACCGGCTTATACACCCTCGGGCATACGTGTTTCGCATGATCCCATAGAACATGAATAGTTCTATAGATGCACACTATCGGGTTATACACCACCTGACGGGGGCTCCCACTAATTTTGTGTCACGCTGGGGTACCGCATGTCATATGTTCTCAGAAACATGAAAAGTTTCAGAGACTCATATTAACTTTCCGTGCCAAGCTGCGGAAATATCACATACCATATCTCGTATGCAGAGTTTACCGAGATTGATCCGCTCTCGGCAGCGTACCTTACCTCTTACCTTGAAGACGGAGCATCGTTACAGAATAATATAACAAGTTAGTTCACCACCTTTATAACTTATACTAGTAATCGTCCTTAATGGGCATATAGCTAATCCTCACTCGACTACTTCGGAGTTTTCAAAAATAGGCTCTTTTCGAGCGTGCTGTTCCCAATGAAGCTCTGATATCATGTCTGTGGGGGACCGAAGTCCACACATCTGAGGATCTCATTGGGTGGTGCCGTGCGATGCAACACGTAACAGGACACACGAAAATGATACCAAAACATATAAAGTTTTCATTTCATAATAAAAAGAGTTTACAAAAGAGTGTACCACAGGGGTACACACGCAGCGGAAAGTACATACTCATAATCCCATCTAACTAAGCAGGAGAGAATACATCCATGCCCTAGGACGCTTCTCACTAGCAACATGAAGAACATTCAGCAGCGGCGTGGTTCACATGAGATTTATCTAGACACCTCGAGTCTCATGTACAACCTAAACAGCAGAAATAAACTAATACCTGCAAAAATCGTTAAAGCGCAAACGTGAGCATAAGGCTCAGCAAGACTAACCTGTCTCACTAGACATATGCAAAAGGGGACACTACACATAGGTAAGGAATGGCATAAATAGACTCGCCTACAAGTGGATCCTTAAAATCATGTTTTAAGTAGCAAACGACATTCTTCGGGCACGGCACATCATAGACTCCACAATCAAACAAGAAACGCATTGCTGATGATATGACATGCCCAAAGCACGTAATGCTATTACAACTAAAGTATGGAGAAACTGTAAACTTTTAATTGTACTATCTCTAAATCATACAAGGTTGCAAAGCAATTATAATTCAATACAATATGATTTTTCTGACTTCTTTAGTATTTACTACGTTGCCGCTCAGTGAACAAGTGGTACTCTATTACTGCGAGGGACAGTGATTGCAATCAGGACACACCCGGACAACACGACACATACGTCGTTCGGAAGTGTCAGCGAGCACACCTGTACCTACATAACACTTCAATACTAGGCGTATATGGCCACCTTTCACAAGAAACTCGAACGCCGAGTCCGTCTCACCTCCGCGAACATAAGGACTCCGCACGGAACACCTCATGTGTCCGCCAACCGATTTACACCTTACTGTCCTCAACCCACCCCTATCGATGATGAGTTAATGGGCCTCGACACCCCAGTTATCAAGTTACATCAGTTTATTGGATTCCATATGTCCATTATATTGCCGGTACAATTCAAGCTTGTCCGAAGGGGCTGCATACGGACGGGCCTTAATCGACACAGGCAGGGCTATGCGACCGAGACTCAATTCTCGCTGCTTCCTATCCATTCCCTGTCCAGTCTCAATTTCATTATATTAATCCATTTTCTATCTAACCAATCCTGTGAGATATGTCCTACATCTCTCGCGAGTAGATTCCAACTACTCGACTTCTACCGGATTTCCTATGCATTAGCAAAGCAGTTACTACAGGTCAAATTGTAACTCGTTCCAACCAATCCCTGGGATTTTTGGTCATGCAAGTGGAGTATCAATCATCCTAAACTTAATGCACAATTCATATGCTATTCATCATAGTGATAAAGCAAAATTTTATAAACGACTTAAATGCAAACCGGAGCTTGCCTTAGTTTGCGACTCGAATAAATGTCAATTGTTAGGGTTTGGTCTTCCTCCGGAGAACCTGCCATGGAACTTCAGTGGAAACACCTTGGCCTTCTCCTCCAAGCGAATTTTCTTGTCGATCACCTATCAGCACGTTCCTATCGACATGATATGCATATAAGTAATTAAGTAATTAAGTAATTTAAGAATAGACTCCACGGGGTTGTGTAAACTCTAAGAATGAGGAGTTTGACTAGGAAGGACAGATATGCCTCTGTTGTGTGGATGAACAAAGGATGGAGTCAAGTGGTCATAGTAGTATCGAGATGTGAATTGAAAGGTGCAACGTAAGCACACATTGCAACTTGGCGCTCAACACTCGATGCTATGCCACTCAAGGTTGATAAAGCTGAATGGTGTGGAAGTGTTGGACTGGTAGTGTAAGGACGACTAAAGAATCAAGGGGGACATCGAAAACTTAAGTATGAGTGGAATGTACAAGACGAAGGTCACGATTCAGTAGTCGACCAATGAACTTGCCTTAACTCATAAAGGAGTAAACCTAGTTAAGTGAGCAGTGCTGTCGTAGGGTCCTCACTTAGGATGAACCATGATGGAACCTAACGACACTTGGGACTGAATTGGGATCAACATGGCTTGGACTTAAGAAGTCAATACAAGCATTGTTAACCTAGCATGAGTACCATGACAATGTTCAAATGACTTTTAGGTAAAGTAGATTCTACGGCAAGCTTCTCGAGCATCGTTCAAGTGCTTACACGACGACACTAATGTAGTGTCTCCCGCAAGCCTGTCCAGGTGAGCTCGGTAAGCTCTCGGGACTTAAACATGATGCGAGACCTTGCCGTGAAGGCATGCTTTGCCATCTCGAGAAGATCATCCTAGCAACGTACACATCAACCCGGACTCGTCAATGGGGTGAGCAGAAAATCCCGAACACCACCTTGTGAGTCATAAGGCTAGTGATGTCGACTCGGTTGTCGATAAGCGACTCGACGAACCTATCGTCGATGAAATGGTACACCAAGTTAACAAATCCTGTGATCGGCTATGGAACATCCTCGACACAACCAAGGAACTCTTATCCAAGGTTCCCCTTGGTCTAGTTCTCCTTGTTGGTCGCAACGTTCTTGCATCCTCTACCCCAGGTCATCGGTGATCACCGATACACCTGGTTTGACCTAGAAGGCATTTCATCGAGCACTCTGGCTACACCCAGGACTCGATGAGTCTCGCCTCGACTAAACCCTAATTTGGCTAAACGACTGTCGACCGTTGTGTCATGGTTGTGTTCCAGCAACCTGTACGTTACAGGCATCCTTCATCTTGATGCCAGGACACGATGATGGCTCGGAACCTCACGACGACGTCATATGGTCAACGACATTGACGTGGCTCATGGTGGAGCATCACGAGCACGCACGGACAGGCCAACGTGATACAAACGACAAAAGAGGTTAACTTAGGGATTTCTATAGGAATGATATCAATGCGGAACATGGATGTACGACTTGACGACACATGAGTACCCTTAGCGATCACGACGAACGGACGTCGGTGACGTCAAGCAAGGTATTTCAGGGCAAGGCTCACCTTGTAGGCATTTCGCCGAACATCTTGGGTGTGTACTTGATTTCGTCACTTCATCACTATTCGAAGAGCACCTTGGCACTTAGGCTTATCGAGTTGCCACATCACCATACCCCTGCATCAAGACCAGCTCTGAACATCAACGAAGTTGGTTCATCCTCGTAAACATTTCATCGAACACCTTAGCTGCAGTCACTGATCTAATCACTCTTGCAAAATAAGAGCTAACCTTGGACCAGTTGTTGATGCGGGTGTGTCAACGACGTGTTCCTGCATATCCTTCATCCCACACATCACTCGCAACACCGTTTGGACTTTGCACGTGATCAGAACGTCGTGTCGACTCCATGTAAAAGATGACGCCAAGTAAATGACACAAGGCAACACATCACAGCTTTTGTGCGAACTTCCCAGGGACGCATGGGCGGTGGGACATGCTGCTGCAGTTTGAACAGCAGTGGAGGTGAGCAGTGGCCGTCAGCAGGGCGACCAAGAGGTGGGCGTGGCGTGGCACAGGCTGGAGACCTGGCCATGACGCACTGCAGTGGGAGCGAACAGGGCTGTCGAGCAACTCGGACCAGGACGCAGCAAGGTGGGGCGAGCAGCAGGACGGCGGCGTTCGGCCATGGCGCGGGTGAGCATGTCCGGCAAGCACCGCGGTGGCATGGCGAGGTGCTGCAGCGGCCAAGCGAGCAGGCGCAGGGCGGCGCCGGTGAAGAGGCTGGGGACACGGCCCAGACGAGGATGGCGCGGCGCTTGCAGAGGCGCAGCCGGCGGGAGGAGCGGGCGGTCGTCGCCGTGGCTGGGAGCGGCGTGGCGGCCGGGCGACCAGCGTGCCGCGGAGGGAGGCGAGCCGGCGCTTCGTGGCGGCCGGAGGGGAGGCGCGCGGGGCGACGGAGCGCTGTGGCGCAGGCGCAGAGCAGAGGTGGCCGACGTGGGAGGCGCGCGGACCGGCGGCGTGCGCGAGCGGGATTGGGGCGCGGCCGGGAGGTGGAGCGCCTGCGAGCTGGTGGCGCCGTGGGCGGCCGAGCGCAGGGCGCAGCAGCTGGGCGCGGTGAGCGCGCCGGGGGAGGCAAGCGCGGCGTCGGACGAGGCCGGCGGACGGCGGGGAGGTGCTGGGGCGCGCGGGCCGACGGACGAGCGAGCGGGGCGGGGTGCCGTCGGGAGCAGAGACGGGGAAGATAAGTACCGAGAGAGAAGAAGCGAACTTGGTTTTCTATAGCTGGGGTAAGAATGACCTGTGGGACCCACTCCAATTTTTCCCCTTATCCACATCATTCCAGATGCAAAATATCTCAATCCATTGAGCAGCTTACCAGTGGGGCCCACCTTTTTCCTAGTACTGAGGATAAGTATGACATGTGGGTCCCACTCTCTTCTCCCTTCTCTTTTCAAAATTCAAATAGAGATAGCAAACATGCTTCAAAAATATTCAACTTTGGCCCAATGACTAAATAAAATGTGGAGAATGTTATGGTGCAATCAGATTTCAAAACTGAGCAAGTTGAATTTGAACTCAGGTTTGAATTTGAATTCAAGTGGTAATACTTGACTCAAGGAAATAAATAGTAGATTAGGTTCAAAAATCCAGAAATTTTGAAGTTACCCTTTTTGAACCATAAGGGACCTCAGGAAAAATTTGGAGTTGATTTGGACAATGTTGAGCACAAAGTTTAAATTTGAAGTCGACGTTGATTAAACTCTCAGTACGTGTCCAATAAATGGAAAACGTGCTTCAAAAATTTTGAAACTTTACCGAGAGTCTATTTGGAATATTAGAAGGTCATGGAAAAATTTCCAGCCTTAGATTTGTATTTTTGTGAATGTCCCATTTTAGGGTTGGAATAATTCCTTTTTCTTTCTCTCTGTTTTGTTTTCTTTTCTCCTTTAATTTTTTATTGAAAATGTGAATACTTGGAAATTAAAGATTTAACAACTTATGTTCCAATACATTAGCAAACATCTTCTATATGTGAAATTTTAACAAGTCCCTATTTTTAGTGAACATTGGTTAACTCATATGGTTCATGTGAGTTTGGATTTCCAAGTCCATTTTCAAAAATTTTTAAGTTCGCATTTTTGCGTTTTTGTTATTTCGAAAAGCGGGCTTTTACACCAGGGGCGTACCGAGACAGTTGTGTAAACTTGTTCAAATATCCCCGTATGTTCATGTTCCCTTGCTTTAGTGCTAGGAACTCCAGACGCTTAGCATGAATCTCCCCTTGAGGTACATGATGATTGCGGAAGTTTTCTCTGAACTCCTCCCATGTGATGTTGTCTAGATTGTCATGAGCTGCAGTGAAAGCGATCCACCAATCAGCTGCAGGTCCATGGAGTTGGTGTGATGCCAATAGTACCCTTTCTCTTCCTTCACATTGGACAATCCTTAATTTATTTTCAATTGTCTTGATCCAGTCGTCAGCATCCATAGGTTCCACAACTTTGGAAAAGTGTGGAGGTTGAGTGTTCATGAAGTCTCTTCAGCAAGATCTCGGAGGTGGGGGTGGGGGTGGTGGTGCTTGCTGAGCCTGTTGCATGTTGTTCACAATTTGTGTCAAATTTTGCATCATCTGCAGCTGCATTGCTATCATCTATTGCATTTGGTTTGCAGCTGGTGCTCCACGGGCACCTCTTCCGTTCCATTGAGGTAATGGAACTTCAATGTTTTGATTGGGTGGCACACCATGTCCACGTCCTCTTCCTCTTCTTCTTCCTGTCATCTGAGGTTGGGGTGGTTGTTATAGAATAAGAAGATGAGAAAGAAACTATTCTATACGACCTTCCCACTATATGCATCAATAAGGAAGATGAGCAACAAAAGTCATTTCATTAAGCAAACTCAAACATGGATAAACAAGTTCTCAAAGCAAATCATACAACTCAAGATTACATAGATACATCTCTACATCGCTCTTATTAGAAATGATGGGTAAATGTCTTAATCTCGAGTCATAGGGATAGGTCAGAGTCTACTCTCGCTCCTCGGGATCCTCCTCCTCAGGGTCCTCATCCGGGTCTTCATCATCATCTCCATCATACCCCGAGTTGCTTCCACGAGACTCGTTGCCATGTGGAGGGGAGTTGGCAGGCTGCTGCGGCACAGAAGGCTCCTCTGAAGCTGGCTCCTCGTCTGAAGTCTGGTCCAGTGAATTAGTATCGCCTCGACCAACACGGCGATTAGGGGAGTCCGAGATCCATGTGGAGGTGTCAGAAGCATATCTATCTGGGTCCTCGTCAGTGATCCGGCGATACCTCCTCACCAACCTCTCGTAGTGTGTTGCGGGGTCAGGAACATCTTGTATCTCTTGCTGAGCCTTGTGGAGTCGAATGCTGAGGCGCTCCACATCATCTACCGCCTGATGAGTCTGTGGAAGGTCCAGGGGTCCCTCCACGAACCTGGTGACGAAGTTGCCAGTACCGCTTGGACGCTGAGGTGTGTAGGCGTGCACGGTGTTCCAGCTGGTACCAGTAGGAGTGACTCCAAAAAGTGATGGCCTCCCAACTGAGATCTTGTTCAACATGACGACGGTAGCTCCTCGAGGCAGGTGTATGGTGCACCTTGAGTAGCTCATCTCCATAGTAGATAAACAGCTTGCATGACCACTGTAGCCTGTAGGGGCGCTACATCCCGATTGAGTGGTAGGTGAGTGACAGTCTCTCATGCCTGTAGCCCGCATCATGTATTATCACTTGAAGTCGACGTTGAAGTTGTCCTGCAGCTCTTCCATCAGTGCGAATCACCACTGCACGTCGAGGTTCGTTGAGCGGGGTGCGGCAGGCAGCAATCCTATGGTTTGGAACATATCCTCCAGTGGACATGCGGGCGGTTCTCCTCACGTTGGCCATCTACAATTTTGAAACAGGAGAGTGTCAGTGATAAAACAAATTAAGGGGTAAGTGAAACAAGTACAAGGTAAAGAATACAAAGAAATTTTCACAATTAATAATATTTGAAAATAGTAAAGTCCTTAAATCGTCCTTTTCTATCTAGGCTTGTGTCCTACGGGCAACACGACTTTGATACCACTTTGTCACACCTGGTAATAATAAGACAACCAGATGCTTTCCACATGTATGCCAGGATCAGTTCAACTCATACATGTGTAGATGAAAGTGAAATACCACAAATTATGCCATGTTCGAGTACATCACCTTATTACATAAATGACCTTCTAGGTCTAAAACAAGATTACACAAGCAGCGGAAAAAACAAGAAAAAGGTCTCCAAGCACAGGCATAACACGGGGGAGCGCCAGCCTAGAACATCTCATCGTGGTCTCTGTAGAAATCCTGGTTCACCACCTCTTCGTCTTCATAGACTGGGGGGCAATATGCAACTAACAAGTTTGAGTACCAACGGTACTCGCAAGTTGGGAAGTTATGACATGAGGTTCTCAACAAGGAAGGCAAATAAATAGGTAAAGCACTATAGCAGTTACAACCTACTCTTAATGTTATAAAGCACCTACATCTAGGTGAAATCCCAACCAACATCCCAAAATAACCTGGTATGAACAAGCCCAAACCATCCATTATGTAACCAGATGCTAATTATGAATTTGGTTCCAAGCCGCTCGTGTCCGTGAGCATGACTGTCTAGACAGTTTGACAAGACTCTACAGAGTGTGTATACTTTACACACGGTTCGTGATTTCATCCCCTGTTGCCAGGTGGACTAAGGTAAACCTCCCTGATGCCCGTGGTAGCTAACCACCTTACACACTTCCGAAGGTGTGTGGCCAGGAGATCACTACGAGGTGTTTCTGATGGTTCTCCCGACTTGCAATGGGTACTCTAAGGTTCCACCGCTCCGGCACCTAGAGTCTATTTTCCATCCGCCAGGAGAAGCCTCCTCTTGAGCCATGCGGATCCCAAGGAAGAACCCATTCCCCGCTCGTTCAATTACCTATGCTACATTGGGAGAGACCAAATTACTAAACCAAGTTGTCCCATATACAATTCTGTGGTGATACTAAAAGGCTTAGCAACTTCCTCCATAAACCGGTCCTTAGAATCCGATAGGTGCCAAGCCCCATACCAAGGTATTCTGCACGCATGCACCAATCCATACAAAAGCCCCTATCAGATTCCTATCTACTAAATTCCATTATTGCCATCAATTCATGAATCATACTACATCAAATGTAACTTGTAGATAAATAGATCATATTTCAAATTAAGCATGGCTAAGCGTAAACTAATTAATAGTAAGACACCCAAACCAAACGACAAGGAATTATTAGGAAAAACTAGGGAAACATAGCATTAGATCCATATTTTAAATTATCCTGCATCTAACTAAAAACTTAACAAAAAGGGTGCAAGATGGTCAAGGAACTTGCCTCTAAATTGAGCCTGGTGGCCGTCGGGAAATTGTTGCTCTTGAAGGTTAAATGTCGAATCTGGCCCCGACTCTAAATTATGACCATAAATAAAAATAATAACATACAATAAGAACACATAGAATGCAAACACTTCAAATAGACATAAATTCCTATGTAAAAGTGATTTTATGGTTAATTTAAACTATAGGCATAAACCAATTTGAGAATTTAGAGTTAAATGAAATTTATTGGGTAAAACATATTTTGAACAATTTTTGTTCCATTTCTATATTTATTAGAAACATATTATTATTTTCTAGAAATTTTTCTCCTTCAAAATATGCTTATAATAAATTTATAACATAAAATGTGCATTTTACAATTTTTACACTATTTTAATAATTATTTCTATGTGCAAATAATTTTTTATGAATTAAATACACCTAAAAAGTATTTTATGATTAATTCAGCAATTTAAATGAATTAATACAAATAATACAGGAATGAAAATAAATTTAAAACATAATTAAATCTGTTTTTATAATTATTTTATACAAATTAAGGACTCCTATTTAATTTCTAGAATTTCCAAGGGTCTTTCTGCAAAATCAGCACTATTCCAGAGGCTGAAAACAATTTTTATTAAGTCCAGGGATTAATATATAATTTTCCAAGATTTATTTGCTAATTTAAAATATTTCCAGGGGCTTTTAAACACTTTTTATCTAATTATCCAGTATTTTCCTAACTTCCAGAAATCTCATGGTTAATTCTGTAAAGTTTTGGACTAATCTGTAATTAGTTTTAAAAGTCCAAGGGCTTATTTGTTAATCTTCAAACGGCTAAGAAGATTTAAACGTGGGTCGTGGGATTTAAAATGGACGGTCCGGATTTAAAAGGCCGAAGGGGTACGGGGTGCTTTAATCTCGGCCGTCCATTCAAACTGAACGGCCGACAGAGGGCCACGTCGCCCCGAACGACAGAAGCGGCGGCAGAGGGCGGCGCGCGGCGGCGGCGATCTCACCGGCGGTGACCAAAATCAACCCTAGGAACTCTATAGAGCACACCTAAGTAGCGCAAAAGGAAGAGGGAAGCAAGGGGGTCTCACCAGAGGGGCTCGCGAGGTCGGAAATTGGGCGGAAGATTGCCGACAGCGATGGAGAGCGGCGGAGCTCTTCGGCGCCCGATGAAATCAGCGACGCAACGGCGTCTTCTCCCAACAACGATGTCCGGCGGGCTCCTAACAACATGGGAAAGGTGTTAGATGAACTCCCGATTAGAGATAATGGGTGGAACGACGGGAACAGTGGCACCATTACCGAGCTTGTCAGAGCTAGGGTTTCAGGTCATCGGGTGAGGATATTGAGGGGGGGGGGGGCGGCGGGCTTTTATAGGGGTTTTGATGGAGTAACGAGCGGCGGTCATCATGGGCACGACGGGGTTATTTGATTTGGGGTAACGGCCGACATTGAAGGAGGGGGAGTGAGTGGGCGGCGCGGTGATGGTGCGAGCGTTACGGCGCGGCGCGGGCGCGAGGAAGACGGAGGCCCTAACAGGCGGGGCCGGTCTGTCAGTGAGGGGGAGAGAGGAAAGGGGGCGCCGACCGGCTCGGGGAAAGGAGGGGAAATGGGCCGGGGTGGGGGATTCGGCCCAGGGTGGGTTTTCTCTTTTTCTTTTCTTTTTCTTTTTCTTTCCTGTTTCCTTTTTCTTCTCTTTTATGTTTTGAATTTGTAAACTAAGATTTCTAGCAAATTTAAATTTCAAAAATTCACACAATCATTCAAACATGATGCAATTTGCCTTATATGAATTTTATTTCAAAGAAAATGTTTTTTTATCTTTTGCAAAAGATTTCATTTTACATTTTTTCTTCAAAAAGAGTGGGTGTTACAATAACCCTTAAAGCCGTCGGCCCCGACGGTCATAGAAGTTAAAAACGTCGACCATGAAGCAATGGTTAAAACCATAGTTTCCCTGACATTTATATGTTAGGGGCATCAACTACTGTTTGCAATCGACGACTATAAGGTTGGCGATCTTTCTATTGTTTCCTGTAGTGTAGGGTGAGGCCGACGAGTGAGGGCGTGGGGGGGGGGGGGCTCGGGGAGGGGTAGGGAGGGTGGAGGTCTGCATGGAGGGGAGCTTGACAAGAGTCCATGGAGGGGGGGGGGGGGCTCGGGTGAGAGGTGTGTGTGTGTGGGGGGGGAGCTTGTGTGGCGACCACCGTGGAGGAGGGAGAGAGGGTGAGGACTTACTTGGAGTGGAGGAAGGAGAGAGGGCGACAACGAGCGCATGTAGCGTGGGACCATGCGGGCTAGTGAGCGTGCGGCGGTGAGGGAGGGCATGGCATCGACGACGGGTACAACGAGTGATGGCGAGGAAGGGTGCGGAGGCGATCAAGCTAGCTAGGCGCGGCAGCGCGAGTGCGTGAGGACGAATCATCACGCTCCGATGGGCCGGGTATTAGGCCCCAATTTATGACGGCTCCTGAGAAACGACGGTTTACCATTGTAAATAAAATCATGAGACCTTGTTTACGATAGCCTAGGTCAACCGTCGTGAATAAGTTGCTTATTTACGACGGCCTAGGTGAACCGTCGTATGAAACGCATGTGTCTAATACACATGCATAATTAATTGATCTTTGATTCGTACATGCAGGAGGCTAGGGGGATGATGCATAGGTGATATCGTTCCTGTTGAAATAATTATAAATTAAAATTAATGTTTGGCAATACTTCGAATAATATATAGAATCCATCAAAATTTTCCCAATGATTGTGCGTGGAAGAAACAACGCTAGCTCCATCTCTTTTCAAATGCTCCTTCATAAGCTAGGTGATATGCAAAGTACACATGTATAAGAACTTCATAACATGCATAACACATGTGTCACTTTTTCTATTAGACCCTATGTGTGTGTAACACAGGTGTCAAGTACACATGCATATTACCTTATCCGTGTTCCTAGGCAGCCGCGGGTTCTTCTTCTCTTCACCAGGTCAGTCGTCGGTGCCGACGAAGACAACGGCGAGGCTTCCTTCCTCGGAACCCTCGGCTGGAAGCCCCACCAAGCGCCCGGCTTCGCGCTGGGCCCAATCAGCCTAGGTGCGCACCTTGCGCGTCACGGAGGCATCCAACACCTTGATTATGGCGTCCAGGGGCACCACTACGGTGACCGAGAGGACGCAGACGAGCGGAACTCCGTCAGATCGCCGGGCTCTGCGTCCTGAACCTGGCATCTGCGCACGATGAAGCAAATTAAAAAATCTTTCTATAGCTATCGCTCGGTGCTGGAAAACAATCCCCCCCAGCAAGAGGAGATGCGGACCGAGTTCCCAATCCACCAAAAGTACCAAGATGAGAGATTATCGAATCAACTTATTTACCTTTCCTGCCTTCGATTATGCCATGTCGGCGGCCAGACGAGCTGCGATGGAGATGGAGACAGATGAGCAAGTGGATCTGAGTCAGCAGCAGGAAAGGGGAAAGAAAGCTCTCACTTGCAATCCTCTAAATATCAAAGGAGATATGCAACGTACACATGCATAAGACCTTCATAACATACACAACACATGTGTCACTTTTTCTATTAGACCTTATGTGTGTAACACATGTGTCAAGTACACATGCATATTACCTTATCCGTGTTCCGAGGCCGCCGCGGCTTCTTATTCTTTGCCAGGTCGATCGTCGATGCTGGCGGAGACGACGGCGCGTGAGGCTTCCTTCGTCTGAACGCTCGACCGGAAGCCCGACCAAGTGTGGCCGACTTCATGCGGGGCCCGATCAGCTTGGTGCGCGCCTAGCGCGTGACGGCGGCATCCAAGAGCGAGATGATGGTGTCTAGGGTCACCACTACGGTGAGTGCTAGGACAGGGACATCAAAGTTACGGTCATATTAGCATTTATCCATGTGGGTTAAATGATCTTTTTGACAAAATACTACCATTTCCTTAACATAGTAGTTTTTGATTTTGTGTAACTGTTATTTTTTATTCTCTCAAAATGTTCATGTTTGATATCTCGTAGAGAAAGCTATAGAGAATTTAGCAGTCGTCATTATGATAGTGTGGAAGTAGTGCCTTCTCTCTTTCTCTTCATGGGCAATTTTTGCTCTCGGGTCTGCAAAAACCTAGCAGCTCGATCTAGATTATAGTTTGATGGTTCAGTACTGCAGGCCCCTTAATGTTGGTTACAATTTCTTATTTTTACATATTTTTCCTGTTATACATTGTGGTGACAAAACATTGATATTACAAATATAATTATATCTTCTTTTTGAAGCTTAAAGCTGAAAATGAAGTAGATTTTTTCCCTCAAAGTGAGAGGTGGAACCTCAACAATCATGTTCTCCAAAGTTTGATTCGAACCAGCACTGTTAAGGACTTTCAAGGACTCAGATTGCAGTTTCGAAAGCTTGGTGAAATAATTGCAACCCGATCTAGATTAAAGCAGACACAACCATTTCCTAAGAACACAACAATTTCCTATTCATAGAAACACAACTGTTTCATATTCATTGTAATGTTAAGGAGGGCAAACTATGAATTGCAATGCATCAACTATGAACTGCTATGTGTAATTGAACTATATTTTGCAATGTAGAAACTAAAAATTGCAATGTATGGAGCTATGATTTTCAATGTATGAACTATGAATTGTTGTTATTTAAATTTCATCAGGAAAATATAAATAATAGGATTTAATTAGTTTTATGCTAATGCTTTATCACAGGCACACGTTGTAAGTAAGGATCCGCCTGAGATAATGCTTTATTACTAGCGGCATGTTGTACATAAAGAACCGTATGTGGAAAATCATTAGTACGGGCGGTTTCTAGAGTCTGTATGTGAAAATGGCCGATTTTCACAGATGTTTTGTTACATACGATTTTGAAAATTGCTTATGATGATACTATGTTTAGAGCCGCTTAAGATAACCTTTTTTAGTAGTGACTGCCTTGTCAGTGCCTCTTCCAGATTATGTGTAGCGTGCCCGAAGGCAGTGAGCGCGGCTCCTTAGCTTGTGTCTCCCACCATAGGTTTGCGCTCCTCAGCAGCACGTGCAAAAGGTGGAGGCCATGAAGGAGAGTGACATGGGTTTCAAGGAGGCATGCGGGCAGGATTCATTTTTTTGCCTCCCAAAAATGTGTTACCTGTTGGATACTATAAAAAATCGGCTATATGAAACCTACTGTAGCACTATGCAAAAGTTCAGATAGGGTTCCATTTTTTAGTCTCATTATTTGGAGACAGTCTTATACTTCTTCATCCGGATTATTTCTAGTAGTATCAAACTTTATTAATTCCTTCCTTATTTGGTTAATTATTACCATATGCAACATTTTCCTGTCTACTTAATTAGTTTTTACATTTTTCTTTAAAAGAACGCATACGGTGAGTTTACAAAACACTTGAAGTGGTCTGGCAAGTGGTGTGCACACATGCGCATCACGACCACACGCACACATAAACTCCATTTGTATTCAAATACTTGTCACTTGTTAAGAAGTTTATCTGGTTAGTTGTTAGTTCAAAAATAAACTAACCAATAATAAGTATTTGAGGATGGAAAGAGTACTAGTTAGCATGCATGTGTCCACCACACACGGCTACCAATATATATGACTAATTAACCATAACAAATTAACAATGACATACCGACGTGTCCACTTAGGTGTCGAGAGCAGCTTCAAATGGCATAAGCAAACCAAGATAATGATATTTATGTGACTAACCATGGCAAATTAACAACGACATGCAGACATTTCCATGTTGGTGTCGAGCAGCTAGCTTCTCCATGGCCTGTAGTTTCTTGCCGACTCCTTTCAATCGGTCGACATCGTCCATGCCGATCATGAGCTTTCTGCCTCAATGAGCTTCGGCAGTCTCATGGCCCATATGTTGACGCCGACGGAGAGGACCTTGATGAGGGCTGTTCGGTCGTGCCCTAGATGATGGCGATGTGGCTGCAGTGGTAGCTGTTGGAGATGCCTAGAATGCGGGAGCAGCAGGTCAGAAGTGACCTTCATTGTCGAAAGTGTTTCCGAGTGTGGTTCTTGTTCTTGCTTTATTTGCTGAGATTATTAGGTCATCCAGTCACGCTAAAAATGGCGTTATATGATAAGCTATGAGGTTTTGCTGATTAAGCCTCATGATGGGTACACACTGTTTCTTTGTGTTTATGAATTGAACATAAATTCTCGCAATACGAAATTGAAAATGTTCAACATAAGTACTTTTTTTATTCTACTACAGTATGTTTCTAGTTATATATGTAGTGTGTATCTCAAGTACACATTCATAATTCGAGATGCTCAATGTGCAAGATACACTGGCGAGTAGTAATAATCAGAGGATCATCACTGATAAGTGTTGCTTCTTTTGTGGTTACGGTTGAACTGTAACGCTCCAGGTTTAAACACCCCTGGACGTTATTAAAAAACCATCTAAACATCCCTACTAAGAAAAATATTAGAAATTTCGACAGAGTCTCCTTTGAAAACTCTATCAACCGCGGGCAAGAAACACAATAACAGGCATAATATTATATAACAATGCTAATAAACTCACATTCATTCCTACAAGTGAATTAAAGACTCAAATAACCACACCACAGTCTCAACGACACAAAATTATGCAATTAAAGAAGAATATTCATAAACTAAGCTTATTAAATGGTTTATGTGCTCAAGTGCAGATGCTACCCTCTTCCCAATGCATGCTTGATCAACAGGTACCTAAAAGCAAAATAAGCACAAGAGTGAGTAAAAACCACTCAGCAAGTACACTTAGAGTTAAAAGAACGATAGAACCAAACTGAATGAAACATATAGATAATTGAACTTGAATTGAAGAACAATGAAATAGTAGTTTCCGTCTAAAACGGAAACTTGAATTCTCCTTAGCATTTAACGATAAAGCCGAGCAAGTGATCAGCACTAACTCATAGGAACTTGAATATAAAAACCACTCTGGACTTAACCGGCACTTGAACGATAATTTATGAATAACTGGAATCTTAAACTTGAAGGAATAGAAGTATGAAACACTTGAATATTGAAAACTCAAATAACGAATCAATACACGAGAAAGAATAATCAATTGTGAATCACAATTGTTAGAAACAACTCGTCATGCACTTGCCTTAATCTCAGCGAGAATCCAAAGACGCACTTTCGAAGTCAGAACCATCAAAGCCTATGAAATATGAGCTACATTTAGAAACATACTTATCACATCACCAAATCTATTTTATGTCTATGTTCATTATCATTTAAAGCAAAATCCAGCAAGATTAATTCTACAATTTCTCTCTAACCGCTTGTCAGGACCCGCCTTCCGAGGGTCCACTTGTGCATCCCGTACCAATCCCTGGATCAGTAGTTGATACGCACAACAAAATAGATCGAGATCCATACAACGATTATTTATTTATAATCAATATAAGTCTTACAAACATTATGTAGATTACATTGGATGTGGTCAGAGATGACCACCAAAATAGGAAAATCCTCAAAATAGCGGAGCAGAACGGTGCCATGCCCAACAGGCAGACATGGGAAGTAGGACTAGACCCTATTGTCATCCTCACACGCTTCAGCTTCTTTGTCTTCTGATAAAACCACATACAAAGCAAGAGTGAGTACATAAGATACTCCACAAGCCCTAACACTACTCAAGGGGAGGTGTTTCATGCATTGGGGCTTGTAGCAAGGAAAGTCCATACGGCTTAGTTTTGCCGAAAAAAATTTTATTCTGGTTCTCTTTGAAAAGAGTTTTGCAATAAGAGGGAGAAGTAGTTGAATCAATATTATTATAGTTGGCAGGCCCTAGGGGAGTTTCAAACCATCCCGCCAGTTCCCTCACTTTTAGATGAGTCTTTAGACCGTTGGCCCTGATGACTCCGGCACGCATGCCAACACTTTCCCAAAACACGGCGGCCTCGGCCACCCGCACCCACACACTTCAAGGAGTTGTACTAATGCTAATCAATAGGAGCCCAAAGCATAGTGTGCCAAGAGTGTGACAACAGCTATCTGGATAGATTAAGACTCTGCAGGGTTTGTACACTTTACCCACAGGTTACATACTCTGGATCAGAGAGTAACGCACGCTCATCCCATATTCCCCGAGTAACCCCACATTCACACCTCGGCCCGACGCAGGGGCTATTCGGGAATTAACTACCCAGCTAGACACCGGATGACCCTCGGTCTCTGTGCCATTTCCTGGTCCACCATGCCCTCCATGGCTCTACAGGTTTTCTCATGTGGTAGTTACCAGAAAGGTAGGGCGAGTCCTGCCCATACAGGTTCTATGGTTGTACGAAATCACTATGTTGAGATCAAATGAACCAGTCCTTATATTGATGAGGCGGCTCCATCCATCCTTGGCAAAAGGACTAGCTCGGCACACCCAGACTCGAACTAAACTGAAGTATTCAGCACAAGCCTAGTTCAGAAATCATGATCATCAGACTATTACTAAAACACTCAGCGCCGATCGGTGGTTACACCGAATACAAAGCCGCACCTGGTATACCTCTTAGGGAGCCCGCAGCATCCCATCACCATACCCGCCTCGACCACCCTTCCCCTTCACACACACAGTTCATTAATCACCCACCAATATCCTAACTCAAACCACCAAACACCTTTTGACACATTTCACAATCATGTATACAGTGTGTAGTGGTTCGCGATGCGAACATCGCAGGGGTTCCAAAGCATAGTACTAACAAGGAGGTGCTCGCATCACTGCTATAGTGCAATGATGAAACTGTTAGGTAGTCAAGGGGTCATGTTGTCGAGGTCAAGGAGGGGATTGTGATAGTCACTGCTATTGTCGTAACTGATGTATTGTCTTGTTTCAAGCCATTGATAGCGAGTAACTATCGTGTTACTGTTTATCGTTGGCTAGTAGCTAACACCGATATTCAGTCATCAACATAACTCATGCTACCACATCAAGTGGTTCATAGCACAACACCATTTTAAAATAGACATACAGTCATGCAATGAAAACAGGCCATAGGTGCGATTGCAAAACATAGGTGAAATATGATCAAGGAGTTAGAGCTTGCCTTTATGATGTTTATCAGGGTCTTTGTCCAGTTCTTCACGATCTGAGTCTTGCATATCTCCTTCGTGAATTCTCTGATTACTAAGTACATAGCTATGCGAAGAAAATATGATTCATCGATAAAGATCCAAGAAATCCAAATAAAACTCCAATAAGTACAAACAATCATTCATTAACATGATTCTAAGATCCTAAGAAGGCTTATTGGAGAATACGTCATTCTACTGGAGGCTTATTCGAAAACATTACCATTTTGTTGGTCATCTAAATGGTCGTTGAAAGACTACGATGGTTTTATCGTTCTTCTTAGTTTAACTGCTTAATTCTTGGTTTTCTCACGCTATAGGTTTCTAGTAATAGCTTTATATGGTTATGTTGACATGTCTTCCAAGCTTGGAGTTTAAAAAGGTTTTCGTCAAGCTTCTAATCATTTACATTGTTTATGGAGATTAATGCAAACTCACTATTTTATATTATAAATTGCTTATATTACGAGTTAACCACAACTTCTATGGGCTTCTTAAAGTGTACTTACTAAAGTTCTTCTAATGTAAGTCTCACTTATTTTGGAGACTAATCCCGCGCTTTAACCTCTCCTAGCAAAATGCTCATTTTTACTAGGAGCTGATGATTAACTTATTACTGTGTACACTTCTCTGAATCCATTTTTTTTAATAGTGTGTCTCTAAAAAGTCTTAGACCTATTTTTGAACTCCTCTAACATGTGCTCACTAAGACCTTCCGGAGAACCACCAATGACAAGTTTATTTTATGTGCGTGTGAGTTTCTTTTACTTAATAGTTTCCTAATTGCTCCTCCATGATAACTAGTTCTTTATCTCACATTTTATTTTATTCAAGTATTATTCTAAAGTACTAGTAATACATTCTTTGGAATATTTAGGTCATTCGTGGAAAGATTATTTTATTGAGGGCTTCTACGTCTATTATGATTTTTCACTTGATTTCCTATAGAAATGATATTCAGTTCCCCCATCCTACATTTTATATTAGCTAATTTCTATATACATTATATTATATATGTCTAGCAATACTTTCTAGGGATTTCTGGGTAGTTATTTGTGAGGGAGTTTGTTCATTAGGCTTTCCACTAACTATTGGCTTTTTGACTAACTCCCATAACGACGATAATTATTCTCTACTCCGTATCTTATATTGGTGGAACACTTTATTTATTAATTCCAATCATCATCCCTAATAGTTTATAGATATTTATTTTGGTGGGTTTATCAGATTGGGGGGCTTTATGTGGATTTTCCCCATTATCTAACTAATCGAATGATTTTATTAGCTGACACCAAGTCTCACTTTTCTACAATTTATGTGTGCTACTAAATCCCATTTTTATGTCTTAACTGCTACAAATTTATTTTTAGGAAATATCTAGAAAATTAATTGCATGAAAATTTATCAATTGGAGCCTATACATAATTTCCCTTCAATTCCTTAATTGGTTAATTCATTTTTGTAACCTAATAATATTTAACACAATATCTACCAGTATTTCATACCATAAATCAATCCTATTATGTTCCAAAAGTAATTAATAATTTTTAGGTAATTTTCCAGATATTTCCTAAATAAGAAAATGCATTTGTTGGGTACACTCGGGAGTGCACCTAGCATTTTACTGCGGAGCAGTGAGGCTGGTAGTGGGTCTGGGTGGTCAATGTGTGCGCTTAGCATTTTCTTTGCTTAGGTTGGTATGGCTGACTTGCAGGTCCGGCGGGCCTAGGTGGCAGGGCGTGCCTGGCCCAGTGTGGTCCATGGACCGGGTGCACGCAGAAGCACCGCAGGGCTTGCGCGTGTGGCGCTGATTGGGGCATGTGGGTGCGGTGACTGGCGCCCAGGTGGCAGGTTTGTGACGAGGTGGCACCTATGTGGATGCCACATAAGCGCCACATAGGCGCCACGCATGCAGAACAGTGGAGGCGGCAGGGTAACCGCGGGCACGGGAGCTCGCCGGTGGCGGCGCACTACGGGACTACGCGTGCGCTTGGAATTTCACTGCGAAGGGCTGTTAGGCACGTGTCCGGGAGTGTGGGTAAGCACTCTGTGGGCACGGCCGGGGCATGGCCCATGGCGGCCGGCGATGAGCCGCCGTAGCAAGTTCGGGTGGCGCTCGGTGAAGTCGCGCGCGAGGGCGGTTAAGCCCGGTTTGGGTTGTACCTACACGGCGCTAGGACCTACGGGAGCGCGGAGGTGCACAAGACCAGACCGGAGTGGCACCGTCGGCGGCTGGCGGCGGGCTGTGGCAGTCGTGCACACCAGCGCGTCGTCGGTCCACTCAAGCGTGCGAGTTTTCACAGAACCATCATGTCATGATGTGTTCCCGAGTACATTGAATTTGTTAGTGTGCTCGGCCGAGCCAGGGAATGCTACTCGGCAGCTGACGGTGTGCGCTAGCGGCAGGGGACGGCAGCGCTCGGGAAGACTACCCGTGTAGTGGCTTACTCATCATTCTAAGGGAATTTACGCATCCTACGGATCACGGCAAAGATGTTTAGCAACAAAAGCATGCTTGAAAGGTTTCCTAGGTGGACGATGGCAGTGCACCACTGTGGTGGGCGACGGCGCGGCTAGGGCTGACTCCACATACGTGCTAGGGAGCACTAAACCACAGAGCAACACATGTTCTAGATTACATGGAAGATTAGGAAGCTACACGAGAAAGTAATTGGAATAGGGAAGCTCACCGGAGCGGGAACGGAGACGGCTGCCGGCGTCGGGGAAGAAATCGGGAGCGGCAAAATTCCGCTCGGTGAAGGCCGTTCGAGCTTGGTTGCGTGTGATGGGATTGAGAGCGAGGCATATGCATGCGAATGGAGGAGAGGGCATGCCCATTTATAGAGCGGAGAGGCGGTGCGGCGGGGCAGCGGCCGGCACGCCTTTTGGCGCGGGAGCGCTGGCGGAAGGCTGGCATTGGTATAGGGTCTTCCGGGCCATGATAACGGGCAGGTCGGAGCGGAGAACTGATGGAGGCGGTGCGGCAGGGGCGTCAGCGGCACAGGCGGCACTCGGGCGCGGTCTCGTCCCGGAATTCCCGGAGCTGCGGTCGGGCTCGAACGGGGACGGGAGGAGGAAGAAGGAAGCGGCGTCTCTTCGGGCTGGGCTGCGCGCGCAGAGGGGGAGGCGCTGGGACACGCGATGGAAAGAGGTTTGGCCTCGGCGGGAAAAGCAAAAATCAAGGAGAGAAGAGAGGCCGGACGGGCCAGGCCGGGAGGAGAAAAAAAAGTATCAGCATGCTGGGACGCGCGGGGAGGTTGAGACACTGGGCTGCACTCTTATGTGCTCCCTCCTTTTTATCTCCTTTTTCTATTTTCCATTTGAATATGGATTTGTTCCCAGTTCATTTTATGCAGATATTCTTAATTGGCAATTTTTCCAAGGCGGTCGAATTATTTGAATTTGGTATCGAGTCAAGTTTGGGTAACTTGGATTATGGTTTACTCCAATTCGTTCGCATTTAACTTGTGTTTGATTAATTTATTAGCCACTTGATTTATTAATCACTTTATGGTATGTAGGTTGTAACACTTGATCAATTGTGCGTCCCCCTTTATTCACTTATTTATAGAGTTTACATTGAAGTGGACATACATGTGTTTATATTTACGCGTACATGCTACTTTGTTATTAGTTCCTATTTTATTAGTACATATATAGATTATATGATTTGAGTTCTATAGGGTGTCTCCAGAATCTCTCTAATTCTTGCACACGTTTGAATATCATTTCAGCTTTAAATTGGGGTTTTGGTTTACGGATGGGTATTCTTGTTTGGTTAGATTTATATTTTAAGTATATAGTTACCCATTCAAATAATTATATTCTCGTTCTAACTGTTTGTCTTATTCCAAATTATTGGTTGGCCACACGTACAGCTATATGTACCAGCCCACGTATTATTTAATTATCAAGTTCGAGTTTTACAAAAATATATGAGTGTGTTTGAACTTACGTTTATTCACCGTCTGCTCATTTCCCCTCTTATGTAGATGCTAGCGTTCCCGCTAGCTCCCGTCTCAAAAAGCAGCCATGGCCGAGCTGTAGGTCCACTCACCGAGATCCGGCCATAGTGAAGAGCATCGGGTATTGAAGCAGTGTCGGCAGGCGCTCGTGAACTTGCATGACCTCGCCAGCGCACCTTCACCGACGTTGGAGCGACTCCGCTGACCTCAGTGCGACTCCGTCGGCCTCAGCACGCTGACTTTGTCGGCCTCAACAACCGCGACTTCGCTATCCTCGCCGACCACCCCCACCTCCCTGCCGCACGGATGCGCTCCTTCGTCGGCCTCAGCGCATGACTTCATCGACCTCGCCGATCTCGCCGTGCGGATGCGAGCATCAGGGCCTCCACCTCCCTGCCGCACGGATGCGCGCCTTCGCCGACCTCAGCGCGCGACTTCGTCGCCCTCGCCGTGCGAATGCGAACCTCGAGGCCTACATCTCCCTGCCGTGCCGATGTGTGCCTTCGCCGGCCTTAGCGCTCGACTTCGTCGGCCTCGCCGACCTCGCCGTGCGTAGCGAGCCTCGGGGCCTCCACCTCCCTGCCGTGCGGATGTGCAACTTCACCGGCCTCAACGACCGTGACTTTGCCGGCCTCAACGCGTCAACAACCTCGATTTGTATTTGTATTCGCAAGAACAACAAACAACTACTACTGTAAAATGAAGACCAATTTCTCTCTTCTCGTTTTAGTTCCAGGGTGTGACACATCCGACTGCTATATGTGACAAGCTTCATGAATCACCAAAATTGAGACAGCAACTCGAATTGTTTTTTATGATTTCTTGTCTCGTTCAATTCCATCAGTGCTGGCAGAACGTTTTTTTTTTCAACTGTACAACCGAAAGTTGCAAAAGTGCCGGCACTCTCCACCTCATTTTATCACAGGCGGTGTAAAGAATGTAAAGAACAGTCTGAGATAATAAATTATCACGGGCGGTGGGTAGTAAAAAGACAGCATGTAATAATGCATTTTCACAGGCGGTTTCTGATACTGCCTGTGATAGTTGGCCATTTTCACAGACTCTTCATTACAGGCGGTTTTTAAAACTGCCTGTGATAATATGTTTTGAACTGCCTGTAAAAATGTTTTTTGTAGTAGTGATGGACTACCTATTTTTCCCCTTGAACCCTCTTACAGCAGAGCTAATTGCAGTCTACCCTTCCGTGAACTCCCCTTGAACCCTTTACCAATCAACGATGAACGTACCTTCACAAAACAGATCTTAGAGGCCAGAAACAGCAGACGACAGGCAAGCAAGCAACACACATGCAGCTGGCAGCCGCAAGGCAGCGGCAAGGAGCAGCAAGGAACGCCTGCAAGATTTGACACCACACGCAGTGGCAAGCCAGCCACAACTGGCCTGTGCAAGCAGCGGCAGCAGTCGGTTTTTTTCTCTCCTCCCTCACCGCAGCATAGCACCAGGAGGCGGAGGAGATCAAAAAATTATGGGAAGAATGATACTGGCGGCGCTGGTTGGGAAGATGGGTAAAGTGTTTGATACCCTGGTGACCTAACTCATACACCATCCAACGACCCAAATTAAAATACACATCGCCAATCCATCCGGACTCCAAATCAAGCATATGAGTAGTGAAACGAATCGTCTCGATGTGCTCTACGCATCTACGGTCTCCGATCGCCTGTCGGATCAAAGCTTTAAGAAGTCAAACTTCAGTCAACCTTAGTGTTCCTTGCTACGAGGTTAGTTTTTCTGAAGTCGTTTCGACGAACTCAACACCTCTATGGTCTCTGATCGCCCATCGGATCGAAGATTCAAGGAGTCAATGTTTGGTCAACCGTTTATTGTTTCTGGTGTGGCATTTTTAAAAATATTCAGGATATTACATTCTCTCCCCCTTCAACATAATTCGCCCTCAAATTCTTTATTATTACTATATGGAAAATGATATGAAACTGATTATTTGAACAAATCTATAAATGCTCACCGGTGTTGAATAGTTTGGGTTATTTCTCTTGCATCTCAGACTCTAGCTCCCAGATGGCTTCTTTGGTTCGTCCACAGAACAATCACAAACTTGAATGACTTGCGTCTACCAACCGTCTCAGACGCCTTCAAAATCCTCATAGGACAAGACTCAACTGATAGGTCTTGTTCAATAATCGCTGGCTCTACGACTATTTGATGCTCTGAGTCCTTCAGATACTTTCTCAACATTGAGACGTGGAATACATTGCGAACTCCTAGTATTGACTCTGGTAACTCTAACCGATATGCTAATTTTCCAACTCGATGCTTAATAACAAAGGGTCCAATATATCTTGGACTAAGCTTTCCTTTAGTACCAAATCTCACAACACTTTTGGTAGGCGACACCCTAATATGAACCTCATCACCTTCTTAAAACTTCAAGTCTCGCCTTCTAATGTCAACATAGCTCTTCTGCCTACTTTGTGCTGCCAACATGGTTTTCGAATTTCAGTAACTCGCTGAGTAAATTTTTGAACCCAATCTGGACCCCAAACAGATTTCTCGCCAATTGTGTCCCAACAAAGTGGCGACCTGCACTTCCTTCCATAAAGAGCCTCATATGGAGCACATTGAATGGTAGAGTGACAATTGTTATTATAAGAGAACTCCACAAGAGGTAAGTGGTCTTTCCAACTTTCTTGTTAAGATAGTACACATGATCGGAGCGTAACTTCTAGAGTCTGAGTTGTACACTCCGATTGTCCATCTGTCTGAGTGTGAAAAGCAGTGCCCATCCTTAGTGTTGTGCCTAATGCTAATTGTAAACTCTTGCACAGCTTGGAGACAAACTTAGCATCCCTGTTCAAAACAGTGGTGCGAGGTACACCATGCAATCACACTATCCCCCTCATATAAATAGGTACCAAATTAATCACTCGCTGAACTAGTGGATTGAATAGGAATAAAGCGAGCCAGCGTACTAAGACGATCAACTACCACCCAAATACGACCAACTACCACCCAAATAGTATCTTGTCCTCTTGGTGAACGTGGTAATCCAACAACAAAATCCATAGCGATATCCTCACACGGCCACAAGGGAACTTCAAGAGGCTGTAATTTCCCAGCAACACTCTTATGCTCAGCCTTCACTCTTTGGAAAACCCCACATGAAGCCACATACTTCGCTACATCCACCTTCATCCCCTTCCACCAATAGATTTTTTCAAATCATGGTACATCTTATTCTCTCCAGGATGCAGAGTATAATGAGTACGATGTGCCTCTTTAAGGATATCTTCCTAAACTTGAGACTTTTGTGGCACACATAAGCGACCACGAAATCGAACGGTCCCAGGGGTATCTAAGGTGAAATCCCCGACCTTTCCTTCTTGAATTCATCTCTTAACATCTAGCAACAAGTTATCTCATTGTTATGCCTCTAGGACTCTTTCTGGGATATTTGACGATAAGATTAGTTGAGTCTCTACCTCCACAACTCCAACGTAGCAATAAGAAATATCCATCTGCTCAAAATCAGCTATTAAGGAATTCATAGTAGGAGGAGTAACTCTATGGCTTAATGCATCAGCTACTACATTTGCTTAACCAGGTGTGTACTGGATATTCAAGTCATAGTCCTTGATCAATTCCAACCATCTTTGTTGCCTCAAATTTAAGTCCTTCTGAGTAAATATATACTTCAAGCTCTTATGATCGGTAAAAATGTCACATGACTCTCCATATAAATAATGTCTTCAGATTTTCATCGTGAAAATTACATCGGCAAGCTCTAAATCTTGGATGGGATAATTCTGCTCATGCACCTTTAACTGTCTTGAAGGATAAGCAATCACTTTTCCTTATTGCATAAGTACACGACCAAGTCCAACGCGAGAGGCATCAAAATAAACAGTGAAACATCTACCAGGCTCAGGAAGGTCAAGGATAGGAGCACTGGCCAACACTCACATTCTTGAGTCCACACAAACTTGACATTCTTTTGTGTAAGTTGGGTCATATGCTTAGAAATACGAGAGAAATCCTTTTATAAAGCGACGGTAATAACCAGCCATACCCAAGAAACTCCTAACCTCCTTGACGTTTGTTGGTCATTCCCATTCAACTATTTTAGAAGCTTTGCTTGGATCAACAGTGATACAATGTTGATTAATTACATGTCCTAGAAAGCCAACTTTTGAGAGCCAAAACTCACACTTCTTCAACTTAGCATAGAACCTGACTTCACATGATCTCAAGAACTCTCCTCAAATGCTCCTCAAATTCTGCCTAAGTCTTGGAGAAGACGAGTATATCATCAATAAAGACCACTACAAACTCCTCCAATCCACGAAGCATATTGTCCATCATCTCCACAAAGTATGCAGGTGCATTAGTGAGTCCAAAAGATTTAACTCTGAACTCATAATGACCATACATGGTGGAAAAGTTGTCTTCTCAATATCCTCCTCTCAAATAGGAATTTGATGATAGCTAGATTGAAAGTCAATTTTGGAAAATACCCTAGCTCCTATTAATCGATCAAATAACACATCAATGTGAGGTAATGGATACTTGTTCCTAATCATCACAACATTTAAACCGCAATAATCCACACACATATGCCAACTTCCATCTTTCTTCTTAGTGAATAATACTGGAGCTCGCCAAGGTGAAACACTATAAGATCAATTCGAAACTACACTTTTCGCTCAGGTGGCATTCCTGGTAGCTCATCAGGGAAGACATCAGGATAGACTTGCACTACTAGAATATCCCCAATCTCGCACTACTAGAATATCCCCAATCTCCAATGACTTTGTCTGCTTCTCAATAAGGCTGCATAGAAAGCGGCCGGTCTTTACATGACAACAACCCGAAAAAGGACTATTCATCATAGATAAAGAACGAAGAGGTGGATCAACTTGAAAAGTTACAATCTTCCCAGATGGCACATCTAATGTAACGGTCTTCCAAAGACGAGATATAATGGCTCGATAGCGGTATAGTCAATCCATGCCAAGGATAATATCAAAAACTAATAGTGGAATCACCATTAGATTATCTATGAATTTGGCATCTCCTATAGAAATAGTGCAACTAGGACACACCACAGAACTAGAAGCCTAGCCTCCAGAAGAACTAACACGAACCTACTGAGTCTTGACTAGAAATATTTGTCTTTCTCATGAAACCAAGTAAAATGAACAAAAATTTTGCACCCAAATCAAGTAAAACATGAGGGTCATGGAAGTCAACAATCAGGGTACCTGAAACCACATATGGGTGTCTCAAAGATTGTGTAGGCATAGTGTACACTCTAGTAGGTGTAGAAGTAGATCCATCCGTAAGGTACTGAAGGAGCTAAGTAGGAGGAGCAGGTGAAGTTGGAAGCTGTAGCAAAACATGTGGCACAGGAACTTGAAGCAGGATCAGTAGTAACCTAGTGGATAAAAGTACTACCAAGGAAAATGATAATGTGGAGTTGGAGGACCACTCATCATCTAAATGGCACCGCGAGGAATACTGACTGTGGAAGTTGAACCCCTAGAACTGGTCACTGTGATGGGTCCAAAGGAAGAAGAATTTGACATTTGCCGCTTCATAATAGAAATCTGATTTCTCTTGCAACCCACCCATTTATGTTCGTCTCCCATAGACATGACATGTCATAGAAAATCATATCTAAAGTACGGTGAAGCTTCCCACAATTGAAGCAAATTTAAACTTGTTCTGTAACTAGAAGCATTTATTTTCAGTTGTCTTGATCCAGTCGTCAGCATCCATAGGTTCCACAACATTGGAAAAGTGTGGAGGTTGAGTGTTCATGAAGTCTCTTCAGCAAGATCTCGGAGGTGGGGGTGGGGGTGGTGGTGCTTGCTGAGCCTGTTTGCATGTTGTTCACAATTTGTGTCAAATTTTGCATCATCTGCAGCTGCATTGCCATCATCTATTGCATTTGGTTTGCAGCTGGTGCTCCACGGGCACCTCTTCTCTTCCATTGAGGTAATGGAACTTCAATGTTTTGATTGGGTGGAACACCATGTCCACGTCCTCTTCCTCTTCCTCTTCCTGTCATCTGAGGTTGGGGTGGTTGTTATAGAATAAGAAGATGAGAAAGAAACTATTCTATACGACCTTCCCACTATATGCATCAATAAGGAAGATGAGCAACAAAAGTCATTTCATTAAGCAAACTCAAACATGGATAAACAAGTTCTCAAAGCAAATCATACAACTCAAGATTACATAGATACGTCTCTACATCGCTCTTATTAGAAATGATGGGTAAATGTCTTAATCTCGAGTCATAGGGATAGGTCAGAGTCTACTCTCGCTCCTCGGGATCCTCCTCCTCAGGGTCCTCATCCGGGTCTTCATCATCATCTCCATCATACCCCGAGTTGCTTCCACAAGACTCGTTGCCATGTGGAGGGGAGTTGGCAGGCTGCTGTGGCACAGAAGGCTCCTCTGAAGCTGGCTCCTCGTCTGAAGTCTGGTCCTGTGAATTAGTATCGCCTCGACCAACACAACGATTAGGGGGGTCCGGGATCCATGTGGAGGTGTCAGAAGCATATCTATCTGGGTCCTCGTCAGTGATCAGACGATACCTCCTCACCAACCTCTCGTAGTGTGTTGCAAGGTCAGGAACATCTTGTATCTCTTGCTGAGCCTTGTGGAGTCGAATGCTGAGGCGCTCCACATCATCTACTGCCTGATGAGTCTGTGGAAGGTCCAGGGGTCCCTCCACGAACCTGGTGATGAAGTTGCCAGTACCGCTTGGACGCTGAGGTGTGTAGGCGTGCACGGTGTTCCTCAGCTGGTACCAGTAGGAGTGACTCCAAAAAGTGATGGCCTCCCAACTGAGATCTTGTTCAACATGACGACGGTAGCTCCTCAAGGCAGGTGTATGGTGCACCTTGAGTAGCTCATCTCCGTAGTAGATAAACAGCTTGCATGACCACTATAGCCTGTAGGGGTGCTACATCCCGATCGAGTGGTAGGTGAGTGACAGTCTCTCGTGCCTGTAGCCCGCATCACGTAGTATCACTTGAAGTCGACGTCGAAGTTGTCCTGCAACTCTTCCATCAGTGCGAATCACCACTGCACGTCGAGGTTTGTTGAGTGGGGTGCGGCGGGCAGCAATCCTACGGTTTGGAACATATCCTCCAGTGGACATGCGGGTGGTTCTCCTCACGTTGGCCATCTACAATTTTTAAACAGGAGAGTGTCAGTGATAAAACAAATTAAGGGGTAAGTGAAACAAGTACAAGGTAAAGAATACAAAGAAATTTTCACAATTAATAATATTTGAAAATAGTAAAGTCCTTAAATCGTCCTTTTCTATCTAGGCTTGTGTCCTACGGGCAACACGGCTTGGATACCACTTTGTCACACCTGGTAATAAGAAGACAACCAAATGCTTTCCACATGTATGCCAGGATCAGTTCAACTCATACATGTGTAGACGAAAGTGAAATACCACAAATTATGCCATGTTCGAGTACATCACCTTATTACATAAATGACCTTCTAGGTCTAAAACAAGATTACACAAGCAGCGGAAAAAACAAGAAAAAGGTCTCCAAGCACAGGCATAGCACGGGGCAGCGCCAGCCTAGAACATCTCATCGGGGTCTCCGTAGAAATCCTGGTTCACCACCTCTTCGTCTTCATAGACTGGGGGGCAATATGCAACTAACAAGTTTGAGTACCAACGGTACTCGCAAGTTGGGAAGTTATGACATGAGGTTCTCAACAAGGAAGGCAAATAAATAGGTAAAGCACTATAGCAGTTACAACCTACTCTTAATGTTATAAAGCACCTACATCTAGGTGAAATCCCAACCAACATCCCAAAATAACCTGGTATGAACAAGCCCAAACCATCCATTATGTAACCAGGTGCTAATTATGAATTTGGTTCCAAGCCGCTCGTGTCCGTGAGCATGACTGTCTAGACAGTTTGACAAGACTCTACAGAGTGTGTATACTTTACCCGCGGTTCGTGATTTCATCCCCTGTTGCCAGGTGGACTAAGGTAAACCTCCCTAATGCCCGTGGTAGCTAACCACCTTACACACTTCCGAAGGTGTGGCCAAGAGATCACTACGAGGTGTTTCTGATGGTTCTCCCGACTTGCAATGGGTACTCTAAGGTTCCACCGCTCTGGCACCTGGAGTCTATTTTCCCTCCGCCAGGAGAAGCCTCCTCTTGAGCCATGCGGATCCCAAGGCAGAACCCATTCCTCGCTCGTTCAATTACCTATGCTACATTGGGAGAGACCAAATTACTAAACCAAGTTGTCCCATATACAATTCTGTGGTGATACTAAAAGGCTTAGCAACTTCCTCCATAAACCGGTCCTTAGAATCCGATAGGTGCCAAGCCCCATACCAAGGTATGCACGCATGCACCAATCCATACAAAAGCCCCTATCAGATTCCTATCTACTAAATTCCATTATTGCCATCAATTCATGAATCATACTACATTAAATGTAACTTGTAGATAAATAGATCATATTTCAAATTAAGCATGGCTAAGCGTAAACTAATAAATAGTAAGACACTCAAACCAAACGACAAGGAATTATTAGGAAAAACTAGGGAAACATAGCATTGGATCCATATTTTAAATTATCCTGCATCTAACTAAAAACTTAACAAAAAGGGTGCAAGATGGTCAAGGAACTTGCCTCTAAATTGAGCCTGGTGGTCGTCGGGAAATTGTTGCTCTTGAAGGTTAAATGTCGAATCTGGCCCCGACTCTAAATTATGACCATTAATAAAAATAATAACATACAATAAGAACACATAGAATGCAAACACTTCAAATAGACATAAATTCCTATGTAAAAGTGATTTTATGGTTAATTTAAACTATAGGCATAAACCAATTTGAGAATTTAGAGTTAAATGAAATTTATTGGGTAAAACATATTTTGAACAATTTTTATTCCATTTCTATATTTATTAGAAACATATTATTATTTTCTAGAAATATTTCTCCTTCAAAATATGCTTATAATAAATTTATAACATAAAATGTGCATTTTACAATTTTTACACTATTTTTAATAATTATTTCTATGTGCAAATCATTTTTTATGAATTAAATACACCTAAAAAGTATTTTATGATTAATTCAGCAATTTAAATGAATTAATAAAAATAATACAGGAATGAAAATAAATTAAAAACATAATTAAATCTGTTTTTATAATTATTTTATACGAATTAAGGACTGTTATTTAATTTCTGGAATTTCCAAGGGTCTTTCTGCAAAATCAGCACTATTCCAGAGGCTGAAAACAATTTTTATTAAGTCCGGGGATTAATATATAATTTTCCAAGATTTATTTGCTAATTTAAAATATTTCTAGGGGCTTTTAAACACTTTTTATCTAATTATCCAGTATTTTCCTAATTTCCAGAAAGCTCATGGTTAATTCTGTAAAGTTTTGGTCTAATCTGTAATTAGTTTTAAAAGTCCAGGGGCTTCTTTGTTAATCTTCAAACGGCTAAGAAGATTTAGACGTGGGTCGTGGGATTTAAAATGGACGGTCCGGATTTAAAAGGCCGAAGGGGTACGGGGTGCTTTAATCTCGGCCGTCCATTCAAATTGAACGGCCGACAGAGGGCCACGTCACCCCGAACGACAGAAGCGGCGGCAGAGGGCGGCGCGCGGCGGCGGTGATCTCACCGGCGGTGACTAAAATCAACCCTAGGAACTCTATAGAGCACACCTAAGTAGCGCAAAAGGAAGAGGGAAGCAAGGGGGTCTCACCAGAGGGGCTCGCAAGGTCGGAAATTGGGCGGAAGATGGCCGACAGCGATGGGGAGCGGCGGAGCTCTTCGGCGCCCGATGAAATCGGCGACGCAACGGCGTCTTCTCCCAACAACGATGTCCGGCGGGCTCCTAACAACATGGGGAAGGTGTTAGATGAACTCCCGATTAGAGATAATGGGTGGAACGACGGGAACAGTGGCACCATTACCGAGCTTGTCGGAGCTAGGGTTTCAGGTCATCGGGTGAGGATATTGAGGGGGGGGGCGGCGGGATTTTATAAGGGTTTTGATGGAGTAACGGGTGGCGGTCATCATGGGCACGACGGGGTGATTTGATTTGGGGTAACGGCCGACATTGAAGGAGGGGGAGTGAGTGGGCGGCGCGGTGATGGTGCGAGCGTTACGGCGCGGCGCGGGCGCGAGGAAGACGGAGTCCCTAACAGGCGGGGCCGGTCTGTCAGTGAGGGGGAGAGAGGAAAGGGGGTGCCGACCGGCTCGGGGAAAGGAGGGGAAATGGGCCGGGGCGGGGGATTCGGCCCAGGGTGGGTTTTCTCTTTTTCTTTTCTTTTTCTTTTTCTTTCCTGTTTCCTTTTTCTTCTCTTCTATGTTTTGAATTTGTAAACTAAGATTTCTAGCAAATTTAAATTTCAAAAATTCACACAATCATTCAAACATGATGCAATTTGCCTTATATGAATTTTATTTCAAAGAAAATGTTTTTTTATCTTTTGCAAAAGATTTCATTTTACATTTTTTCTTCAAAAAGAGTGGGTGTTACAATAACCCTTAAAGCCGTTGGCCCCGACGGTCATAGAAGTTAAAAACGTCGACCATGAAGCAATGGTTAAAACCATAGTTTCTCTGACATTTATATGTTAGGGGCATCAACTACTGTTTGCAATCGACGACTATAAGGCCGACAATCTTTCTATTGTTTCCTGTAGTGTAGGGTGAGGCCGACGAGTGAGGGCGTGGGGGGGGGGTGGAGCTCGGGGAGGGGTAGGGAGAGTGGAGGTCTGCATGGAGGGGAGCTTGACAAGAGTCCATGGAGGGGGGGGGGCTCGGGTGAGAGGTGTGTGTGTGGGGGGGGGGGGGAGCTTGTGTGGCGACCACCGTGGAGGAGGGAGAGAGGGTGAGGACTTACTTGGAGTGGAGGAAGGAGAGAGGGCGACAACGAGCGCATGTAGCATGGTACCATGCGGGCTAGTGAGGGTGCGGCGGTGAGGGAGGGCATGGCATCGACGACGGGTACAACGAGCGATGGCGAGGAAGGGTGCGGAGGTGATCAAGCTAGCTAGGCGCGGCAGCGCGAGTGCGTGAGGACGAACCATCACGCTCAGATGGGCCGGGTATTAGGCCCCAATTTATGACGGCTCCTGAGAAACGACGGTTTACCATTGTAAATAAAACCATGAGACCTTGTTTACGATAGCCTAGGTCAACCGTCGTGAATAAGTTGCTTATTTACGACGGCCTAGGTGAACCGTCGTATGAAACGCATGTGTCTAATACACATGCATAATTAATAGATCTTTGATTCGTACATGCAGGAGGCTAGGGGGATGATGCATAGGTGATATCGTTCCTGTTGAAATAATTATAAATTAAAATTAATGTTTGGCAATACTTTGAATAATATATAGAATCCATCGAAATTTTCCCAATGATTGTGCGTGGAAGAAACAACGCTAGCTCCATCTCTTTTCAAATGCTCCTTCATAAGCTAGGTGATATGCAAAGTACACATGTATAAGAACTTCATAACATGCATAACACATGTGTCACTTTTTCTATTAGACCCTATGTGTGTGTAACATAGGTGTCAAGTACACATGCATATTACCTTATCCGTGTTCCTAGGCAGCCGCGGGTTCTTCTTCTCTTCACCAGGTCAGTCGTCGGTGCCGACGAAGACAACGGCGAGGCTTCCTTCCTCGGAACCCTCGGCTGGAAGCCCCACCAAGCGGTCGGCTTCGCGCTGGGCCCAATCAGCCTAGGTGCGCACCTTGCGCGTCACGGAGGCATCCAACAGCTTGATTATGGCGTCCAGGGGCACCACTACGGTGACCGAGAGGACGCAGACGAGCGGAACTCCGTCAGATCGCCGGGCTCTGCGTCCTGAACCTGGCATCTGTGCACGATGAAGCAAATTAAAAAATCTTTCTATAGCTGTCGCTCGGCGCTGGAAAACAATCCCCCCCAGCAAGAGGAGATGCGGACCGAGTTCCCAATCCACCAAAAGTACCAAGATGAGAGATTATTGAATCAACTTATTTACTTTTCCTGCCTTCGATTTTGCCATGTCGGCGGCCGGACGAGCTGCGATGGAGATGGAGACAGATGAGCAAGTGGATCGGAGTCAGCAGCAGGAAAGGGGAAAGAAAGCTCTCACTTGCAATCCTCTAAAAATCAAAGGAGATATGCAACGTACACATGCATAAGACGTTCATAACATACACAACACATGTGTCACTTTTTCTATTAGACCTTATGTGTGTAACACATGTTTCAAGTACACATGCATATTACCTTATCCGTGTTCCGAGGCCGCCGCGGCTTCTTATTCTTTGCCAGGTCGATCGTCGATGCTGGCGGAGACGACGGCGCGTGAGGCTTCCTTCGTCTGAACGCTCGACCGGAAACCCCACCAAGTGTGGCCGACTTCACGCGGGGCCCGATCAGCTTGGTGCGCGCCTAGCGCGTGACGGCGGCATCCAAGAGTGAGATGATGGTGTCTAGGGTCACCACTATGGTGAGTGCTAGGACAGCGACATCAAAGTTACGGTCATATTAGCATTTGTCCATGTGGGTTAAATGATCTTTTTGACAAAATACTACCATTTCCTTAACATAGTAGTTTTTGATTTTGTGTAACTGTTATTTTTTATTCTCTCAAAATGTTCATGTTTGATATCTCGTAGAGAAAGCTATAGAGAATTTAGCAGTCGTCATTATGATAGTGTGGAAGTAGTGCCTTCTCTCTTTCTCTTCATGGGCAATTTTTGCTCTCGGGTCTGCAAAAACCTAGCAGCTCGATCTAGATTATAGTTTGATGGTTCAGTACTGCAGGCCCCTTAATGTTGGTTATAATTTCTTATTTTTACATATTTTTCCAGTTATACATTGTGGTGAAAAAACATTGATATTACAAATATAATTATATCTTCTTTTTGAAGCTTAAAGCTGGAAATGAAGAAGATTTTTTCCCTCAAAGTGAGAGGTGGAACCTCAACAATCATGTTCTCCAAAGTTTGATTCGAACCAGCACTGTCATGGACTTTCAAGGACTCAGATTGCAGTTTCGAAAGCTTGGTGAAATAATTGCAACCCGATCTAGATCAAAGCAGACACAACCATTTCCTAAGAACACAACAATTTCCTATTCATAGAAACACAACTGTTTCATATTCATTGTAATGTTAAGGAGGGCAAACTATGAATCGCAATGCATCAACTATGAATTGCTATGTGTAATTGAACTATATTTTGCAATGTAGAAACTAAAAATTGCAATGTATGGAGCTATGATTTTCAATGTATGAACTATGAATTGTTGTTATTTAAATTTCATCAGGAAAATATAAATAATAGGATTTAATTAGTTTTATGCTAATGCTTTATCACAGGCACACGTTGTAAGTAAGGATCCGCCTGAGATAATGCTTTATTACTAGCGGCATATTGTACATAAAGAACCGTATGTGGAAAATCATTAGTACGGGCGGTTTCTAGAGTCTGTATGTGAAAATGGCCGATTTTCACGGACGTTTTGTTACATACGATTTTGAAAATTGCTTATGATGATACTATCTTTAGAGCCGCTTAAGATAACCTTTTTTAGTAGTGACTGCCTTGTCAGTGCCTCTTCCAGATTATGTGTAGCGTGCCCGAAGGCAGTGAGCGCGGCTCCTTAGCTTGTGTCTCCCACCATAGGTTTGCGCTCCTCAGCAGCACGTGCAAAAGGTGGAGGCCATGAAGGAGAGTGACATGGGTTTCAAGGAGGCATGCGGGCAGGATTCATTTTTTTGCCTCCCAAAAATGTGTTACCTGTTGGATACTATAAAAAATCGGCTATATGAAACCTACTGTAGCACTATGCAAAAGTTCAGATAGGGTTCCATTTTTTAGTCTCATTATTTGGAGACAGTCTTATACTTCTTCATCCGGATTATTTCTAGTAGTATCAAACTTTATTAATTCCTTCCTTATTTGGTTAATTATTACGATATGCAACATTTTCCTGTCTACTTAATTAGTTTTTACATTTTTCTTTAAAAGAACACATACGGTGAGTTTACAAAACACTTGAAGTGGTCTGGCAAGTGGTGTGCACACATGCGCATCACGACCACACGCACACATAAACTCCATTCGTATTCAAATACTTGTCACTTGTTAAGAAGTTTATCTGGTTAGTTGTTAGTTCAAAAATAAACTAACCAATAATAAGTATTTGAGGATGGAAAGAGTACTAGTTAGCATGCATGTGTCCACCACACACGGCTACCAATATATATGACTAATTAACCATAACAAATTAACAATGACATACCGACGTGTCCACTTAGGTGTCGAGAGCAGCTTCAAATGGCATAAGCAAACCAAGATAATGATATTTATGTGACTAACCGTGGCAAATTAACAACGACATGCAGACATTTCCACGTTGGTGTCGAGCAGCTAGCTTCTCCATGGCCTGTAGTTTCTTGCCGACTCCTTTCAATCGGTCGACATCGTCCATTCCGATCATGAGCTTTCTGCCTCAATAAGCTTCGGCAGTCTCATGGCCCATATGTTGACGCCGACGGAGAGGACCTTGATGAGGGCTGTTCGGTCGTGCCCTAGATGATGGCGATGTGGCTGCAGTGGTAGCTGTTGGAGATGCCTAGAATGCGGGAGCAGCAGGTCAGAAGTGACCTGCATTGTCGAAAGTGTGTCCGAGTGTGGTTCTTGTTCTTGCTTTATTTGCTGAGATTATTAGGTCATCCAGTCACGCTAAAAATGGCGTTATATGATAAGCTATGAGGTTTTGCTGATTAAGCCTCATGATGGGTACACACTGTTTCTTTGTGTTTATGAATTGAACATAAATTCTCGCAATACGAAATTGAAAATGTTCAACATAAGTACTTTTTTTATTCTACTACAGTATGTTTCTAGTTATATATGTAGTGTGTATCTCAAGTACACATTCATAATTCGAGATGCTCAATGTGCAAGATACACTGGCGAGTAGTAATAATCAGAGGATCATCACTGATAAGTGTTGCTTCTTTTGTGGTTACGGTTGAACTGTAACGCTCCAGGTTTAAACACCCCTGGACGTTATTAAAAAACTATATCAACCGCGGGCAAGAAGCACAATAACAGGCATAATATTATATAACAATGCTAATAAACTCACATTCATTCCTACAAGTGAATTAAAGACTCAAATAACCACACCACAGTCTCAACGACACAAAATTATGCAATTAAAGAAGAATATTCATAAACTAAGCTTATTAAATGGTTTATGTGCTCAAGTGCAGATGCTACCCTCTTCCCAATGCATGCTTGATCAACGGGTACCTAAAAGCAAAATAAGCACAAGAGTGAGTAAAAACCACTCAGCAAGTACACTTAGAGTTAAAAGAACGATAGAACCAAACCGAATGAAACATATAGAAAATTGAACTTGAATGAAATAGTAGTTTCTGTCTAAAACGGAAACTTGAATTCTCCTTAGCATTTACCGATAAAGCCGAGCAAGTGATCAGCACTAACTCATAGGAACTTGAATATAAAAACCACTCTGGACTTAACCGGCACTTGAACGATAATTTTATGAATAACTGGAATCTTAAACTTGAAGGAATAGAAGTATGAAACACTTGAATATTGAAAACTCAAATAACGAATCAATACACGAGAAAGAATAATCAATTGTGAATCACAATTGTTAGAAACAACTCGTCATGCACTTGCCTTAATCTCAGCGAGAATCCAAAGACGCACTTTCGAAGTCAGAACCCTCAAAGCCTATGAAATATGAGCTACATTTAGAAACATACTTATCACATCACCAAATCTGTTTGATGTCTATGTTCATTATCATTTAAAGCAAAATCCAGCATGATTAATTCTATAATTTCTCTCTAACCGCTTGTCAGGACCCGCCTTCCGAGGGTCCACTTGTGCATCCTGTACTAATCCCTGGATCAGTAGTTGATACACACAACAAAATAGATCGAGATCCATACAACGATTATTTATTTATAATCAATATAAGTCTTACAAACATGATGTAGATTACATTGGATGTGGTCAGAGATGACCACCAAAATAGGAAAATCCTCAAAATAGCGGAGCAGAACGGTGCCATGCCCAACAGGCAGACTTGGGAAGTAGGACTAGACCCTATTGTCATCCTCACACGCTTCAGCTTCTTTGTCTTCTGATAAAACCACATACAAAGCAAGAGTGAGTACATAAGATACTCCGCAAGCCCTAACACTACTCAAGGGGAGGTGTTTCATGCATTGGGGCTTGTAGCAAGGAAAGTCCATATGGCTTAGTTTTACCGAAAAACATTTTATTCTGGTTCTCTTTGAAAAGATTGCAATAAGAGGGAGAAGTAGTTGAATCAATATTATTATAGTTGGCAGGCCCTAGGGGAGTTTCAAACCATCCCGCCAGTTCCCTCACTTTTAGATGAGTCTTCAGACCATTGGCCCTGATGACTCTGGCACGCATGCCAACACTTTCCCAAAACACGGCGGCCTCGGCCGCCCGCACCCACACACTTCAAGGAGTTGTACTAATGCTAATCAATAGGAGCCCAAAGCATAGTGTGCCAAGAGTGTGACAACAGCTATCCGGATAGATTAAGACTCTGCAGAGTTTGTACACTTTACCCACAGGTTACATACTCTGGATCAGAGAGTAACTCACGCTCATCCCATATTCCCCGAGTAACCCCACATTCACACCTCGGCCCGACGCAGGGGCTATTCGGGAATTGACTACCCAGCTAGACACCGGATGACCCTCGGTCTCTGTGCCATTTCCTGGTCCACCGTGCCCTCCATGGCTCTACAGGTTTTCTCATGTGGTAGTTACCAGAAAGGTAGGGCGAGTCCTGCCCATACAGGTTCTATGGTTGTACGAAATCACTATGTTGAGATCAAATGAACCAGTCCTTATATTGATGAGGCGGCTCCATCCATCCTTGGCAAAAGGACTAGCTCGGCACACCCAGACTCGAACTAAACTGAAGTATTCAGCACAAGCCTAGTTCGGAAAGCATGATCATCAGACTATTACTAAAACACTCAGCGCCGATCGGTGGTTACACCGAATACAAAGCCGCACCTGGTATACCTCTTAGGGAGCCCGCAGCATCCCATCACCATACCCGCCTCGACCACCCTTCCCCTTCACACACACAGTTCATTAATCACCCACCAATATCCTAACTCACACCACCAAACACCTTTTGACACATTTCACAATCATGTATACAGTGTGTAGTGGTTCGTGATGCGAACATCGCAGGGGTTCCAAAGCATAGTACTAACAAGGAGGTGCTCGCATCACTGCTATAGTGCAATGATGAAACTGTTAGGTAGTCAAGGGGTCATGTTGTCAAGGTCAAGGAGGGGATTGTGATAGTCACTGCTATTGTCGTAACTGATGTATTGTCTTGTTTCAAGCCATTGATAGCGAGTAACTATCGTGTTACTGTTTATCGTTGGCTAGTAGCTAACACCGATATTCAGTCATCAACATAACTCATGCTACCACATCAAGTGGTTCATAGCACAACACCATTTTAAAATAGACATACAGTCTTGCAATGAAAACAGGCCATAGGTGCTATTGCAAAGCATAGGTGAAATATGATCAAGGAGTTAGAGCTTGCCTTTATGATGTTTATCAGGGTCTTTGTCCAGTTCTTCACGATCTGAGTCTTGCATATCTCCTTCGTGAATTCTCTGATTACTAAGTACATAGCTATGCGAAGAAAATACGATTCATCGATAAAGATCCAAGAAATCCAAATAAAACTCCAATAAGTACAAACAATCATTCATTAACATGATTCTAAGATCCTAAGAAGGCTTATTGGAGAATACGTCATTCTACTGGAGGCTTATTCGAAAACATTACCATTTTGTTGGTCATCTAAATGGTCGTTGAAAGACTACGATGGTTTTATCGTTCTTCTTAGTTTAACTGCTTAATTCTCGGTTTTCTCACGCTATAGGTTTCTAGTAATAGCTTTATATGGTTATGTTGACATGTCTTCCACGCTTGGAGTTTAACAAGGTTTTCGTCAAGCTTCTAATCATTTACATGGTTTATGGAGATTAATGCAAACTCACTATTTTATATTATAAATTGCTTATATTACGAGTTAACCACAACTTCTATGGGCTTCTTAAAGTGTACTTACTAAAGTTCTTCTAATGTAAGTCTCACTTATTTTGGAGACTAATCCCGCGCTTTAACCTCTCCTAGCAAAATGCTCATTTTTACTAGGAGCTGATGATTAACTTATTACTGTGTACACTTCTCTGAATCCATTTTTTTAATAGTGTGTCTCTAAAAAGTCTTAGACCTATTTTTGAACTCCTCTAACATGTGCTCACTAAGACCTTCCGGAGAACCACCAATGACAAGTTTATTTTATGTGCGTGTGAGTTTCTTTTACTTAATAGTTTCCTAATTGCTCCTCCATGATAACTAGTTCTTTATCTCTCATTTTATTTTATTCAAGTATTATTCTAAAGTACTAGTAATACATTCTTTGGAATATTTAGGTCATTCGTGGAAAGATTATTTTATTGAGGGCTTCTACGTCTATTATGATTTTTCACTTGATTTCCTATAGAAATGATATTCAGTTCCCCCATCCTACATTTTATATTAGCTAATTTCTATATACATTATATTATATATGTCTAGCAATACTTTCTAGGGATTTCTGGGTAGTTATTTGTGAGGGAGTTTGTTCATTAGGCTTTCCACTAACTATTGGCTTTTTGACTAACTCCCATAACGACGATAATTATTCTCTACTCCGTATCTTATATTGGTGGAACACTTTATTTATTAATTCCAATCATCATCCCTAATAGTTTATAGATATTTATTTTGGTGGGTTTATCAGATTGGGGGGCTTTATGTGGATTTTCCCCATTATCTAACTAATCGAATGATTTTATTAGCTGACACCAAGTCTCACTTTTCTACAATTTATGTGTGCTACTAAATCCCATTTTTATGTCTTAACTGCTACAAATTTATTTTTAGGAAATATCTAGAAAATTAATTGCATGAAAAATTTTCAATTGGAGCCTATACATAATTTCCCTTCAATTCCTTAATTGGTTAATTCATTTTTGTAACCTAATAATATTTAACACAATATCTACCAGTATTTCATACCATAAATCAATCCTATTATGTTCCAAAAGTAATTAATAATTTTTAGGTAATTTTCCAGATATTTCCTAAATAAGAAAATGCATTTGTTGGGTACACTCGGGAGTGCACCTAGCATTTTACTGCGGAGCAGTGAGGCTGGTAGTGGGTCTGGGTGGTCAATGTGTGCGCTTAGCATTTTCTTTGCTTAGGTTGGTATGGCTGACTTGCAGGTCCGGCGGGCCTAGGTGGCAGGGCGTGCCTGGCCCAGTGTGGTCCATGGACCGGGTGCATGCAGAAGCACCGCAGGGCTTGCGCGTGTGGCGCTGATTGGGGCATGTGGGTGCGGTGACTGGTGCCCAGGTGGCAGGTTTGTGACAAGGTGGCACCTATGTGGATGCCACATAAGCGCCACATAGGCGCCACGCATGCAGAACAGTGGAGGCGGCAGGGTAACCGCGGGCACGGGAGCTCGCCGGTGGCGGCGCACTGCGGGACTATGCGTGCGCTCGGAATTTCACTGCGAAGGGCTGTTAGGCACGTGTCCGGGAGTGTGGGTAAGCACTCTGTGGGCACGGCCGGGGCATGGCCCACGGCGGCCGGCGATGAGCCGCCGTAGCAAGTTCGGGTGGCGCTCGGTGAAGTCGCGCGCGAGGGCGGTTAAGCCCGGTTTGGGTTGTACCTACACGGCGCTAGGACCTACGGGAGCGCGGAGGTGCACAAGACCAGACCGGAGTGGCACCGCCGGCGGCTGGCGGCGGGCTGTGGCGGTCGTGCACACCAGCGCGTCGTCGGTCCACTCAAGCGTGCGAGTTTTCACAGAACCATCATGTCATGATGTGTTCCCGAGTACATTGAATTTGTTAGTGTGCTCGGCCGAGCCAGGGAATGCTCCTCGGCAGCTGACGGTGTGCGCTAGCGGCAGGGGACGGCAGCGCTCGGGAAGACTACCCGTGTAGTGGCTTACTCATCATTCTAAGGGAATTTACACATCCTACGGATCACGGCAAAGATGTTTAGCAACAAAAGCATGCCGGAAAGGTTTCCTAGGTGGACGATGGCAGTGCACCACTGTGGTGGGCGACGGCGCGGCTAGGGCTGACTCCACATACGTGCTAGGGAGCACTAAACCACAGAGCAACACATGTTCTAGATTACATGGAAGATTAGGAAGCTACACGAGAAAGTAATTGGAATAGGGAAGCTCACCGGAGTGGGAACGGAGACGGCTGCCGGCGTCGGGGAAGAAATGGGGAGCGGCAAAATTCCGCTCGGTGAAGGCCGTTCGAGCTTGGTTGCGTGTGATGGGATTGAGAGCGAGGCATATTCATGCGAATGGAGGAGAGGGCATGCCCATTTATAGAGCGGAGAGGCGGTGCGGCGGGGCAGCGGCCGGCACGCCTTTTGGCGCGGGAGCGCTGGCGGAAGGCTGGCATTGGTATAGGGTCTTCCGGGCCATGATAACGGGCAGGTCGGAGCGGAGAACTGATGGAGGCGGTGCGGCAGGGGCGTCAGCGGCGCAGGCGGCACTCGGGCGCGGTCTCGTCCCGGAATTCCCGGAGCTGCGGTCTGGCTCGAACGGGGACGGGAGGAGGAAGAAGGAAGCAGCGTCGCTTCGGGCTGGGCTGCGCGCGCAGAGGGGGAGGCGCTGGGCCACGCGATGGAAAGAGGTTTGGCCTCGGCGGGAAAAGCGAAAATGAAGGAGAGAAGAGATGCCGGACGGGCCAGGCCGGGAGGAGAAAAAAAAGTATCAGCATGCTGGGACGCGCGGGGAGGTTGAGACACTGGGCTGCGCTCTTATGTGCTCCCTCCTTTTTATCTCCTTTTTCTATTTTCCATTTGAATATGGATTTGTTCCCAGTTCATTTTATGCAGATATTCTTAATTGGCAATTTTTCCAAGGCGGTCGAATTATTTGAATTTGGTATCGAGTCAAGTTTGGGTAACTTGGATTATGGTTTACTCCAATTCGTTCGCATTTAACTTGTGTTTGATTAATTTATTAGCCACTTGATTTATTAATCACTTTATCGTATGTAGGTTGTAACACTTGATCAATTGCGCGTCCCCCTTTATTCACTTATTTACAGAGTTTACATTGAAGTGGACATACATGTGTTTATATTTACGCGTACATGCTACTTTGTTATTAGTTCCTATTTTATTAGTACATATATAGATTATATGATTTGAGTTCTATAGGGTGTCTCCAGAATCTCTCTAATTCTTGCACACGTTTGAATATCATTTCAGCTTTAAATTGGGGTTTTGGTTTACGGATGGGTATTCTTGTTTGGTTAGATTTATATTTTAAGTATATAGTTACCCATTCAAATAATTATATTCTCGTTCTAACTGTTTGTCATATTCCAAATTATTGGTTGGCCACACGTACAGCTATATGTACCAGCCCACGTATTATTTAATTATCAAGTTCGAGTTTTACAAAAATATATGAGTGTGTTTGAACTTACGTTTATTCACCGCCTGCTCATTTCCCCTCTTATGTAGATGCTAGCGTTATCTTTATACGTATATTGGTTTTCATTTTTTTTGCAGATTTATTTGTGGTCGGATTTGTATTTAAATGTGCATATGTTTGTACTTGCACACATATGCGTATTGATTTTTGTTTACAATTAATGCTTGTTT